>CM057228.1:118183935-119390296 GCA_029891385.1 Erythroxylum novogranatense
GGAAAGCCACTCTGTCTCTGAAAAAAGCCAAAGCCAAAGCCAAAGAAACCATCGAAGAAAACAATAGAGAGACAGCGAGATAAAATAAAAAAGAAAATTGAAAGACTTTGGTTTCTAGAGAGAGAAGCAAACAGTGTGTTCGCTATAGAGAGAGACACACACAGATGGGACAGATCGTGAAGAGGAAGAAGAAGGGGAGGCCATCGAAGGCAGATCTAGCTCGCCGGGGTACGCACAGCCCAGCAGAAAAGGCTGCAGAGCCTGACCGCCGGCGTAGTCTCCGGCGACGGAATGTGAGGTACAACAACTTCATCGACTTCGACGACTACCTAGATGAGGAGTTCGAGGGAGAGGAGGAGGAGGAGGAGGATGAGGAGGAGGGGGACGAGAGAAGAAGAGAGAAGAAGCTCAAGCTTGTTCTCAAGCTCAACAACAACAGAGGGGCGCGTGGCGGTCACCCGGGCGTCGCGTCGTCTTCGTCTGCTTCTGAGGAAGACAACGACGGCGAGGAGGAGAGTGGAAGGAAGCCATTGAAGAAGCGGAGAATCAACGACAGTGAAGTGGAAGACGAAGAAGAAGAAGAAGAAGAAGAGGAGAGTGAAAATGGGGAAGACCTTAAAAACAATGACAACAACATTAGCCATCAAGAGGTATATCGAATTGACCGTACGGATCTGTTGTACGTACGCAGGGAGAGAAAATGGTTGATGAATTGGAGACGAAGAAAATGTTAAGTGTTAGAGAGACAGAGAGAGAGAGAGAGTCCAGCTCAGCGAAATCTGATTGGTCCAGACTTCAAAATCACTGCTTTCTTACTCTTTTTCTCGCTATATGTATACATCCATCTGCGTGAGAGATTGAGTGAGAGTGTGGTTGATGTTTTCGGGGGTTCCAGCTGGGGGGTGTGGGTGGGGAATTGAGGATAATAACGGTCGGGGTCAACTGTCGTGCTAATGTTCTCTCACAAACAGAATCTGATCACGCCCTCTCTATCCCTCACCTTTCTCTCTCTAAGTCTAACGTCTTTCATTGTCTCTCTCTCTTGCATATGCTGGCGTCTGCTTTTAAGTTACCTGTCTTTGTCTCTGTCTGTGTCTGGTGCCCTTCTTTTGTCTCCCATTATCGGGCACTTGCTTCCCTTCGTTTGTTAATATATTCCTGTTTCTGAAGTTTCTGGTGGTTGCTGATTTTGACAGGAAAGGGAGAGGAAAAGTGAGAATAAAGGACACGACTCAGTTCCTGGTTGGTTTTGATTGCTTTGCTTTTCTTATGGTGTGGAGTGGATGTATTGATTTTTTGTTCTTGTGGCTTTCTCTGGTTAGGGACGCCAACTCACAATGATAACGGATTTCAGTTGCCGGAGAAAAGGATTCTGGAGTTGATTCTGGACAAGCTACAAAAGTGCGTTAAATTTATCGTATTATCCCCTCCTGTTTAAATGTGGTGTTGCTGGGGGGCTTTGCTGATGCTGATTGTTGTTTTGGTTCTAAATTATGACAGGAAGGATACATATGGTGTGTATGCAGAACCGGTTGATCTTGAAGAGGTATGTGAAAATGGTTACTTGAATCGTTGGCAGGTTTTTGGACCTCTTGGAGTTTAAAGGGTTAATTTTGTGGTTTTGGCTTTTCTAGCTTCCGGATTATCTTGACGTGATTGATCATCCAATGGACTTCGCTACTGTGAGGAAGAAGCTGGGGAATGGCTTATACTCTACTTTGGAGCAATTTGAGGTGGGTTCAGTACGAATGCTCACTTTGATTTGTTCATAGTGGCTAGGTTTTGGCTTGGAAGTTGAGTTTCTTCTAGTGAATGCTTTTGATGCTCTTTGTCGTTGTTCAGGAGTGCATTCGTTTGCAGCTGTCAGCATTTCTGTGTTTTTTTTTTGTTTTTTTAATCTGAATTTAAGGGCTTGGAGAGTCTTTCTCTTGTGTTGTCTTTTATAATTTTTGGGCCTTCATCTGAGGAAACAATCATATCCGAGAAAAGGAAATTATCGTATCGCACCAAAGCTAGAGAAACGAAGGTCAATTTAGTAGTATTTTACTTTTTAATTGCTATTCCACAACAATAAGTTTTAGAGGCACTGGAGTACTTTTGACAGACAGTACGTATCAGGATCTGAGATCATTGAGAGTGCACTCGCCCTGTTTTTTTTTTCTTTGGTTTCTGAAGCAAATGCGAATTTGACAAGATTAATTGGCATTTCGAGCAGTCAACTGCTTAGTTTGAGATCTCACTCTTAGTAGTCTTCCATTTACCGTACTATCAGATTTATATCATGTTTTCATTCTTAAGTATTGTACTTGGAATACAGGTAGTTATGTTGGCTCGACAGATAGCATGGGTGTGAAATCCCAATATTACAGGCCATTCCTTTTTGGCTGGAAAGAAGTGATTCTACCAATTTCTTCTTAAATTTTTAGCTTAATTGAGCTTAAGCCCTGGTTTTTATACCATTTTTTCTGAACCACAAAGTTTTGTGATGCAAATTGTCATTTTCATTTGGCAGGTCTAGGCTAGGAGATTAGAATGACAAAGATCTAGATTGCCCTTGCACTTTTAAACTTGTTTTCAAATTTTAGTCGTTGCTTGCTGACTTGTGAAATAAGGGTTTAAGCTCGCCGGAAGCTCTGCTGCTGGTGTCTTCTTTTGTTTTTTTAGCCAAGGATATTCAGTCTCACCAAGTAATTGTGCATCTTTTGAAGCACCTTATGCTGTGATGGGCTGCTATTTTTGTATGGTTGACATTGTGGTGCTAATCTTTGTTACATCACTTTGGCATAATATGATTATTTCAAACCATGCTTTTTGATGCCAATAAAATGTATTGATAAATATGTCATTTTGCTTTTCTTGAGTTTTGATGGTAGTTCTTTTGACTACAGAGTGATGTGTTTCTAATCTGCTCAAATGCAATGCAATACAATGCCCCAGAGACAATATACCATAAACAGGTATAATGCTGATTGGTTATTATGTTTTTGGACCTCCCCATATGGTTGTGTAATTTTGTTAAACAAATTTTGCTGAAAAAGGCCCGTGCCATTCAAGAGCTGGCAAAAAAGAAGTTTACCAAGTTAAGAATTGACACAGAACACATCGAGAAAGATATAAAGTCAGAACAGAAAACAAACTCAAATATCTTGGCCAAGAAGCAAACTAAGAAGCCTGTAAGCCGAAGTATCCAGGAGTCCGTCGGTTCTGATTTCTCCTCTGGTGCCACTCTTGCCACTGCTGGCGATGTCCAGAATGGTTCTGTCTATAACCATAATGGTGGTTATGAGAGGCCTAGCAACGTTAATGGGCTTGTAGAGGGTAACTCTTTGTCAGTTGATCCTATGTTCGACAAAGCAGAAGATCTATCATCAGGTATAATGCTTGTGGTGTTTGGATATATTCAATGCTAGGAGTGAAGGATTTCAAGTTCTCTCCTTGCACTTTCAAAGCATGTGTTTAAGTAGATGAATTGTCTGAGGTTGGAACAAATCAACTGCACATATTTAGTGGCTGAGCGTTTCACATCTGAAACTTCTGTTTGCGCTAATACATATTTTCCTCAAGTGTGTGAAATCTATTGTAGATATAATATGATTACATGTTGTATTATAACTGTTTTGCATGCTTTATTTTTAGGGAAGGATTTGCTGTCCAGACTCGTGAGGAAGTCATCTGGGTTCGATGAAAACCGTCGAGCAACTTATAACTTGTCCAGTCAACCATTGGTTGGGTCAGAATCTCTATTTTCAATCTTTGAAAGTGAAATCAAGCAGCTGATTGCTGTATGTATCTGAGAAGCTGAATTCTCCTTTTGAATACTTTCTTTTTTTGTCTTGACTACTACTAAACAAATTCTCCCTTTTCTTCTATTAGGTCGGCCTTCATGTAGAATACTCCTATGCAAGGAGTGTAGCTCGTTTTGCAGCAACTCTTGGACCTGTTGCATGGAAAGTTGCCTCACAAAGGATTCAACAAGTACTGCCTCCTGGATGCAAGTTTGGTCGGGGGTGGGTTGGAGAATATGAGCCACTTCCAACCCCAGTTTTAACGCTTGAAACTCGTGTTCAGAAAGATCCTACTAGGTTGCAACCAAACCACTGTATTGCTAATGCGTCAAAAGATAATCTATCTCCAAAAACCCAAGTTGCTGCCAAGGATCATCCTCTAAAAAGGCCTACTTTGGAAGGAAAACCATCGTTCTTTCAACCAAACAGTGCGACTTTATCAGAGGGAAAATCTTTGTCCTTGTCTTCAACTGGAGTAAGATCCAATGTACCTCGTAATGCTACTCATAATCAGCAAAAACTGCCACCCAGAAGTTTTAGTGAGACTCAGAGTAAGGCTGTGAAGCAAGTTGAGCTGAACTTGCCTCCTTCAAGCTGTCAGCATGATACTGATGCTATTGCAGAAAAGCAGCTCCCAAATAATTCAGCGATGACAGCTTCCAAGCCAAAGGAGTTGTCAAGGACAAGGCTTCTTCCACAATCCATGCCTCCGAAGGAGCAAGACAAGGGACCTGGTTCAGGGTTGCCTAATGGCAAAGATACTAACAGCTCCTTGAATGGTAGATTGGTTAGTTCATCTTCTGATAATGTTCAAATTCAAATGACCCAAGGAGCTATACATATTGCCCAAGGGCAAGAACAAGGCCTTACTGACCCTGTTGAAGCAATGAGAGTCTCTGCTGAAAAGGCTCAAAAGCAACAGAAACCTTTTAATCAATCCTTAACTGATGTTTCACCCACTGTTCCATCTGTTACATCTGTAAAAAATGATTCTAATAATGCTGCCGCTGCCGCTGCCCGTGCATGGATGTCTGCTGGTGCTGCGGGGTTCAAACTACCAACTGAAAATCCAATAACACCAAAGAATCAGATATATGCTGAGTCATTGTATAACCCCACCCGTCAGCTCCATAGTCAACTTCCAATAGTTCAAGGGCAGTTTCCTGTTCCTGCGGGGATGCAATTTATTAATGAGAAACATTGTTTTCCATTTCAAGCATTCATGAGACCACCTACACATGCGGCAATTGAAGGGCAGTTCCAAAATAGGCCCATGGTCTTCCCTCAATTAGTGGGGAATGATCTGAACAGGTTCCAGATGCAATCCCCATGTCAAGGGCTTAGTTCAAATTCAAATCCGAAGAAAAAGCAGGAATCATTTCCTCCTGATTTGAACATTAGTTTTCAATCTCCAGGGTCTCCTGCAAAACAGTCTTCAGGTATGATGGTTGATTCACAGCAGCCAGACCTGGCATTGCAACTATGAGCATTGATGGCTTATTTGATGGCAAGGCCTTATGCAAGTAAGCGGATAATATCTCAGCGTCAATCAGGGATTATAGAATTCACCTCTCAAAACACAGTTGAATTTGAGAATGCTGATATATCTTTTGAGATGTGGTTTACTGGATTTGGTTGAGGATATTAATCTTGGTCTTCGACAGGATGTTCAGCGTCTGTTACTGAACTGGGATTGGTTTATATGAAGAAGAGATTTTTGCAGATGTGATAAATGGAATATAACGTCAAAATGGTTGCAGAGATAACTTGGTGGAGCTTAATTTTTCCTTCCCTTCCCAACGAGGATTAGTGCATAGTTTACATTGTCGCAAGGAGTTAAGATATTTGGAGGAGTCCAGCATATAATGATTACTAATCCGTAGGACCATATTGTCTATTCACTTGAAATCTGAATCCGATGAATTATACATCAAGTGAAGTTAATGCCTTGTACATTTGATACATTCAGAATTAGTTGCTTAGTCTTTTGATTCTTAGTGTCAAGATGCATTCATAGCTCTTCCCAAAGTCAATTCTCTTCTCGTGTGAAAATGTGGACTAGCTCTAGGAAAGGAAGTTTTGTACAGGTTCTTCTTTATGACTAGTTCTGCCATTATTTGCTGATATTAGCAGCCGTCAAGAAATGGGAAAGATGCTGCAATTTGAACGAAGTTACGTGTTAATGGGTCTTGTAATTTATCAATTTGTGTACTTGTAATGCCCATCCCACGATTCCCCCTTTTAACTTGAAACCTTTTCTAATTTTTAATTTGTTATCCAAAGCGTATCCTGCAACCATAATACCTGAAATTAACCTGAGTACTTTTTTTTTTTTTAATCACATAGGAAAAAACAAAACCGAAAAAGTCTAATTATTGCAATGCTCTAGGGTACAAAGTCCATTGCTTGTCCCATTGGATGAGCTTTACTACTGACAACGTTGGCTCCTGAAGATAAAATATGCCGGGATTGGTTCGGACTACGAGAGTGATTAGGTTATTTGTGCACTGATTTTCTTTGCGATGCATGTGTTGGATGAGTCCATGCGTCCCTGCTAGCAAAAACATATTCTTAGATAAGTCTATGCCGGGAGAGAATAGGATGTTAATGACTTCTAGGAAATTTATTTCGACAATGACATAGCGATACCTTAGTGATCACGCTAAGGTTAAGCCCGAGTGGACTCCCCTCGTCCAATGTACTATATAAATTTACTGCACCACTGCCTGTACTTGTTTCGAATTACACCTCCAGCAATAGCAATAGACGACCCTTGTTTAATTGCTTCATTTGTGGTTAGTTTGATTCAATCTTTCGATGGTTTGGATCACCCAATTAGACTACCTACTGGTAAACCCTGTGTTGGAAACACACAGGTTTCCATCGCCTTAGCTCTTATTATCCACGCCACATACTCCGTAACTATTCTTTGACCTTTTTCCGGCCAAACAAAGTCAGCTTGAAAGAGGTTTTTGTTACACCAATACTATAACATTCAGTTTGCGACTCCAAAAATGGTAGCCCATTCTCTTTGCATCACTTGGGTGTATTCCATAAGGTTTGATTTCACCCGTACTGTCATATCTTGTTGAAAGAAAGTTTTATCAACCACTCCCGAGAGGAAGTTTCGTTAGAAAGCTTGTACTCTCGGATAGTCGTGGATGACATGTAGAGTAAACTCTTTTTGTCTACATATGTGACAATTGCTATCCGTAGTGATATGACATGTCACTCGTTATTGGTTGGTCAAGAGTTTGCTCTTGCTCAACAATTAGAGGAAAGTTCGAATCCGTAAGGGCCCCGTCTATTTTCAAATTAGATCCCAGAGGCTAACATTAATATCCGTGGTGCTCCCCTGGATTATGTCGTAGGTTGACATCATTGTGAAATATTCATTTTCAGTTTGACCCCACCTTATGGTATTTTTCACTGTTTCATCTGCATTAGGGGTTATTTTGAGATATCCATACAGACTGAGAAGGGGAGTTACCGTTGGAAGAAGTTTCATTTTCAATTTCCAACTTCATTTTTCAAGTCCGCTACTTTAGCATATAGCACATTATCAGGTATGGAAGATGTTGCCACAAAAATGAGCGGGTTCTATTCTTTTGCCTAATTATTCAACTCAAAGGAAATCTGCCTATCATTGCCCAGCCTTCATTTCAACCCTTATCATGCAAATTGCCAAGTCGTTGTAATTTCTTTCTAAAAGCAAGAAGCTCCGCTCCTGGCTAGTACATAAGGGAAGACATGTGGTGCCATACGGTTGAAATGTCACATTGACCGTTATTTAACTCGTAGACTGTTATTTATTTGTTGTTAAATCATGACTTTTCCACATTTGTTTTGAGCCCTAGTTATATTTTGAATAGTAGGAAACCTTGAAACTTACACATCACGAGGTTTCTTTTTGTTTATGCTTTGCATTTATTGAAGGGAAATCAAAGGCACGACCGACCAAACCATTTAATTTCGGCCTCAGGTCAGGACCACAGCATTTATATGCGTAAGTTGGATAGGGTTCCCATTAATCGTCTGCAGGTCCAGTGCTAACACTATATGCATCGTTAGATGTGTCTCTACCACCTAGATAGGCAGTCCCTTGAGTTTGGTGGGAGATGAGGACTTTCCTGGGTGATCATCTCAAACCCCAATTTGAACCATTTAATGTACTAAATATTTATATGTGAATTTCATCCAACAATTGATGTTAGCAAACCAATCAGTCATACATAAAGATTCTAGATGTGTGAATTCTACCGCTAAAATTCACAAGCCCACATCGCAGTGAGCGACAACCTTTGTTTGCACAAATAATCCTTAATGCTTCACAGCCAATTTACACTATAACAAAATAACAGAAACCGCACTTAGTATCAACACAAGGCTTTGAACCAGGCTAGGCTATATATAATTGATATTCAACATGAAGAAACTAAAACTGAGCCGCCTGCCTTTCACTTTGTATTCGATCTGTTCTTGCCTGATCCGCTCTTAGTTTTAAGAACGCAGATATCCCCTTCGCAAACATACCTTCTGGAGGCACAAGTTTCCGTGAAGCAACTCAGAATGTTGGCGAAAAATGCCATTGCAGAGGTTGCAGTCTTGCAGATGAGAATATTAAAGACAAAGGCTTGATTTAAAAGTTATGATCTTTGAGGAAATATATATACACAATATAAGTAGAAGGATGCAAAAGGGTCGTTGTTGGTGGTCTCTGACTTCAACAACCATGTGGCAGTGAAACACGCTTGGTGTCAGGAGTCAGGAGCCATATCTTTCTGAGAAAGATCCGTGTGCTTACGTGACTGGTTGAATAATTTCGTTGAATTTTCATTAAGAAAAGTCATAATTGTCTAAATGGGAAAAACGGATGTCAGCTTTGGAATGTGGACAGAATCTTCTGATGCTATTTTTGATTTTCACCCCTTTTTAATCCGCTTTTCTTAATCCATCTCTACGTTTCTATATTAATTATCCCATTATTCAATTAAAAAACAAATTAACCCCGAGAAAGTTTCTGATGCAAAGTTGAAAAGTTGCAAAAGAACAAGAAAGAAAACTTACAAGAGTAATCTTGGCGGAGCCAACAAATACTTACACCACTCTTTGTTCTCCATCTTTAGCCACTGCCACTGGTTGTTTGTTATGAAAATCTACTGTGCTGACAGATGTGAATCAAGAGATTTACAGCTTTTATTGTTTCTCATGCCAAAGTGTGAAACACAAATATATTTCACTTTCTATCTGATAACATTCCTAGTAACGTACAGGTTTAGAGGAATGATATTTTTGCATTAATTGCAGAGAGCAGGTGTTCAATTCATGTCATGTCCAACCAAGCAAAAGCAATGACAGCCTGCTTCTGAGTACGCAGCCAGTTACACACCTCTTATAGCCCAATGACCCCCTACTTTGGCAATGCCCATTTTCATCCAATCCAATCCTGTACTTACTAAGCAATCCAAGTTTTTTTATTTTCCAATGGAAAAGAATTTCCAAAATAAAAAAACAAAGAAAAAAACAACCAGAAATGGCTGTTGAAGAGCACAAAAATAAGGGAGAGAACCCGGTATATAAAGCGCCTTCTAGGCAACACCGTTAAACAGTTGAGAAGTACACGGGGGAGCAAATCTGTATCCTTCTTTTTCTCTCAATCTCTCCCCCCTCTCTCTCCATCTTCATCTCTAAAAATTCAATCTTGCAAGTTCTAACTTATTTGTGGGTCCAGGCTTGCACAGGACCTTCAAATCACCATCTCTCAAGAAGCCAGATCCTGGACCTCTCTCTCACTCTCTCTGCAAAAATTGTCAGAAACCAAGTTACATTCATCAAGGAATTTCCTGGAAAAATCCTATTTCAAGACAGGACAAGATCAATCATTTCTCGGAGTTGGCTTTTCTGGACATAAAAGATCCAAACTTTTTAATACCAGAAAGCACATTCTCCAAGCTTTTTAGTTAACGAATCATCATTCCCTTTGGTGTTTGTTTCTTGGGTTTTCCTTATTGTCGGAGAAGAGAGGAAAAAGAAAGAAAAAGAGAGAGGGGGACAGAGACAAATGTACGTAAAAGTGGTCGACGCGAGAAGAGATTGAATATCTCAGGTTTTGTCCTTTTGTACAGATACCAATCAAAACTCGACCAAATCCAGTTTTGTTCCGTGTGTCAGATCGTTTTGAGTAAAGAGAGACGGGGACACTATAGTAGTAACTCTAATACGTATATACTCTGTAGCCAATCAATAAATAAATAAGTGTGGGCGTTTAATTGTCCGTTGTTGTTGTTGGGGAGTTTCTGGTGGAGAAATGTTACCCATCAACAACGACACTCCATGGAGCGAAGGTGGGTCCTCGGGATCATCTAGTTGTGGTGTTCGTAATGGTGGTGGTGATGGGACGCACTTGAAAAAGGGACCATGGACGGCGGAGGAAGACGCGGTGTTGGTGGAGTACGTGAGAAAACAGGGCGAAGGAAACTGGAACGCCGTGCAGAGGCACTCCGGCTTGGCCCGTTGCGGGAAGAGCTGTAGACTCCGGTGGGCTAATCACCTGAAGCCTAATCTGAAAAAAGGTGCTTTCTCTCCCGAAGAGGAGAGGCTCATTGTTGAGTTGCACGCGAAAGTAGGCAACAAATGGGCTCGCATGGCCAGTCTGGTATGGTTGTGTGTCTCATTTCCAGGCATTTGGTGGGTTGGTTTCATTTTGTTTGTTCTGAAACATGTCTTTCCTTTTGTGGGCAGCTTCCTGGACGAACAGACAACGAAATCAAAAACTACTGGAACACAAGGGTGAAGAGGCATCAACGGCAGGGCCTCCCTCTTTACCCTCCCGACATCCAACCTCAGTACCCACAAAGCCCCCACACTTACCAATACCACCCTCAATCGCGCTCCACTCCCACTAGTCCGACCTCCTCCTCCTTCACTTTCCAAGCCCATACTCAAACTCAATTCCAATCCCCAACACCTCCTACTACTTATATATCATCACGACCACCAACTCCCACTCCTGCCGCTTTTCCCCCTGTTGCCTCCAGTACTACTATATTATTCCCGTCAGAACACCACCTCCTAAACTCTCCAAGCTCCCACTCAACACCTACCACTCCAACCTCCTCTTTCACTTTCCAAACTCCCTATTCCTCCACTACGCCACCCTCTCCTACCCCTCACTCCGCACTTTTTGATTTCTCCGCACCAAGAACTCCCCCTATCCTACAGTCTCCTTCGTGCTTTAAACGCTTTTCTTCCCACCGCGATCTCCGCAATCTTGAAAAATCCAATAACATCATCTCCTCCGTCACTAATCTCAACTCAAATTCTCAATCTTCCACGCACCTACCACTATTACCCCCCTCTGCTTCATCTTCCAATGCATCTTCTACGGCTCTCACTGGCCTCTTAAGCATCAGCAGCTCTGAGTTCCACAGGGAGCTGTTGAAAGACAATCAGAAAATGTGTGACCTTTATGCTACTGTGACTCAACCAGAGCTCCCTTCAAACCAAAATTTGTCACCAACTTCCCAAAACATGAACACAAATATTTTCATTGATGCTGATATTAATAAGTTCAATAGAAAAATGAATAAGAAGAGAAATTCTTGCAGTTCTTTGATTGGAGGGGATGGCGAATTGGAGTTGGCGGCGGATGCACATTTTTCGACGGATGATCTTTGGCTAGAGGCCAAGGAGCTAGTAGAGAGTGGTCAGAGCTTTAGGAAGCAAATTCGTTTGACTTCAGAGGAAGAAAAGCTCAAAGCTGCTAACTTTGAGGGACTTAATGAGCACTCCATCCCTCTTTCATTGTCTCAAGGTCTGTTGCTTACATAAAATTTGCTGAATGCAGGGGCATAGCTTTACTGTATTGTTTCTTATCATCTATCTTCAGAATTTGTTATTGAAACGGATAGCCATTTAACTTGATATGAAAGGCATTAAAAAGAAGCAAGCAATTAATTGTTTTTCTTTGCAGATGTTGATGCTGCAATAATGCCTGAAGACTTGACATGTCTGCTGGACAACATACCTTCTTCCATGGCTGAGCTGTATGCAGATAGTGGCGATATCTCCAATGAGCCATCTTCAGTCGTAACTGATGATAACACTGGGTACAATTTGCAGCGTGTAGCTTCATTTATTCCTTCTACAACAGACCATGGCAGGACCCTTGGCCCCTGCACTTGGGAGAACTTGCCTAGGATTTGCTAGGACTTGGGAGAGAGAAAACCAGAAAGCATCAAGTCAATAGGACATTTTCTGTCTCATTTTCTAACTGGGCTTCAAGGCACGTACATTACTCAAATTTCTGTCCTGTTTTCTACCAAGGTTTTGAACTCCACTTATTTCACACAATTATGTGGAGGTTATACTATGCATATACATATATCTATCTATCTATATAACAATGTCGCCGAGCAGACTTGTTTCATACTCAGTGCTGTTCCTCTGTAAGGAGTAAATTTTATCTTTTTGATCATGCCTCCAGTCAGCAAAGCAAGAGCAGCAGATAATATTCACAATTCTTAACCACTCAAAAGATTGGATAAGAATACAAAATTACTCATTAAACGGGAAATTAGATCACTACTTAATAAGTTTATTTCTTTAGTTAGGTGACATAAATTATCATGTTTTCTGCGCTTCAATTACATAACCCTCTCGAGTTACATGTGTGTAATTACTTTTTTTTTTGGGTCTTGTATCATATATTTTGCGATGAAGTATTCGTATACCATATCTTCTTAAACCAACAAGCTTGTCTTTTTACGACGTTTATTGTGATATTGACCGAGTTAAACAACCAGATATCTTATCCAAGCATTCTCCAAAGAAACCTCAACAATTAAACTCTGGTTTCTTTTTCTTCTTCTTCTTCTTTGGAAGGGACTGAAGGAGGCCAGAACATGCTGAAAGCCCTATAAGCTGAGATCACAGCTAAAACAACAAAGCAGCACAAAACCAAGACATGATATTAAGGAAAATATACGTAATTAGTTTGTAATTATCTTTGCCATATTTAGATGATTAGCTTTACATGTAAATAGGCGGTAGTTAGCCTTTATTTTAGAAACTGATAAGATTTGTAATATGTATTTATACGTGACCTTAACACAGAAGAAGGCTATGCCTTTTATCACCAAATTCTTTCTCTTTTTTATTTTAGATGGTATCATAGCAACGATCTTGGTGCTCTGCGTAAAACCTCCCTCTTAATTTTGTCTAGTATCTTTTGTTGATCATCATCAGCCATGGCCGACGACACTCTTAATTCTAAGAAAACTGGCGAGACGTCAAAGGTCTCTGCCATGGACCCATCACACCCATATTACTTATATCATTCTGAGCAACCGGGTCATATAATTGTTCCTGTCAAATTGAATGGTCCCAACTATCCATTCTGGTGCAAATCAATGATCCATATCTTGACAACAAAAAGAAAAATCAGTTTCATAGACGGATCCTTCCAAATGCCGTTGCCGACATCACTAGATTTGAGCTATGAAATCAGTGCAACAGCATGATCCTTTCATGGTTTACACATTCCGTTGAGCCAGATATCGCCTTTGGGATTGCTCATGCAAAAACGACCTAACAAGTGTGGGAGGATTTGAGAGATCAATACTCACAAAAGAACGCGTCAGCTATCTTCCAGATCCAAAAATCGATAGCGACGATGTCTTAAGGTACCATGACTATACCCATTTATTATAACAAAATTAAGGCCCGTGGGAAGAGTTGGACACTTACCGAACTCCTCCAACATGTAATCAAGCCAATGAACATACTCTCCTGCGAGAAGAAGATAAATTAATGCAGTTTTTGATGGGGCTTCATGAATCTTATAAGGCTGTTTGATCTAATATTTTAATGATGGTTCCCTTGCCCAATGTCCGCCATGCCTACTCACTACTTGTGTAGGAAGAGACTCAACAACAAGTCTCTACCGAACCAGTTGAGAACCTTTCCATAGTAGCTGCTATATAGGGCCGTTCTAAGCCTCCCAAAGATAAGATATGTGAACACTGCAATCGTTTGAGACATTTGGTTGACGAATGTAGAACACTCAAGTATCACTGCACTCATAAAACTTTGGTATCTAAATTAGACATAATTGGAAAAAGAGAATAATATACTTTATCGTATTGCAGTACTATGTTCTTATACTGTGTTACATTGTTATTTATGGAAAGTGCATTTACATGGATTGCTACAATTTCTCCTGTATAGGTGCTAACTTGATCTGTTGCGGTAGACCGAGAGATGATTAAGGGATATGATGATCTCTCAGATCCCTTACCATATTTTGACACTCCCCCTCAAGTTGAGTAATGGGATCTCCGATACTCAACTTGCTCAGAATTCTTCTAAAAATTCTTCCATTAACTGCTTTTGTCAGGATGTCAGCCAGCTGGTCTTCAGATCGGACAAATGGTAACTCCACTATTCATGCTTCTAGTTTCTCCTTGATGAAGTGTCTATCCACCTCAACATGTTTGGTTCTATCATGTTGAACTGGATTATCTGAAATACTGATCGTAACCTTATTGTCACAAAAAATTTACAGGCTCCGGACGGAAGAAAACCAATCTCAGTTAACAATTTTCGTAGCCAAAGTATTTCAGTTAAGCCTCGAGCCACTCCTCGAAATTATGCTTCTGCACTAGATAGAGCTACCACATTCTGCTTCTTACTCCTCCAGGTGACTAGATTTCCACCCACAAGAGTGAAATATCTAGATGTGGACCTTCTATCTCTGAGGTTACCGCCTAATCTGCATTGTGTATCCTTGTATCTCCAAGTGTCCATTTCTTTTGAACAATACTCCCTGACCTGGTGTGCCCTTCAGATACCTCACAATTCTAAGTGCAGCTTCTAAGTGATCTATCTGGGGTCGATGCATGAACTGACTCACAATCCCAATGCATGATATGCTATATTAGGTCGAGTGTGAGATGATAAAATAGTTTTCCTACCAGACGTTGATACCTTTCCGGTCTACCAACTCGGCTCCTTCAACAATTCAAGTCCATGATTCACCACAATGGGCGTGTCACCGGTCTGATCAATCATCCTGTCTCGCCAACAAATCCGAATATACTTCTTCCGACAAATGTATATTCCTTCCCCGACTCGAGTACTTCTATCCCAAAGAAGTATTTTAGTGCCCCAAGTCTTTCATCTTAAACTCAAGAAACAAGTTCCTTCTCAAGCTTGCCATTTCTTACAGATCGTTCCTCGTAATAATCATATCATCAACATAAATAATCAAACAGGTCACCAAATTACCTCGTCGTTTAAGGAACAACGTGTGGTCTGAATTACTCTATCTGAACCCATAGCCCTTCATTGCAGCAAGTGAATCTCCCAAACCACGCCTCAAGACTGTTTAAGGCCGTACAGTGACTTCTTCAGCCGACATACTTCTCCAGTTCCAAAAACATTAGTGAACCCGGGTGGTGCTTCCATATACACTTCTTCTTTTAGATCTCCGCGTAGAAAGGCATTCTTCACATCGAACTGATGGAGATGCCATCCCTTGTTTGCTGCTATCGAGAACAACACCCTGATCGTATCCATCTTTGCCATAGGGGAGAAAGTTTCTGAGTAGTCTATCCGTATGTCTGCAGATATCCTTTTGCCACCAGTAGTGCCTTGTACCTCTCAACCGACCCATCGGTTTGTGCTTGATAGTGAAGACCAGTGACACCCTCTGGTTTCTTCCTTTTGGCAATTGACACTTCTCCCAAGTGTTGTTTTTAATCAATGCTTCCATCTCATCTTTCATTGCATTTGTCCAGTTATTTGACTTTAGGGCAACTTCCACAGTGCTGGGAACCTCTTCTGCATATAAGGCCATCACAAAGGCTCGGGTTGTTTCTGATAGACTCTCCCTTACTATATTTTTCACTGGATATCTAGATTCTCGCACTCCTCTCTCCGGAGAATACCTTTTTGGTGGGATCCCCCTGTTACTCCTCGGTGGTAAAACATATCTCCCTGCATCTTCTTCCTGATCTTCTGTGATCTCAGGATTATCAATGTTAAAGGATTCAATAACGGGAGTCTCAATAATTTCAGAATCTCTTACCTCAGGTATCAAGGGAGGAGGAGGTGTCTCTTCTGAGGCAGTGAGTTCCATGGACTGTATGGAAGTTTCAGAGGTTGGCCCGATAGTACTATTAACTGATTCTGTTGGAACCGCTTCTGGACTTGGCAACCAACTTAGTGTGTCTATACTTTCACTCTCCCCCTGACCACTAGGTTGGTTGTTATAGAAATATTCAGTTTCAAGAAAGTCACAGTTCATTGTAGTAAACATGTGACGGTTTTTGGGATCATAACATCTATACCCTTTTTGGTTTACTCCGTATCCCACAAAGACACACTTTACAACACATGGGTCAAATTTGGTTCTTTCAGTTTTAGGTGTATGGACAAAGACTGAACACCCAAAATTCTAGGATGAAGGGTAAGGATCGGAGGTATTTTGGTAAATGTGGCAAGGGTATGAATTGGGGTTTTGAGATTTAGGATTTTGGTTGGAAGTCTGTTTAGGAGGTAAGCGGTGTGGCTACAACTTCAGGCCAAAAAGGTTTAGGAACTTGAGATTCAAGAAGTAAAACACGAGTCATTTTAAGAAGGATACGGTTTTTTCTTTCGGCAACACCATTTTGTTCTGGGGTATGTGGACAGGTGGTCTGATGGATTAACCATTTTTCTTGGAAAAAATTTTCATATGTGAATTCACAAACTCCCCCCCATTATCGGAACGTAAAATCTGAATGGTTTTTTTAAATTGGGTTTTGATCATGGCATAAAAGAGGATAAACTTGTCAACAACTTCGGATTTATGTTTCAAAAAATACACCCATGTCATACTAGTGCAATCATCAACAAATATCAAGAAATATCTAAAACCTTGACCCCCTAAAATCGCTGTTGGGCCCCAAACATCATAATGAATTAACGAAAACACTGAATCAATACGGGTATTACTGGGTTTAAAAGTTTGTCTATGCCTTTTAGCCAAAACACACGTTTCACAGTTCAACACATTATTAGACTGGAATAACTTAGGGAATAAAAGCTTTAAATAACCTGCGGATGGATGTCCTAGTCAACGATGCCAAAGCCAAGCTTCCCGGTCTGTAGTTCCATGAGCCAGCATCACAGTACCGTTTTGGGCTATCTCATCCATGTAGTACAATCCATGGCGCTCAGTGCCACGTCCAATAATCTCCCTCGTCCTGATATCCTGTAAAAGACAGAAATTAGGGTTCATCAATACCGTACAATTTAATTCCTTAGTCACGTGACTAATGGATAACAACTTATGTGATAACGAAGGGACATAAAGACAATTTGAAATTTTCAAAGTGGGTGATATTTCAATGGACCCCGCCCCTGCTACCGGTGCAATTCCTCCATTAGCTGTTCTAACATGTGTCTTAGTTGGCTTCGAGGGAACAACTATATCTGAGACATCAAAGGTCATGGTGTCGGTGGCCCCACAGTCAAAAACCCAACAACTATTCTTATCCTCCTGATTTTGGATAACATTTGCAATTGTCACATTTTACGGGTTTGACCGAATTCTCTTTACTTCGCAGACTCAAATTTAATAAATCCAAAACATTTGGACTAAAAAATCTAGAGTTAGAGATAGAAGGGTTTGGGAATAAATTCCCAAACCCTATACCTATATATCCTCCGTCTTTTTTTTCTTTCACAACCGTAGCCGCCGCCACCATTCCATATCCGCCTGCTTCTCCACTGCTCCCATGCCTGCCGCCGCTGTTAATAGTGGTTTTGTTGCTGCCCACACCGGCTGCGGCCTTGTTGGTGGCTACTGTTGCTTTGTTCCTTGATTTTCTATCCACCACTTTGGATATCCCACGATCTGAAAGCACTGCTCCTTGGTGTGTTTACTTATACCACAGTGGGAACATCAAAGCTTCGATTTGTCCTACCGAGATGATGTCCCCCCTGATCTGGGGTTAGACCGGCGCTGTCCACGGGAAACTAGCCCTGTTGCCTCTGTTGTTTGGTCGAAATCGGTCTTCCCTGTGATAGCTAAACCACCCCCAATTCCCTGTGATGTCGGCTCTTGGTAGATGCCCCCAGAATATTTAGTCTTGCCGTCTCCTTCCTTACTGCAGCATACGCTGCCTCCACTGAGGGAAGTGGCTCAGTTATCAGAAATTTTCTTTTGATTTGGTCATACCTGTGGTCAATAGCATTTAGAAATTGGAACAACTTTTGTTCTTGCTTGATTGTGTTGTACGTTGCTATGTCCACTGTCGATTTCATCGGATTTGGCTCCCTCCGATCTATCTCACCCCATACTCCTTGCAACACTAGCCAAAAATCCTCCAATCTAGCCATTCCTTGCTTCATGTCATTCACCTTGGCGTGAAGGTCGAATACTTGCAGTTTATCCTGACCACTGCTATATGTGACCACCAGTGCATTCCACAATTCCCTTGCAGTAGGGTACTCTGTAAGATTATTTGCTATATGTGGCTTAATGTTTTGAATGAGCCACGAGAATACCACAAGGTCATCTTGTTTCCACTTCTCGTACTCTGGATCTCCGATCTGGGGTGGCTCTGGAACCCCTATGATATGACTCAATAGAGTCTTGGATTTGCCTCCTATGGCCACTTTCATCATGCGTGACCATAAGCCGTAATTCTGGTTATTCAGTTTAACGTTGAGGGATAGATTGTCTGGTATTGTCTATTTCTGGCTTTTGGTGTTGAGGTTGTTTTTCAAGAGGTTGGCTATTCTGATGGTTAGGTCATCATTTGTGATGCCTGATGTGGTTTCATCGTCGGACATGATTTCTGGTTGGTTTTTCTGGCTAGTTTTCTGTGGTAAGTCTAGTAGATGATGATGCAGAATGACTAATCGGCCTAGAACCGGTCACACTGCTCGATACCATCATAAAACTTTGGTATCTAAATTAGACGTAATTGGAAGAAGAGAAGAATATACTTTATCGTATTGCAGTACTATGTTCTTATACTGTGTTACATTGTTATTTATGGAAAGTGCATTTACATGGATTGCTACAATTTCTCCTGTACAGGTGCTAACTTGATCTGTTGCGGTAGACTGGGAGATGATTAAGGGATATGATGATCTCTCAGATCCCTTACCATATTATGACATGCACATTTTGTGACAAAAAAATTCACACGAAGGACCGATGTCGACTCAAAAATGGTGGCCAAAATTCTCGTTCTTCGTTAAATCGCAGCAACAAAAATGGCAAATCCAATGGTCCCGCAGCGCACGCAGCTGATTCCTACTCCACAATCGACACAGAAAATTTCCAATTTTTACAAAATTTCTTTGTCGAACAATTACAGCAATTGGGACAGGCACTATCTACAATGGGTCAGAATCGCTCATCTTCTGGTAATGGTGATGTATTTGCTAATACAACAAGTATGTTTCCTGTGCCTTATGTTTACTCTAATTCATCCATTGCCAGACTGTGGATTCTTGACAATGGCGCAACGGATCATATAGCATCCGATCTAGCGCTCCTCTCACACACTACTCCACCTTCATCACCATTTGTTAACTTATCCACCGGTGCAATTGCAAGCTTCACCTAATCCGACACTATTTCATTTAACACTCATCTTACTTTAAATCACATACTTTGTGTACCATCGTTTAATCTAAATCTTATGTCTATCATTAAATTAAGCTCAGCCCTTAAATGTTGTGTAATGTTCTTTCCTGATTTTTGTCTTATGCAGGACTTAGCTATGGGGAAGATGATTGGCTCGGGTAAACAACACGAAGGTCTCTACTACATGATGCCTTCGAATCCCTCTGCCCTTCATGTCTCTCAACCTTCACAACTCTAGCATCAAAGACTCGGTCACCCCTCTCCAGCTCGCCTCAATTCTGCCCTTCACTCTCTAAATATTAATAATGATGCTCATATACCCAATAATTGCACTATTTGCCCCATGGACAAACAGACACGTCTCCCTTTTCCTCTTAGTTCCATTTCCACTAAATCCCCTTTTGATCTATTACATTGCGATGTGTGGGGTCCACATAAGATCTTAACACATTCGGGAGCTAGGTATTTTCTAAGCATTGTCGACGATTACAGTCGTTGTACTTGGCTCTTTCTCATGAACAATAAATTTGAAGCATCTTTCTTACTTGAGCGATTTGTGCAATTTGTTGACACACAATTTCATGCTATTGTTAAAATAATTTGGGCGGATAATGGTACTGAGTTTTTCCGAGTTAAAAATTTTCTCCACACTCGTGGCATTAAATTTCATCATTCCTATATCTACACCCCACAACAAAACGGGGTTGTTGAGTACAAATGCAGACACATCCTTAATGTTGCACGCTTACTACTATTCCAATCTCATGTCTCACTTTGCTTCTGGGGTGAGTGTGTCCTTACGGTTCCATATAGCATAAACCGCCTTCCCTCTCCCTTACTTTCTGGCAAATCACCATTTGAAATTCTTTACCAAAAACCTCCCTCACTCACACACCTTCGCGTATATGGGTGTCAAAATGACGTAGTGTGGGAAGGAAAAACAAAGATAAGTAGAATAAAATAGGCTATAATTGAAGTAGATTGTAGTTGAAACTTGAAAATAAAGCTTAGGGTTTGTAGAAAAACCTCTAAAAGCATAAAATTATTTGATTAATAAAAGACATACCTTAACATCAAGCATAGGCTGTCTATTTATACTAGTATAGGACAACTCCTAATAGGAAAAGAAAATACTAAATTACAAGTCCTAATAGAAACAGGAAATACTAATTAAGAAGTAATATGCTAATCCTATGATAACTAGGAATCCAAATAACTTAAGAAGTACTAAATAGTAAGAAATCCAATATTAACTAGGAATATAAACTAAATGCTCCTGCATCAATCCCCTCGGGTTGAAAGACTCAACTCCGCGAGAAAACCTTCAAAACTTCACATGCAACTCGAGCAACTTTCTTTAACTCTTCTTGATTATCCAAGTGCTTTCACTAGTTGGTTTACCCAACCACTTGACTAAGAACTTTCTGCATCGATTGCCCTCCTTGAACACACTTCTTTGACATCCAAAACCTGCTCAATAACATCTGGATGCACCCTTGGTAATCGGTCTATCGCTCTGCAACTTCAGCCACTTCCCATCAAATCCTTCAAATGAATATAGGTCGAAACATTAAAGACTGGCTGATATGTAGGTCGATGGTAGGTCTACAAGATAAGCGTTAGAACTGATTTTCTTCAATATCTTGCACGCCCAAACTTCCTAGACTTGAGCTTGTGATAAGTTCCTTAGAAACCTTTCTTTCTTCAAGTATACTAATACCAAGTCTCCTCTTCAAACTCTTTCTTCCTACGATGTTGATTTGTGCTCTAACATAGGATTGATTGCTAGCCTTCAAAGTTTCCATTACTTCTCCATGCACCTTGCGAATTTGATCAGCCAAGGCTTCACCATCATCGCTAACTCTAGCCTCTTTTGGTAATGGCACCAAATCAAACACATGTTGTGGCTTAAATCCATAGGCAACTTCAAAGGGTGTTTTCTTTGTTGATCTATTAACTGAATTGTTGTAAGCAAATTCAGTTTGTGGTATCACAAAATCCCAATTCTTCACATGATTCCCAACAAGACATCTCAACATGTTACCCAAACTTGGTTGATAGATTCAGTTTGTCCATCTATTTGTGGATGACATTTTGGGCCCCGTTTCTAAAGCCCAACGATCTGACCGAAGATGAAAACATATGCGAATTTCCAAGTTCCTTAACCTGGAAACCATCAAGGAGAAATTCCTCCTTGGCATGATATCTCAAGCCCAAGGGCGAGCCCACACGACGGAAACACAAAATCCCCCAAAGACTTCTTCACAATGGTAGCTCTTAGTCTCTAGTTCAAATAGAAACAAAAACCACCCCAAACAGAGCTCTATGGTCCAAGATATGCTTAAGAAATCGAAGTGGGTTTATAGCCCAATCATGCTCTCCAAATCTACCCATCACTTCTTTTTCATCAAACTTTCTGGATTTAAATCAAATGGTTACCAATTTTTGTGGAGAGGTAGTTAAACATGTTATAAATTCAATGCTTCAAGAATCGCTCGATTCGGAGGTCGGACAAAGAAGTTATGATCGAAAGAATCCAATATGTTCATGTCCTCATTCCAACTGAACATGTTTTGGCGCGAATGCCATAACTTTTTATACAAATGTCCAATTGCTTTCGTTTTTGGACCATTTGAAAGAAGAGATCGAGATCTACAACTTCTATTAGAGGCCTCGAGCGAGATTCGGCCTCTAAACTAGTCAAAATTGCAAATTACTGTAGCTAACCCGAGGCTGTCCGTTAAACGGACATGCATGTCCGTTTAACGGACACAGACTGGAAAAACAGCTCCAAATTGTCCGAGAAAGTCCGTTAAACGGACATACACTGGACTAAGGGCCCTTTTCCACCTGAGAAGGTCCGTTTAACGGAAACCCATGTCCGTTTAACGGACACGCGCAACCCAAGGCCTCTTCCAAGCCTTCCAATGCTTCCAACCTTTAATCCTAACACCATATACACTCTAAATCTTCCCAAATTAAATCCTTCAAGTGTAATAACACTCCTCAACCATTCAACTACCAATTGAGATGCACTAAACTCCCCAAACATCAACTCAAAACTCATTCAACACTCACATTCTTATCATTTACCAAAGCTATCCCATTCAAGCTTTTCATACAACATCATCACTTGCAAAGCCCATAACTCTCAATATTGATATCTAAACTTCGCAAACCTTATACCATTGAAAAGCCAAAAGGATAAACAACAAAATTCAAGAAGATCATTTCGCCCACAATGGCCTAAATTAACCCAGTTTTTCCCTCAAAAGTTCAACACACAATTTACCACTATGAAACCTGAATTAAGCATTTCACGCAACAAGATAGATAAGCACATGCACAAAGGAAATTTTCCCAATCTTCAAATTCAATTCAAAGCCTGAAATGGGGTTCATATAAGCTTTCATACATAGCTTTAAATTACATATCGACATTACACAAGTCGCAAAATACATTCGATGCTCAATGTTCAATATGTTGTTAAAGCTATTAAAAAATCTAGCTCCTAACTTAATACAAAAGCTAAATCTCTCAAGACCATCCAAATGCCCGCAAGGACTTACTGATCTTCTCGATCTGCACCTGAGGAGGAAAATAATGGGTTGAGCTTTACAGCTCAGTGGCTAAACCATTTATAGTCAATGGCATTGAGCCACATAATCAACCAAATACATGTACATACTAGCATGTTTAGGCATAAGTATATAACAATGAGAATTCAACGTCCACAAACAATTGTCAACTCATAATTTGAAATCATCTTCACACTCTAAATATGATTCATTTCAAGGCAACTTAGAACATCAATTGCAATGCACATTTCAATGGCTAGAGGGTTCCGTGAACAAAACGACAAAACCGAAGTTTACGCCGTGAATCGAAACGAGTCCATTCTCGGATCTCGTGGGCCACAAGCGGGCAGCCGGAATAAGGCTTTGACGTCAACGTGCACGTGACTCGAAACGGTTCCTCTCAGCCTAAATAAAACACATACTCCAATTCAAACGTTCATATAACAAAATGTCATGCTTTCATTCAATGGCATACTTTCTTATCCAAATGTCAAACATTCATTCATGCATAACATGACATAATCACATTTCTATTATTTAATCATCATGATATACATCACATCAACATAACAAATATGCAATAAGTCACATACAATGCATATACAAGCATTTGCCCATTTTGCACAAAAACTATAAATAATTTACCCACCTTAGCCTTGAAATCTCCAAAATCAATGGTTTCTTTCTCCTTGCTCTAGGATAGCCCATTGATTGCCTATACACAACCAAAATTCTATGAATTTCAACTCAATTTAGAAAATCCCCAATTTTTCCTAATCTTAATCAAATGCAATTAACCCTAATCTAACTCAATCCAACCTACCCATAGTCCATATAGGTTAGAAATCACAACATTAGCCTAAAAACTCAAAGAAATATAAAGATTTCTCCATTTTCTTCCTCTTCCACGAAAATCCCTCTCTCTCTCTCTAGGTTTCTCCATCCAACACAACACAACCTATTTCTTCAACAAATCAAGAAGAAAATAAAAATAACTCACCTTAGAAGCTTGATTTTCTCCTCCTTTCCACGATTTTTCCACCTCTCCTCTTGGATTTTCGAAAATCTCCTTCTTCCTCTCTATTTCTCCCACTTTTCCCTCTCTTTTCCTCTTCTCCTTGACAGCCCACGAAATTTCCCTCTTCTTCCTCTATTTTGTCTTTTTATCTTCCTTCTTCTTTGCCTATTATGCCCCTCATTAACATGGCTCTTCCAAAATTACCCTTCCTTGTCTTATAAGGCCCTACTAACTCCTTAAGCCCACTTAAATACTAACTTAATCCTAACCTTTCATTCTAATTTTAATTTCTAATTCTTCCATCAAGTTTCTAATTAATGGCCCAATTCTAAAATAATAAAAAAATAACCAACATATAAACATAAATAACCAATTAAACAATTTAAGCAAATAAGGACAAGGTCTAACAATTCTCCTCCCCTAAAAGAATTTCGTCCTCGAAATTCTTACCTGAAACATCGAAAAGATGCGGATATTTCTCCTTTATCGCTTCCAAAGGCTCCCACGTTGCCTCTTCTGTCGAATGGTTCCGCCATAAGACTTTAACTAATTTCACAACCTTATTCCTTAGAACTTTTTCCTTCGAATCTAGGATCTCTACTGGTTGCTCCTCTTAAGTCAAATTCTCTCTGAGCTGAACTTCCGAAGGTTGAACTATGTGCAAAGGATCTGATCGATACTTCCTCAGCATCGACACATGAAAAATATTATGGACCTTAGCTAGTTCTGGAGGTAAAGCTAACTTGTATGCCAAAGACCTAATCCTCTCAAGGATCTCATAAGGGCCTATATACCTCGGACTTAGCTTGCATTTCTTACCAAATCGTAAAATCCCTTCCCATGGAGAAGCTCTAAGAAACACTCTGTCTCCCACTTCAAAGTCCATTTCTTTCCTATGCGCATCTGAGTAGCTCTTCATTCTATCTTGAGCTGCCTTAAGTCTCTGTTTCACCACTTAATCTTGTCAACAAAGAATTGTACCAATTCAGCCCTATAAGCCTCCTCTCACCTTCCTCATCCCAACAAATAGGAGTTCTACACCTCCTACCATAAAGAGCTTCATATGACGCCATCTGAATTCCTGAATGGTAGGAATTATTATAAGCGAATTCTATTAAAGGCAAATGATCATCCCATGAGCCTTTAAAGTCCATAACACAAGCTCTCAACATTGCTTCCAACGTCTGAATCGTTCTCTCCGATTGTCCATCGATTTGCGGATGGAAAGCTGTACTAAAATTTAACTTAGTTCCCAAAGCCTCCTGTAAACTTTCCCAAAATCTAGAGGTAAACCGGGGATCCCTATCCGAGACTATCGAACTTGGAATCCCATGCAGTCTTATGATCTCATCCATGTATTTCTTAGCCAACACACTCAACGAATCCGTCTGTCTAATTGGCAAGAAATGAGCAGACTTGGTTAGCCTATCCACAATCACCCATATTGCATCATGCTTCCTACTGGTTCTTGGTAATCCCATCAAGAAATCCATCGTAATCTTCTCCCATTTTCATTCTGGAATCGACAAAGGTTTAAGCTTACCGGAAGGTGCTTGGTGCTCAGCTTTAACTTGCTGGCACACTAAGCATCTTTTAGCATATTCTGCAACTTCTTTCTTCATCCCTTTTCACCAGAAATGTTCCTTCAAATCTCTATACATTCTCGTACTTCCTGGGTGCATTTCATAAGGCGCATTATGAGCCTCATCCAAAATTTCATCCTTCAACTCTTGCACATCAGGAATACACAGTTTGTTGCCTACTACCATCAATCCATCTTCCTTGACCTCTACCTCAGAAGGTTTACCATCCTTTATTTCTTTTCTGAGCTGGTTAAAGTACTCATCTTGTTTCTGCAACTCCTTAATCTTATCATTCAAAACTGGCCTTACTTTAAAGTTAGCCAATATACAATCCGATTCAGCTTGTGTCAACGTCACTCCAAGTCTGGCTAATTCCTTCAACAAAGGAAAATACATTGTCTCCACATGTTCCATAGTCGATTTTCTACTCAGCGCATCCGCTACTACTTTAGCTTTCCCTGGATGGTAATCGATCATCAAGTCATAATCCTTTAACAGTTCCAACCATCTTCTCTGTCTCAAATTCAATTCTTTCTGGCTCATCAAATACTTCAAACTCTTGTGATTAGTAAATACCCTAGTGGTAACTCCATACAGGTAATGTCTCCAAATCTTCAACGCAAAAATTATGGCAGCTAACTCCAAGTCATGCGTCGGATAATTCATCTCATAAGGTTTTAATTGCCTCGAAGCATAGGCAATAACCTTATCTCCTTGAATCAGTACACAGCCTAACCCCTTCCTAGAGGCATCACTATACACTATGTATCCATCATTACCCGAAGGCAAAGTCAAAACTGGTGCACTCGTCAATCGATACTTAAGCTCCTCAAAGCTCTTCTGGCATTCATTGGTCCATACAAACTTCTGGTCCTTCCTAGTCAACTTGGTAAGTGGAGCTGCTATTATAGAGAAGCCCTCCACGAACCTCCTGTAATATCCAGCTAAACCCAAGAAACTCCTCAATTCTGCTATATTCTTCGGTGCTTCCCATTGCACAACTGCTTCTATCTTTCTCGGATCCACATGCACTCCGTGCTCCGAAATCACATGTCCAAGAAACACTACTTCCCTTAGCCAGAACTTGCATTTATCGAATTTGGCATATAATTCGTTCTTTCTCAAAATCTCCAAGGCAATCCTCAAATGTTCCTCATGTTCCTTGTCATTCTTAGAATAAACCAATATATCATCTATAAAAATAATGATAAATTGGTCTAAGAAAGATTTAAAAACCCTATTCATTAGGTCCATGAAAGCTGCCGGCGCATTCGTCAATCCAAAAGGCATAACCAGAAACTCAAAGTGGCCATACCGAGTTCTGAAAGCAGTCTTGGACACATCCGACTCCTTTATCCTCAATTGGTGGTAACCCGATCTCAAATCTATCTTAGAAAGACTCTCGTCCTTGCAGAACTCGATCAAACAAATCATCGATGCGGGGGAGCGGATATCTATTCTTGATAGTGACATGGTTGAGCTTTCGGTAGTCCACACACATTCTTAACGATCCGTCTTTCTTCTTTACAAAAAGGACCGGAGCTTCCCATGGCGAAGAACTCGGCCTAATGTAACCCTTCTCTAACAAATCTTCCAATTGCTCCTTAAGCTCCTTCAACTCTACCGGAGCCATTCTATAAGGCGGGATCGAAATTGGCATTGAGCCCGGAAGAAGCTCAACGGGAAATTCAATTTCCCTAGGTGACGGTAGTCCCGGTAATTCCTCGGGAAAGACATCCGGGAATTCCCTGACCACAGATATTTCCTCTAATTTCCCTCCATCTACTCTTGTGTCTACCACGTAGGCCAAGAACGCTTCACATCCTTTCCTCATCAATTTTTCTGCTGTCAAAGCCAAAACCATTCTAATCGGACTCGCCTTTCTGTCCCCCACGAACACTACCTTTCTGCCATTGCCTATCTCAAACTCCACAGTCTTGTGCTTACAATCCAATTTAGCATTGTACTTCTCCAAGGTGTCCATCCCTAAAATTACATCTAATCCGCCCATCCTCAAAGGCATTAGATCCATCACTAAACGCTCCTCTCCAATAAGAATCTCACAGTCTCTATATACTTGACTAATAACAATACATTGGCCGATTGGAGTACTCACCATCACAGGAGTATCCAATGGGCTCAATTCCCTACCAATCACAGTTCTACTCAAAGACACAAACGAGTGGGTAAAACCCGGATCAATCAAAACAATAACATCTTCAGCAAAAAGTTTAATCATACCAGTCACGACTTCCGAAGCTGTCTCAGCATCTTCCTTCGTTATAGCAAATACTCGAGCTGGAGCTTGTCCTCTAGGTCTCCCTCGAGGGTTCACTTTTCCGCGCGCGACGTAACTTCTCGCCCACCTCGACATCGCTCGTGTCCCACTGTCTCAACCCTCTTAGAGGCTTGCATCGACTCCTCTCCGCCTCGGAGGTTGAGGACACTCTCTGCCTGTGTCCCTTCTCTCCACGGTTAAACAGCTCCAGTCAAACAAGAGCATTCCCTTGTGGAATCCCCACGTTGTTCACACTTAGGGACGGGCAGCCTATCCCCATCTCCTCCCATCGCCTCCATTGCTAAGGCTTGATATGAGCATTCTCATTTGCCGAGGCCTACTCGCTCACTTGTTCCTTTCTTACGATTGCAGGAAGGTCAGGCACTCCTCCGGTCATGGGAGCACCGCCTCCCTCTTGAATTGTTCTCTCCTTTCCTCTTCTCGCTCACCGCACTCTTAATGTTCTCTACATTTTCCACTCTTAAAGCTGCTTCAATCAGCTGCTGGAAATCACAGAAATTTTGTGCCATCACTTTCTCTTTGATGGCCAAATGCAATCCTGCTTCAAACGTTCGACACCTAGCCGCTTCACTCATCATTAGATCAGCAACATAACGGGCCATTGGGTGAATCGACGCCATATTCACTCATTGTCATCTCTCACCGGGTGAGGCTCAAAAACTCTCTTTGCTTCTGTTGGATGTACACTTTCGACAAATACTTCTTCTTGAAGACTATCAGGAAATCCTTCCATGCTAATATCGACGGCTTCAGCTGACTTCCCGGGACACTTTCCCACCAATGCAGAGCATCTCCTTGCAACAAACTTGCAGCATATTCCACCTTCTCTTCATCTTCACAGTCCATCTGATCTAGTATCCGTTCCGTCTTCCTCAGCCATGCCTCAGCTTCCTCGGGATCAGTGGTCCCGAAAAAGTCTACCGCACCATACTTTCTCAGCTTGTCAAATTGCTTCCCCTTCTTAACTGAGGCCGGAGCAGAAGATTGCGGCATCTGTCCCATAGCCTGGACAAATGCCTGGGTGAAAGCTTGGAACAGTCTCGGATCCAAGGTAGACGCATGTTCCTGTGGAACAGGCGACTCCTGCGACTGTGACCGAGTGGGCTCACTACCTTGCCCGACAGAAGTCTCAGCATTCACTGGGGTTACAGATTCATCCGTGCCCTCCTCTCTCGGTGGAGGGTCAGGTGCAACCGATCCTTGCATAATTCCTCGTGTTCTTCTACGAGGTGGCATCTCACTCCTTCAATAGAAATACTAACGATTAGCTCACATTCTACATGTATGCGTGATATGCATGTCATTTAAGGCAAACAATCAATTCAAAATGCAAACACTTAGCACATAACACAATAATGCATAGCATAACACATTCTAAGCCTTGGACTCTTTAAAAGCCTAAGCTCTGATACCACAAGATGTTGGGCCTCGTTTCTGAAGCCCAACGATCAGACCTAAGACGAAAACATATGCGAATTTCCAAGTTCCTTAACCTGAAAACCATCAAGAAGAAATTCCTCATTGGCATGATATCTCAAGCCCAAGGGCGAGCCCACACGACGGAAACACAAAATCCCCCAAAGACTTCTTCACAATGGTAGCTCTTAGTCTCTAGTTCAAATAGAAACAAGAACCACCCCAAACAGAGCACTATGGTCCAAGATATGCTTAAGAAATCGAAGTGGGTTTATAGCCCAATCATGCTCTCCAAATCTACCCATCACTTCTTTTTCATCAAACTTTCTGGATTTAAATCCAATGGTTACCAATTTTTGTGGAGAGGTATTTAAACATGTTATAAATTCAATGCTTCAAGAATCGCTCAATTCGGAGGTCGGAAGAAGAAGTTATGGTCGAAAGAATCCAATATGTTCATGTCCTCATTCCAACTGAACATGTTTTGGCACGAATGCCATAACTTTTTATACAAATGTCCAATTGCTTTCATTTTTAGACCATTTGAAAGAAGAGATCGAGATGTACAACTTCTATTAGAGGCCTCGAGGTGAGATTCGACCTCTAAACTAGTCAAAATCGCAAATTACTGTAGCTAACCTGAGGCTGTCCGTTAAAAGGACATGCATGTCCGTTTAACAGACACAGACTGGAAAAACAGCTCCAAATTGTCTGAGAAAGTCCGTTAAACGGACATACACTGGACTAAGGGCCCTTTTCCACTCAAGAAGGTCCGTTTAACGGACACGCGTAACCCAAGGCCTCTTTCAAGCCTTCCAATGCTTCTAACCTTTAATCCTAACACCATATACACTCTAAATCTTCCCAAATTAAATCCTTCAAGTGTAATAACACTCCTCAACCATTCAACTACCAATTGAGATGCACTAAACTCCCCAAACATCAACTCAAAACTCATTCAACACTCACATTCTCATCATTTACCAAAGCTATCCCATTCAAGCTTTTCATACAACATCATCACTTGCAAAGCCCATAACTCTCAATATTGATATCTAAACTTCGTAAACCTTATACCATTGAAAAGCTAAAAGGATAAACAACAAAATTCAAGAAGATCATTTCGCCCACAATGGCCTAAATTAACCCAATTTTTTCCTCAAAAGTTCAACACACAATTTACCACTATGAAACCTGAATTAAGCATTTCACGCAACAAGATAGATAAGCACATGCACAAAGGAAATTTTCCCAATCTTCAAATTCAATTCAAAGCCTGAAATGGGGTTCATACAAGCTTTCATACATAGCTTTAAATTACATATCGACATTACACAAGTCGCAAAATACATTCGATGCTCAATGTTCAATATGTTGTTAAAGCTATTCAAAAATCTAGCTCCTAACTTAATACAAAAGCTAAATCTCTCAAGACCATCCAAATGCCCGCAAGGACTTACTGATCTTCTCGATCTGCACCTGAGGAGGAAAATAATGGGTTGAGCTTTACATTCGATGGCTAAACCATTTATAATCAATGGCATTGAGCCACATAATCAACCAAATACATGTACATACTAGCATGTTTAGGCATAAGTATATAACAATGAGAATTCAACGTCCACAAACAATTGTCAACTCATAATTTGAAATCATCTTCACACTCTAAATATGATTCATTTCAAGGCAACTTAGAACATCAATTGCAATGCACATTTCAATGGCTAGAGGTTCCGTGAACAAAACGACAAAACCGAAGTTTACGCCGTGAATCTAAACGAGTCCATTCTCGGATCTAAATGGGCCACAAGCGGCGGAATAAGGCTTTGACGTCAGCGCACGTGACTCAAACGGTTCCTCTCAAGCCTAAATAAAACACATACTCCAATTCAAACGTTCATATAACAAAATGTCATGCTTTCATTCAATGGCATACTTTCTTATCAAATGTCAAACATTCATTCATGCATAACATGACATAATCACATTTCTATTATTTAATCATCATGATATACATCACATCAACATAACAAATATGCAATAAGTCACATACAATGCATATACAAGCATTTGCCCATTTTGCACAAAACTATAAATAATTTACCCACCTTAGCCTTGAAATCTCCAAAATCAATGGTTTTTTCTCCTCGCTTCTAGGATAGCCCATTGATTGCCTATACACAACCAAAATTCTATGAATTTCAACTCAATTTAGAAAATTCCCAATTTTTCCTAATCTTAATCAAATGCAATTAACCCTAATCTAACTCAATCCAACCTACCCATAGTCCATATAGGTTAGAAATCACAACATTAGCCTAAAAACTCAAAGAAATATAAAGATTTCTCCATTTTCTTCCTCTTCCACGAAAATCCCTCTCTCTCTCTCTAGGTTTCTCCATCCAACACAACACAACCTATTTCTTCAACAAATCAAGAAGAAAATAAAAATAACTCACCTTAGAAGCTTGATTTTCTCCTCCTTTCCACGATTTTTCCACCTCTCCTCTTGGATTTTCGAAAATCTCCTTCTTCCTCTCTATTTCTCCCACTTTTCCTCTCTTTCCTCTTCTCCTTGACAGCCAATACGAAATTTCCCTCTTCTTCCTCTATTTTGTCTTTTATCTTCCTTCTTCTTGCCTATTATGCCCCTCATTAACATGGCTCTTCCAAAATTACCCTTCCTTGTCTTATAAGGCCCTACTAACTCCTTAAGCCCACTTAAATACTAACTTAATCCTAACCCTTTCATTCTAATTTTTAATTTCTAATTCTTCCATCAAGTTTCTAATTAATGGCCCAATTCTAAAATAATAAAAAAATAACCAACATATAAACATAAATAACCAATTAAACAATTTAAGCAAATAAGGACAAGGTCTAACATGAAAAGTGCTAGAAGTTTACGCCGTGAATCGAAACGAGTTTATTCTCATATCTCGTGGGCCACAAGCGGGTAGTCGAGATAAGGCTTTGACGTCGACGTGCACGTGACTCGAAACGGTTCCTCTCAGCCCAAATAAAACACATACTCCAATTCAAACGTTCATATAACAAAATTTCATGCTTTCATTCAATGACATACTTTCTTATCCAAATGTCAAGCATTCATTCATACATAACATGACATAATCACATTTCTATGATTTAATCATCATGATATACATCACATCAACATAACAAATATGCAACAAGTCACATACAATGCATATACAAGCATTTGCCCATTTTGTACAAAAACTATAAATAATTTACCCAGCTTAGCCTTGAAATCTCCAAAATCAATGGTTTCTTTCTCCTTGCTCTAGGGTAGCCCCTTGATTGCCTATACACAACCCAAATTCTATGAATTTCAACTCAATTTAGAAAATCCCCAATTTTTCCTAATCTTAATCAAATGCAATTAACCCTAATCTAACTCAATCCAACCTACCCATAGTCCATATAGGTTAGAAATCACAACATTAGCCTAAAAACTCAAAGAAACCTAAAGATTTCTCCATTTTCTTCCTCATCCACGAAAATCCCTCTCTCTCTCTCTCTAGGTTTCTCCATCCAACACAACACAACCTATTTCTTCAACAAATCAAGAAGAAAATAAAAATAACTCACCTTAGAAGCTTGATTTTCTCCTCCTTTCCACGATTTTTCCACCTCTCCTCTTGGATTTTCGAAAATCTCCTTCTTCCTCTCTATTTCTCCCACTTTTCTCTCTCTTTTCCTCTTCTCCTTGACAACCCACGAAATTTCCCTCTTCTTCCTTTATTTTGTCTTTTTATCTTCCTTTTTCTTTGCCTATTATGCCCCTCATTAACATGACTCATTCTTCCTTGTCTTATAAGGCCCTACTAACTCCTTAAGCCCACTTAAATACTAACTTAATCCTAACCCTTTCATTCTAATTTTTAATTTCTAATTCTTCCATCAAGTTTCTAATTAATGGCCCAATTCTAAAAAAAATAACCAACATATAAACATAAATAACCAATTAAACAATTTAAGCAAATAAGGACAAGGTCTAACATGAAAAGTGCTAGAATACTTTAATTCAGTCCCCATCTTTCTCCACAAGGTCCTCCAAAAGTGTCCCATAAACTTCACATCCCTATCGGAAACAATTGAACTTGGTATGCCATGTAATCTCACCACTTCCTTGAAAAACAAATCAGCAATATGTAAGATCTAAGTCTTCAAACATGGAATAAAATGTACCATCTTTGAAAACCGATCCACCACAACAAATATAGAATCAAATCCCTTTACTGTCTTTGGAAGTCCCAAGACAAAATCCATGCTCAAATGAACCCAAGGTGCCTCTGGTATTGGCAAAGGAGTGTATAGACCCGTATTTTGTGAAATTCCCTTGCCAAATTGACAAGTTGAACACCGTTTCACCAATCTTTCCACATCTCGATGCATACTTGGCCAATAATAACGATCAACTACCATTGGTATTGTCTTGTCTCTACCAAAATGTCCTCCTAACCCGTTACCATGAAGTTCTCGCACAATTTGTTCTCTCATAGAACCTGCTAGAATACACAATTGATTGCCTTTAAAAATATACCCATCATACAACCTATACGGCAACAAATCTACCCCTGCTGGTCCCTTCAATTCCTCAAAAATTAGTTTGAAATATGGGTCTGTTTCATATTGATTTTTGAGTTCTTCAAATCCTGTAACTTGAGTACTCATCACCACCAAAAGTGAAGATCGCCTGCTCAATGTATCAGCCACTTTGTTGCATTCACCTATCTTGTATTTCAAGGAAAAGTTGAATTGATTAAGAAAAGAACTCCATCTAATATGACGTTCATTCAACTTTTTTAGAATTCAAGTAGCGTAGAGCTTGATGGTTATAATAAACCACAAACTCCTTATAAGCCAAGCAGTGTCTCCAATGATCAATAGCTCTCACCAAAGCATAAAACTCCAAATCATAAGTGGAATATCTTCGCTTAGCATCACATAACTTTTCGCTGAAAAATTCAATAGGCCTCCCTTCTTGGCTTAGAACAACCCCAATTCCAACATGTGAAGCATCACATTCAACAACAAATAACTTCTCAAAGTTCGGTAGTGCAAGAATAGGTACTTCCGTCATCAAAGTTTTAATTCTTTCAAAGGCTTTTTGTGCTGAATTAGACCATGCAAAGCTGTTTTTCTTCAAACATTCAGTTATAGGACTCATTACAGCACTAAAATTCCTTATAAACCTCCTATAGAAAGAGGCCAAACCATGAAAACTTTGAACATCTTTGATGCTTTGAGGTTCTGGCCATTCCATGATCGCTCGAAATTTCTCAAAATTCCGTTTTATCCCTTCAGCAGAGACAACAAACCCCAAAAACACAACTTCGTCACATAAGAAATTGCACTTCTTCAAATTTATAACAAGCATCTCCTTACGCAGCACTTCCAAAACTTGCACCGCAAATGAACCAAGTGTTCTTCCTTGCTCCGACTATATATTAATATGTCATCGAAGTAAACAACTACGAAAGAGTTCAAGAATGGCTTAAGTACTTCACTCATGGTTCTCATAAACGTACTAGGTGCATTAGAAAGACCAAACGGCATCACCAACCATTCAAAAAGTCCATCTGGTGTTTTAAAAGCTGTCTTCCATTCATCTCCACTCCTTAATCTGATTTGATGGTACCCACTCTTCATATCAATCTTTGAAAACATTTTAGAACCACCTAGTTGATCAAGCATATCATCCAAACGAGGAATAGGAAATCAGATTGACAGTTATTTTGTTGATAAGCATTTGTCAACACACATTCTCGAAGAACCATCCTTTTTTGGAGCAAGTAGAGCTGGACAAGCATAAGGACTTTTACTTTCTCGCACCAGTCCCTTATTAAGCAATTCACCAACTAGTTTTTGTATCTCGACACGCTGCATAGGTGGCATTCTATATGCTGACAAATTAGGTTGAGGTGCTCCAGGCACCAAATCAATAGCATGTTAAATGCTTCTTATGGGCGGTAAACTTGGGGGCAAATCATTGCTGACCAACTCCTTGAATTCCTTCAACAATTGTTGGATTTCAGGAGGTTGTTGAATCAAATTTTCAGCTTTGTCATCCTTCACAACCTTACTAACTAGAGCATACACCACCTCTTACTCTTCACATTCTGATTCAAACCTTTCATTTGCTGTATATCCGCTAACCTTGCCACCTTTTGAAGATTTAGAGGTCTCTTTGGCTTATTCCTTTAAAGGGTGTAAGGTGTAAGTCTTGTTGTCTTTACGAAAAGTGTAAGTGTTTGGTTTAGTGAGGTGTTCCATGTCATGGTCATATAACCAAGGTCTGCCCACAAGAATATGGCCAACATCCATAGGCACAACATCACACAAAGCTTCATCATCTAGATTTGAACCCATAGTAAATTTGACCAAGCATCTAGAAGTGACTGGAATCTCATGACCTTTCTTAAGCCAACCAATCTTGTAAGGACGAGGATGCCTTTCAGTGGTAAGTTTAAGCTTTTCTACTGCATCTTTTGAAATAACATTCTCCATGCTACCTCCATCAATAACTAGATTGCACACCTTACCTCCACAATTAACACGGGTCCGAAATATACTACGACGTCTCCAATCTTCCCCTTCGCACTTGTTAGTGGTTGTCATTACTCGTCGAACCACTAAAGATTCTCCTTGAACTGGGTACACATCTATATCCTCACTTTCTTCCACGCCATCATCATCCACAGGGTCTGACACGTCTTCCTCTTCTTCTTCTCGTTCAGCGAGATTCACCCTTCGCTCCGGACAAGCATAAGAAGTATGACCCTTTTCTCCACAAGTAAAACACCGAATCTGTGAGTTGCGGCCAGCTTTAAAATTATTAGGATTAGAGATGTTTGCTGCTCCAAACTTCACCAAAGCCTTCCCTTTTTCAATGTTACCCATATTTCCTCCATTAGCTCGATTCATGTTGGCGCTCTCGCGACTGACTTTGGGGGCTGATTGACCTATTCTTTCATTGCGAATAGCTCCAGCACTCCTTTGAATAACTCCTTCGGTTCTTCCAAACAAAGGCCTTCTAGAACCATACCTCCAGACTTGTTTTTCTACCATTAAGGCATGTTGCCTTGCTTCTTCAAGGTTAAACAATCGAACTACTCCCATCTCATCCCTAAGTGATTGATTCAAACCTGCTAGATATCGAGAGGTCAATTGTTTGTTAGTTTCATTCAACCTTACTCGAATTGAGAGGTTGTTAAACTCAGCCGTGTATTCCTCCACACTTAAGCTCCTTTGTCTCAACGAATGGAACTTTTCATACAATTCCGTTAAGTAATCAGCTGGTAAAAATTGCTTGCGCAACTTCGCTTTCATGTGTTCCCAAGTGCTAATTTTAGGCTTGCCTTGTTGTGTACGTTGCCTTGTTGTGTACGCTGCTCCTCAACTCGCTTCCACCATTGAAGTGCAGTGCTCTTCAATTTAAGTTTAACAAACAACACTTTTCTAGCTTCAGCCATAGGTTTCCATTCAAAATAAGTCTCTAAACTTGCCTCCCAATCCAAATAGTCCTCCACAGGCATCTTTCCATGAAAATCAACAACTTCAATTCTAATTCCACCACCATTCAATTCAAGGGCATGCACTAACCTCTCTTCCAATCCACCTTTTACCACGTTGTTTGCGGATCCAATCGCATGAAAAGGGTTGTCATCCATCGAATCTGCAGTTTCAGCCTCAAGACTACCTTCCGGTACATCCGGGGTTGTGGTCACCTTCCGGAATCTCCATTCGGTCGCCATCGGTTCCCGTCATTGCCGCAAATCTTGCACATACAGCGACAAATCTGCAATCATACGCCTCAACTCAGCCATCTCTCCTTGGTTATCTTGATTTCCACGCCCACGTGTTCTATCGAGTCCAACCATAGCTAGCAATCAAAATCTAAGTATCTAACTTGCTCGATACCAATTTGACGAGTGTGGGAAGGAAAACAAAGATAAGTAGAATAGAATAGGCTATAATTGAAGTAGATTGTAGTGGAACTTGAAAATAAAGCTTAGGGTTTGTAGAAAACCTCTAAAAGCATAAAATTATTTGATTGATAAAAGACATACCTTAACATCAAGCATAGGTCGTCTATTTATACTAGTATAGGACAACTCCTAATAGGAAAAGGAAATACTAAATTAGAAGTCCTAATAGAAACAGGAAATACTAATTAATAAGTAATATGCTAATCCTATGATAACTAGGAATTCAAATAACTTAAGAAGTACTAAATAGTAAGAAATCCAATATTAACTAGGAATATAAATTAAATGCTCCTGCATCACAAAAGGGTTACAATTTATATAATCTCACCTCCAACAAATTCATTGTCAGTAGAGATGTGGTGTTCCACGAATCCATCTTTCTTTTCTCTTCTTCCCATATTACTGACACATCGGCCTCTCCTACCACCTTTTGCCTTTTATCAACCTCGACACTCCTGTTCTGCCATCATCAACATTACCCGCTCCTCATACTCCTATTCCACTGCATCATTCTGGCGATCCAGACTCTCATTTGTCTTCTCCCGATTCCTCCTCGAGCCCTTCATCATGAACTCTAGTTTCTCCGTCCTCTTATCCATCTGTAGAAGACACTTCCCATACAGCTTCACGTCATTCTGACACTGACCAACCTCCAACCTAATCTTCTTCACCTACCCATCACCGACGCCCGAACCAGACTTACGTCGTGTTGGACCCCAAACCTTTATATTAAATGAGAAATTATTGGCGATTATTCATGTGTAGAAAAAAGGAAAATTTTTGAACTTGAAATGAAATAGAAAAGATGGTTTAGACACAAGATGGGTTATATGTGATATGTTGGAAGTTAAAAGCTGGAAAATGTATATATTCTTTGAGTATGCTTCGATGTTTTGGCCATAACTTTTGCTCTAGTCATCAAAATGAGATGAATCTTGATTTGGATTAAACTAGAGAGATAAGGCTACAAATTGTCCAATGAAATTGAGTTTTAATTCATTCTCTAAGAGTATCAAGTTTTGGATAGAAATCAAGCGCATGATAATGTTTTAGTATAAAAACAGTCCAAAAATATTTTGGGGTATAACTTTTGGAATATTGAATCAAATCGAATGATTTTGATGTCTTTAGAAAATTAAGACAATGAGAAACATTTTTTTAGAAGGAAGTGTTAGCAAATTCCTTCAATTGCATTATTAGAAAAAGATCTTATTTTGGAAGGAGTTAAGCATGACTTAAAGGAATTTTGAGGTTTTACTAGATTAATTTTTTTGATTTGGAGTTAATTATTATGTTGATGTTTGTATGATTTTATCATATGGTTCAGTTGAATTAAAGTGGTAAGATATGGATGAGGGCATTTTGGGAAGAACACTTAATCCATTTAAGTTACAAGGCTTACATAAAAGGGTAGATTGGACTTTGCTCATTCATTAATGACATTTTTATAATTAGAAGATAGTCTTGCTTCTTAATGAAGAAGCAAGCACGAAAATTAGAAAGAATGAACAAAGAAAAGAAAGAAGAGAGGAGAGAGTTCGGTGGAGGAAGGAGAGAAAGAAGAAAGAAGAAAGAAGAAAAAGTTAGGATTTTGCTTTTTTGCTTTCAAGATGGATTTTGAAGTTGATTCAAGAAGGAAAAAAAAAAGAGGAGGATGAGAACTTTCTTTAGAGCCAAGAAACTCTTCATTTGGTGAAGGATCAAGGTAATAGTATATTTGACTTGTTAGATTTTTAGAGAGATTTTAGTTTTATGGCCTAAGAATAGTATGGGTTTAAGTTTTCTAAGATCAATTTTGTGATTATGTGTTATGGGTTATCCAATTTGAATTCCTATTGATTGGGAATTTTGTCATTGTGAAGGAAAGTAGGAGAGGCAAAAAGGAGCAAGAGTAGAGGCTTGTTGAACAAGAATAAGCAAGGAATTAAAGTGGGTTTCATGTTTATAATTTGAGTAATGAGCTATTAAGTTTTCTTTCCAAATTAAGAAAATAAAATGATTTCAATTAAATGTTGCTTTATTGTTTTGATTGAATTGTGTATGATTATGTTATGCCATATGTCTTTTGCTTGTGAATGAATTTTGGGGAATGTTTTCATATTGTGTTGATAATTTGTAAAAGAATGTGAAAATGATTTTTGAAAGAATGCTATGGTTATAAAATTGCTTTTCAGAAATGTGTCATTTTGGGCAATATGTTTGAAAATGTGAAATGCATGTTTATATGGGTTTGTGGTGGTTCCTTAAGTAAGTCAAGTGCACTTATCTATAGGCTTTTCCCGCCTGCCCGCTAGAGACATGGAGCTCCTCACGGACTTCCCTAAGTTCACTGCTACACATGACTGCTACGTGAAAATGTGTAATACGTTCTGTTTTGGATCCACCTGAACCATTTCCGATGTGCTTATATGTTTATGATTTGTGATCATTTTGATGCATCTGTTATGTTTGATGTGTGAAGTACTTAATAACTCTTCCCTCAGAACGATTAATTATGGTCACTTAAAGTTAGTACATCCACTAAACATGATTTTTATTGACTTAGAGAAGACTTATGAAATATTATTTAGTGAAGTCATATGGAGGTGTTTAAAAGTTAAGGAAGTTCTTATGACCTATATACGAGTCATTAGGGATATATATGAAGGTGTTAAGACTAGAACAAAGACGATAGGATGAGATATAAAGAATTTCCCCATCGATATCAACTACACTAAGAATCCTCATTGAGCCTCTTCTTGTTTGCAGTTGTGATGAATGAGCTCACCAATAATTTACAAGCGGAAGTGCCTTGGGTTATATTGTTTGCTGTCACAGTAGAACTTTGGAGGAAAGTTAGAGTCTACGACTAAGACTGAGTATTTAAAATATAACTAAGCCATAAGGTGCATAAAGATTTATTCAAAAGTTATACCACAAAAATATTATTTTAAGTATCTTGGATCTATCATCCAAAGTAATAACAAGATAAATGAACACATAGTTCATTGTATCTAAAGGGACAGGTGGATTAGGGGTTTTATGTGACAAGAAGGTACCATTCAAGAAAAAGATCAATTTTACATTTAGCAATTAGGCTGGCCATTCTTTATGGAGCAAATTGTTAGCTGATCAAATAGGTTCATAGTCATAAGTCAATAGTAACAGAGATAAAGATGCTCTATTAGATACATAACCTTACAATAAGAGATAAGGTTATAAATGTAGTGTTAAGAGATAAATTAAGTGTGGCTAACATTGATGGTAAATTAAAGGAGACAAAGTTTAGGTAGTTTAGACCTGTTAAGAAGAGATATCCTAATACTCGAGTAAGAAGATACGAAAAGATTGTACTTAAAAATGTAAGAGAAAAAAAAAAGATCTAAGAAGAAATAGGGAGGTGATCGAAAATGATATATCTTTATTAGAGCTTACTAAAGAATTGCTTCTTAATAGGAAATTTTGGCGAATTAGGATATGGGTAAAGGGTCTTACATAAAAAGATTAATCTCTTTTTATAGTTCTTTTGAACATTTTCTTTCGATTCTTGGGCCTTGTATTTAACCTATACACTCATATATATAGTACTTCCCCCTTTAGATATTTTAGTTAAGTATTTTTTATTTTCTTTATTCCTATTATTTTATATTTGTTTATATTTTTATTTTTGTTCTTTTAAATAGTTCTCAAAAACTTTTTCTTTTCTTTTTCCTTATTTTTTGTGAGTTTATCGAAAGCATCTCTACTAATTAGGGTTAAGACTCGTAATTCTAAACCTTCCTAAACTCCATGTCTTATCATAATTCTATTAGAATGTTGTTATTGTTGTAAAATTGGGGCATCCATAGGCAAATATGCTGTTATTATTGGCATGTTCCATCAACTAAAAGGGATGTATCATTATTCATAAAAATACTCTTGGTAGTTTGATTTATATATGAATTTTTATGGTTTTAATATTTAAAATTTTTATATTTTATTAAATGGACAAATAAATTTTTATTTGTTTTGTGGGTAACTCTTTTACTTGTCATTTTCAATTTTAATTAAAATTTAATAGAAGTTTTAATTTACAAAAGTGCCATAACTTTTTCATAGAATATTAAAGCACCAATTTTTGTATATTGAAGAGCCAATCACAAAAGAGCATAGATGCTAAAGGCCCTTATTTGGAAGTTTCGTTAGCCATGGAATGCTTTAAAAAGGCCCCTCCAAGCATCTAAAGAATAAACAATTACGTCATCTTGTACGTGGCATTGCTATTTAGGGGGCTCCCCTTGCTTAAAAATGGGGAATCCTAGTAGCAAGAGCTCCTCCCTCGTTTTACATTTTCACTTTCCCCTATATCCACATATCTCTCAAATCATTGCAGGTCATCCATTTGATTCCATCATCATCTTGTTCAGAACTCAGCACTCCACAAAGCATTCTCACCTTCACCACAGCGCCGATGAACCTCTTTTATCCTCTCAACAGACTTGCAAATCCCACTACAGCTCCAGTCAAAGGAGGCAACACAGATATTGCCTGCCTGTGCCTTCCATTCACAATCTGTGTTATAGTTAGGATCATGAGATTCGTATTAACAATTTTGTTGCCTTTCAATCTTTTGCATACAGGAGTAGCCTTTCTTAATCATAAAACATTGTAGAAACACTGATAACAATGAAGAGGAAACATTGATGAAAGAACACAAGTGAGTCGGTTACACATGTATCAATCATTTTAATTTTTATATTTGGACCATAAAACCTGATGGCATTATCATTCTTCCAGTAGTACTACTTATTGCGAGTGTCCTTGAACACACCTATTGTGCAAGTTTCCTATCCTTATCCTTCCAAAAATAATGACCTACTTAACTGCGGTTTTCCAGGACAAAGCTCTAAACTGGAAATTGTGATCAACTTTGCTTATACCAACAAATGATGCACAACCAACATCGATAGCGAGTAAATAGGCGAAGCCTTGGCAAGCCAAACCACACACCTATGCATCAACTTACACAAAAACATGAGATGTGGGTACAAGAGATTACCAGGTGGAGTACCACAACACAGTCTTCGGTCATCAATATGCTCAACATCCAGCCCAATGAACCACGAACCTAATGAGACATCCTCATTTGCATACTTGTGAAGCACATGCCTGGACGATTACAAATTAAGGGAGACACTTTGGCATAAAGAGTTGAGCTTTTTTTTTCCCCTTAAGATACTGAAACTTACTGATTAATTGCGATGTAATTAGCTAAATCATTTGATATAGCATATAGCTGCCCTGTAGCATGACGAAAATACTTGCTTCCTTCCTCCCCAAATTTCCAATACTCAGGTTCGTGGTATTTGACTCCCCTATTAGAGAAACAAGAGAGACCAAGGACAAAAAATTGTAATTCTTACTAATGAGCAAAAGGTGAAACCAAAAATATCCTCTATTAAAAGAACAGGACGCAAAAATGAGTTGAAGGATGTTTTGCTTACTTTTGAGCAAGAACTGGACCAGATTTCATACATCCAATATACACCCTTGGTTTTGACCGATGTCTTGCCAAAGTTGCCCCAAGTGTTGCTGCAAATACAAGCAGGATGGCCTCCGTTTAGTAATAAGATATCACAATCATTGAAAAGAATATAGCAGGAATGACTTCGAATATACAATGTTCATGTTATTTGCTGATGATAGAATCGTATCCCCTTTGTATGCATTGATTGTAATTAAGATACAAACCAACTTTTAAATTGTTCACAAATCATAAAATTGAGATTAGAAAAAAAGGTAATAAATGGAAATAATGTCAGAGGACGAAAAAGTTATTTTGTGAACAATAATTTGCGAGTCTAACAAAATCACTTGAACAATATTTTCCTCTTTATGTATATACTTTTATTAAAATCTTTGAAATCCAGTTTTCATGCATCACCTCTTCTCTCACCAAGTGTTATCTTTTCTCCTATACGGAATTTGGCCAAGCACACATGCAAAAACTCACACACACCCAAAAGCAATGTTGCTATGAGAAAAATAAAACCATTTTATCTAAAGAGTTTGACTACGTGCATACTGACCTATATTAACATGCACATCATCATCAACTTTGACGTAGAAATCTGCATCCCATAATGCAACAGCAGTGGCAAAGTACGCCTTTGTTTTTGCAGACAATTCAAGGTAACCCTCAACATGATCCTGCTCATGCAGATTCTTAGAAGTTTTTCTTTATGCACACTTTGACGACCTTGCTGTGTCGTCCAAGTTTGGTAGCAGACTATTAAGATATGACTCGGATAGAAATATAGAGAAATCTTACCAGCCTCAGAATGTCACCATGCTTCTGGTCTTCTGCTTCAACCGCTCTATCGAGGATACCACCAGCTGTAGCACTAGTGATTGAACAACCAGGTACAAAGAAACATAAATCAGATTCCATCTTTCATACATGGCCTGATTTTCAAGTTTGAGAAGTATGTGTATGAACTATTACAGAAATGAGATAGCAGTATATCTGGTGAGTAGTCTAATAGTAAAGTAGAATCTCATAATTCAATTTTAAAGTGCATTTTCAAGGGATGGCAACAGTGGCAGCACTAGGTGGTCTCATATGCAGTAGGTATTTAATTCCCGTTCAACAAGAATAAGGACCATATCCTGGTCCACAACTTAGCATTTTATTTTTAGTATTTGATCATTTGATGAAAAAGATGACTCGGCTAACCCATTTATATATTCAGTCCCAGGAAACAGGATCAGTAGGGCAATATATCAGCGCTTTAACAGAACATCAATATTCTGAACTCAGAAAAGTGCCCACCTATGACCTATTACAAAACGAATGATGATACCCTTCTCTTCCTCAAGCTTCTTTCTCTTGTTTCCTAGTTGTTGTGAAGGGAAAAAAGAAAAGGAGGATTAGCATATCAGTAGTAACCTCAAAAGGAGTTATGCATCAATTCCAAATTGATAGAGGATAATAGTCACCAACCTTGAGGCATCCAGGTAGCACGTACTGAATCTCTCCGCTTTCGGCTGCTAAAAGCAGTGTTTATGCCTACAACCATTAAATACTTCCTTTTCCTATTTGATTCGGTAATTTTCAAGTTGTCAGATACTGGAGAGCCATTAAGGATCGATTCCTGTACAGCCCTTGCTGCGGCTAACTCCATCTCCAAATTTGAAATTGTTTTATCTAGAGTTCTGTTGCACAAGCAAAAGATCAATATCCACGGGTTAAGAGAGATTGACATCTTCAGAAAAGAAAAGAAGCTTACTGTATGGCATGGTGCGTTTTCGAAACTTCTCCCATGATGTTCCTCTTTTCGTGCTTTCCGTCCTTCTGATGGAACCAAAAGTTCACAAACATACTTGGGATCAGCATATAGCAAAATTTCCTTTTGCAAGCAAACAGAAAGTCCTCACATCATTCAAATCAAATGTGAACTCACAGTTTCTGGAGCACAACTCTCTGGAAGTAGCTTCAGATTTTCTTCACCTGTTATTGTCCTTGATACATCTTTATCTTCGGGCACCACCCACATTCTACGATCAACAGATTCACAAGCATCTCATAATAAAAGCTCTTTCATCGGGTAAAGGATCACAATGAGAATTTTTGTAGAAACTTAGAGATACAAGCAACCTAGACCGACCAAACAAACAAATAATCCCAAAATAGAAACCGAAAGCCTAAATAACTAATAAAAAGACAAACAAGCAATTTCAATTTTGGGTTACAGAGTACATTATAGAATGAAGACGCTACAAAATTGACAATTCAAATCGAAATCAAGAACTACAAGATAGAAAAATTACCTATCAGAGAATAGCATCCCAGCACAGAAGCAACCTATACAAAGAAGAAGGGTCCATTTCTTTGACACCACAGTCTTTGCAGCAGGTTCTCCTCCAGCTCTATTCTTCCAACTCATTGTGGTCAAGATTCTTCAACCAATCTGCAATCTAAGTTGAACGGAAAACCATTTCAAATCCTGAGTTTCAGTTGACCCCGACCTTGATCCCAAAAGATCTCCTTTACCCCAAATTTCAAACTCCAGAGACCTTAAAACGCAAAGTTCTAGACTAAGATGGAAGAGAATGAAAATAGAGAAGCACAAGAACTAAATTCAGGCACGAAGAAACCTGTGCAGAGATACATATTTGTGCATAAAGACCGATGTTTTCAGATTAAACTAAACAAAGACTGACATTTCTCTCTAAGAACAGTTAGCTCTCGCTAACTGCGACTTGGGTTTTGAAGACTTCAAGTTCTGAAAGTTGTAGTTGCAGAGGCTGTGGAGTTCCCTAGAAACATATTTACAACTCAGACTTCAACAACCTTCGAGCAATCTTTTTATCTCATAATGTCAAAATGTCCATGTGAGAAAACTTCAAATACTTTAGCCAACCACCTTAACCAACCTTCTCTTTCTTACTGTCATGTCCTAATTGTACGTTTACAGCCTTGTCTAACCGACACAGCAACTACCCTGTCTTAGGGACATTGTCCTTCAAATTCTAGGATCCAACCGGAGCAAAACAAGTTCACTTATGCTTAAAGATCATGAGTCCACTTGATTCAAGTAAAAATATCATGAACCCATGTTAAAAAGATACGATTTTGGAATTCGTTTGGCCGCCGTAGACCTTGAAGTTTAAATGTTTAAAAGACATCAATCGTTTTGGGAATCAAAATTACAGATATCAGAGAAAGATCCCCTAAAAATGACAAGTTTCGAGTTGCCATGAACGTAGAATTAAATCATATGAGACCAGAATTGCAATATCTTATCATCTCGATCGAACTTGCCCATAGAATTAGCGAGTAAACAGCAAACTTGGAGCTGTATAAAGCTTAGTTATTGCCCTTTAGCGAGTGTCCACCTAATGAAGCACAAGAACAACCAATAATGCGCTACTCATTAATTATGCTAATCCTATCAAAGGATGGAGAAGGACTGATTAAGTCGGCGGTTTATTAGATGACATGTTTTCTTCTTTGTAGCTACTGACTAAGAAAGTTGACTTGTCTAGGATTTGACGTACCAACAGTTTGATTAAACTCGCAAACAATAATGAGTTTCCTTATATGGTTCCCACTTAATGTTGATGTGCCACTTCTAATGTTTCTTATTATTAGTATTACTTTTTGTGGGATAAGTCGCGTTCACGACTTCTCGATTGTTTATTACATAAATTTTAGAATGTATTGCCATTCACCACTTACGATTGTTTGGGATCATTTTTATAAGTTTGGTCTTTTTTGCATGTTTGTTGCTTGTTGTATAGAGTTAGTAAGGAATCTTGATGATTGGGCTTGATTGTATAACTTAATTAGTCTAAATCTCTATTGCCATCTTATTGCCGTATGTTTAAGTAACTTATAAGAGAGTTAGGTTTACATTATTGTAATCTAACTTAAGCCACTGGGAAAGGCAAGAGAAGAATATAGGTTTTTCTCTGTTTTTAGATATTGCATAAAGGTGATTCTACAAGGTTTAAGAACAACATTAACGACTTCTAATGTATGTATTTCTAATATCATTGTATTATTCATGTTTGATTTATTAAGGTGCATAAAATACCATTAAAACTACTAGAATTTGCTTCTATTAAATATATAAATTTCTACATATGGTATCAAAGCATATTTCAATATGTTATATAGCTCTTATATTTGAGTAGGTTAAAATTTCGAATCAGAACCTAAACTAAAGGTTTAAGGATTTTGAGAAAATCTTAAATTTTAATTTGCATAAAACCTTACAATTTTTGTTGATTCTTTTCATTAAGTCAAGAGGTTGGTTGGTAATTGCACTAAAAAGGGTTGTTAATCAATTTTGTGACTCGTTATTGATTAAATTATGTTGTTTAATAGAATAAGTCATTAGATTGGTTAATAATGGCACCAAATTGGGTTGTTGATTAATTTTGAAACTTTTTTTAGATTAAATCTTAAGTTTTTCATGTTTACGGTGAGTTTTATGAATGTTTGTTCCTTTCTCTATAGGTTTTTACGTATTTAATTACAATTGATTAGACAACATTGTCTTAATGTTCAGTCAACCAAACCTCAAGTGACATAGGGTAACAAGCTACTATCTATTTTAGGAACAATTTCAATCAATCATTAGATCAACCAAATTGATTTTTTGGTTGACTATACGTCAATCGAACATGGGTTATTTTAAATTTACCTTTTGCATATGTTTTTTAATTTAGGATAATTTAATCCTTTTAATTACCTCCAATTATTTATGTCTTAACTTAGTATTGTTACCTACTCAAAGAGAATAATTATGTATGAGTTTAGTGAGATAGTATATTGATGAACTAGCGTTATAATTTTAATTTATGATTGTTGTCTATCTAAAGGGGATAATGGTTTATAATATTATATCTTGCTTAATCTACTTAAACTTCTATTTGCATTATTTATTCTACCTAAAGAGGATTTTGAGTTTTGTTTTGTCTTTGATAAGACGTTATTTATTTGTTACTTTAGTGAGTTAAGTAGCCGTAAACAACTAAATATGTTCAATTGAAACTTTAGCTAATAATAACTTTAAGGATAAGAAGAGTTATGTAGAGCTAGCCTTTGGCTTGGTGAATTTGGATATGGCTCAAGATAAGGATGAACATGTGCCTATAACATATAAGAGCACGAAAGAGAAAAAGGTCCACTTCCAAAATTGAGAAAAATCAAATAAGTTGAGTATTAAAAAAGCCTATTTCACCATCCTTTAAAGGTGGGGTAATGGCTAAAAACAATTCCAAGAGGTTCGTAGTGGTTTTAATGGAAAGGTTCATGGATTGTGAGAAAGTTGAAGTTGGTAAACTTATCTATAGGTTTGACTATTAAAGTATGATGAAGCATCAAAAGTTAGAGCTTACATCCTTAGGACATAGCCAAGAGGCTAAGAGGTCTTTAGATCCCGATAATAGACTCTTACTTAATCCATTAGGTGTTGAGTTCTTTACCTTCTGACTTTATTTCCATGAAGCTAATTTACAATGCTTAAAAGGAGGCTTAGATGGTGAATGAATTAATCTCAATATGTATCCAAAAAGAGGAAAAGATAAAACTTGAGAAGGGTGATACATTGAATTTGGGGTAGGAATCTTTTAAACTAAAAGGAAATTATGAGAACCCAAAAAGAAGTGAAAGAAAAGTAGTATTTCATTTAGCTAAGTGAAGTGTCATATATCCTAAAATAGTCAATAAGGTTAAGAAGGATGGATACAAAGTTAACGGCCATCTAGCGTGGTTAAGAAGAAGTACTAAGTATTGTCATTAAAATAAGATGGGCACTTAAAGAAAGATTACTATAAGTATAAGGCTTCTTTGAAAAAGAAGGATAACAAATTAGGTAACCTTAAGGTTTTATTTTACTTTGATTCATCTTTAATATATAAATCATCAAATAGGTAGTGGTTGGGTAATGGTTCTTTTATTCATATTTCTAATACATTACAACAGTATAGAAAAAAAAAAGGTCAAGAAAAGGAGAGGTGACCATGTGTATAGTTAATGGAACCAGAGTAGAAGTAGAGTATATAGGAGATATTGAACTATAGTTTAGGTAAGGTGGTACTATAATGTTAAATAAAGTGACATATGGCTTTTATGAGATATAATTCAATTTTAATTTTAAACTTGATGATGTTAGATACTTAATTGTTAATAATAAAAGAACTTTATTTTCCTTAATTCTAATGTTATTGTTGAATGTTTATTAAATAATGGTTTTATTGTTTAGATTTGGAGGATCCTAATGAATTGGTTATGAAGATTCAAAATAGGGAATTAAAAGGGTTTTATTATCCTTCAATTCTATTGTAATTGGAGAATGTTTATTAAATGGTCATGAATATTAAAACAAATAGGGATTTAAAAGGAGTTTAACCGAGGGGAAGTCATTCACTTTATAGAATAAAGGATGTTCATATTTAAAAAAAGAGTAATAAGATTGATTAATAATAATTCCTTCCTAATTTAGTTAATGATGATTGTGTTTGTTATATTAGAGGTAATCTCACCATGAGTATGAAGAAAGCTGTCGTTAGTAGTAGATTCTGGAGATTATTCACACAGATATTAATGGACCTTTAAACTCACAATTGATGGCAAAAATTTATAAGATTTTTTGTGTGACTACTCTTAGTTTGATTACTTATATCTTATTAGTAATAAGTCCAAGACCCCAAAAAAGTTTAAAATATTCAAAGAAGAGGTTAAGAAGCAACTTAATATTAACAATGTTAGGTCAAACTATAGTAGAGAGTACTAAGAGATTTAGGTTAAGAAAAAAAATTTACAAAGCTTTTAGAAGGTTGTCGAATAGTTGCATAAAACATAATGCATAGTAAACCTAAGCAAAATGAAGTAGCAAAGAAGCATAATCGAACACTAAAGGATATATTGAGGAGCATAATGATGAGATTAAAGCTTTTTAAGTATCTATGGGAAAGGTATTAAAGACAATAGTATATATTTTGAACCTTTCCAAGTAAGTGAATTATTAAAATTCTATTTGAATTTTGTACAAATAGGAAGCCTAGTTTGAATCATTTAAGCGTTTGAGGTTGTCCGGATGAAATAAATATTTACAATCCACTAGAGGAAAAGTTAGACCCTAGGATAACCTCTAGGTTCTTTATAGGTTATCTTAAAGTTTGAAAGGTTTCATATTTTATTATCCTAATTATAATATTAAATTTGTAGAAGCGTTAGTTATAAAGTTTTTAGATAATTATGTAGTTGATGTATCATTAAGAGTTAAAATAGTTGAGGAGCCTGAGCCTATAGTAGCTCATGTTTCTATAGTTTATAAGATAGTTGTTAAGGCATTTCTAGAGGTACATGGAGATGATTTGGAAAGAGTTTTAGCTTTTAAGGGTTGAGATGAAAAAGATGATATTGAGTAAAATATGATAGACACTCAGCCTAATCATATAGCACTATTGAGTTGCTCATAGAGAGATATAAGGCCTATGACCTTTGATGATTTTATTATTTGTATAGTTTAGAGTGAGTATAATTCAAAAGAGATTATAGATCCTCTTATCTATGATGAAGTGAGAGGAAGCGAACATTATGATATATGGATGACTACTATTGTAACATCCCACCCCCTCCTGGAAGGGTAAAATAGGAAATTTGTTGTAGGATGGGATTGATAAGGAATAATTAGTAATGTTCATGCATAATAGGATTGATACACAGTATCAATTATGTACATGGAATTTCGGTATATGCATTCATGATAATTCCCGATAATTGGGCCTAAAGCAATTTTATTGTGATTAACGTGGTTAATGGGTTTGGAAAAATATTCTGAGTGCGCTATTAAGCGTTATAGATTTTAAGGGATTTTCAGGAATTTTTCTGAAATTTTCCGGAGAAAATTTCGACCAAAGAAAATCACCCAGAATCGGCCTAAACATGTTTTGGGGTATAAAAGGTGATTTTTGTGATTGAAAAATTATTTGAACTGCACCATAAATTGTTTTCTATTTTTAGGGATTTATGAGAATTTTTCTGAAATTTTTCGGGGTTCGTGCCCGGACCGGAAAATTCCAACTGACCGACTGAGTGAGCGGTTTTGTACCGAAAAGGATTGCCTAATGGCATGAGATTAGTGAATAAATAATTGTGGGAATTATGTTAGTGCCATGTTTAGAGCTTAAGTGGGATTAGTGCTTAATTAATTGGGTTTAATTCATTTTTTTGTCTTTTCCACTCATTAAAAGCCAAGTGTTCCTCTTTTATATACATCACCTACGAGATTCTTCTTATTTGAAGTCAACAAATTATTGTTTAAAGCTCAATTATGCTTGAGTTCCCTGTCACTTACGGCTCTTCCTATAAACAAAAGTGGAAGTTGGTTTCTCTTATCCAAACTTGCATCTCCTTCATTTGTGGTCTTCTCCTTCAACGGTTTTCTTCTCCTTCCATATAAGTTTCCCTTGTCCACTAGTTTCAGCCAAGTCTCTACTAACTTCTTGAGAAGAAGATGACATGCTTGTCTAGAGGAGATAACCGTGGATGAGGATTGAAAAAAAGAAGTTGTTGTGAACTTGAAGATTTGAGGAAAGTAGAGCTTGTATCTTGTTTAAGGTGAGTATTTATGTTTATATTTATTCTTATGGTAGTTAAAAACATCCATGGGAAGCATTTGTGTATTTATTTCATGATGATAAGGGTAATTTGGAAAGAGTTTAATTATATGCTTGTGTATGAATAAATAAATGAATATGGTTTTTATTGATTTTGGCTTGGTTTTGGATTGAATTTAGAAAGGCTAGATGAATGGCAAAAATTGTGTGGTTGCTGCCAAAGGTTGTTAATTATACAAATAAATGTTGTGTTGTGTTTGTGGCTGAATTGGAGGTGTAAAGGAATGCATATTAATGTAGTTAAAGTGATAGAATGCAGGAGGATAAGGTTAATATTAAATCTGGAAAGTTAGAGTTGAAATTGATGTTACTGTTTTATTCATAACTTATTGTGTAGAAATGAAAATGAGGTAAGGTTAGTGGCCACTGAAACTTTGAGATGTTGGCTTCAATTTAGTGTGAAATAGGTGTTGTTGAATTTCAATGATAGAAGGGTGAATTTTTGCATGGAAAGTTGCTGTTCCATTGCCTGTGAACAGTAACCGCAACCATGACATCTGAGTTTTGTTGATTTTTTTGAATTAATTGAGATGGAATTAGGGAAAATGGTCTTCATGGAAGTTGGAGCATATTGAATTATCTTTCCATTTCTACTGATCTTGCTATTTTTAGAATTGTATATTGGGAGATATGAATTGATTACTAATGACTGGTTTTGAGCATTTTGGATGAAACCTAGCTTAAGTGTGATTTTGTGAGTTTACTGATTGAAGGCAATTTTAACATTTTATGTGGACTGAATTGGTGTGAGTGAGCTCCTGAAAAGTTGTAGAGGAAGAGATTACCTTGAAAATGATATATGGTGTGTAATTTTTAGAAGTTAGAATTGGGAGTTATGATTTTGCAAAAACTGACCCTACATGAGGTTATAAATGGCTGATCATAACAGAAACTTCCATAACAGTTTTGAAATTGTTAGAGATCGAATTGGATGTTGAGTGCTTCATGAAAATTGTAGTTTGAGATGTTATCTTTACAGGGATATAAAGTTCTGATTTTATTGACTTGTATATTGGAAGTTATGCTTCTTGTAAGGTTACTGCCCAAATTGAAGGATTTCAGGGACAGTAACATTAGATGAATTAATTGACTTGTTTAGAAATAGAATTTGATTTTGGGTTGTTCATGAAAGTTGTTGAGGACAATGTGAACTTATTGACCATATTTTTGTGGTAATTTATTTCTGAAGAATCAGTGATTTATGAAATTGTCAATGTACTGCCCTGTGTTAATGGGAATTGAGTAGGCAGAAGGTTTGATGGGATATTTGACACCCTTAGGGTTGGAATTGATTTTTATGGTCTTCTTGAGTATTGTAGAGGGTTTCGTGATCTTTCCAATGAGATATAGTTGGTAATTTTCTAAATTGTGTGCAATGAATTATTGGTGTTGAAAGTTGGCTTGAAATCAAGAAATTAAAGAAGGGAATAAGGGTTAGGTATATATATAGATATTAATTGTTTAAATTGACTTTTGGTTTCTTTTGTCAATTTCTTTTCCGTCCGACGTCCGATTGACCTGATTCCAGAGGCATCGGATTCGTTGAATATTTAATTTCATTTTATGAGAAAACGGAATTTTAGACGAGAATTTGACGTAGCCCCTATTGATTTTGAATACGTGAACCATCGTTTTATTTAATTGGGGACCTATAGAGGTCCGATTGGCGCACCGTCAACGCCTATGGATTTCTAATTTTTGATAAAATTTTATTATGGAAAAATATTGGATTAGGGCCGGGAAATTCATGAACATACATATCTCATCAATATGAGCACAAATTTCATATTTAGTGACTCGCATTTTTCTCGATTCATATAGAGGCTAATTGGAGCGCCGATTGACCGACGTCACGAGACTTCCGGCATTAGCTCGAAGTAATAGGTGAGTAACCTAGTTGGTTTCTCAAATTTCGGTTGTTTACATGCTCAACGTGAATTACGTGCAAAAGTGAATTGAATGATCACCGCATGACTATCGGCATGTATGGGATCGATTGTATGATTTTACCGCATCAATGACCGATACTAATAGACGGGCTTTATAGCCAAACACCGTACATTCATTGAATATCGCACATCGCATGCATAATTGCATGATCGATAATGGACGTATCCAAGTTGTTATTTTACCGATAAGAGCTTCGAGCTCTCATATCAGATCGACCGCCTCGAGCCCGAGGGAGAAATCTCGACGCGTCCCCACCGAACACCGACCGAGCACTTGGGCACAATCTTGAATAATCGGAAAGAGTCACATATGCATTGCATTCGCATAAATGACCGCTCGTGACATGTACCGCTTGTAATGGCATGAATTATCGTGAATGGTTTTCACATCTTGGACATTGTATTTGATCGCCATCGTAATTGACTATTATCGATCGTGTTGTACGCCATGGGCGTAATGCATGATTTGAGTGAACCATCGATGATGGTTTTCACCGAGTTCGCAAAACTCACCCAAAATTTGCATCTATTTTCAGTCTCAAGAATACCCTGTTGACACGGAGTATGTCTCATCGTAAACGAGTAAAGGTTAGAGATCGGATCGATTCGCGTCTGCATTAGTGTCTTAGTAAATTGTGTTCCGCAATCATTGTATAACAAAGCTTTGTATTTTTACTGAGCCCATTGTGATTTTAATGTTTTACTGCATTGACTGTTTGTAAATTATTACTGGATGACTGTAATAACTGAAATTGGTTTATATTGAACACGGGTTTTATTTACTTACTGTGTTTGCCGCGCTAACGTTGAATTAATGGCCAAAAAAAAAAAGTATACTGCGTTTTAAATCAACTGATGTAGTACGCCACTCTCGCGGGGCACGGACTCGGATATCACCAACGATATCGGGTTCGGGTCTTACGGGAGTGGGGTGTTACATTTAGGTCTTACTGAGTTTTAAATCGACTGATGTAGTACGCCACTCTCGCGGGGCACGGACTCGAATATCACCAACGATATCGGGTTCGGGTCTTACGGGAGTGGGGTGTTACAATTAGGTGGTATCAGAGCCCAGTAGTACGTAATGTATCTGGGCACAGTTTGGAACATAGGTTGCATGCATTTGAGTCGCGTCGTTGCAAACCGTGGTAACTGATCCCTAGTCAGAGTCGCTCGAGGATAAATCCTACGGGTGCATAAGTGTCAAGTGACTAAGTGAGAAAAGAGTGAGACTGGATTAGAGTGTAAATCCCTAAAAGGGGATAATCAATTAGGAAAGGATAAAGGAAAAAAAATGGATAAGAAGATTGATATTGTACTGGGTTAGCAACCCTCGTATGTGATAGTAGAATGACTGTGTTGGCCTAGACTAAATAAGAAATTCCGAATTAAACTGGCAATATTATGGTGACGGAAAACAGAAGATGTTTAGAACTTGGAGAGGTCCACTAGAGATATGGGAAGTATATTGGTTACTAAAAACCTAAGTGAGATTAAAAGCCCGGGATGGTTAGGTAATTACAGATCCGATCAGATATGTCATGAAATGAGAAACATTGGACTGGAGTAAAGTGTAAATGGTCCGATCGGGCATATTTTGATTCACTGTATTCGAGTTAGAGGATGATGATAGAGAGATGGTAAGAAGCTCAATAGAGTACTGTAACGACCTATCGAGAACTGAAAGAACCGAAAAAGTAAGATGCCTAGTGCCTAGTAGAGTAAGATAAAAGTGTACAGATAGACTGAAATGAATTCGTGAAATGGTTATGATCTGGACCGCATAAGTTTGAGACTGAATTGGATATGTAATTATTGTGTTACGAGTTTGGAAATTCGTATGATAAAACCATAAAGGAAAAAGACAGACAGATGATTTCCACTGATGGTGTATCGGGAAATTTAGATGTAGTTGAAAAGATGTATAGGGATACAAAAATGGTAAATGGATAGGTAAATAGGTAGAGATAAAATGGAGTTATATCAACGATTCTGTCGGGTATTGGGGACTGTGACCACCCGATCATAAACTGTTTGAGGAAAATAGAAGATAAGTAGCAGAAAACCGAATGGAAAAAAAATCATGATCATAAGCTGATAAGCCAAATTGATATGACCTTACAAGGTCAAGTTGCACGTAACGAATATGGGAATGAGTCATACAGTTTAATGATACGGGGAGAATGAAATAAAGATCTTAAAATGAATAAAACCACAATAGTGGTATATGAAAAGAATTGTTGTATTTAAGTCGATTTACTGTTGGGAATATCTATCGGACGGTAATGTTGATTGTGACTAATGAAACATATGTTACAGATATATGGAAACCATAGAGGAAATGAGCGGTAAATGTTTAGAGTGATTTAAGTGTGAAGTTCTTAATGGGTTAAAGTCAGATAAAAGTGGACTGAGTGTGCCTGTATGAGAGGAAATGAAAAATGATTCTGGTATCAGTTATGTAGTTGAGGATGAGTAGAAACTGAAAGGAGTCTTAAGGAAGTCTGAATTGTATGGATTACAAATCGGATTCCGGATAGAATGCTGTGGTATAGATTACAGAATTAGTGTGAAAGAAAGTGTTTAAGTGACTGTCACAAGGAACCTTTGTGAAAGGAATGTTCGGATCCATTAGGGATAATAATTGGTTGATGAGACTTTTGTGAACCGTATAAAGATGGTATCAAGACGAACGGTCAAATGGATAGAAATATGGACAAAATTAAAGGAGAAATTGGGACATAGCTCATATTGTTGAGGTTATCTGCACTGTATATACAGAAATGTAAAGTATCCAACATAAGTGAAATTTTACTTGGAGGTAATCCTATTGCAATGTGAAGTGAATCGATCTCCATTTATGATGCAAAACTGTTGAGGAATCTAGATTTGAAACGAAGAGTAAAAGAGTCCCAAACTGAAAAGTGAGATATTAAAATAAAATGGAAATTTTGGAGGTCCAAGTACGAATGACAAGGTATTAACATATGTTGATATGAATCATATAAAAATAATTGAGAAGAGAAAATGAAAAGAGTGGCGAATAGAGACAAGAGGGTCAAAAGGGAAACTGACAATGAGGTGATGTAGTGACACCTTCATAAAGAAATTGCAGATACACTCATTGTAAACTTAATGAAAAGGGTAAAAGATGTACGGTAAAGTCAATAAGACCCTGATAGGGAATTATACGAGGTAAGCAAATGGTAGTAACTGTGATTAGAGACAGAATGTGTTTGGAAGTGTTGAACAGTGAAAAAAAAAAGTATACTGAGTTTTAAATCGACTGATGTAGTACGCCACTCTCGCGGGGCACGGACTCGGATATCACCAACGATATCGGGTTCGGGTCTTACGGGAGTGGGGTGTTACAACTATAGATGAGGATATGTAGTCTATAGAAAATACTAATGTTTAGAAGTTGATTAATATTTAAGATAGATTTAAACCATTGCTTACAAATGGGTGTTTAAGACTAAAAGAGGGATATTTAGTCTATAGAAAATACTAATGTTTAGAAGTTGATTAATATTTAAGATAGGTTTAAACCATTGTTTACAAATGGGTATTTAAGACTAAAAGCGATGTTAAAGGAAAGGTTGAGAAGTTTAAAGAAAAACTTGTGGCTAATTACTACACTTAAAAGGATATAGTGGTTTACAATATGACCTTCTCACAAGTCCTAACTAAGGACTCATTCTAAATCATTATGACTCTAGAAGGCATTTTGATTTTGAACTTCATAAAATGGATGTCAAGACGACCTTATTTAATGTTAATTTAGTAAAAGAGGTGTATATGAAGTAGCCTAAGATTTATAAGGTGAAAGAAAATCAGTTTTAAAGTGAAAAGGACTGAGCATCAAGTTTATAGGTAGAGTAAGTAAATTAATGGATTGAAACAAGCATTATGACAATGGCACTTAAAATTTCACAAGGTGGTCATTTTGAGAAGAACACACTTAAATCTTAAAAATACTTCAAATTTAGTGAGAGCAAGTTTTTGTTTATGGACATATACGTGGATGATAGATTGCTTATTAGCAATTATTTAAGTAAGTTATAAAATATATAGAGAGAATTTTTTCAAGAGCTTTGGCATGCAAGATCATGGAGAGAGACAAATTTTATTCTTAGATTGGAGATCTACAGGGACAAATCCAAGAAGATTTTGCTCCTAACTTAGAAGGCTTATATAGATAAAGCACTAAAGAGTTTCAATACATAGAATAGTAAGTCGGGTGCGTTGCTTATAATTAAAGATGTTTAAGTAAAAAATGGAGCAACATCCTTATAATAAGGCAGAGAAAGCCAAGATAAGTTCCATTCTTTACTATAATACAGTTGGGATATGATGTATTCAAAAGTATGAACTAGGTTTGATATTAACTTTGCAGTTAGTTTTATTAGTAAGTATTTATCAAATCATGGTCATTAATACTAGGTTACAATAAAGAAAGTGATGCACTATATAGGCAAGGATAGAGAGTATATGCTAGTTTATAGGTGTGTAGATGACTTAGATATTATTAGATATATTGATATTGATCTTCATAGTTGATACAATGACAATAAGTTTACTATAAGTTACATATTTATCTTAAATAAAGGAGCTATGTTTTGAAAAATCTTTAAGTAATCTATTGTGACAACTTTAAATATAGAAGTTGAGATTATAACATATTTTAAGGCAAAAGTAGATGTCTAGTAGTTGAAGCGCTTCATTGGAGGGCTTATGATTATTGATTTAATTTTTAGGCCAATTAAGATTTATTATGACAAGTTTATTGTCACAATACTTTGATATTCTGAGGATCAGTTGATCATGGTGATATATCTTATGAGCATACTATCACCATAGATATGTTAGTTGACCCACTAACTAAGGGGCTGAGATCTATAGATAATTCGTAGACATGCAATCAATATGACTATTATATCATCTTATGATGTTTTGATGTTATAAAAGCTTGTGACTTTTATGTTACATTTTCATAGTACTTAAGATTAATAAAGTTGCACATTTTACACTTATATTATTTATTTTACTATGATGTTTTAAATGCATGCATGCAATTATCTTATTGTACATTTGCAAATGTGATTCTTTTACCTCGAGATATGTTATGACTTCTTTATAGAAGTGGATGGTTTATATCATGTTTGATCATAACGGTTAATGATTTTTATTGAGTGGACCATCTTTTGGTGATCAAACTTTGTATAAGATTAATGATCTGTTTCATAGATTATGAGTCTTACTTTAAGATTAGAAAGTGTGGTTATGTATAATTTATAGTATTATAAGCAATAAATGTAGGTCGTATACTATGTTAGTACTATGTCATAAAGTTTAATTGGTGACTTGTTAATTGTGATTATAGAGAGTTATATGTTGAATATGTTAGAGATAATAAATTAAATAAAGGCTTAACATTTTAAGATTTTTTTCAGTTTATTATCAAACTTTTAATTTAGTGACTAACCTTTTAAAAATTATATTTTTGCTTATGTGGTGTACGTATTAAATGTCATGTAGATATCCGACTATTAGTCACATCAATAAAATGATATTTTGGCATTATTTATATGAGTTTTAAAAGGCTAGTCACTAAATTAAAACCTTAGAAAATTTGGCACTAAATTAAAAATATCCCATAAAATTTACTAACTGTAATGGTTTATTATAGATGGTTTACTTAATTGGATTTTTATGTTATGATTATGGTGACTTGTATGTTGATTATAATATATTAACTATCATGGTCCATTATGGATGGTTATTTAATTGGATTTTTATGATGTAATTATGGTGAGTTATATGTTGATTATAATATATTAACTGTCATGGTTCATTGAACTGGATTTTTATGCTAAGATAATTTTCAAAATTGGGCACAAAATTTTAAATTTATTATTTGATCCAATAAAGGTATTTTTTCAAAGAAATTATTAAATTCTAATTAGTTTCGTCAAAATGCATTAATGTCAGAAATTTTTCATGTATGTTATAACTAATTAGTCTTTTATTTAACAACTAGGTCAAGTAGAGACCTTAATTCCCTTAGTTATACTTATGATACTTTTTAGTGGCTTGATCTTTTCAGTATGGTTATTAAGTGCAGTATGGTTATTATATATGACAATTAGGGAACCTTGATAATAAGGTCCAAACTTATAACTAATTAGCCTGGGTCTCTCTTGCCATCTTATAATCATATGTATAACTTATAAAGTGTTAGGTTTCCATCATCTATAAGTTGTACTAAACTAGAGGGAGAAGTAAGAGAAGAGTATATGCTTTTATGTGTTTTGTAAGTATTGCATCAAAATTATTTTACAAGATTGAATAATAACAATTATGTCTTCTTTTGGGTGTTCCTAATGTTGTTTTACTATTTATGTAGAGTTTACTTAATTTGAAACATGAACCCCCAACCTATAAGGATTATAAGCTCTTTAAGAAACCTCCCACCACCAAGTTAATGATCCTTAAAAGCTTTATTACATGGAAAGCTTTTGCTGAGGCATAGCAGCCAAAAACTCAAATTATTATTTATGGACTTCAAATTGGCAATTGATGTTCTTAAATGAAACTAAAGTTAATAGATAAATAAATAGGTAAAAAATAAAATATAAATGTTATAAAAATATAATCCAATATTTAAATCTATAAATTTTGTTCTTATTATATCTTACTAACTTGTAGGATGAACTCGAAAAACAACTCTTATTAAAAAAATATAATCCAGATAGTTAACACTATAGATATATATCACACCCAACTTCAATTTTAGATTATCAAAAATAGTTTGATTTAAAGCTTTAGTGAGAATATTTGGTTTCCAAATTTTACTTGACATGCATACCAGTTCTACTATTCTTTCTTCATTTTCTCCTTAATAAATTATTGATCTATCTCTACATGTTTAGTTTTATCATGATGGACCAAATTCTTTGTTGTATTGATAGTTGTTTGATTAAGATAAAACAATTTTAATGGTTTCTCAATTTGCATCTTGATTTCATCTATAAACATTTCTAAAACACTCTTTTACATATACCATGTGCCAAAGAAAAAAAAATTTGCCTCAACATTACTCCTTACAACTAGTGATTGGTTCTTACTCCTCTAAATAACTAGATTCACCCATATATAATATCTGATGGTAGATCTTTGATTAGTAATTAAGCTAACCTAATCCACATTTAAATAAATTTGAACATCTAACTTGGTGCCCTTTTTTAAGGATAATCCTTTCTTATATGTCATTTTAAGATATCTTACGATTTTGCATAATACTTGCAGATGTTATATATGCGGATTTTTTAGAATTAACTAATCAAAATTTTATCAAAGCTAATAGTTAGTTTAGTGTGAGATAGGTAAACAATTTTAGTCACCAGCCTCTGATATCACCCTTTCTGAATTTGGACTCCATCTTTCTTACTCCCAAGTTTGTTTATATATTACATGGAAATCTATAATGGTTTGAAGCCAAGCATTTTGGTCTCCTTTAACAAGTCTAAAGTGTAGTATTGAGAGACTACAAATCCCCTTTTATGTTTTTCCACTTTTATTCCTATGAAGTATTCAAGTTTTTGAAGTTCTTGATTTCAAATTCAATAGTAAGAATCCCTTTTAGCTGTGTTGTTTCTTCTTTATAATTTTATGTCAGATTATGGTTAGCAATATAGACTATAAGAATAACATTTCTTCCTTTAGATAAGTTTTTGCAATTAATGTGTATTTGTTTGTCTTTAAGAAAATTCATGCTTCTTGATGACTTTGTAAACTAGTCAAATCATGCTCTAGATGATTTTTTGAGTTTATAAAGTGATTTGCATAGTTTACACACCTTGCTATAACCTTGTTAGTTATCAAATCTAGCTCAGATCTCTATGTGCACTTCATCTTCCAATTTTCTATTTAGGAAAGCATTCTTCATATATAATTGATGTAGCTTCAACCTAAATTCACTGACAATAATAGAAGTACCCTGAACTTCACCATTGAAACAAACGTTTCTTAATAATTCATGTCATAGGTTTGAGTAAAACTTTTGGCAACATATTAGGCTTTCTATATTTTTTTATACTTCCACATGCCTTATACTTCACATTAAAAATCCACTTGCATCTTACAAATTGTTTATCTTTAGGAAAATTTAAAATCTTCGAGTACCATTCTTTTTAAGTTTTTGTATTTTAGACTTCTAATTAAGGTCACGTAAGGGTTCTTAAATTATTTTTGGATCTTAAATTTAGTTATGATAAAGGTAAAGGCTCTAATTATAAAGGTGGTGATTGTTTACTATATGAGATAAAGTTCCATATATGACGTAGAGTGCATGAATATACACCTTTCTGTTAGGTTGTTGGCAAGTCTAAGCCATCATATACATGGTTGTTATTTTCCATAATATTTGAATTTGTTCTAAATTTATGTACCCTCTTTTTTGGATTATTTTCATTTGGTTTAGACTCTTGGTCTTATTTTAAATCCATATTGGAGAATCTTGTTTTTCTCATATATACACATAAATCTCTTTGTTTCGCAGTTTATGTAAGATAATAAGAGTTATTTCAAATATGTTAATAACTTAGATTAAGGAATTTTTATACAGGGTGGTTGGAGCTAGAATATATAGAGAATCAATAATTTTATATATATTTTATGAAAAATTACTAGGACTAGATTCGAACAAAATTAATATTCTTGACTAAAATTCTCCCTTTAAATATTTGTTTTAATGTAAAATTGTTATTCTCGAAGAACGTGTCATCCATTGAATGGTGTGTTTACTAGAAGAATAGTATTTGTATCCAGTTTAAGTTAGTGAGAATCCTATAAAAATACAATTTATAGATTTAGGATTAAGTTTGCTCAAATGATGTGAATGAAGATAAACAAAGGTTATATTTCTGAAGATCATAAATAGTATGAAACAAAAAGCTATGCTTTTAGATTAATTTATTAGTTTTTGACATGGAACAAGATAATTTAGAGTCCTTGAGGACATCCTATTGATGAGCAATGTAGCTAGAAAAACTACATCTCCCTAATACTTTTTAGGCATATTTAAGTTAACATAAGAGAATGAGCCACTTCCAAAAGGTGTCTATTTTCCTTCCAACTACTTCATCTTATTGTGGAGTATCTACACTTGAGTTTTGGTAAATATTATATTTTCTACAAGATTATTTTCAAGATTAGAATAAAAGTATTCTTTTTCCAATGTTGGTGCAAAAAATATAGACTTGGGTTTCATTGTTGAGTTTGTATCATATAATGAACTTCTTAAAGATAAATCTAAATCAAAATTTTCTTTCTTAAGAAATAATCATGTGATTTTGATATGTTTGTCGATAAAAGAAATAAATCATCAAGAACTAAAACATATTTGACTCTAGAAGGACCTAATGTCATTATGTATAATTGTAAATGGTTTTGATGACTTGTAATCATGAAAAGGAAATAAGTTATGAACATGTTTGGAATAGTAAAACAATTCTCATCAAAATTGTGATAATTTTACTAAATAATCAAATAAACATATATTGTCGCTAGATGAAACTAGGATGGCTTAATGTAAAGTTCTATAATATGATTGTACTTTCTTTATTTGACTTAAATATGGGTCTAACTTAACTTGACTTGTTAGAGATAAACTATGTATAAGCCTACCAATGAGAACTTATCTTTGAGAAATTATTATTTGTAAGAGATAAAGCCTTATATATTCCTTAGCAATTTTAACATCTTTTCCAAGTTTAAATCTCAAGTTCATAATGTGTGAAAAATTTAACTACATAATTATGATCATAAGTTAATTTGCTAATAGATAATAGATAATATATAACAGGCTACATTCAACATATATAAGATAAATCTTAAGGTCAACCCAATGTCCTACTTTTATTGAACCAATTTTGGCTGTTATTGAGAGTGTTCCATCAGTTATGTAAATCTTATACCTTTTACAATAAGTCTTATAAATTTGAAAGAAAGATCCATCTCTGATCATATAATCATATGCTCTAGAATTTACAATCCAATGATTGATTTCTAGGCTATTAAAATTTAGAGCCATGAAATATTTATCTCTCTAAGTTAATGCTAAATTAGAAATATTTGGTGGACTAGTATGTAATTGGTTGATCAATTATTGAATTAGTTTAATATGTTCTTTCAAAATTGGAATAATTTCAACTTTTAGAAAATCATTTTTAGCTTCGATTATGACATAAAGTTTACTTCCTCCATTGTTGGTGGGATGACTCCACTTCCAATATATTGTTTCTCATAGATTTTTCAACATGTGGCTCATACATATCCAGCTTTCCCACAATGATCATACTATAGTCTCCCCTTTTTCTTTTCAATATTTGCATGATCACTAGTGGATGGAGAAGTAACTCATTTAGTAGTAACTATCGAACTTCCAATTCTAGAATTTGTATTCTAAATTCTCAACAATACTTTTCTTCAAATTTTCTCTCTCTATATTTTGGAAAAGAATTTTTTGAATATTTGGAAGAGGTTTACACTTAGAATCCTCTTTCTTATTTCATCTAAATTTTTATTTAATCGTAATAAGATTTTGAATATTTTGTTGAACTAAGGGAGGTTTCAATTAATATTTTGAAGATAACCAGACATAATTACTACTAAAGTGTTTATTATTTTGATGAAAAGAAATATTATAACAAAATATAGTCAAAAGCTCAAGAAGATAGTGTATAAAGTTGATAAAGAGAAGTTAAAGTTTGTAATTGATGCCAAAAGGCTCACCATGCATAACCATTTCATCTTACTTCATTGCATGAGTTTTTACATTCGTCAAGAGGCATTAAAGTTTTTAATTTTAATGTGAAAGCCTCTTGATCTGTTAAATAATCTTTGTGGAACATCTTGGAAAATGTTTCATTCATATTTGGATTAAACAAATTGGTTTTGAGTATTTGAAGTTGTTAAAATCATATTCTTTGAGAGATTGGTCGACCTATATGAGTTAGTGGTCGACCAATATAGATTAAAGTTGTCAATTTTGATGTGGTGAGAGTGTGTGAAAACATTGGTTGATGTATTGGTTGACTAATGTGCTATATTGGTCGAACAATATGGTGTACTAATTAACCAGTGTCTAATGGCTAGTGAATATGAAGATGTAAATGCATACTAGTCAACCAATACGCTATATTAATGAACTAATGCAACATATATAGTTGTTGTAAAGACTAGTTCTTATCTCAAACATCTATTTTGGGTCCCAAAATACTATGAATGGGTGCTTTTTTATTGATTTTAGTATCAAGAAAGTTTTGGATGTTGTATACACATATTTCAAAGAATTTTTTAATCATTTGAGCATCATTTTGTCATATTTGTGAGAGTGAGCTATTTTGGAGTTATCAAGTAAATAAGTGAAATATTTTTCAGTTGTAATACTTTATTGAGATATTGAATATTGTACTTAAGGTTTATCTAAGTGATATTAAAGTTCCTCTTTATCTTAGAAGAACATTGTAAGAAAGGTTTCTCCTTATAAAAAAATTGTACAAAGATTATTCATATTATCTTGAAAGAAGAATTATAGTACAATATAAGAAAAGTCTTGGAAGTGAACATATGCAAAGGTCATTTTCAAAACACTATAAATCAGTTTGCACTCTCACTTCCTTACAAATTGATTAGTTTATATCAAACAATTTTTTCATCCTTTTATATTAATTGTTATTAATTGAGTATAATAGTTAGAAAATTTATTAAATTTTGTAAACGCCAAACTGACCCTCTTCTCTTTTGGATGCCATTAAGGACTAATATATTGACTCTTTCTCTAAAATCTTCCTATATCTCATACTATCTTCGAAACATCCCACTTGAACTATTCAAAGAGATCCATTTATTGTCATTTAACACGTGATATTATTGTAGTATTAAGTGACAAACATTTTTCATTGTCGTAGGTTATGAAGTACTCCTTTGTCTTAAACAACAATATTTTGATCTTGTTGTGTGAAGTACTCTTTTATCTCAAACAAGTCTATTATAACCTCATTGTTTGAGTTTGCCTCTTTAACCGCGTCTCATATCTTCTTATTTGTACCAAAAGATTTAAATTCGTTCAATTTTATTTTTCATAATATTTATTAGTCAGGACAAAATTATATATATTTTTGTTTGCGATATTTAAAATTTTAGGTCGTTTTGTTTCTGTGGTTAAATCGTGCTTGTGGAGTAGTTGTCATTTCCTCTGTTACTTACGAACATTATTAGAGATTAGAGCTGTGAAAGATATCTTTACCCAATCAACTTATAGCCTTTAATTAAAATAATATAAGTTTTCAAATTGCCATTACCAATAAAGCTTACACCCTAGACCTCAAGTTAAGTTCTAATGTGAATCTTCGATCAGACGTAATCCTATAGACACAGCGCGATCAAAAGTATATAGCTTTTTGATATTTTTTTAATATAGTGCCAAACTTTTAATTTGGTGACTAACCTTTCAAATTTTGCATAAATCATGTCAAAATAATGTTTTCGCTCTTGTGGCTAATAAGTGGACATCTACTTGGTATCCAGTAGATATGTCATATCAATAAAAATATTTTTAACCCGATTTATAAAGTTTTAAAAGTTAGTCAGTAATTTAAAATTTTTAAAATTTGGCACTAAATTAAAAAAATCCAAAAGGTTAATTAGTTATCCCTATCTAATATTTCATCATTCACGAAAATTTTCTCTTTGGTTTTAAATCAAAGAAGCTATGATCCCATGTAGAATTTAAACTAATTGAAATTTTATCTTTTGAATGAAAAGCTAGGATACCATGTAGAATTTAAACTGGTAATTGAAATTTTATTTTTAATGAAAATGAAATTTACAGTGCAATAAATAGGCATAAAAGAAAATATAAATATGATGCAAATATAATCTTAGATGAATTTCTAGAATTTGTTTTTCTTGGATCTAAATAATGGGATAACTTGGAAAAGAACTTTAATTATAAAAAAAAGAAATCCTAACAAACAAAATGATAACAACTAAATTTATTTTCCTAAAAGTTGGTGACAATTATAATCAACTTCATCCATGTTCTTGAATTGCTGGAATGATTAAGAACCAAAAGAGAGAGTTATTAGCCATCGTTAATTCCAACTGTCAATGAAATCCCTCACGCCGCTGATCTGAATCATCTGAACAAAGAATGGTTTGTCCACATGCAGCACGTGCGTCGAACATGGTCCGAATCATATTAGTCGTGGGAGATGGAGATCAGCAGATCATCAATGAATGATAGGAAAATTAAAGGCAGGCTTCGATTGAATAGACGAGCAAGAGTTGATTCATTCAAACTAGAAAATTAAATCGTTAATAAATTCGCAGGCTATCCTCAAATTCTTCTTCGCGCAAGTAAATAAAAATCACAACTACAAAATAAATAAAAAAAATACCGACGTTTAGAACGCAGCCAAGACACTTTACTTTACGTCTCATGGGGCCTCACCCAAATTTTAATCACTTTCACTAAAATACAATAGATTTACTCAAGGCTTTACTGGGTCGACATCACTCAACTCTTGACCCTATCCCTCAACCTTACTTCACGTGAAAGAATTCACACCCAACAGTACGACCGCCTCGTACTAACCTCGACAGAGGATTTGTTTAACTACTTTCACTCAAAATAATAATAAATAAAATAACTCAAGCGTTTAATCAACTGAAAAATAAACAACAAGAATACTTGATACAAAGAAGACTTCCCTATGAACTCGTCTTCTCAAAATAATCCAGCTGAAACTCTTCATCATAGCCAATTCTTTCTTCATAAAATAAATCATCACAGTCACGGTCATCCAAAAGAAACACAGAATCACTTCAGTTTTCTCACCATGAGAATAACACCTGCGACATCAAAACATATGCAGACCAACCCTTGCGCACAAATTAATTTCACCGTGGCTCACAAATCAACTCCACATTCACCACATCTGACGCATTACACCTTGAGTGCTTCTCCGTAACTTTGCAATCTGCACAGGCCAATTACACAAAAAAACTCTCACTATAAATCCAACACAAGATGCGTTATACTCTTAATCCCATTATCTGCGCAAGCATCAGTATGTATCCAATTCTATATCACGTAGCTTTTTCCCTTTCAAAATCACACACACACATCTCAATAATAATGCCCTACACGTCAGCCATAGAGACAATCTCCATTCACGCAATCTACTAGATTTTCCTTGGAATAATCCTTTTCAAATAAGGACAAAATCAAGAAGGCTATCAACACCGAAACAGGAAGGCTATCACCACCGAAAATAATTGCTTATTGGAACTATTTTTCCAATTCAAATCCCAAGCATTATCTAATCTCAAAAGAATGCAATCTTCAATACCTAATCTCAAATAAGACACATTCCATAATAAGAAGATACACACATGTATGAGTAATCTTCAAGAAGGATTTCATCCTTATCACATGTATCTCATAGATTCCTTTTTAAAATCAAATAAGGAGTTCTAATAAAGCACAAATTCCATATTTTATATGTCCAATTTAAAAATGCCAAAACCAAACAAAGAATATATAAAATATATTCTAACAATCTCCCCCTTTTTGGACATTTTTGTCATAACTCTAGCACTCCACATAAATAATCATATTTGGACATATAAAGATGAGATTAACAATGCTCCCCTTCATCAAACATCAAGTTTCAAAGAACATCAATCATCTAAATTTCTTCCCCTTGGGATAAAAAGATGTCAAAAAGCAAGACATACAGTCACATATATATCTTGAAATCTCCCCCTATGCAACATTCACCATAAACACTGTGATGTCTCCTCATTGGGACAAAAACATGATCATAATAATCACCAATAGATGCAGCGGAAGAATCATAAACACACCAATATGACAATTAACCACCATTCAAAACACTGCGAAAGAGAGAGAGATACCCGAGAGAGTTCCATACCGATGAGAGAGCCAAAGAGCCTTCGGTAGAGCCAAATAGAAGTCACTAAGAAAACTACTAAAAAATAAGACGTTAATAGCAACATAAAACTAAAGAACTAAAAAAGACAAATCTTTTCTTTTCTTTTCTTTTTTGTTTACAACAAAAAAATACTTCAAAAATGTAAAGCACATTATCCCTGTGCCCTTCGAAGAATCTTAAACCTGGACTTACTCTTTGGCTCGAACGAAGATGTATAACATAAGTTTCCTGTAAGTTCTTGATAATCAACCCTTTTTCTTTCTCTTGTTTTACTTCTTTCTCTCACATCTCCAATAACAGTTTCTGTTAGATGATTTCTTCGAATTCTAGATGAAGAACCTCGATTCAAATCAGTTTTCATTGTTTTAGTTGGTTCATCATTCGAAGTAACTGAAAGTTCTTCAGTTTCTACAGTTACTTCCTCAGCAGTAACTAACTGCAAATTTGGGCATTTTCTGGTTTTTCCTTCACTACATTTTTGTGCTTGTACTTGACTCTTTCTAATCCAAGTCTACTTCAATACCATGGAATGCTGCTGGAAACTTAATGGAGAATGTCTAGATTTTCGATTTTGGCCCTTTTGAAATATCATTTGTAATAATTGATAACACCTTGGCCTTATATGTCCAATGACTCCACAAAAATGACATGTAGGTATAAATCTATCACTCTTTTTCGGTGCTTTTATTTCTTGGGCTGATCTGAATATGTCCGAGTTTCCTTCATTAACTTTTAAATACTCACCTTTATAACCGATGCCTTCAAAATTTCCTTTAACTTTACCGGTTTCAATCAACTTATCAAGTTTTTCGGTGCCTCCATTTAACATCCTTAATCCCTTTTCAATACTCACCAATTTCATTCTAGCTTCACCAAGCTCATCCGAAGTCAACATTAAATTTCTTTCTAACTCTTGGATAGTGTTCTTCATGGAGAGATTCTCTTCCTTCAATCTTTCATTCTTTCTACATATTTTCACCCATTTTTCATACATTAATTCATAAGCCTCATAAATGTTCTCCATTTTATCACTTGACCCACTTTCATCACTGTCATAATCTGATATTGAGCTTGGAGCTGAATCATTTGCATTTTTCTCGAAATTTCCAGATTTATTCACTTTTTCGTCTCCAGTTACTTCCTTCTCGGTTACTGTTAAACAAGTAACTAGATTTTTGCTGTACAATGTAACTAAAGCGTCATTCTTCAAAACTTTTTCTTCACTTTCATAATCATTTTCACTCCAGGTGGTTGTGAAAGACTTTCTTCTTTGTTTCTTCAATGTGTTAGCGCATTCGGATTGAAGATGTCCAAACCCCTGACATTCATGACACAAAATTCTTCTGGCCTTCCGTTTACCTTCTCTCATAGCCATGTCTGCGAATCTAGGATTTGCACCAACTTGCTACCAAGTTCTGAATCGGTGACTTTCTCTGATACCAATTGAGAAAATTAAATCGTTAATAAATTCGCAGGCTATCCTCAAATTCTTCTTTGCGCAAGTAAATAAAAATCACAATTGCAAAATAATAAAAAAAATACCGACGTTTGGTAACACAGTTCGGCACATTTTGCCTACGTCTACGGGGCCCTCACCCAGCTTAATCACTTTCACGAAAATACAATAGATTTACCCAAGGCTTTACTGAGCCGACACCACTCAACCCTTGACACTATCCCTCAACCTTACTTCCCGTGAAAGATTCACACCCAACAGTATGACCGCCTCGTACTAACCTCGACAGAGGATTTGTCTAACTACTTTCACTCAAAACAATAATAAATAAAATAACACAAGTGTTTAATCAACTGAAAATTAAACAACAAGAAGACTTGAGACAAAGAAGACTTTTCTATGAAAATAACCCAGCTGAAACTCTTCATCATAGCCGATTCTTTCTTCATAAAATAAATCATCACAGTCACGGCCATCCAAAAGAAACACAGAATCACTTCAGTTTTCTCACCATGAGAATAACACCTGCGACATCAAAACATATGCAGACCAACCCTTGCGCACAAATTAATTTCACCGTGGCTCACAAATCAACTCCACATTCACCACATCTGATGCATTACACCTTGATTGCTTCTCCGTAACTTTGCAATCTGCATAGGCCAATTACACCAAAAAACTCTCACTATAAATCCAACACAAGATGCGTTATACTCTTAATCCCATTATCTGCGCAAGCATCAGTATGTATCCAATTCTATATCACGTAGCCTTTTCCCTTTCAAAATCACACACACACATCTCAATAATAATGCCCTACACGTCAGCCATAGAGACAATCTCCATTCACGCAATCTACTAGATTTTCCTTGGAATAATCCTTTTCAAATAAAGACAAAATCAAGAAGGCTATCAACACCGAAACAAGAAGGCTATCACCACCGAAAATAATTGCTTATTGGAATTATATTTCCAATTCAAATCCCAAGCATTATCTAATCTCAAAAGAATGCAATCTTCAATACCCAATCTCAAATAAGACACATTCCATAATAAGAAGATACACACATGTATGGGTAATCTTCAAGAAGGATTTCATCCTTATCACATGTATCTCATAGATTCATTTTTAAAATCAAATAAGGAGTTCTAATAAAGCACAAACTCCATATTTTATATGTCCAATTTAAAAATGTCAAAACCAAACAAAGAATATATAAAATATATTCTAACAATCTCCCCATTTTTGACATTTTTGTCATAACTTTAGCACTCCACATAAATAATCATATTTGGACAAATAAAGATGAGATTCACAATGCTCCCCCTTCATCAAACATCAAGTTTCAAAGAACATCAATCATCCAAATTTCTCCCCCTTGGGATAAAAAGATGTCAAAAAGCAAGACATACAATCACATATATATCTTGAAATCTCCTCCTATGCAACATTCACCATAAACACTGTGATGTCTCTTCATTGGGACAAAAACATGATCATAATAATCATCAATAAATGCTGCGGAAGAATCATAAACACACCAATATGACAATTAACCATCATTCAAAACACTGCGAAAGAGAGAGAGATACCCGAGAGAGTTCCATACCGATGAGAGAGCCGAAGAGTCTTCGGTAGAGCCAAATAGAAGTCACTAAGAAAACTACTAAAAAATAAGACGTCAATAGCAACATAAAACTAAAGAACTAAAAAAGACAAATCTTTTCTTTTCTTTTCTTTTCTTTTCTTTTTTGTTTACAACAAAAGAATACTTCAAAAATGTAAAACACATTGTCCCTGTGCCCTTCGAAGAATCTTAAACCTGGACTTACTCTTTGGCTCGAACGAAGATGTATAACATAAGTTTCCTGTAAGTTCTTGATAATCAACCCTTTTTCTTTCTCTTGTTTTACTTCTTTCGCTCACATCTCCAATAACAGTTTCTGTTGGATGATTTCTTTGAAATATAGATGAAGAATCTCGATTCAAATCAGCTTTCATTGTTTTAGTTGGTTCATCATTCGAAGTAACTGAAAGTTCTTCAGTTTCTGCAGTTACTTCCTCAGCAGTAACTAACTGCAAATCTGGGCATTTTCTGGTTTTCCCTTCACTACATTTTTGTGCTTGTACTTGACTCTTTCTAATCCAAGCCTACTTCAATACTATGGGATGCTGCTGGAAACTTAATGGAGAACGTCTAGATTTTCAATTTTGGCCCCTTTGAAATATCATTTGTAATAATTGATAACACCTTGGCCTTATATGTCCAATGACTTCACAAAAATGACATGTAGGTATAAATCTATCACTCTTTTTCGGTGCTTCTACTTCTTGGGCTGATCTGAATATGTCCGAGTTTCCTTCATTAACTTTCGAATACTCACCTGTATAACCGATGCCTTCAAAATTTCCTTTAGCTTTACCGGTTTCAATCAACTTATCAAGTTTTTCGGTGCCTCCATTTAACATCCTTAATCCCTTTTCAGTACTCACCAATTTCATTCTAGCTTCACCAAGCTCATCCGAAGTCAACATTAAATTTCTTTCTAACTCTTGGATAGTGTTCTTCATGGAGAGATTCTCTTCCTTCAATCTTTCATTCTTTCTACATATTTTCACCCATTTTTTGTACATTAATTCATAAGCCTCATAAATGTTCTCCATTTTATCACTTGACTCACTTTCATCACTGTCATAATCTGAGATTGAGCTTGGAATTGAATCATTTGCATTTTTTCCGAAATTTTCAGATTTACTCACTTTTTCGTCTCCAGTTACTTCCTTCTCGGTTACTGTTAAACAAGTAACTAGATTTTTGCTGTACAATGTAACTAAAGTGTCATTCTTCACAACTTCTTCTTCACTTTCACAATCATTTTCACTCCAGGTGGTTGTGAAAGACTTTCTTCTTTGTTTCTTCAATGTGTTAGCGCATTCGGATTGAAGATGTCCAAACCCCTGACATTCATGACACTGAATTCTTCTGGCCTTTCGTTTACCTTCTCTCATAGCCATGTCTGCGAATCTAGGATCTGCACCAACTTGCTACCAAGTTCTGAATCGGTGACCTTCTCTGATACCAATTGAGAAAATTAAATCGTTAATAAATTCGCAGGCTATCCTCAAATTCTTCTTCGCGCAAGTAAATAAAAATCACAACTGCAAAATAATTAAAAAAATACCGACGTTTGGTAACGCAGTTCGACACACTTTGCCTACGTCTGCGGGGCCCTCACCCAGCTTAATCACTTTTACGAAAATACAATAGATTTACCCAAGGCTTTATTGAGCCGACACCACTCAACCCTTGACATTATCCCTCAACCTTACTTCCCGTGAAAGAATTCACACCCAACAGTATGACCGCCTCGTACTAACCTCGACAGAGGATTTGTCTAACTACTTTCACTCAAAACAATAATAAATAAAATAACTCAAGTTTTTAATCAACTGAAAATTAAACAACAAGAATACTTGAGACAAAGAAGACTTCCCTATGAACTCGTCTTCTCAAAATAACCCAGTTGAAACTCTTCATCATAGTTGATTCTTTCTTCATAAAATAAATCATCACAGTCACGGCCATCCAAAAGAAACACATAATCACTTCAGTTTTCTCACCATGAGAATAACACCTGCGACATCAAAACATATGCAGACCAACCCTTGCGCACAAATTAATTTCACCGTGGCTCACAAATCAACTCCACATTCACCACCTTTGACGCATTACACCTTGACTGCTTCTCCGTAACTTTGCAATCTGCACAGGCCAATTACACCAAAAAAATTCTCACTATAAATCCAACACAAGATGCGTTATACTCTTAATCTCATTATCTGCGCAAGCATCAGTATGTATCCAATTCTATATCACGTAGCCTTTTCCCTTTCAAAATCACACACACACATCTCAATAATAATGCCCTACACGTCAGTCACAGAGACAATCTCCATTCACGCAATCTACTAGATTTTTCTTGGAATAATCCTTTTCAAATAAGGACAAAATCAAGAAGGCTATCAACACTGAAACAGGAAGGCTATCACCACCGAAAATAATTGCTTATTGGAATTATTTTTCCAATTCAAATCCCAAGCATTATCTAATCTCAAAAGAATGCAATCTTCAATACCCAATCTCAAATAAGACACATTCATACACACATGTATGGGTAATCTTCAAGAAGGATTTCATCCTTATCACATGTATCTCATAGATTTCTTTTTAAAATCAAATAAGGAGTTCTAATAAAGCACAAACTCCATATTTTATATGTCCAATTTAAAAATGTCAAAACCAAACAAAGAATATATAAAATATATTCTAACACAAACAACACAATAGGCCTATGCAAAACTGTCTTGGATGCTAATGATAATTGGGTTCTCTCAAACTAGAAATTACAATCTTAAAATGTTCATTGACATGTCTCTTTTCTTATTTGTTTAATCTTCATCAATCCAACCTAATCTAGTGAATTATTTCAAATTATTTCACAGCTAATAATTAATCGGTAATCATACCTGCTCATGGATATATGCTGTTAAATACATGTGAGTCATGCCATATGTTTCAGAAAGATTTCAAAGAACAATTTAACATTTTCTTTGCCTCTTGACTTTTGCTAAAATCCAACAGCTCCACATGGAGCTTGCGTGGCCGACTGAAATGGTTGGTTGGATTACATTCTCTGGCACAAAGGAGAATGCACATGAAAGATTCTGGCTTACCTAATTTATATATTAACAAAAGATTCTGGGGTACTTGTTGCCCATGAATCTCAGTTACCTGTTTTCTGGTATTAAGTTTTGTTCTAGACCCTAAAGCCTACAGTCTTCTGAAATTTAAGAAAATTGAACTCATTTAGAATATAGAATATGCATTTTCGTCCTAAAATCTTCTGGTTCTTATCTTTTTTGTTTTTCAAAATAATAGCTGCATTTGATGCGACAGATAATGACATTATGTGATTAGGAAGATACGAGTGGTTGACAAGTGTCGTATAATTTAAGAATCTTGTGCTGAAAAATAGCTGTATAGCAGGACTTTGCTTGCTATTCTTGGTAAGTGGTCACACTCAATTACCATCGTCAAGAATCTTCTTACTGACTTCTAGGCAACAAAATTAAGATTACACGTGCAAAGTTGAAGGTACAGTTTAGTGATTGAGATACCTATTTTCAAGGCTACAATTTTTGTGTCCAACTCTTCATGTAGAGAGGAAGGAAGCTACTATAAATGAGACGATTAACTTTCTCCGTCACCGCATGGCACCGCGAGCCGGCATTCTGGACAACGGGTTGTGAATTCATCGGTGGCCAGCGGGACAAGGTCATGGTTGCAGGCCTGCAGCATCTGTTTTAAGTCTCATAGTCAAAGTTATGAATAACGTATTGTGCTTAATACCGGATTAGATTTTGAAATGGAATCAGATCTTAAGATCGGATTAAGATCGAAAGATCATTTCTAATTTTTAAATTTATGAAATAGTCCTTAAAATTTTTAAAAATTGCAAAATAGTCTCTGTTGATATATTGTACAATTGTACTGTATATTTTACTAGTTTACTGTTTACATCAACCATGTTTTCAAAAATCTTAATAATAAATAATAATAGCAATTAATATGAAATAAGTCAATAACAATATTTTTAATATTTTACATATAAATAATAACCACAATTAATATAAACAAAGACAATCATCATCATACACACATCAAATTAAGAATAATACAAAGTATTTAAAATATTACAAAATACAATTTCATCATTTTAATGCCATTTCATTTTATATTTAATTAGACATAATCACAATTTTAATTTAATATATAAAATTAATTTAATGATTATAAATAAATATAATTAAATTTAAAATATATTTTAAAATATATAAATTTCAAATAAATTTTAAATTAATAATTAAAATATATAAAATAAATATTAGTTTATAAATAATAATTTTAAATTATTTATTTTGAAAATAAATAGACATTTTATTTCAAATAATACATTTATTTATCATAAGTAATATACTGAACTGAACTACAAACCTAATCATAATAATCACATAAATAAAATAATTACCATTTATAAATTTAAAAAAATTAAGAAGAAAATCTTTATTAATATAAATAAATAAAACTATAAAAGAAACAAATGAAAATTATGAAATGCCTCGCGAGGGCGAGCCCCATTTTTGGCCATCGTCATTTTGTTGAACGCAAATTCAACTGCCTGATACGGCAACCGAGGAAGCAGCAGATTCACACGGTTAGTTGGAGACCCCTTGATTCTGATGTTATGGTTTTGAATACAGACGGTTCATCGCTTGGCAACCCAGGACAGTCGGGTTGGGGTTTTATTGTAAGATTTTCGACAAGTTTTCTCTTCTACGCTGAGGCTTCTTATGTGGGAATATCAAGCAGCATGAAGATGGAATTGGAGGCTATTATTAACGGTTTGAAATTTTCAATGCTTGTGGTTTTACTGGAATACAAATTCAAACAAATAACTCGGCTATTGCGGCTTTATTAAATAGAAATGAAGGTTGGACATGGAAATTTTACACTGATTTTCAAATTATCAAAGATATGATGACTGCTTCTTCTTCTTCGATCTCACTTGTTTATCGCGAGGTAAATACTGTTGCCGATTATTTGTCCAGGATTGAATCATTTGGAGTTTCGACCAATTTTCGCCAAGAGGCAGATTTGCCATTGATTGTTCGTGGAACTTTGGTCTTAGAACGAAATGTCACTCCCTACATCCGTATTACATGATTTTTCTACTTCTTTAAATACTTGTACTTGGCCTGAATCTGTGGAGGTTTTCTTGCCGGTTTCTTTCCTTCACAGCGCCATAATGAACCGAGCAATAGGATGCCGATCCCATTTCTCGCTATTAATAAAATGGTTTTAATTTCGGCAAAAAAAGGCTAGCTTTTATAGTTTTAAACTTTTAATGATTTATACTTTTATTTATTTATATTAATAAAGTAAATTTCCTTTTAATATTTTTAAATTTATAAATGGTAATTATTTTATTTATGTTATTATTATGATTAGATTTGTAGTTCAAGATATTATTTGTGATAAATAAATGTATTATTTGAAATAAAATGCATTATTAAATTCGATATTATTATTAACTGTTGTTATTTATGTAATTATTTATTTATGGATTTATAATAATAATATTACATTATTATTATTATTATTATTATTATTATTATGACTATGACTATTAATATGAAATAAGTCAATAACAATAATTTTAAATATTTTACATATAAATAATAACCACAATTAATATAAACAAAGACAATCATCATCATACACACATCAAATTAAGAATAATACAAAGTATTTAAAATATTACAATAATATAATTTCATCATTTTAATAAATAATATTACATCAAAAGATTCAAAACATCCGATAAAAGAACAATAAATATTACAAAAAGAGTTGATAATGAAGGAATAATCAAGTAGCAATTAAATCTGGAACAAAAATATTACAGTTACATTACATATATAGAATTTAACATAAAATCAAATACAATTAAAATTCAAAGAACAGAAAAAGTGAAAACAAAACAATTATAATTCCACTTCCATTTCCATTCATAATATCAATTGAATTTTCATAATTGGCAAATAATGCATGGAATATCTTATAAAATTGTTCGTACACATATATTCATAACACAATCATCAAGTTCAAAGATTTATTCATAACATGAGATCAAGTTGAATGATATAAATTTTTGAAATTTTTTCCTTTTAAACATTTGATCTTCTTTTCATTTTTAACAAATCTTAATATTATATACACCATTTCATTTTTCATTCTTAAATATATATGTTGCTTTAACAATTTTAATTGACATTAATAAATGTAAGTATAAATAACATTGAACACAAATAACATTGATGAGTTGATCAAAAGTAATAATGACTACTCTCATATCAAAGGTAATAATAATTTTCCTATAATGATTTAGGTATGATTAAACAAAAGGCCCATCATTTTTCTAAGAATTCTAATCATTTCAAATTCCCAATCTCTATACTAAGCTTAGTCTCAATTAGTTCAATTTTGCATACTTATTCTAAAAACAAATTCATATAATGTTATTTATTTTTTGGATGGTTATTGCTTATTACTTAGAGTTCTAAGTTTCTAACATTCCAATAAGCTATAAACATATGGATAATTTCACATTTGATTATTAATTTTACATCTAGTTTTAAATATTAATTACTTTATTATTATTATTATTATTATTATTGTAAGTATTATTATTATGATTATAAATATTATACATAATTAGTTATCTCCTCCTCCTCCTCCTCCTCCTTCTTCTTCTTCTTCTTCTTCTTCTTATTATTATTTTCATTATCATCATCATCATCAATAAATATTATATAAAATATTAAAATAAAATTAAATAAAAATAAATTATTAGTAATAAAATAAAATAAATTTTTTTTAATTTTATTTAATTTACAATTATTATTAGTAATAAAATATTTATTATTATTTTAAAACTTTGAAAAGAAGGGGGAAGGAGAGGTACGAGGGAGGGAAATTTTGAAAAAATTTTAAATTTTTGAAAATTTTGCAAAAAAGTCATCCAATTTTTTAAAATTTTCGATACCGGTCGGTACACAGTCGAAATTGACCGGTACCGATCGGTATTTTTCACCGGTACCACCTACACCCGTACCGGTACCAATTTTTGGTCAGAATGGTACCGGCCGATATGGTACGAAATTCTAAACAATGCTCATAGTCATGCATGCAGCTGCCTTTGTGGTTTAATGATGTACAAGTGAAAAATACAAAAACTTGTAAAATTCAAGTAATACCTCCAAGTTACAATCTTGTAAATTGTCAAAGAAGAAAATGGAATATTTTAATGGATATATATTGGGTTGAAAATTGATTTTCGAGTCTTTTGTAAAAAAGATCATCAGAATGTCGGCATATGTGCGTGTAAGACTTTATATCGGTGCCTGACCGTTTGGGCAAATATAGATGCTTGGTGGTGGTGGCATTCTTGGACGACGCATAGAATAGGCGGCAGGTTGTCAATAAAAAGTCTTACATTACGTTTGGTTACTGTCTTCAAGAGACAGAGACAGAGACAGAACGAGATAGAAATTTGAAGACAAAACAGAACAAAAATTGAAGACAATGAGGTGTTTGGTTGTGATGGACAGAATAGAAAAAAACTGTCTCCATCCTAGGACAGAAATGTGTTTAATTGCAGTGAACATAATAAAAAATAGTGTTAATGACAAAAATGTCCCTGCAGTATAATATGATTGAAAAGATGTAATTCGTTAATTATTTTAAAACGAATAATTTGTATTAGTAAAAAATTAACAAATAATAACAATAACAATAACAATAAGAAATTAATTTCAGTATAATAATAATAATGATAGAAGAAGAAGAGGAAGGAAATTAATAATAATAAGGAATTTAATAATCACAATAATAATAAAAATTAATTATGAATAATAATGATAATAAAAATAATAATAAGAAAATTAATTTTGTATAATAATAATAATAAGTACAAAATGTATAATAATAATAACAATAGCAATTATTATTACAAATTTTATAATAATTAATAATAATAATAAGATAATTAATTTCAGTATAATAAAATTAATAATAATAATAAGTTTAAAATTTATAATAAATAATAATAATAATAATAATAATAATAATAATAATAATAATTAATAAAAATAATAAAATAATAACAATAATTAATAATAATAATAAGTTTAAAATTTATAATAATAATAAATAATAATAACAATAATTAATAATAATCATAAGTTTAAATTTTATAATAATAATAATGATGATGATGATGATGATGATGATGATGATGATGATGATGATGATGAGTTTAATAATATAATTAAGAATAAAAAGTTGCTTATGTTGGGGGAGGGGTATTTCTGACATTTCCTTATATGTTTTGTTTTTGTACTCAGGACAAGAATTTTTGTATCACAATCTTGAAAAAAACAAAAAATTTAGTCTTTATCCTCTGAAGATGGAATAAAAATGGGCGAGGAGGATAGTAAGCAAATACCACGGAGGACCGAACTTTTATGTTCTTGTCCTCCGTCCTTGCCTCTGAGGACGCTAACCAAATGCTACGTTAATGTACTGAAATTATTATACGGTGCTAACAAGTACTCGGGCATTGAAAGTGCATGCAAAGGAAAATTTACATAGGTATGGCTATGAATTGTTCCCGAAACATGTTAGTGAACTTTTTAATTGTAAAATTAAGGTTAAAAAATTAAATTTGATCCAATAAAAGATATGATTAAATGAGCTAATGTTCAATGAAAACATGAGTCTTAATCAATGTGGACTGGCTCTGTATTGAGCTTGTAATGGAGAGACCAAATAAGGTTACTATAAATAACTGTTAAGGTCTTTAACTGCCTACTTAAGTAAGTTCATAGACGTATAATTTCTCTGACCTGTTAAGAGGCATATGCATTAAAAAAACGCAGAATGACATTAGCAACATAAAGATACACAACTTTCATAGAGGTTAACCGAAAGTTTGAGAAGCTTGTTCATCGTACAATGGATAACAAAATAAGTATTTTTTCGCATTTTCTCCATTATTAATACAAGTTCATAGTTGATTTTGAGTCCATTACTAAAGTTTGTGTTATAACTAACACATACTATTAGAGTGGTTCCATGATTGTATGAGATTGAATAAAGATTTTTCAATTTCTCCATAAGAAAATTGAAGAAATTAATTTGTTTTTGCTTATATAAACTACATATTTGTTCTTTGAATTGATGTTTAATAAGCATTGCATGGAAAATGGGTTTAAAATGGACTTTAAGATGACTTTTTGGTAGTGAAAAATCATAGAAAAAGTCATCAAAATTTGCCTTTTTTTGGCGATAGGAGGAACAAGCATTGAAGAAGCACGTTACTGCTTCTAGGATGAGCATGGTGTGCAAACACCTGATGCATCTAGAGGCATGCCAGGCAAGCAGCATGCAATATACACACTTGCGACAACTGAGGTCAATACACTACAGGACAAAAAATTCAAAATTTTGAAAATTCATAAAATGGTCCCTCAAATTATTTTAGGTCAATTTTTAAGGTCTTATGAATTTAAAAGGTGATTTTTATAATTTTCTGAATTTATTACACTGGTACTAAATAAGATTTATCTCTAAAAAATTAAATAAAGTTATTAAAGCCATCATTAAGTGAATTTTCATGTATTAGACTTGAAATAAAAGAGATACATAAGGTTTTGTTATCTCATATGGTGTATTTATTGTTCGATATTAGGGATGGCAACTAGTCATATACCCGACCAGCCTGAGGCCTAACCCTTATAAGCAAAACGATGTCGTTTTGTTAAAAACAACGTTATTTTGCATTTTTATTTTGAAAAATAAAAATTTCAGGCCTACTCAGGCTCAGACCCCTGCTTCGAGTCGAGACGATCAGGCCTTGGTTAGCCCGGACCCTAGTTGTAGGGGATCGAGCAAAGCTCATAAGGCCTGGTCTTATGATCTATTGTCATCCCTATTCGATATCACATGATTATCACTCTAATTGAGTTTTTTTGTGATAAATTCTCAAATACATTTTGTTAATAATGTGTTCAGCATTGATATGTGATAATGAGTATATGCATGAGGTTTTTGCATTTATGAATGATAAATTGTCACATATTTTATGCTCATAAGAAGAATGTGAGGATAATATACAAGAGTGTCCCTTACACTTGTGGTTTCATTTGGATACTAATGAGAACACAGTCACCACAATGGTCTTTCAAGTTAATATTTGAATTATTTTGCTTGAAAATTTGGGAATGTCTATGGCCTTGTGTTTCGTTATTCTTCCCATAAATGTTAGCGTTATAAAAGATTTTGAGATGTACATAAAGACATAAGATGGAGGAAATTCATTACTTAAATGTGTAGGAAAATCCCGGGAGGTACATCACATGTATAGGCAGCGGAAAACAAAAATTTTGTTCGGGACCTTCCGAACCAGGATCCAGTATCCGTATGAAGACATAAACCTAAATAGCCAAAAGAGACTATCTCAAAGGTGATCCACGCAGAGATCGAAAACCTAATGGATCAAACCCTTTGACCCGGAATAGCTAGAACAAATTAAGAGTCTGCTACCCTACCTCATTGCTCGAGAGCTTGAGATCGACGTTGGAACCTTGCCTTGAGAAGAGAAGAATCGATGATGGCCTTGAGAAAGAAGGAAAGATGAACATTTTCATTTTAAGCTTAACACTTAAGCTTTTCTTCCTTCTATCTCAAACCATACGAACCATGCCCTCGCCATACCCGAAAATCAGCATATATATATGGTGTCTTTAACTTTTAAGACACCAATTAAAAGCTTACAAATGGATGGCACACCATTTAAGGAATAAAGTAATGATACTTTGACTTTTCAAGGCTTTAACCTCTTCTTCTCCCATTTCCAACGACAACTTGCATATATATATATAATAATTAATTAATATTGGTATTTGCTCGTAACACTTAGAGCATACGATACATCGGGCCTCGTACATAGCATTGTTCCATGCTAAACCTCTTTAGCATCTCATCTATGTACGATGATTGTGAAAGACCAAGCAACCTGGGATCTAGATATAAGTTGCTTTACCAAGGTCTTTCAAGGCAAATTGTTTGGACAACCAAATTTTAACTGATTGCAGCATAGAGACATCGTTTCCTAGTAACAGTATGTCATCTACATACAACACAAGGAATACGATTGCAGTCCCATTAACCTTCTTATGCACACAATGAACATCCGAATTTTATGAGAAACCAAACTCTTTGATTGACTCATCTAAACGGATAATCCAACTCCTGGATGCTTGCTTCAATCCATTAATGGATTTCTGAAGCTTGCATACCTTTTCGCCATCGATGGAAGTGAAGCCCTCAGGTTGTGTCATACACATCCTCGGGTAGATTTCCATTCAGGAAAGCTGTCTTCACATCCATTTGCCATATCTCATAATCATAATGAGCGGCAATGGCTATGAGTATCCTAATGGATTTAAGCATTGCTACCGGGCTGAAGGTTTCGTCATAGTCAATTCTTTGTCTGTGACGATATCCTTTGGCCATTAGCCTCGCTTCATAGGTAATCAGATTACCATCCATGTTGGTTTTCTTCTAAAACCTCTTTGCACCCTGTGGGTTTTATCCCATCAGGTGTAACAACCAAAGTCCATACTTGGTTTATGTACATGGAATCCATTTCAGATTTCATGGCACAAAGCCATTTTTCAGATTCTGAACTTTTCAGAACCTCTTCATAGGTAGTAGGCTCATCATCTCGTATGAGTAATACGTCATTCTGTTCCCTTATGAGAAATTCATATCTCTCGGGAACAGTGCGTATCCTACTTAACCTACGAAATTCGTGTGTAATAGAAGGTTGAACTGTTACCTCATCTACATGAGTTACAGTTTCAAGTTCGAGCGATTGATCATGTTTGTTCGAGCATCTTGAACTTCTCTAAGTTCAACTTTGCTCCCACTGTCTTCTTGTAAAAGAACTCTTTCTTTAAGAAAACAGCAAGCTTTGAAACAAACAACTTTTGTTCCTCAGCAAGGTAGAATTGATATTCCACGAACAAACACTTGTCAGCTTTGCATTAAGCTAATCTGACTGTGTCCGCTTCACATAAGCAGGACAACCCCAAACTTTCAAATGAGAAAGATAAGGTTTTCAGTTAGTCCATATCTCCATATGGAGTAACATCAACTGTCTTTGATGGAACTCTGTTTAACAAGTAAACAGTTGTCTCAAGCGCATATTCCCAAAACTGTGCAAAACCTATCATCAATCGCACCATGTCTAACAAGGTTCGATTTCTCCTTTCAGCCACACCATTGTGCTGCGGCGTGCAAGGTGGAGTCCACTGAGATAATATCCTATTATCTCTGAGATAATCCAAAACTGTTGGTCTAAGTATTTTCCACCACGATCAAATCGTAATGTCTTCATACTTTTACCAAGTTAGTTTTCTACTTCATTTCTGAATTATTTGAACTATTCAAATGCTTCAGATTTGTATCTTATCAGATATATGTACCCATATCGTGAATAATCACCGATAAAAGTAATGAAGTAAAGACAACCACTTCTGGCATGGATGGACATCGGACCACATACATCCGAATGTATTAGGTCTAATATCCCATTCACTCGTTCACCCTTTCCTTTAAAGGGTAACTTAGTCATCTTGCCTAATAAACAAGATTCGCATGTGTCATATGATTCATAATCAAATGACCCTAAACATCTATTCTCATGGAGCTTAGCGATGCGTGTCTCATTTATATGGCCAAGCCGACAATGCCATAAGTAAGTTGATTTTAAATTATCTCGATTATGTCTTTTCGCGTCATTGACATTCAAAACTAGATATGACATATCTAATATGTCAATTCCATTGCATAATGTACCAGTACCATAGAGCTTTCCATTGCAACTAATATAACAACCATTGCTACTAAAAGTCCAATGGAAACCAGCTCTAATTAAACATAAAACATACAATATGTTCTTTGTTTAAAACAGGTACAAAATGACAATCATCCAATTTGAATATAAGCCCAGTAGGGAGTAACAAGACATAAGTGCCTACGGCAAATGTAGCAACTCTTGCTGCATTACCTACACAAAGGTCTAGTTCTCTTTTATGAGCTTTCTACTGTCCCTGAGGCCCTGCATAACATTTCATATGTATGAGCCACATCCGGTATCAAATACCGATATGTTTGGATCAGGAATAGTATTAACCTCAATGACAAACATATTTGAAGAAGTAGAGGCATCTGATGCCTTCTTCTGCTTCAAGGACTCCAGATAGATTTTACAGTTTCGCCTCTAGTGGCTAGACTTGCCACAATGAAAGCAAAATCCTTTGGGGCAGTTTCTTTGGTTTTCCTTGATGGCACTTCCTTTGGTTTCTTGGCCTTTTCTTCTTTGAACTAGAAGAAGAAGCATCCACCATTAGCACTTGCTATCTATCTTGATAGCTGCTTCAATGTTATGAAAGCAGATTGATCACTTCGGTATTGTTGTGGATATTTGGTTTATCCGATAGTTTAACACAAACCGTGAATAACCATCGACAATCCAACCGAATTAAGTCTCTACTTAACTCATAATCCATTACAAATCCTAAGACAGCCAATCTCTCAATATAGCCATTCATCTTGTGGTATCTTGCATGCGATTGTCCCTGGAGCCATCTTTGTGATGAAGAGAAGCCTTCGAGGTCTTGAACCTTTCAGATCGAGCTCACTCATCAAACAGCTCCCTAAGATGAGATACTATAACGTGAGCATCCATGGACTCGTGCTGCTTCTGCAGCTCTGGTGACATCGAGACAAGCATAATGCAAGTATCCATATCATCATCCTTTAGATGCTTACGATATGCTTTCGATCCTTATCGAAGCATCGACAAAGAGTGCATCTGGAAGTGGAACATCTAGGACGTATCCCAGTTCCTCAGATCTGAGAACAATTCTCAGATTCCTTAGCCAATCAAGAAAATTCGGTCCAGAATAGAGAGCGAAAATTCACACTGAATGACTTCTTCAATCAACTTAAACGCGATAGAGAGAAGGAATAATAGGATAGAAATGCTTGCATGATTATAAGGACTTGCATGATATGCATATGGCTCCCACTAGTTTCCTAGAATCCATAACCCTCTTTACGAATCCAAAGAAACAATGTGACATAATGTCCTAGTGGGTCGATATCCGACATTGCTAAGAGTGACCTTGAGTTTGCCCAACAAGCCACAACTTAGGTCAATCGGTAGGTATCGGTCATACCAATTGCATCATCGATAACCGACATTGAGAATGACCTTGGATTTGTCCAACAAGCCACCTTATGTCTCGGGAGGTATCAGATATACCAATTACATCTTAGACACAACTATCGATCAGTGCTATCAACTTGTTGATGTGTGCACTTCATTGGGTATCAACTCTTTGATGCGCATACATCTAATGTATACTACCCAACTTCGCCTCTGTCCACGTTGACCTTGAGGTTAGCTCAACAAATCAACGCTTCTAGGAAAACCGACCCATTAATCCGAAAATCTTATTTTCATGGTTTGAACATATTCGTATAGAGTGAGCTTGAGGTTAGCTCAACAACTCAACCCTATAAGAACTCTGGTTCTTACCATATTAATGGAAGGCGTTAGTTTTCATATACCGAGGAGGGATTTCGAGTCTCTTCTTCTCCAAGCTTAAGGATTATAGTCACCAAGACTATATGGAATGATTTAGGTTTCATCAATCGTATTGAATCAATCCTTATAATCATCCATCATCCAACCTGAGCATGCCACAAGTCGACTTTCATCAAATGCAAGTCGACTTATGCTTCTGCCCACACACAAGTCGACTTGTATGACACAAGTCGACTTATTTCACCTGCCCATGAACAAGTCGACTTATAAGGTACTACAAGTCGACTTATACTGAGATCCTGAACAAGTCGACTTATTATATAGACAAGTCGACTTATCCCAAAAACCTTGAACAAGTCGACTTATTTCACATACAAGTCGACTTATCCAGGTAAATTTGCTAAAATCTCTAATCGGCTAATTCCTCAATTAATGCAATTCCAATTCACAACACCTACATACCTAAGGTAATATCTGATAAATTTGATGTATCAATGAACAATTCATTGAACCATGAAAGCCTTAAATAGTCAAACTATATGAAAAACTTGAAATGAGTCAAAACTCATTAATGTCCAAACAATTTAGGAACACCCAAATTATCATCCTAAGCATCTCTAGCTAGCATATACATTATCAAATTTATTTCAGCACATGCCATAAAAAATATGACGGTCAAAACAAACAAGATAATGCAATATACTAACGAGACGCTAATGTGACCAATTCGGCATTCAAAAATTCTAGGATAAACAACTTCAAGCAATTCAGTTTGGCAATCATACTACATCAAGATAACACATTTTTAATCACATTAAAAATGGTGCAAGGCATTGGAACTGAAAAAGCACACTCAATCAAGCCAAGCAAAACAGTCCCAACAATTTTCACAAAACTGTCCAGTTCTGTACATTGCTCGAAATGATCAATGAAACAATTTCAATAAATCATGAGAAAATTACATAGGTTACTACATGTTCAGAACATGCTACATGAATTTTTTTAGGATTTTAGGCCATCAAAAACTCAGTCAACCTAAATAACAAAACCGATTCAAAATCTGTGTTCATCAGCACAGCAATTCCCAAAAGCATAGAATAAATTCGTGAATAAATATCCAATCACCTTGAAATCCAATTTCCATGCTCAAAGATATTCACCAACATCTTAGAGACATGTAGGTGAAGGAAAATCCAGAAAACGATTTTTCTAGAATTTATTCTCGATTTTATACTACTGCCTGTTCCAGAATCGTTTCACAAAACAGCATCTGTAACCTTAGGGAATTAATTAGCAAAACTATATCAAATCAAATCGATAAATTCTGAAAATTCATAGACATATTCTCTAACATGTTATGAACATTTCTGGGCAGAAAAATTTCGAAAAATGCATCTCTATACAGAAACGAAATTTGGACAGCAAGCATGCATCAACATCAACAGCACTTAGGGTTTCTGATCTAGCTTAGGTTTTAGCTTCATACGGGACACCAGACGCTCTGATACCACTGTAGGAAAATCCCGGGAGGTACATCACATGTACAGGCAGCGGAAAACAAAAATTTTTGTTCCCGGGACCTTCCCGAACCCAGGATCCAGGTATCCGTATGAAGACATAAACCTAAATAGCCAAAAGAGACTATCTCTAAAGGTGATCCACGCAGAAATCAGAAAACCTAACTGGATCAAACCCCTTTGACCCGGGAATAGCTAGAACAGATTAAGAGCTGCTAGACCCTACCTCTGTTCTAGAGAGCTTGAGATCAGACGTTGGAACCTTGCCTTGGAGAAGAGAAGAATCGATGATGGCCTTGAGAAAGAAGGAAAGATGAACATTTTTCATTTTTAAGCTTAACACTTAAGCTTTTCTTCCTTCTATCTCAAACCATACGAACCATGCCCTTGCCATACCCGAAAATCAGCATATATATATGGTGTCTTTAACTTTTAAGACACCAATTAAAAGCTTACAAATGGATGGCACACCATTTAAGGAATAAAGTAATGATACTTTGACTTTTCAAGGCTTTAACCTCTTCTTCTCCCATTTCCAACGACAACTTGCATATATATATATAATAATTAATTAATTAATTACTTAATTAATTAATTAGAATATATTTGCTAAGGTCCATCCAACTGGGTCGATCCTACCTAAACTATCGGCCCCTAGGTCTTTAAAGCTTGACTCAAAACCTTTCTTAGCAATATTGATGTCGCGATCTCATCGGGACATATTCCAATCTCATTGGGATCCATTTAATCCTAATGCTCTCCATAATTGGAACTCGTCCAATTACTATTTTCTGATTCTCTGAAACACTCTTAAGCGTGTGACCCTTTAGGCTCCGGTTATGTTGGCCACTTAGATTAACAATTAATCGAGCAAGTCATGAGCGGTATCTAGCAACACATCATGACCCCAATTGACCGGAAAGTAATCGGTTTGATGTATTCATCACGAACCGGATCACAAACCCTTCCATAGACAATTCTGGTGCAATTCGTCCTTTCACCATCCTATACCCCACTTGGTTATGAGTATGGTCAAAGTGTCAACTCTCACTAGATCGAAGTCTAGCCCAGTGATAACAGATCTCGCCCAGGACTCATTACTCTATATGTCCATGAAGACACTCTTCATGACATATTCACTCTGCCGAGATTTACAAGTAATGATCACGACAAAGGCCATGGGTATCTCTTCGCTAATCCGAAGTGGTGAATCCTTTATTGGCTACTCAATTACCTTGAATACCTCAAACTGCACTCCAAGCACCACCCTATGAGTTACCTCTGGAAGGCAACAAGGAATGGAGTCAAAGCACAGAATCAGTATCCAAGATATCCTTGAATACCTCAAGTCTAAGGATACTTGCACCATTGCTATGATAAGATTATCACTGACACTAGATAAGATATCCATGTGATGATCTCATGGCGAGTCATCCAATGAACTTACTACCGCTAGTAAGCATCCACATGTCAATTCTAAATATCTCATATTTACGGTTTCGAGATCCTTTGCTTGATCCAATCAAGGAATATGACATGTGCTAGTCTATCCGGATTAATGATGTCCGATCTCATTAATCCTATAACTAGGAGAATTTAGAATCTTGACACAATTGCATGATAGGAATCTCGGGAGTATGATCAAATCATAATTTCCTTCATGCTATGTCATATATCATGGACTTCATTAATCTGATTAAAGATCCAATCAATTCATAAACAATGTTCATGAACATCAAATTAATGAATTATGTCTTTTCTTTATTTATTCATTCGACCGCATACATTGTGAATAAAACACGCTAAAGGGGATTGCCTTTAGGGCACAAATAAACAGTACCGTCCTTGAATAAGTCGACTTATGCAATGTACAAGTCGACTTATCGGTACTTTTCAAGAACAAGTCGACTTATCAGTAGTACAAGTCGACTTGTACTTACAAAATGATCTATTCACTCCTAGATGGTAGAGTCATAAAAGCTAATGGTTTACACTGTGATCACTTTTAAATGGAGGTCCTATTTATATGTATTATGTATTTAACCCAAAAATGCTTCATAATATGTGTGATAAGATGCTTGATACAAATACTATTTTGTGACTTTGAGTATCGTTGTTATCCTACATTTGTGCTTATCATTATTGTCAATTTTGCAGTAACCTTCTTTGTAAATAATAACAGTGTTATAATTGAAACCCTCATTGGTTTCAATTTTAAGAATGGAAACAAGATGTGAAATTTATGTTGGAGATGCAAATATCAATATGACTGCGTTCTAAGGATAGGCCATTTACACATGCATCTATCAACTCAAACACTAAGAGAGGAACATATGTAGCATAAGAAAGGTCAAACAGGATGCATTACTTCACTATAAAGAGATCCATACCAGACCATCTCCTAAGTGGACTTTTAAAAACAAACATAGAAGGGATTTCCTCAATAACGACTCACAGAGATATAAGGTATCTTCTAATGCTAAAATAGGCATCTTAGTAGAGGACTTGTACTCTATAAGACATACGAGAGCAAGGGGAGTGAAGGAATACATAATTATAATGGTCCATCTTTAGACTAAGCTAAGGGCATTAAATATTTATACTCTTGATGCTTATATAGTTCACCAAGCTCTAAATACACTTCCATTAAACTTTGTATTCTAGTTATTACATACAATTCTCAAGATGAAGCTTGGGAAATAAATGCATTAATCATCTATTGTGTTAATGAAGAAGAAAAGATGAATAATACAACTCATGCAACCTTAATAGCAGTTAAGGGAAAGGAAAAGGTAAAGCCCCTTAAATTTGAAGGTAATAAACCTAAATTTCCTACTCATGTAGATATTGGTCAATCTAGTGTTGCTAGAGGTCCTAGGCATGTTGTAAAAACTATGATGTGTTTATTTTATAAGAAGAAGAGACATAAGAAGCTAGAATGCTAGAAGTATAAAACTTGGAAAGAAAGACAAGATCTATCAGTTAACCCCTTAGCTTATACAATATATGAGTTTAATCTTGCTATAGTCACATCAAGTTCTTGGTGGCTAGATAGTGGATCCTCTAATCATGTTGCTTCCACATTACAAAGATTTATATAAAAGAGAAAGCCAAATAGGGGGAGGAAAAATTGATGGTAGGAAATAACAAAGAAGTTGATATAATCTCTATAGGAGATGTTTGTTTGAACCTTGATTCAAGGTTCAAGCTTGTATAAAATGGCACATTTTATATACCATCATTTAAACAGAATTTGATCTCTATTTTTGTTTTAGATAAAGAAGGTTATAGTTTTGTCATTGAAACTTCTATCGTAAAGTTATCTTTCAATGCAAAATATGTTAGTACTTCCTTCTAGTTATATGGATTACATAAAATGTGTATTGCCCCTAATGAGATGCGTGCTTCTTTATATATTGTCAAAAAGTCACCAAAGAGAGAACCTTGATAAAAGAGAAGTCAATATGTTGGAGCATAAAAGGTTGGGTCACATTTTTAAAGATAAAATTGAGATATTAGTTAAGGATAACGTTCTCCCCACTACAAATTATGATGATCAAGAAATATTTGTTGACTATTGCAGGGATAATTTGACCAAAATAAAGAGAATTATGGCTTATTAGAACTCATACATATGGATATACATGGACCTTATAAAGTTAAATTGTGTAATTCAAGATATTCTCTAACATTTATTAATGACTCTCACCGTAATAAATAAATGTTTTTGCTTAAAACAAGTCTGAAGTTATTGAGAAATTCAAGATTTTTTAGGTAAAATTTGAGAACCAATTAGGAAGGTCAATTAAGATTGTTATATCAAATCGTGGAGATAAATATTACGGGAAACATAATGTTTCAGGACAAGAAAAAGGTTTAATAATTAAATATGTAGAATTAAATGGAATGGTAACTCAGTCCACTATTCCAGATAGTCTTAAGCAAAACGGAGTGGTCAAAAGGTGGAATTGCACCTTAAAGGACTTGATGAGGTCAATGTAAAGTAAAACTAATTTACTTGACTACCTTTGGGGTGAAGCCATAAAAATAGCCTTATACATATTTAATAAAGCCCCGTGAAAATTAGTTTCAAAGATGCCTTTTAAAATCTAAAAGGGGTGGAAGCCTAACCGGACTCATATTTGTGTGTAGGGTTGCTTTGCTGAGGTACATTTATATAATCCTCAAGAAGAGAAGTTGCATTCTTGTTCGACTTATTGTTATTATTTTGGATATCCTGACCATTGTAAGGGATATAGATTTTACTTTAGAGATGGAGGATTTAGAATAGTGGAATCGCATACAACAAAGTTTTTAGAGTATAATGTCTATGATGAGGTCCTTCTCACCCTTCAAATGATAAAAGGTTGGATACTGTAGTTATTTCATATCCATCACTCATACAATTAGAATTAATGAATCAAGGTCTCAATACTATACCAATACAAAGACAAGAACGCAAATATGTGCAAACTGAAGTTCCTAAAGTACAATAGTATATTGAACTAGTTCAATTAAAAAGATCCGATAGAGTGAGAAGACATACTATCTCATTTAATTACATAGTCTATTTAGGTGAACAAGACTATGATATTGGACATGTAGTAGATCCAGTTACTTTTCAATAAGTTGTTTCTAAACCTCAAACAGATTTTTATGAGATACAACAAGGAATGAGATTCAATCTATGAAGCATAATAAGGTATAGGAGCATATGGACTTATCTCTACAAGACCAAAAAGGACTCTCAAGTTAAAGTTAAGTGGTTCAAAGTTGGGTTAATTGCCATAGGGTTCACTCAGAGAGAAGAGATCGAATTTAATGTTACCTTTTCTTCTATATCCTCTAAAGATGCATTTAAAGTGACTATAACAATAGTGACTCATTATGATATGAAGCTACATCAGATAGATGTCAAAACCACTTTCCTGAATGAAGATCTTTGTGAAGAAGTCTATATATAACAACCTAAAGGATTTCAAGATCAAGATAAAGTTGACATCATTTTTAACCCGAGAAAATCCATATATAGTTTGAAACAAATCTCCAAAAAGGTACCTAAAGTTTGATGAGGTTGTTACCTCATTTGGCTTTAAGAAATTTAAGGTTAAAAGATACTTGTGTTACTAGGTTAGGGGAAGCAAGGTGCTCTTTTTACTTTTGTATATGGATGATATCTTGCTTACATCAAATGGCTTAACCATATTGCATAAGATTAAGTAGCTTTTGGTTAAGTATTTTGACATGAAAGACCTTGGAGAGGCATCTTTTGTCTTAGTTATTTATATTCACAAGGACAGGTCTCAACATATAAGTCTCTCACAGAGCACATACATTGAGCAAGTACTATAAAGGTTTAATATAATTGACTGTGAAACTATTGTAGCACCTATCTCTAATGACGAGAGATTATTTTTGGCATAATATTGAAAGAATGATACAGAAAGTGATACTATGAAGAATGTTCCTTATTCTAGTGTAGTTGGTAGCCTGATGTATGCTCAAGTGTATACTAGACTAAGCATTGCATTTATTGTTGCACTGCTGGGTAGGTATTTGGCTAACTCAGGAATAGACCACTGAAATATAATCCAACAAGTTTTGAGATATCTAAAGAAAACTAAAGATTATATTTTGACATTCAGGAATGTTAATAGTCTAAACCTAATAGGTTATATGAATTTAGATTTTCTATATGCATAGATGATAGAAAGTCCACATCAAGGTATATTTTTATATTAGCAGATAGTGCAATATCATGGAAAAGTGTCAAGCAGCCACTGGTAACTTCTTATACTATGCAAGTAAAGTTTGTAGCATGCTTTGGGGTTGCTTTACAGGCAATTTGACTCGAGAACTTAATTTATAAGTTGTTTATGGTTAATTTAGTGGCTATACCTTCAATTATATTGTGATAATATTGTGTTTTATTATTCAGTAACAATAATAAAAATATCACAGGGTCTAAGCATTTGGAGGTGAAATATTTGACCACAAAGGAATCAATACAGAAAGGGGACATTGAGGTAGATCATTTGGAGACTAGGGGCATGCTTATTGATCCTCTGACTAAAGGACTTCGCCCAGTTATTTTTGAACGACATATGTATGGTATGGGTTTACTGAAGTCCTTATATACTGTTAGTTAGGGTTCATTATGTTAGTTATTGATACATTTGTACAAATTTCATGTATATGACAATATAAGTTTATGTATATTGATGATCATCATTTTGTTTTTAGTCATAGAACTTGTTGTACATTGTCATAATATAGGTGAAATTCTTATTATCTTTATCGATGTTAAGCATTTTAAAGGTCATTGGACATATATATACAAATTGGCCTAATATCTTGGGACACATACAAATACATTTATAAATTCATGGATTTGATAAGATATAGGAGGATGTAAGTATATAATCCCATAAAGGTTTTCTTTAATGTAGTTTTGCATTGGTGAAAGAAAACAAATTTCTAATAAGATTTAGCATAAAGTTAAGTGAAATTGAGACTGAAAATAGATAGATAATACATTTCAGATCATACGGGTATCATCATAGTTTATTACATTTCATTTTCTCATTTAGATAGTGAGTTATTAGATATACGTAATTGTATTAGATCTGTTTCTCATATAGCACATACATTTGATATAATGAAAGTATTTAATCTCATAAGGGTTTTCTTTAACACCTTTTGAATTTAGTGAGAGAATACAAATTTTTCTGATGGGTTAGCACAAAGTTCGAAGAGATTAAGACTGACAAACGGATAGATAATACATTTCAAATTATATCGTAGTTTGTCACACTTTATTTTCTCATTCATATTAGTAAGGTACTAAATATGCATTATTGTATCGGATCTATGCCACATATGACACATGCATTTAATATTTTTCGGTATCGAAAGCCTTACGATACCGAATGATGGTCTTTTATTATCTTTGAATCAAATTTCTTAATTTGTTCGACCTTTACATTAATTTTTCTTAACCACTTTAACTGCTTTTATATTTGTTATAACTACTATAATTAATATTTGTTCAAGGGGAAGAATGTTAACGATTTTGTTAGTTGGATGATTATTAATTACAAGTTTTTACAAAATTAATGTTAAGAAAATCAAATTTAATTCATATTAAAGATAATAAAGAATCTCAATAAAAATTAAATGGGCTGACATCCAGTGAGAAAAATAAGTTATAATCAGTATGGGTCAGTTATGCATTGGGCTTATGATGAGGAGACCCAATATGGTTACTATAAATAGTTGCTAAGGTTTACTGTTGTCTGCTTAAATAAGTTCATGAATGTTCAGTTTACTTGACTAGTTAAGAGGCACAAGCATTAAGAAAGACACGTAAAGACGTTAACGACATAAAGACATACAATTTTCATAAAGGTTAATCAAAAGTTTTAGGAGCTTATTCGAGTATTGAGGAGATTGTTCAAGCAATTCAACTTCTTGTTTATTGTACAATGGATAACAAAACAGGTGTTTTTTCACATTTTTTCTTTTAATACTAGTTCATAGTTGATCTTGGCCCATGTTCATGTATAATTAACAACACGCACTATTTGGAAAAGAATGTCGACAGTCAAGTGATATCTTCTTTTGGTTTTTCCTTTTCAGTTATAATCCCTTTCCTGGCCTTTGTGTGAGGCTTCAGGTTATTGGTTAGCAATCGAATTTTAGGCCCAACACATTTATATTCTCACCGCAAAATGCCTTCTTTTATTTATTTTTAATGAATTTAAGATAATTTATATAAAATTCTTAATCTTTAAATATTATAAAAATAATATATTATTAATTTTTAATTAACAATGCTAATGCGGACCATCACTTAAATTGGACAAATCATAACCATCATAAGAAGCGAAAACAGAAATGATGAAGAACAAAGGGACAACTAGAGAGGAACGGGTTGAGGTGTTAGTTCCTGATCATTGAATCTACCACTGAATCTCTTCATTGCTAGCTATTTCACCTCAGAACTATCACCGAATACTCCATTGTCGTCGACAATCAGCTAATATCTTGGCAATCGTCGACAATAGTGAGAATCAGCCCGAGAATGAAAGAAGAGAGATAACAAAAGAGAAAGGAGGACAAGCATGAGAGAGTTTCAGGGGGACCGTGACAGGGAGAAGATAGAAAGAAAGACGAAAAATAAGGAGCTAGCTGAAAATAACAGAGATTTGGAAGGAAACAAAAAATGATTTTGTTGACAAAACAAGGAAGAAGAAAAAAGAAAACTTAGGAGACCAAGCATGACAAAGAAAGAAAAAAAAAAAACCAATACACCGTGCAATTCTACGTAACCGTTGGAGAAAGATAAGAGCCAGTGATTGGCGCTACAATAGAGAAGATGCTTTATCATGTTATAGATGGATTGGAAGCACCTCCTCACTGATGGATCATTCAGGTTGGTATGTGACATAAATCTATTCTTCTTAGTGAAAACCCGAGCTATTTGATGAAATGCGGATGAAGTGTCCTATTTTAAATGTTGAAATTTCATGACAAATAATCTGATGTTTTGAATATTTGTTCTACTTTGGTCGGAGGACTGGTTCTGTTGGGATTTTAAAGTTAAAATTAATTAAGTACTCCAGTAAAAGATTTGTTAAAAGAAATTGAAGTTAGAAAGAGCGAGAGAGATGCTTCGATTTTTACCCGTGCAATTTTCTTCCTTACCCTTATTTTCTGTACTTGGCTTTTTGAAAGATCAAATGCGACTTTTTATTGGGTCTGAGAGATCTGAGAGGCGCCCGCCTCCATGGACCCCGTCGGTAGTTGCGCGTCGGTGTCACTGGACTAGTGCAGTCTTGTGAGGAGTTCCCCTCTCTATCTAAGGAAAGGCCTCAGGGTGGAGCAGTGGGCAACTTGAGGGGTCAGGAAGAATGTGAACTGCGGTGGAAACACCAGTCCCTAGAGAGGGGGGCGTGGAACAATAAGCTTAAGATTAACCTACATAGGGGAGAGCTGAAGTATTACCCTGAGGTCGTCAAGGATGGGTCACTCCTCCTCTTGTGGTGCTGCAAGCAGGGATCAGAGTATTGGCCAATGCTCTGGTGGGTTTTTTCTGGGCGTCTAGCTTATCCAGTGGTTAACGCCTAGGCTCAGGCATGATGGGGAAAAAAGGGGCTTGAAAAGGTAATGTACCGGGAGGATAGGTCGGTGCTTTTTAAGTTCACTGAATCCTCTAGAGTGGATGAGATTGTTGAGCAGGGACCATGGCATGATGGGAATCAACCGTTATTCCTGCAGAAGTGGAGACCGAGTCTGGGGCTGGATAGGGGAACAATTGAATTTATCCTCCTATGGGTGCAGTTCCATGGGTTACCAATGGAATATTGGACCATTGAAGGGTTAAGCCACTTGGACAGTGTTCTAGATAAGCCTCTGTGTATGGACACGCAAACAACAGCCATGGAGCAGCTAGGACATGCGAAAATTTGCATAGAGGTTCCTAAATTGGTGACACTACCTAAAACTCTACCCATTATTAGGCTTGGGGAAAATGGGGAGATGATCAAGGATGAGATCCGGATCTCCTATCCTTGGTCTCCAGTGGCAGTTACAAAGATGTGGGTAGTTAAAGGGAGAATTGGTCCACCTGGGCCAACTGAGGCGCAAGAGGTTGACCAGTTATTGTCAGTTAGAAAACAAGATGCAGCTTTAAATGCTTTAAATTCTAAGGTAGTGGGGGGAGACAACATCACAAAAATGAAGTGAACTTGGCTTCAAAGCAAGAAATAGGTAAAGAGCTATCCAGGGGGGAGGCAATGATCAAGGAGAATGAGGCTAGGACTGATGAGGAGAGTGTTAAAGATAATGGGAACAAGGAGGCGACGTTCCCTTCTTTAGCAGTGAATGTGATCGTAAATGAAGTTAGTATATCTAGTAGTTCAGGGGATAGTGCAGAGGTGGGGCGGATTACGTAAGGAAATGACCTAGCTTTGATTAGTGCGAAAACTGGTTTAGTGGGTACTAAGGATAGATCAGGGAACTACACTGATCCAGCAGTATTTTTGGACCTTATCACAGTAGGCAAGACACTAGAATCTGAATATGAAGATGCAGAGCAATCCTCTCCTATTGTTGTTACCGGTGGGAAAGGAAAAGCCCGCAAGGAGAGTAAAACGAAGAAACATAAGGGGCTTATATCCCTCGAATGTTTGTTCTAAGTTGTTTTCTCCATAGATGTCCATATTAGTTTGGAATATAAGGGGGCTTAACAACCCCCTCAAAAAGATTATGGTTCAAGACGTAGTTGCTGTACATAAACCTTTTTTGGTAGGGATCCTAGAAACAAAAATTAAGAGGAGTTCGGTGCTTAAAGATAGGAAACTTTTGGGTGCTAAATGGAATTTCATATCCAATCATGATAACCACTACAATGGTAGAATATTGTGTTGGTTTAATAAGGATTTGGTGGAAATTCAAGTTCTTAGGATGAGTGACCAATATATCCATTTACAATGCTGGCTCAAGGGCAGTTTCGGTTTGAAGCCACAGTAATTTATGCAGCAAATTTTGAGTTTCAAAGGGTTAAATTGTGAGACGATTTGAAGTCAATTCATGTTGGAATGCAATTTTTCTGGATAGTTTTGGGGGACTACAATTGTTGTCTAAATTCTACAGAGGTAGAAGAAGGTATATGACACTATCCAAATATAGGGAGAGAACTCTCTCTAATGAATCAGCAAGTAGATTTAATGGACCTCAGGGGAGTTGGAAGGTGGTTCACATAGGAGAATAAAAAATAGGGACACATGTTCCTTCAGAAAAAGTTAGACTAAGCCATGATCAATCAACGATGGCTCCAACTTTTCCCTAGAGCTGTGGTTGAATTTGAAGATTCGTTGTGTTCAGATCACTCTCTCATTGTTGGACCCCGATCTTTAAGTGAATTTTAGAAATATAAAAAATATGAAATAAGTAAGTTCGTATGTGAAGTTTGTATTAGATGTGATTATGTTTTAAGAAATTGATGAGAAAAAGAATTGATGGAGTTTGATGATTTTGAAATTTGAATAGATATGTATGGATTATACAAGTTTAAGTGGATGAGAAATTGAAAATTAAGTTGAAAATCAAGAAATAAAGAAAGAAAGTGTGAGAAGATGAAAAATTGTAAAAGGTTGACTTTTTGACCTTTGAGAGTTGACTTTTGATTTAGGCATAATTTGAGAAAATGTTCAATATGAAACTTGTAGGTTATGTTGAGAGCTTTCTGTAGCCATAAAGTTTGTAATTTTTCGATATCGGGAGTGAAAGTTATGGTCAGTCAAAGTTTAGGTGTGTTATCGGTTGACTTATGTTATGACTAAAGCTTTGACTGAAAAATTTACCTAGTTAAAGATTAATTGAGCCTTGAAGTGTTTCATGAAAGTTGAATATTGTGATTTTATCTTTATTTTTATATAAAGTATAGAATTTTTCGATCAAGGAATAATAAGTTATTATTTTTACAAGTTTCTTCTATGATTTTAGCATGATTATTCGAGGATAGAACTTTTGATTGACAAATTGACTTCCTTAGAGGTCAAATTGATTTTTGTGTTCTTCATAAAAGTTGTAGGTGACTTTCTGATCTTCGCATCGATATAAAATATGACATGATTGGGTTTTGGAGTTGAAAGATATGAATTTTCAAAGTTGAGTTATGGTTTAGGAAATATTAATTTGGACAAAATCTTTGACTAGAAAATTAATCATTTTAGAGATGGAATTGGTTGTAGAGTTCTTATGGAAATTGTAGAGCTTCCTCCAAGCTTTCCATAGAGATCAAGTTTGTCAAATTCACGATCGCGACTTCGCTGGTCCATGCGAATATCGCGGTCGCGCACGCGCACGATCACGACTTTCCCTATTTGTTTAAGAAAAGTAAATTTCTGAACATATTTCACTCTTTTGCGAATATCTTTTTCGTCCGACATCCGATTGACTCAATTCTTGAAGCGTTGGATTCCTAACAGTGAATTTCATTTTTACGAAAAATTTGTGAATTTTTTAGATTTAATTGAGGGTGATTAAATTAATCAAAGTGAGACAGAAAATTTTTTCGAACATAGTTCAGTATTTTGAGAAATTCGGGATCTGTAGAGATCCGATTGAAGTGATTCTTGAGGCGAAATAAAATTAAGGCATGGGGCTACAAGTCATATGAAGAAAGTAAATTTCAATTTTGCCCCTAAGATTTTTAATTTATGAATTGAAGTTCGGATTAGTGTGCAGTTTTTGGATTAGGAACATCTGAAAGTATTTTGAGCATAACTTTTGTTCTGGAAATCGAAATGAGGCGATTCTTAATTTGAATTAAACTAAAGAGATAGAGCTACAATTGTTATGAAGACATTGAATGTCAATTCTGGGATTAAGAATGTAAATTTCTGGATGGAAATAACGTGCTGGAAAATGTGTTAGAATATGTACATGTCGGAAATGTTTTGAGCATAACTTTTGATGTAGTGCTTCGAATTGGATGATTTTTGTGGCATTATGAAATTAAGACTTAGAGGAACATTTCTCTAGAAGGAAGTTTTGACAAATTCATTCAAATTGATAGTGCGAATCAGATCCGCAAGTAAGCATGAATTAAAGCAAATGTTAGGGGCATTTTGGGAAGTCCATTTAAAGAGAGGGACAAAAGAGCCTTTTGACCCTCATTTAATGACTTGTCAATAAGAAAAAAGAGGTGACTGTCATTTGAAGAAGAAAGGCACGTTACCTTAGGAGAAAATGAATGAAAATAAGAAGAAAGGAAGCATAGCCGTGTGGATGAATGAGAGCCACACAAATTTGCAAGGGAAATAAGAAGAGCATGAAACGTTGTAGTTTTATTATAGGTTATAAGTTAAGAAGTGGCTGTCATTTTTGCAAGGAGAGTCACGACACTTGAACAAATAAGAAAGAAAATAAGAAGAGAGGGAAGGAGAGAGTCGGTGATGGGTGATGGAGAAGAAGAGAAAGGTTAGGAATTTTGATTTTGGAGACTTTAAGCTTGCTTTTGGAGTAGATTCAAAGGAAGAAGGATGAAAGAAGGTGGAAGCTTCCTCTAAAGCTTTATAAATTTGAAAACAGGGAGAGAAAGAGGTAAGAAAAATTTTGAAGTTTTGAGTTTTTAGTGATTTGTTGTTTTAGAAATATGGAAAAGGTGATGGATTTGTTAATTCCATGATTAGTTTTGGAAGATTTCATGATTAAGTGGATTAATTTTGGTAAATTGTGACTTAGGTTTTTGTTAAATTTGGTGTTTGAGGTTTTAGAAATTCTTGATTTAGAAAGCTTGGAAATATGATGATTATGAATTTCCTATGGTTAATTTTGAGAATTATGCAAATTATAATGTTGAATTTGGAAAATTATGGCTTAGGTTATTTTAAATTGGAAGGAAGAAAGAAGAAATGGTCAATTTGGAGCTTGGAACAAGTTTATGACAATAATTCGAGGTGGGTAGTACGTTTATTTATTGAATTTTAAGCATAAGCATGTAATTTGAAAAATCAAGAAGAAAAGCTTTGAAAAATTATTGTTTATGTAAATGTTTGAAAGATTATGATTTCAAAGGATTAAATTCCTTATTTTATAAATGATTTTAAAAAATTACAAGATTGAAGAAATTTATGGTTTTTGAATTATTAGATAAATTTGAAAAGTGGGCATTTTGAATATGTATATGTTTGAGTTATGTTTTAAAGAAATACATTGCATTCATATTTATGATTTAGATTGATACGTGATCAAATTGATGAATTTGGATTGAATGTGGATTGCTATATGATTTCATGCTTGGATATGTGGTTGAGATATGACAATGTGTGAAAATTAAGATTTTGAAAAATGCCTTCGGACAATTCGAATTTTCGTTTTCGCTTATGTGTTATGTGGGTTTGGTCAGGTCCCTCGTGAGTCAATGCACTGTCTCTATTCGTTTATAACCTTCTCCCGGCTGCCCGCTAGTGACACGGAGCTCCGATTTTGGACTCCCTTCACGGCTATAATGGACCATTATCTTGAAATGTGCGAGACGTTACATTTGGATCGAACTGGACCATTTGATGTGTTTTGTGTGTTTAGATTCATTTATAAGTATGTTGCATTGCATCATCTTAAAAACAGAATGTGAAAATTTTGATAAATAAATTATGGTGGTTTTTCAACTGAAGAGTGATTGCATTTGTTTTGGCAATATTTTGAAAAGTGTGAAAAATAAGAAGTTTGCCAAATTTCTAATGTGAAATTTCGGAAATAAATGGTAAAGTTTTTCTAAATATGATTTCGCTTATTTTTCAATATATAAACATATTATCCACGAGCTATTTTAGCTCACCCCCCTTTCATCCCCATCTTTAGGTATTCGAGTGGGAGATCGAATGAAAGACTATCAGGACACCAGTTCGATTTATGTATGTTTTTGTATCTTGAGTAGCTTAGATCTTCGTATAAGTTTGTAAATGGCTTGAAAAGCCATTAAGGATTTGTAAGAAATTAAATTATGATGTGTATGAAATTATTGAAATTGTATAAGAAATTGAGTTATAGAAATGGATTTATATGCGGTTCATGGATTATGGGATTTGCTTATGAATAGAATTTGGGTTGTGTTTGGATATGAACTATGAAAAGATATGAATGTGATTTGAATATGATTGATTTCTAATTATGATTTGTATATTGACTTGAAGAATTCATAGTCTTTGGATATGTAGAATGTGTTTTGAATATGGATTGAAGACTGAAATGAGTTGGACATGAATAACAATTTGAAGCAGTTTAGAAATAGGGTTGTGTTTATCTGCTAAGATCCCGGACGGAGGGTCCGGTGGATTTTGATGAGTGTGTAATTGATTGAAATTTTAGAAGTGTATTTTGAACCTTTACAGGTTTTGGGTTAGGTCAAAGGTAGTCGTTATGCTGCCGAATTTTCGATAAAATTAGGATAAAAATGAGGTTTTGGACTTAGTTGCATGTACATAAGAGCATGATAAATATGAGATTTGTATATGGATGAATTTCCAAAAGTGGGAATTATTTGTAATTGATTGGCATGAGTTTGAATATGATGGTTATAAGAAAAAGAAAAGAAAGAAAAAAAAATTGTACCGGATTTCGGATCGGATAGGACTTCTTCTAGGTTTCCAACGAGATCGTTTTCTTCGAAGTATGTTCCCGGATGTCGGATATGTTTCAGTTCAAACTGATCCGTTTGTTTGCTTTGCTTTCGATTCGTATTCGATTCGTTCGCTTTTGCTTTCCGATTTTGTTTCCGTATTTTTGTGCTTCGCTTTCTGTTCCCGCTTCGTCATTCGTATCCGGTTTGATTTCGGCTTATGTTTTGTTCTTTCATTTTCGTTCTCGTTTGTTTTTTGTCTCCGTTTTTTGCTTTTTTTTGTTGGGATCCGATTTTCGGATCGGGTCCTAACACCCATCTTGATACAACATATGCAAGATGAGTTGCCAGTGGGAGCTCCCTTCTGCTTCTTTAATGGTTTTGCACTAGTGGATGAATTTATGGAAGTCATACGTAGGGCTTGGGATTGTGAGATAGGAGGATATAAGGCATTCCAACTTATGCAAAAATTAAGGGCTACAAAGCTAGCTATAAAGCAATGGTGTAAAGGGAGGGATCAAAATTTGAGGGAGTTGAGAAAGGCAATCATTGATATACAACATGCTTGTTATATTGACCCACACAATGTCACTCTGAAGGTGCAAGAAAATGAGAAGATGCGACAGTTACAAGATGAGTTGCAGTTATAGAAATCTATTTTAAGGTAGAAAGCGAGGTTGAACTGGCTGAAAGACGAGGATGTAAATTCAAAGTTTTTTCATGCTTCAGTTTTGGCATGTCAGAACATAAATACTATTTCAGTACTAAAGGATGGAGGGGGAATTTGGTTTCTGGGCAAACAACGTTTTTAAATCATATACGTGAGTACATTATTCAACTAATGCAAGACTCCCCTTGTCAACAAAGTGGATTCCAGGTAGGAAATGTACTAGAATTTTTTCCTGACCAGTTGATGCAAGAGATGATGCTAGCACCGTTTACAGCTCACAAAGTGAAGGAGGTGATATTTCGGTTAACTAACAGCAAGGCACCAGGTTTGGATGGGTTTTTAACAGGTTTCTCCTAGAAAACTTGGAACATTACTGGACCACTCTTAACTGAAGCTGTTTTGGAGTTTTTCTCTTCAGGCGCTTTACTAAAAGAAATAAACCACACTTTTCTCTGTCTGGTTTCGAAGGTTGAGTGACCCTCTACGATATTGGATTATCGATTGATCTCATGCTGCTCAATGGTGTATAAAATCATTGCAACATTACTGGCAGAAAGAATCAAATTGGTGTTGAATGAGGTGACTAATAAGACACAAAGTGTTTTCTTGCCATCTCGGAGCACTGGGGACAATATTTTACTTTTACAAGAGTTATTGGGAGAGTACCACATGGGAAAGCAGATCCAAAGTTGTGCCCTGTAACTGGACTTATATAAAGCATACAACACAGTTAGCTGGGATTAGTTGAATCAATGTTTAGAAGCTATCAACCTACCCGATAGGTTCTAACATTGGATTATGAAATGTATCCAGACTTCTTCGATGAGTGTACTAGTGAATGGTATCCCAACTAGACCTTTTCGCAGCCAAAGAGGCATCAGGCAAGGGGATCCTCTTTCCCCTTACCTATTCACTCTAGCTATGAAGGGTTTCTCTAGATTGGTGACGAGGTTGGTGGAACACAATGGGCTATTTCAATATCACTCTAGGTGTCAAGAGTTGAGATTGACACATTTGCTTTATGTTGATGATGTAATCCTACTTTGCAGAGTGGCACCTCAAGTTCTTTTGATAATGATGAATATGGTGAGCAAATTTTCGGAGTGGTCGGGTTTAATAGTAAATGAGCAGAAGAGTGGGGTTATATATCCTCTGACATTCAACATCTGGAGTGGATCAGTAATATGGTGGGTTTTGCTCGACAGACAATCCCATTTTGGTACTTGGGAATTCCTATTACGACAGGTAAACCTAAGCTCTCAGATTTTATTCCTTTGATAAAAAAATGAAAGGTCGAATTACTGGGTGATAGAATCGGTTTTTATCTCTAGTAGCTAGAGTGAATCTTGTTAATGCCATATTGAATAATATGCATATATACTGGGCGATGCACTTGGTCCTCCCGAAGAAGATGATAAAGGAGATGGAGATAATACTAAAATCCTTCTTATGGTCTAGGAAAGTTGGAACCTGTAAAGGGGATAAAGTTAAGTGGAGCAACACTACAAGAAAAATGTAAATTAGCGACGGAAAATTAGCAACGGAAACATTTTCGTAGGCAATTAGCGAAGGAAATATGCTTTCCGTCGCTAAAATTGAGTGATTTAGCGACGGTACTAATATTCGTCGCTAAATTTGGAAGGAATTTGTTGCGGCAAAATTATCGACGGACATTAGCGACGGAACAATATAGCCGTCGGTAATTTATTATCGACGGAAAATATACCGTTAGAAATTAGCGACGGAAAACATATTTCCGTCGCTAAAATTGAGTAATTTAGCGACGGTACTAATACTCGTCGCTAAATTTAGAGGGAATTCGTGGCGGCAAAATTAGCGACGAAATTTAGTGACGGTATACGTTCTGTAGCTAAAAATGGAGGGAATTTTTGGCGGAATAAAATTTTTTGAATTTACCTACGGAAAATTCCGTTGGTAAATTAATTTAGCGATGGAAATTTTCATTCCGTCGGTAAAAAGGCGGGAATTATTGGCGGTATTAAATTTTTTTGAATTTATCAACGGAAATTTTCCGTCGGTAAATTCTTTTTAAATATGAACTCACCCGACATCTCCCTCCCACTTCTATCTTCTTTTTCCTTTCTTCTTCTTCCTTCTTCCTACATCTTCTCTTCGATTTTCTTGGAGCCCATTTCTTTGTTGTGGACTCCTTTTCTGCTCGACGATGTTGTCTTCTCTAGTTATTGTCATCGTGTCCTTCGGTAGAGGTATTTTCACAACTACTGTCATGTGTTTTTTCATATATTAGATGAAAATTAAGTTGGGTATTTATTACTTTCGTTTATTTGTGTATTTTATTATTGAAAAACAACTTTAAGGTATAAATGTTAGTGATAGAAGGGACAAGATGTGATTTTAGTTGTGACGTTAAAATAAATTTCTGATGCATGTAAGGTGTTTAATGAAATGTTTGTTATTTGAAAAAATAATTTCAGTTCTTTATTTTCAGTTCTGTTTTAGTATGAAGTTTAATATTTTAATTATTGTACTTGAAATAATGATGTTTTCTCCATGGTGACTTCTAGAAAAACTAAACAGTTAGCAGGTAAATTTTAAAAAAATAGTTTTCAACAAATTTACCGACGGGAAAAAATTCCGTTGGTAAATATATTGGATTTTACCGACGGAAAAAATTCCGTCGCTAATTACCGACCGAAAAAATTCCGTCGCTAATTACCGACGGAATTCAAATTCCGTTGCTAATTTTCTGACAACAAAATTTACGGACTAAACAAAATAACCGTCGGTAAATTTACCGATAGAAATTTTTATCCGTCGGTAATTTCGTCAGAAAATTTACCAACGAAAAATATCCGTCGTTAAATTTAGCGACGGCCATATCTCCGACGCCTTTGTCCGTCTCTAAATTCCGTCGCTAAGTAAGTTTACCGACGGAATATGTACAAATTCCGTCGGTAAAGTCCGTCGGTAAACTTTATTTTTCTTGTAGTGCAAAATCATTATTCCTAAGAAAAGTGGAGGATTGGGTGTTATGTCAATCACTCAAATGCACTGATTCATCCTTCTTAAACGAATTTGGAGGCTTTTTGTTGATAAAGAGGCATTATGGGTAAAATGGGTGCACTCATTGTATCTCCACTCACACAGTTTCTGGCAACTACAAGACACTTAGAGTATTTTGTGGATGGTTAGGGGGGTGTTGAAGCTTAGGGATGTGGTTTACCTGGTCATGAAACATAAAGTAAGGGATTGAGAGGATATTAGGAGGTGGTTTGACAACTGGGCTGACTCAAGTCCTTTATGGCTTCGAGAGAATCTCCAGGGACTTAGAAGTCGGATTCCTAAGGGGGCGACAATTGCTTGGATTTGGAAGGAATGGGATCGATTATCTTCCCAATGACATTTTCACATTCTGGAGGGATTGTTTCATACAAGCCCAATTGTGGGAATGAAGGATGTAATGGTCTGGACTTTACACTCAAGTGGGAGGTTTACTAATAAGTCAACACATTTTCTTCTACAAACACCACTTCTAATAATGCCATGGTAAGACATTTTATGGAGCAAAGTAATGTGCCCCAAGGTAGCTTCTTGTCTTTATTTAATGATCAAAAATTGATTATGAACCAAGGATAGGTGGTTTGGGTCCTTTGATCCTATTTGTGTTTTATGTAAAATGATTACTGAGTTGAGAAATCATTTGTTTTTTGAATGTGAGTATAGTAAGTCGGTGTGGAGTAGAATGTTGGTGTTGCTTTGATTCCCTAGTAGTTCGTATATATGGGACGAGGTGTTGGCTGATATTATCCAGTATGCTAGACATGGTTACCCGCATGGGTTCTTAGTTAAGACCGCTTTCCAGATGGTCATCTATTACCTTTGGAGCGAGCGGAACAGGAGGATCTACAAGAATGAGGCTTGGCATAAATCCGAGCTAACTGTTGTGATTGTTAATGTGATTAGAGAAACGATAGTGGCCCATAACAAATAGGATAGCATGAGCAATGATCTCATATCGCTTTGGTTACTTTAACTTCTTAATGTATTGATTGGATAGCTATTGGTTCGTGGTTGATTTCCTAGTACTATAGGTGTGTTTTTTTATGCAATGATATTTGTAGCTAGATCTTGTATAAGTTTTTACTTTTTTAATATATATTCCATTTAATTATCAAAAAAAGAAATTTAAGTTCAACAAGTAAAATGACACCTCATTAGTGTTGGACTGAGAATGTATTAGGCCTGTAATAAAGAGTCTAATAAAATTATTATCAATAACAACTTTGTTTGTTGTCTATTTAAGTAAGTTTAGAGAAATCAAGAATTCTCTGACATGTTAGGTGTTCCATGTTATTACAAAGGTGTAGAAAGGCTTTGTTAGTATCGTTTCAGGTGACGTTCATTAAAGATCAAAAGTTTCAAATGCTTGCTAAAAGGTCAAAGAACTTGAACTTGCTCGAAGACTTAAGTAGCTTTTTTGTGCATATATTGATAATAAAACAGGTCTATTTCTATATTATCTCTAATTATACAAGTCTATAATTGATCTTGGGTTGATCAATAAAGTTCGTACTATGCCTAACATGTGGTATTAGTGAGGGAATTCATTATTCAAATAGTGGACCTCTAAAGTAAGCTAAAAACCTTGAATGTTGTTATTTTTATGATAGTATTGTGTAATAATCTCTTGACACTCTTCCTTCAGATTTGATATTCTTGTTATTATTTACAATTCTTAAGATGAAGATTGGGACATAAATTCCTTGATCCCTAGTTGTGTTCTAGAAGAGGAAAAGTTAAAGGACTCTAGTTAGGTATCTTTGATTGTTACCAAAGGAAAAGCAAAAGCCAAACATGGAAAGTTCAAAGGTAAAGCTTCTAAAAAACTTCCACATAGAAAATAAGGTCATGCTAGTACTATGAGAAGCCTTACAAATGTCGTGAGGAGTATGTATTATTTATTATATATAAAGAAGGGATATTTAAAAACATGATTGGATGTAATACAAAACCTAGAAAGACAAATAAGAACTATTAGGTAACTCATTGTCTTATGTTATTAGTGAAAAATATTATTATAGCCATATATAGTTCTTTGTGGCTTAATAGTGGAGTTTCTAATCATGTTACCTATAGAATGGAAGGATTCATATTAAGGAGAGAACTAACTAAAGATGAGTTTAAACTGATGGTTGGCAATAATAAAGAAGTGGATATTGGCACTATTGGAGTGGTTTGTTTGAGTTTGTATAATAGTTTCATACTTGTTTTATATGACACATTTCATATAATATATTTTAGACAATTTTTAATTTCTGAACCAGTTTTGGATGAGGCTGCAAGTTTGTAATGAAAAACTAATGCACAATTATCTTTTGATACAAAATATATTAGTATAACTTTCTTGTTATATGGATTATGTAAAATGTGTTTGAATCTAATAAAATTTCTGCTTATTCATATATTATTAAATAAGATAGTAATAAATGGCCTTTACTATATAGAATATTGACATGGATAGAAAAGGAACTCTTCAAATAGTATCTACTAACATCACCAAAATCTTATCAAAATACTTTTACGAGAAGGTTTTACTAAAATGTGAGAAAACAATGGGAAGGTGTATATATATGTTGTATCTCTACTTTAGAGATAAAGTTGAAAGACTAATTAAGGATAACATTTTTTCCAATTTTGGATTATAATGACAAAACACGTGTTGATTTTTAAGTGGGTAAGTTTACTAGAAATTATTCATATTGATATATGTGGTCCTTGTTTATTTACTATTTGTAATTCTAGATATCTTCTGGCTTCCATAAATGATTATTTCTATTATGGTTATGTATTCTTAATTAACAAAAAGTATGAAGTTCTTGGTAAATTCAAGATCTTTAAAACAAAGACTGAGAACCAATTAGAAAAATCAATCAAGATTGTTAGATTTGATTATAGATGTGAGTATTACGACAGACATGGAGTTTCAAAATAGGAAAAGGGTTCGTTTGCTAAATACTTAGACCATATTATGACTCAATTTGCAATGTCAAGTACAGTAAAATCTTGATAAATAAATATTCAATAAATTAATAATCTTGATTAAATAATAATTTTCTCCGATCCCAACTTGGGTCAATGCGATAAAATAATAACCTCGCTAAATGCATAAGATAATAGTTTTTTAAAAAAATTGAGGCCCATTGAAAATATAAAATAATAATTCATTAAATAAGTATGAAAATTACATATATAATTCATAAAATAAAACACTTCCTAAACAATTTTTATTTCAAATTTTATGTTTTCCTAAAATATGTATTTATAGTCAATTGATTATTCATTTTATGCTAACTGAATTCAATTTCATCTTTAACTTTTTAAAGGGCAAAAACTACATTCGGCACATTCTTCTCATTTTGAAACAAATAACTTTTCAAAGCCTCTATGGCAAGAAAAGCTTCTTTCGGAGAAACATGTGGTATAACATTACTATCATCTGGATCTTGATTGTTATCATCTTTCATACCCATTACTCCTTGAATAATTTCTTCGTCCGTAGGCGATTCTATTAAAGCTTTATTTTTACTAGGATAATTCCGAATATGCTCTACATTCATGGCATTTCTATAATGTAAATTAGAAATAACTTCCTCTAATCTTTGAGTGCCTTCAACATCGCCAGTTTCTTCTTCTAGAAACATACCTTCCTTGGATCGAATTTTGCAATGTCGAAAATAATTTGCAATAGTTGTGGCATTCACATCAATATTCCAAGCAGCATTAATAAAATAGATAGCATCCAAGACATTAATTTTTTCAGGATTTATTGCTCCCATCTTATAGCCTTCCAAGATGCTAGAATAAAAACGACGTCGATAATAAATCTTAAGTGATTGAATAATTTCAGCATCACATGGTTGAATTTTTTATGTTGTATTTGGAGGCAAAAAGAACAATTCAACATTTCTCAAGCCTTCAATAACCTTGGGATGAGTTGGGCAATTGTCTACTATAAGCAACACTTTTCTACTTGTCATTCTATCATCAAACCAACGAACAAATTCTTAAAAGAGTAATCCAGTCATCCATGCTTTCTTGTTGGCTCGATAATGATAATTAAGATTGTTAATATTCACATTTTTAAAGCATCTAGGATTAGCATACTTACCAATAATCCAAAGATGTACTTTATCTGAGCCATCCTCATTGCAACAAACAACAACAGTAAGTCTTTCCCTATCCTTTTTCTGTCCTTCTAATTGCTTTGTAATTAGTGAATGATCTGCTTGTAAATGATAAAACAAGCCTGTTTCATCCATATTATAGATATCCCTTCAATAAAATTTGTCCAATTTAGCTCGAATTTGAGGTACAACTTTTTCAATATTCTCCATGACAACTAAACCGCTTTTACCAAACCTTCTATAAGACTTAATCCCATGTCTCGCCTTGAACCGTTCTAGCCAACCACTTGAGAAGTTAAATTCTGGATTTGCATCACCATACATCTTCTGTAGAAACTCTCTTGCTTTAGTTTGAATCATTTCTCCAGTCATGTTCACTTTCTCTTGATATTGGAGAAACCACTCATACAATATCTTTTCTAATTCAGGATATTTTGCTGATTTGTGTCTTTTAACATTGCTACTTGTTATCTCTTTGGACAAATACTCTGCTGACCTTTTAAGAGTAGTTGATATTGTTGATTGACTAATAGAGAGATCAAACTTTTTTTGAATCCACTGTTGCAAATCTTTTTGACTTGAAGAGGGATGCTGATTTTTGTACTCACATAATACTTTTCTCATCTCATCAGTTAGCGTAGACTTTTTTACACCTTTTAAATGAGTAGCCATAAAATAGAAGATATAATATATGAATTTTTATATTTTGGTATATGAAGTTAAAGTACATGCATCTATTTATAAACTCTATACAGTATTGTGTACTTGAAACAATTCACAACACTTCATATTCTAATGTACCTACATGCACTCTATTTTGAATCACGCTAACCTAAGATTAATAAACTTATTTTGACAAGATTAATAAACTTAAATACAATGCATCATCATTAATTAATTGTTTATTTATTTTCTTTTCTTAGTTATGGAAAAAATTAATTGTTTAATTTGACAAATATAATGTACAAAATAAAATTATTCTATAATTAATAAATATTAATTTATCGATAAATTAATAAAATATTCATTTATCGATAAATTAATAAAATATTCATTTATCGATAGATTAATAACTCAGTATAAGATAATAATTTTAGGTCCTAAAATATTCATTTATAGAGGTTTTACTATAGTTATAAATAGAATGGTATGGTCAAAAGGTGGAATCACACCTTAAAAAATATATTAAGGAGCATGCAGAGCATAAGTAGCCTTCGAGATTATTTTCAAGGAGAAATGATTAAGACTACTTTATATATTTTTAATATAGTTTTTAGCAAATTAATAACAAAGAAACCTTTTGAATTTTAAAAATGGTGGAAACTGAGCCTTATTCATCTTCATGTATAGAGTAGCCTTATTGAGGCACATTTGTCTAATCCTAATAAAGACAGACCACATTCTCATTCCAGTCATTTTTATTTTGTAAGTTATGTTGACCATTTTAAAGGCTACAGATTTTATTGCAGATAGGGAGAATCCATAATTTTAGTATCACAAATAGTCAAGTTTTTGAAACATTATGTCTATGATGAAATTAGTCCTTCTCACATTTTAGATGATACCAGAGTCAATACATTTTTTATTTTATATCCTTCACCCATTTAGTTAGGGTTAGTAGAACCTAGACCTAGGGTCATTCCAGTATAAGATAAAGAAGCAATATAGGTATACAATATGTTTCTTGTGACATATGATCAAGCTCAACTAGTTCAGTTAAAAAGATCTACCAGGGTTAGGAAACTTGCGATATCATCTGACTGTCTAGTCTAACTAGATGAAAATGACTATGATATAGGTCATGTTATAGATATAGTTATTTTTTAGATGTTATTTCTAGTCCTCATTTAGAGTTATGGTGGAATGTAATAAGGGATAAGATGTAGCCTATGAAATATAATTATGTACATAAGTGACATATAAAATCAAGGACTCCCAAGGAAAAGTTGAGTAGTATAAAGCTAGAATAGTTTTTATAGGTTTCACTCAGAGAGAAGGAATAGACTTTAAAGTTACTTTCTCTCCCATATCCTCTAAGGAATATGTATTCAAAGTGATAATGATAATAGTTTATCATTATGATATGAAGCTACATAAGTTAGATGTAAAAACTATTTTTTTAATGAAGACATATGAGAGGGCTATACGGAGTGACTTAAAGGGTTATAAAATCATATAATATGTGAATTGAGGAAAATTTTATTCAAATTGAAACAGGATTTCTTATAGCGATACTTAAAGTTTGATGAGGTAATCACCTCAATTGGCTTTGTGGAGAACTAAAGTTGAAAGACATTTATACTACAAGTTAAATGGGAGTAAGATTATATTTCTACTTTTATATATGGATGATGTCTTGCTTGCCTCAAATAACTTAACCATGTTGCATGGGGTTAATAGTTGTTGGCTAAGCATTTTAATATAAAGGACCTAGGTGAAGCATTTTTCATCCCTGGTATTCAAAGTCATTAGTACAAGTTTTAAAAATTGTTATTTCTATCATAAAAGGCACATGTTGAGTGAGTATTACAAATGATTAATATGGAGAATCATAAATTTGTAGTAGTACCAATCTCTTATAAAGAGAGCATGTTTTTGATATAGTGTCTAAAGAATGAAGTAGAAAGAGAGGTTATGAAGAATGTTCCTTATTTTAGTGTTATTGATAGCCTAATGTATGCTTAGTTATGGGTTGGACTAAATATTACGTTTGTTATTAGACTGTTGAATAGATATTTACTAACCCATGAATAAACTCCTAGAATGCAATCAATTTTTTTTAAAGATATCTTTGAGGAATAAAGAATTATATGTTGACATTGGAGAAAGTTAAGAGTTTAGACGTAATTGGTTATAAAGATTTTGCTATGTATCAAAATGATAAGAAATCCACCTCAAGTTGCATTTTCATATCAACAAATCGAGTTATTTTACATAAAAGTGGCAAACAAACACTTGTGACATTTTTAACTATACATGTAGGGTGTGTTTCAAATTATAGGGCTATTGCATCGACACTTTGGTTAAGAAACTTGATTTATGAATTGTTTTTGGTTGATTCAATTTCTAGACCCATCTAATTATGTTGTGATAATCTTTTTGATGCATTGTTAAGTAATAATTAAAAAATCATAAAATCCAAGTATTTGAAGGTTAAGTATTTGACCATTAAAATAACTTATACAAAATGTTGATATAATTATAAAGCATATTCTTATTGGGCATATATTGGCTAATTCGTTAACTAAGGCACTTTGTGCAGTCCTTTTGGGATATATATCTAGATCGAAGTCCCTTAGCACTATTAGTTAGGGATTATTGTATTTTATTTAGATACAATTATATTTTCATATATTATGAATTATATATTTTAGGATTATCATTTCACTCTTAGCCATATAGATTGTTCTGCATTGTAGTAATATAGGTGTATTTTAAAGATTTGTGTTAATATTAAGTATATTATATTCATTAGGCATATATATAGTTTAAAGCAGGATATCTATGTCCGTTAACTCATAAAGATATCTTGAGATATATTTATATATAGGTTGTATCAAACATAGTAAGATAAACAAATTTAATCCCATAAATGTTTTCTAATGTAATTTAGTATACAATGAAAGAAAATATTTAGTAAACAGTGAAAGAAATGCATTTTAGCATTCAATAAGATAGAACAAAGTTCTCATAAAGTTCAGAGAAATCGATGCTGACAAAAGAGACATGGTATATTACAAATCATACATATACTATTATTGTTTGTCACACTCCATTTTCTCATTCATGTTAGTAAGATTATTAGATATGCATGATTATATTACCTCGTGCTATATATGATACATGTTTATGATGTTTTTCATTATTGAAAGCAAATCTTGGTTTTAATTTCCGGACAAGACTAAATGATGGACTTTCTTTGTCTTTGGATCAAGTTTGGTTTAAATGTTAAACAATATAGATTTTATTCTCTTCAAATTTATTTTATTTTATTATAAATACAGTATATACATTTGCTCAAGAGGTAAAATGTTCAAATTTTAATTCCTTGGACATTTATTAATTACTAATTTTAAAGCTAAAGTTAAGAAAAATTAAATTTTGATTTAGTACAAAAATATTAAAGTGGCCAATAAAAGATCTAGTTAAATGAGTTGAAGTTTAGTGAGAAAAATAAGATCTTATGAATTTAGGTCAGGTACTTATTGAATCTATGATAGGGATCCAATAAAGTTACTATAAATATTTACTATGTTGGGACCCGATCCGGAAATCGGATCCCAACCGAAGGAACGAAACACGGCGGCGAAAACATAACGAAAAACGCAGCACAAACTAAAGGGAAGGCGAATCGGATAACAAAGCGAGTGAAAATCAGAACCGGAAAACGAAAAGTAACCAAACGGATCCGAAATTAAACGAACGAAAGCGAAAGAAGCAACATGGAATCAAAAAGCGAATCGAAAGCGGATCAAAAATCAAAGAATACAAATGAAGACAAATCGAATAGCATAACAAATGTCCGACATCCGTGAACATACCGCTTAACGAATGAATGCGTTGAAAATCCTAAGCTAAACCGATCCGAAATCCGGTATATTTTTTTTTTCTTTTTCTTATATTCACCTTTATTCGAACTAAGGCAAATCAAATACAATGAATTCCCACTTTTGGAAATTCATTCTCATGCAAATCTCAAAGCTTGAATCATATTCTTATATATCCATACAAATCTTAAATTACATTTTTATCCCAAATTTTATCGAAAATTCGGCAGCATAACGGCTGCATTTGTCCTAACCCAAAACCTGCAAATGAAAAAATACACTTCTAAAATTCCCAAACAAAACCCAGAATTATCGGACTCTCCCGTCCGGAATCCAAACACCAGCAAACGCAAACCTATACCTAACACTTCCATAATTCTCAATCAAGAAACAATCTCATTATCCATATCTCAAATCCAATCCAATCATAGACCAATCGAAGTCGTATACAAACCTATATCTCACATTCAATACATAAATCACTTACATTCCGAAGTAGATACACTATCAAACTTGAATGGCATTCAATGTTGGATCCCAAATCTGGAACCCAACTACTTAATCCGAAACCCTCATACCTATATACAAGTATAAGGTCAATGAAAGTCCTCCGCACAAAACTCGTAGGATTCATCGTAAATAACCTCCAATTAAAATAATCTTTTTAGGACCCAAAATTAAAATCCAATTCCTAAGCTAATATGAAATTTCATGCCGCTATAAAATCAGCAATGAAAATCACTTCAATCGGAGCTTCCTTGATTTCGCTAGAATTTTCCAAAATGCGGACTCATGTTCTATAATTTTCAACCAATTGCTTCACTTTGATTGAATCCATAATTTCAATTTAATTCCTAAAACTCTCAAATTTGCATAATAAAGGGAACAATGAGTTTAGAAAACTAATGCTGAAAATCGAGAGAATCGGAAGTCAATTGCAAAAGTTATAAGAGGAAAATCGGAAATGACCAAATGAATAGTAATCAGCCAAATTCGACCCTCCTAGCTTCTTACTCCTAACTCCGAATAAGACATATCATACCTCCATGGAAAGATAAAAAGATGCTCTACAAATTTCATGAAGGGAACAAAAATCGAAACAATCATTTAGAGGGGTAAAAACACAGCCAAAGGTTCAGCCTAAAAACTAGCCAATGAAACAGTAATTTACCTAAATGAACAGTAACTGTCAACATTCCCAACCTCATAACTTTTTATTCCTAGCTCCAATAATTGCAAATCATACCTCATTTTAAAGATAGAAGGATAATCTACATTTTTCATGAAGAAAGCAAAAACTAAATCAGTCTCTAATTGGGTGAAAAATCCCTCCGAAGTTGCTGCAAAATTTCAGTCCCTCATGAACAGTAGCTGAAACCTTTCCACTCTTATAACTTTTTCATCCTAAGTCCAATTGAGACAAATTTTATGTCGTTGGAAAGCTCTAATCATGTTCTACATTCTTCAAGAAGATCTCTCAATTCAATTCAAACACTAAGAGAGTCTAAATCACCACCAAAGGTTTGTCAAATTTTGCCAAAAATTTGACAGCACCTCCTTTACAAGTTCACTATCCAAACTTCAATTCAATTTAATCCAACTCAAGTACCTGCATCAAAACCTCTATCTTCAATCTCTCACAACACACACCAATCCAAATATCCCAAAAGATCAACTTCAATAGCAACAACACACTCCTACCATTCTAATCATATCCAAACTATAACACAATTACATTTCCCCCTTTCTTGTCAAATTCAAACCATACAATGATGCAATTGTTTTAAAACATGCATGAATTGCACAAAATACATTAGAACTGAACATTCTTGCATTCATATGAAAATATGAGTTATTACAAGGCTTTAGAGGGCATTTTAAGCCACTACATCAAATCACAAAATACAAGCTTGCAAAAGCATCATTTGCCCAAAATGCATCTAAAGCATTGATTTACAAAAATTAACTTGAAATACAAAAATTATCCATTTCTGGAGCAATGCCTTTAAACTTGATGGTCAATCTCGTGCTCCTCACCTGGAGATGGGACGGAATTGGAGGGGGTGAGCTTACGCTCGTGGGTAACATGTTTATATTTATGCAAATAAGCTAAATTTATTTCATTATCCATACTGCTAGCAAAATCTCTCATCAAACAATCATACAACTTTGCATTTCATAAATTCATCAAGCTAAAAGCATAACTTTCATGATTCATGCGTCTATCATTCTTGGAAATACATGCTAACACATAAACACATAGCTAATGGTTCGGTAAGATAAGTCCACAATAACTGACGAACTACACAAGTGTAGTCGTATGCTGAGGAGTCCAAAAAGGAACATCCTTGCCACAATCGGGCAGGCGAGCGAAGCCTAATCTGGCCAACGTGCACGTGACTCTGCTGGGTGGACTTAATTACCCCACATAACATGAATTTATGCATCAAAATCTGGACTTTTCTTGTCCAACTGGCTGATTTCTGAAAATGGATTTTTCATGCATCCAAATAGCTGATTTTTGAAAAACGTATTTCATGCTTAACTCACATTTCATGATTTCACTAATATTCATGCTCATTCAATTCATGAACTTGTCAAGCAATATCAAGCAATGTCATATACTGTTCAAACTCTCACATAATGGCAATCATAAATCAATTTATACACAATCAAAACTCAATCAATGCTCATCCCAAGGTAGTTGGAAAACATTAATTTCATTTGTTGAAATAGTATTTAAAACTTACTAGCATAAAGATAAAAATGAAACACACCTTATATCTTGCTTAATCCTTGCTTAGGAGTGCTCTTCTCCTCTCTCTTGCTCTACTTCAAGAGAAACAAAAACCCATTTCAACATAACTTCACTTGAAAATCTACATAACCTCTTACATGAAATTAACTTCAAAATTACTAAACCCACTTCATTTCTAAGCTTTCTACACCATAACCTAACTAAAAGCTAACACTTGAAATCATGACTTACCTTGGTTCTTGACTCAACCAAAGAGTTTCTTGGTTCAAGGTGTAGCTTAGCCCTTCCTCTATACTTTTCCTTCTTGAACTTTCTTCAAACACTTACTTGATCTCTTGGAAACTCAAGACCTAGCCAAGCTTTTCTTTTTCTTCTTCTCCCTTCACCTTCCACGAACTCTCCCTCTCTCCCTCTATTTTTCGTAACTTCCTTCTCTTCTTCTACTAACCCACTTAATTCATTCTCTTTTATACTACTTACTAACTTACTTAAGCCCATAGGCCTAAAGCCCAACTCACTTCTTCTTCCTTCCTTCTTATATTCTCTTTAAACTACTCAAGCCCATTTATCTTTTAAGCCCATCTTATTCTCCTTTCCTTTCCTACCTCATTAAGGCCCAACTAACACATTTAATCTCATTAACTCACCACCTAACTCTTTAATGCTATCACATACTAATTAATGTCAACTCAATTAATGCTAACATAACTTACTCAATTAATCTAATCATGCTTAATTTTAAAAAAAAAATTGGGGCTAACATTCAAAGCCATTTACAAACCATTTCTAAAAATCCAAACTACACAATTTACAAAATAAGCAAAAACGAACAGTTGGCCTGACTTTCTTTCATCCAATCTCCTGCTCGAAACCTGGAGATGGGGATGAAAGGGAAGTGAGCTTAAGCTCGTGGATAATATATTTATATATTGAACAATAAGTAGAAAATCATTTTCAAGACGTTTTTCATTTTTAAACATTTCATAGAAGAAACTCTTCAAAGCTTATTTCTCAAATCCTTCACTTTTTAAACCATTCATAAAACATTTCCAAAATCTTACATTTACCAACATCAATCTCTCATTTTTCAAACTTCTCAAATCTTTCAGATTTCATGACCAAATACAAAACATGAATGCACCACACTTAGAAACGAAACAAAAGCACATAACACATCAAATGGTCTGGTTCGGTCCAAAGCAGAGCGCATCGCACATTCCGCATAACGGTCTGCGGTAGTGAGCGAATGTAACGTACTACACTTTCCCGCATAGCGGTCCAATGTAGCCGTGAAAGGAGTCTGAAATTGAAGCTCCATGCTACTAGCGGGTAACTGGGAGAAGGCTATAAAACTAGACAAGTGCGCACTCGTCCCACAAATGGGACCTGACCAAACCCACATAACACATAATTGAAAACGAAATTTCAGATTGCCCGAGGCACGTTTCAAAATCTTAATTTTCAAAGTTTTCATATCATAACGTCAAATCGTGTCAAAATGCTTGACACATGCACATTCCACATATTCACATCAATTTATATAACAATCATAGTCAATAAATCAATTAATCACATATAAATCAAATGTATAAAAATGATTGCAATTATTTCTTTCAAACATAAATCAACATATACAAATGCATAAAGCAGCATTGTTCATATTTTTTTTAAAATCCTTTGAAAACATAATTTCAGAAATATTTTCCTTTCTTGATTTTTCAAATTCACATAATTTACTCATAATTCAAAATATAAATACATTACCCACCTCGAATTGATGCTAAAAACTTGTTCCAAGCTTCAATTTGGCAATTTCTCCTTTCTTCCTTCCAATTTAACATTCCCTAAAGCAATTTCATCAAAATTCAACCTCATAAATAACTTAATCCTTAAAATTGATGTCATAAATCATCAATTCATACTAATTCCAAGATATTTAAGGCATCAATTTCTAAAATCCCCAAATTTCAAATTTGACCTAAACCAATTCACTCAAATTCAATATCATATTTAACTTAATTTCTCAAATTGAGCTTAGAAAACATTAATTCCTCACATATTTAAGCTATCTAAATCTCTAATTTTCAAAAACCCCAATTTTCAAAATTGGTCTAAATCAATTTACACAAATTCAATATCATAAATCACAATTTCTTCAAAATTGATTTCATATTTCACAAACTCATACTATTATCTATGATTCTACACCAATAATTCACAAAATTCTCAAAATCACAAATTTGGCATAATCCCTAACCCACATAAATCCAAAATTAGATCCAATTTATCATGACATCTTCAAAATTGAGCTCATAATCCATGAACACATCATTTCTCATATTTCTAAACTAAAATTTCATCAAAAACACAAAGTTGAAAATTTTCTCTTACCTCTTTTCTTCTCCAAATTCAAATTTTCATGGCTTGAAAGGAAGCTCTCTTCATTTCCCACCTTTCTTTCTTTTGAATTAACATCAAAATCTTTCTTGAAACTCCAAAATTTTCGAAATCTCCAAGCTTTTCTTCTTCTTTCTTCTCCACGGCAATTCTCCTTCATTTTCTCTCTTATTTCTTCTCATCATCGTGTTTCACTCTTAAAAAAAACGACAACCCCTTATGCTTTTAAAGCCATGTCATTAAATGATAGATAAAAGACTAAAATGCCCCTAACATGTTACTTTTAGACATGCTTACTTGTGGACATGTTTTGCACTATCAAATCGAAGGAATTTGTCAAAACTTCCTTCTAGAGAAATGTTCCTCTATGTCTTAATTTCATAATGCCATAAGAATCATCCAATTCGGAGCACTACATCAAAAGTTATGCTCAAATCATTTCGGGTATATTCATATTCTAACACATTTTCCATGTATGATTTTTTCCATCCAGAAATTAACATTCTTAAACACAAAATTGAAACTCGATGTCTTCATAAAAATTGTAGCCTTATGTCTCTAGTTTAATTCAAAATAAGAATCACCTCATTTCGATTCCCAGATCAAAAGTTATGCTCAAAATACTCTCAGATATTCCTAATCCAAAAACTGCACTCTAATCCGAACTTCCCTTCAAACTTTGAAGGTCTTAGGGGTAAAATTGACATTTCATTTCTTCATATGACTTGTATCCCCATGTCTTAAATTGATTTTGCCTTAAGAATCACTTCAATCGGATCTCTACAGATCCTGAATTTCTCAAAATACTGAACTATATTCAGAAAATTTCCCGACTCACTTTGATTAATTTAATCAACCTTAATTTAATCTCAAAAATTCACAAATTTTCCATAAAAATGAAATTCATTATCTTAGGAATCCAACGCTTCAAGAATCAACTCAATCGGATGTCAAACGAAAAAGTTATAAGCAAAAGAGCGAGATGAGGACATTTAGCAATTAGGCATGGGCACGTCTAAGGAACTTAGAGACTAGACGTGGCCACGTCTAAGGATGAAATCTGGATCTGCAGGAAACTTTCAAAATTTTCAAATCATATCTTTTGGTCCCGAACTCTAAATTTGACAAATTTAGTCTCTATGGAAAACTTGAAGGAAGATCTACAACTTCCATGTAGAACTCAAAGATCAATTTCATCTTTAAAGGGGATCAAAAATTCAGTCAAAGGTACTGCCCCAATTTAATATATCCCTAAACAAATGCCAACTTTGAAAATTCATATCTTTCAACTTCAAAATCCAATCATGTCATATTTTATATCGATGCAAAACTTGGAAAGTCCTCTACAACTTTCATGAAGGACATAAAAATCAAATTGACCTCTAAGGAAGTCAATTTTCCATTCAAACGTTCTATCCTCTATTAATCATGCTAAAAACTATAACAAAAACTTGTAACAATCATAACTTATTATTCCTTAATCGAAAAATTCCACACTTTATATCAAAATAAAGATCAAATCAAATCCTTCCACTTTCATGAAGAACTTCAAGGCTCAATTAACCTCTAACTAGGTAAATTTTCCAATCAAAGCTTCAGTCCTAATATAAGTCAACCTATAACACACCTAAACTTTGACTGTTCATAACTTTCACTTTCGATATCGAAAAATTGCAAACTTTATGGCGACAGAAAGCTCATAACATAAACTACAAGTTTCCATAAAACCATTTTCTCAAATTTTGCCTAAATCAAAAGTCAACTCTCAAAGGCCAAAAATTCAAACTTTTCATATTTTCATATTTTCACACTTTTTCTCTTTATTTCTTGATTTTCAACTTAATTTTCAATTTCTCATCCACTTAAACTTGTATAATCCACACAAATCTATTCAAATTTCAAAATTATCAAACTCCATCAATTCTTTTTCTCATCAATTTTTCTTAAAACATCATCACATCTATTACAAACTTCATATACAAACTTACTTATTTCATACTTTTTATATTTATAAAATTCACTTAAAGATCGGGGTCCAACATACTAAGTCTCCTGCTAGAATCTCTTCAACTTATTACGAGCTTCTTATGTTAAGAACGGTGTGAAAAGAACTTGTCATTATTGTTTTAGGTAACTTTCGTAAATAATAATCAAAAGTTTCAGCTGCTTGCTCAATGGTTGAGGAGCTTGATTTGAAGTATGATCAAGGGATTTACTAAAGTTTGAATGATATAAAGGATCTAGTTTTAACATTACAATTCAGCATGTTTTGGAATTAATTAGGTTAAACTAATTTTCAATGCAAATAATACTTGTTTTTTTCTCAAAGATACCTTTTCTCTAGGAATTTTTGAAAGAATAACAAAGACAACATATTGTAATTTCATTATTTTACCTTTTCAAGGCAATTAGTAAATGATTTTAATGTATTACTACTAATTTATAATAAGAATGTAATTACTCTATCTAAAGTGTAATAAAATATTATTATATGAAATATATATTAATTATGTAATGATATCTTAGTTACATATCCCGGATCAAACGTGAAAGGGAAATAAACTAATAAATGCATAAAATATTTGATTTTAGTTTCATAACTTTAAACGAGCTTTTCGAAGCCAAAACGATCGTGAATCTACCGTCGTCTTCTCGAGAACCACTCGCCGAGACACGATCAACATCTTTCTATAGTTTTCTCAAAACGAAAGCTCTCTTAATGGGTCAAAGAATCCTTATGCTTACAAATGATATGAATAACTGCAGGAGATCTTAACGTTTAAATATAGATTCGATACGAGTCTGGTCTACACTGATTGAAATCAAATTTCTACCTTGACTTTGACGTATTGATTTAGATCATTTATTAAGTCACTTTATTATCTTTATCCAGATTAAATTACGTAACTTAACTGATAAGTTATTTGAAAAACCAAAAAATGCAATTAAATGTTGTCAACTTTATGAGGAATGTAAAAAATATGCAACATTCTCCCCCTTGGATAATACTTAATTGCGGTATTAACTCAAGTTGAAAACAGTTTAAAAACTTGGTTAAACTACACAACTATATTATTCAACTAAGTTTAAAAACAAAACATTTAATCTAAAGGTAACGAAAGTCCATCATTCCGTCCTGCAAGGCTTTCGATACCAAAAAGTATTAAATGTATGTGTCATGTGCGACATAGATCCAATACAATCACGTATACCTAATACCTCACGAACATGAATGAGAAAATGGAGTGTAGAAAACTAGGATGATATCTTTATTATCTAAATTATATCATCTTCGTTTGTAGGTTTCGATTTCTCTAACTTTATGCTAAATTGCTTTAGAGAAATTATGTTTTCTATCACCAAATGCTAAACAACATTAGAGAAAAACTTATTTCCTCTCACCAGATGCTAGCTGCATTAGAGGAAACCTTTATGTTCTCTAACTAAATACTAAACTACATTAGAGAACCTTTATGGAATTAAAACTTATATCCCCCTATATCATATGAAACTTTAAGGATATCCGTAGAAAATTGTATGTGTCTAAATGACAAGGGCTCAAGGTCAATCTGTATATATGCCCAATGACCTTTAAATGCTTAAGATTGACACTGATCTTAAGACTTTCATACGTATTATAATAATGTATGATAACATGTATTACTGAGGATAAAGGATAATCATCTTTATCGATGAACCATCATATTCTCATAATACATCAAATGTATAAATGTTTAAATGCACTTGGAGCAAACATAATGATTGTTGGCCCCCAAATTTTTCTTGTTAAATGAAGCATGATTTAAATAAATTATGAGGCTTGATGGATAAAGTTTTGGAGCTACTTGTTATGTAAATTTTAGTAGAATTTATTATATGGTTTGGTTGTATTAAAAGTGGTAAGAATGCATAAGGGCATTTTAGGCAAGTCACTTAAGCTTATAAGACCTAAGGCTTAAATGAAAGGGAAAAATAGACATTTCACACTTATTAAGGGTATAAAAAGAAGAAGAAATGGTTGTTTTGTTTGGAAATGAAAAAGAGAGTCGTGGAAGAGGAAGAGAAGAAGAGGAAAATTAGGGTGTTGGAAATCTTGAAAAATTTGACGAATCTTGGAGCTAAACAAGTAAGTACAAGACTCAACCTTCTTGATTTGTTGAATGAATCATGTTTAGTGATAGTTTGAAGTGAAAATGAAGTGGAATGTGGGTAGGATGATATTGTCGAACAGTGTTCTAGGGTTAATGATTTTGTTGTGTTTGTGAATGATTTTTGTGTTGAAATGAGTTTAGAAATGAAGTAGGAATGATGATTTAGGGTTCAGATGAGTTATTGGTGAAATATGGGAAGTATGAAGATGAAAAGTGTCGAAAAAATCAGTGTTAGGAAGGTTTCTGGTCTCGCACGTCGCAACGGGCGCAGGCGCCCACGACGCTACGCGTGCGAGCACCCACGTCGCAGCGTACGCGAGCGCCCTCGCCGCAGTGAGCTTCTAGGTTTCGCCGCAGTGAGCTCCAACATTTTGCACCACGACGAGCTTACATTTTCGCATGACGAGCTTCATTTTCGCATGACGAGCTTCGCTTTTTCCTACGGGCATATTTTGGTATTTTGGACATAACTTTTGATGTAGATGTGCAAATGAGGTGATTTTTTATTCGTTGTAAAATAGAGACAAAGGTCTACAAGTTTTATGAAGAAAAGAAGTTTTAATTCAGTTTATAAAGATCTCAAATTTGGATGGAAGTTGAGTATAGATTCTTGTTTCAACATAAGGATAGTCCCAATATGTTTGGAGTATAACTTTCGGATTTCTGAAACAAATTGAATGATTTTGGAGTCATTAGAAACTTAAGACAATGGGTAACATTTTCTAGAAGAGAATATTATCAGATTTTGTTATTTACTTGATCATAGTGATCATAGAAAATTGACCCGAATGTTTGGACTTTTGGAAGAGTTTGAGTTTTTAGAATTTATCTTAGTGAATATATTGGGTCCTCAAATTGTATTCCTATTGAATGGAAATTTTGCATTTGATAAAGGGAATCAAAGAAGGCAAGAGGATCAAGAGGAGAGGCATCTTTTAAGCATGTATCCAAGCAAGGAATTCAGGTAGGTTTCATGTTTATAATTTAGAAATGAGCCAATAATGTTTTCTTCCAAATCAAGAATGATTTCAATTACTTCATAAATGTTGTTTTTGTTTCTTTTGAATGATTTGCAAAATTTCTACATGTTTCGGTATATGAACTTTGTTGATGAATTTCAAAATAAAGATGAGAATGCATTGAAACATTTTACGTTATGCCTTGGAAAATTCATAGCATTTTGTATATTCGGAAAAGAAGAAAGAGCATGAAACGTATGAAAGCATTTGATAAAATGATTTGAGCATAAAATGAATATGTGCTTTATTTGGGCAAGAGAGAAACGTTTTGTTAGTCACGTGCACGTCAACATATAGCCTTCTCTCGGCTGCCCGCTTGAGGCCTCGAGATCCTGAGAACTCGGACTCGTTTTGTTCACGGTATAAGCTTCGGTTTATCCATTTTGTTCCACAGAACTCTCGAGCCATTTGTTTGTGCATTGCATCTTCGAATGGTCAAGTATGTTGCATAAATTGAGTGTTTTGTATTGATGGTTAAATGGATATGTTGTGTTGATGTGATGACATTTTTAACTATGAGTTTTGAGTTCAAATTTTGAATTTGACTGAGAATTTGGGAACAAAGCATTTTATGAATTCATTATGATTTTTATATGACAAATGAACACTTCAACGGTTTTGCTTACTCTTCGTTATAAGCTTATTACCCACGAGCTTTAAGCTCACCCCCCCTTTCGTCCCCACCTTCAGGTTTTGAGCAAGAGATGGAGTGAAAGAGAGTCAAGGCATCACTCCTAATTTGCTTATGTTGTAATTTGAGTTATTTATGTAAAATACAAGGATTTGTCACTTTTCAAGGATTTCTAATTCGTGTAACTTTTATCTTTTGAGATTTTGGATTATTGTTGTAATTATGGCTTGGTATGCCTTTAGAGCTTGTAAAACTCGATTTATGAATTATGTATGGATGATGTTGAGTGGAAGTATGCATTTGCGTATATGGATCAGGTTGAGTGAAAATTCGGTATACTTGAGGAATTTATCGATTTGATATGAATATTTTGATTGTGAATTGTTGTTACATACATATATATATGAGTGAGATGTGTTATGGAAAAAGGAATATAGAAATGGTATGAGACTTTAAGCTTCATGATTTTTCTTTGAATTACGCCAACGTTTTTGGTTCAATGGTTGGACTCCGAAAACGAGGCTCATCATGTTTAGTACCAGAGCAAGAAAAGATTACAAGGAACCACGCTTAAGTATGATGGTATTTTGTTTATAAGGTTGGGTTCCGGAAACAGGGCCCAGCAATGATCCTCTAACTAATAGTGTCTAAGGACTTCAAAACACCCATATTGTATACTTATATTTTAAATACAAGGGGTGAAGTTCTTTAGTTAAAGGATTGACTTATAGTTTCTTAGTTCTTAAATACTCCAAACCTTAATGTCACCATTTTGTGTCAACTCTTTTATGTTCAAGAATTTGACCTTCAAATGCATAGACCCTATGATGTTCTTATTATTGCTAAACAACATAGCAGTAAGATTATCACAATACAACTGAATGAGTTTCGTCATTGAATCAACCACAAACAACTCAGAAATTAAGTTTCTAAGCTAAGTCATCTATGAATCAGCCATATAGCATGCACTTCGCATGCATGGTCAAGGAAATCACCCATGTCTACTAGATACTCTTCTATGACATTATATCATCTGCAAACTTAAAAAATTGTAACTTTAAGTGAACTTTCGATCATCCAGACACATAGCTAAATTTGAATCTGAATTTCCCACAAGGTTTAGTTTGTTGACTTTTCTATATCTCAACATATAATCCTTGATTCCCTTTAATTACCTCAACTCTCACTTTATTGCATTTCAATGTTCTACACCTATGTTAACCAGATATTGACCAAATAGTCTAACAGTAAATGCAGTATCCTGCCTAGTACTTACCCGAACATACATCAAGCTATCAACCGTATTAGAATATGGAAAATTCCTCATAACCTCTTTTTTTACTTTATTCTTTGTATATGATGCAAAAGATTATCTCTCACTATGGGAGATATGTGCTATAATAGGTTTATAGTTAACCGTATTAAACCTTTGTAACATATACTCAACGTATGCACTCTGTGAGAGGTATGATGAGTGTTAAGATCTATCCCGACGAATCTAAATACTTAGGACAAAAGATGCTATGACAAGGTTTTTTATGTCAAAGTTCTCAATCAAACGTTGCTTAACCTTATACAACATGATCAAGTAATTTGACGTGAGCAATATATCATCCATATGCAATAATAGGAAGATAACTTTGCTCCCCCTGACCTCATAATACAAGCATCTTTTTAACTTTATTTTCTATTAAGTCAAAAGAGGTCAAACCTTATCAAATGTAAGGTATCACTTTTGGGAGGTTTGATGTAAATCATATATTGATATGCATAACACGCAAACCATGTTAGTTCCATATAGATCCTGAAGGTTAAGTGTTCTTCTAATATTCGTATGTGGCTTAAACTTTTATGTCACACCATGTATGACATTTCATTCATCAGGATTCCTCTTTTCATGACTTGCTTAGTAAGATACAAAGAAGCATATATCTAATTCAGGGTAATACACATTCTATACAAACTATATGAGAAGAAAGTTGTACCATTATGTTTTACATTAAACACAACTGTACAACAAAAGCATTAAATACAAAACGTTATCCTTTTTGTCCAAAATTGATCCAAAGATCACATAGAAAATGTGTCGTGTAAAAACCAAAATGAACCTTGCAGCAAGGTTCAGCTCATACATTCCCCTACAGATGTTTCATCCACTTCTTCATTGTTGTCAACCATCAATTCCTCCTTCCCTTTATTTAGCTTTATTATGGATATGAACTCTTGCATTGTGGAAGCACCTTGGTCAGATACTCCACTATATAGCTACCAAGTACTTAGTGTGACTATCATAAATCAGATTCATAAATTATTATGCTAAGGAATTATCTGATGGTCACAATCTTTCTTTTTAGGCCTCATACTACTGGCTTCTTTATGTCATACGGACCTTTACCAACACTAGATTGACCAGCATCAATATCTAGAGAAGATTTAGTCTTTCTACCTTTGATCTTAGCGAGCTTCATCTTTTCCTTCATTTTAGTTGCTTCAAGGGCTGTAGGAGTAGCAAGCTTGAGTTTCTCCTCCTCAGCAACTCAATGGGCAATCAAAACATTGAATTTCCATTCCTCATCTTACGAATAATATGTCATCATCATATTACTAAACTCTAGAGGGAGTATATTCAGAGTCTGCAGAATTATGAAGACATCAGGAAGAGGAATATTTAGCATCTTCATTTTACTATGAAGATGGATCGTTCTTGATGTATCCTCCATTACTCCCCCTTCTCCTGTATACCTCTTAGAGAATATGTTGGCACCCGATCCGGAGATCGGACTCCAACTGCTTATAACTTAACACTCTTACTCTTGCTTTAATTCCACATCTATTGGACCCGTCTCCAGAGCCCAATTTCCGGAGTCCTGAAGCCTTGTGCTTATAACCTTGCAGGGTCCTTAGCTGTAACTCCACATTCGTGGAGAGCGCACACTATGTAAACACCAAAATCATAGGTTGAATTATTCATACAAAATGTATCCTTATGTCTCTAGTTCGATTTGAAACAAGAATCACCTCAAAAGGAGTTGTAAAACTCAAGTTATGCTCAAAAGCCTAAAAGAGCTCATACTTCAAATATGATCTCCAAACCGACCTCTCACTTACTTTAATGCAAAAATTTTCAATTTAACTCCAAATGGTACAAATTTTTACAGAGAGAAAGATACATGTCTTAGAAAACTAATGGTTCAAGTCTCACCTCAACTGGAGGTCGGATGAGGGAGTTATGCCTAAAAGAATAGACTATGCTCACACCCAAAATCAAATTGAAACTCTTTTGGCGGGTTTCCATAACTTTTAATCCAGATGTCGGATTGAGTTCGTTATTTGACCATTAGAAAGAAGATATCTAGATATACAACTCTCATGAAGACCACAAAACGATATTCGGCCTCTAACAATGTCCAAAATCACCATCTTTCCCATAGCTGTCCGTTAAACGGACATCCATGTCCGTTTAACGGACACATTCGGGAGAAAGTGACCCAAATGCTTCGAGAATGTCCGTTAAACGGACATGCAAGTCAGTCTAACAGACATGTGAAGGCTAAGGGGTGTTTTTGCACCCGAGGATGTCCGTTTAACGGACATCCATGTCCGTTTAACGGACATGCCAATCTTCAAAACTCCAATTCCTCTTCCAACCATCTCACCTTCAACCTAACTTCATAACCACTCGAATGCTTCACAAATTTAACTTATTCTAAAGCATAAACACTTCATCACACTTCAAATTCCAAGCTCACTCACCAACTTCACAATTTCCGGCTTAATTAGTTCATCAAACCATGAATTCATTCCTTAGGCATCAAGGCCATCATAAGCTCACAAGTAGTATGAACATCAAAATGACTTTAACAGTTATCTTCCAATAGTCATAACTTCCTACTCCAAAACCTAAAAAGTACATATTATACTTCAATGGAGAGATAACAAGATGATCTACAAGTTTCATTAAGGAGGCAAAACTCAATTTCGTCATTAAAGGAGGTAAAACTCACTCAAATGCATTGCTCTTATAATGACCAATGAAACAGTGAATTAGCCATATGAACAGTAACTGATATAGGTTTAACCTCCATAAGTTTTTACTCCTAATTCCAATTAAGGCACATTATACACCATTTGAAAGCTCCAATCTTATGCTACAATCTTCAAGAAGACTTCTTGATTCAATTCAAACACTAAGAGCGTCTAAATCACCATCAAAGGTTTTGTCAAATTTTGCAAGAATTTGACAGCACCTCATTTTAAACATTCACTATCCAAACTTCAATTTAATTCAACCTAACTTAAGGACTTGCATAATAACCTCAATCTTCAATCTCTCACAACACAAACCATTCCAAATATCCCAAAGGATCAATTCCAATGGCAGCAACACACTCCTAGCATTCTAATCATATCCAACTATACATTTTATCTTTTCTTGACAAATCCAAACCATGCAACAATGCATTGCTATAAAACATATACAAATTGTACAAAATACATCAAAGCTCAATACTCTTGCCTTCATATGAACAATATAAGTTATTACAAAACTTTAGAGGGCATTCAAGCCACTTACATCCAAATCCAAAATGTAAACTTGCAAAAGTAACATTTCCTCAAAATGAATCTAAAGCATTGATATACAAAGATTAACTTGAAATACAAAAATGTCCAATTCTGGTGCAATGCCTTTAAGCTTAATTGTCGATCTTGTGTTCCTCACCTGGAGATGGGACGGAGGAGGGGGTGAGCTTACGCTCGTGGGTAACACGTTTATATCCGGTAATAAGCCAAAACCATTTAAAAACATTCATATCATAGCAATTGTGCATATAAACGTCATTATCTTGAAATACTTGATTTTTAAACAATTCATGAATAAATTCAAAAACATGAAATGCATCACAAATGATCAAATTAAATAGCACATCATAATGGTTTGGCAAGTCCCATACACATGATGACTACACAATTCCTTAAAATGGCCTGTGTAGTCAGATATACATAAGTGGAGTCCTAAAGGAACTCCGTGCCACTCTTGAGCAAAAGGAGAAGCCTATACACATGAGTCAACGTGCACGTGACGGTTCTTGAGGGACTATACCGAACCCACATAACATATAATTCATGCAGTGAAAACATTTGTCCAAAATGGCATAATCTTAAAAAACTTGGTTTCATGTATATGACATAATTTCCAACTCACACAATTCAACAATCCAAATTTCATACCAATCATACTAATCATATTTCAACTCAATCAAAAGCAATCAATACAATACTTGCAAAACAACTTAAGGTTATTTTCAAAGGTTCACCTACAACTACAACATAGGCAATTTGTCAATCAATTTAAAGAGCCATAAATGTTCACTTAAAAGTAGTTGGAAAAATCATTTATGGCATTTATGAAGGAACATTAAATAGCCTATTATTCAAACATAAAAATGCCACCCACCTTTATTCCTTTAGCTTTTAAGCTTGATCAAGAGCCTATCTTCTAACTCCAATAGCTTCACTTCACCTTTATCAAACATAAAAATCTCATATCAACATGAGATGTCAAAATTTGACATTCTAAGGAGATGAAAGCATGGAATCTAGCCTATCTAACTTTACCCATACCAAACTTAAGCTATTTACACTAAAAACAATCCATAATACCAAAGGATTTCACATTTCTCTTACCTGAAAGAGAGACCCACGAATTTCTCCTTTGGCTTCTAATGAAAGCTTCAACCTTCCCTTTCCTTTGATAGAACTCTTAGAAACTCTTCTCTAAAGCAAGAAGTCACAAAACCCCACCTTTCTTCTTCTCTCTTCTTCTTCCCCTTCTCTTTCTCTTAGCCGAACTCTCCCCTTCTTGCTTTGTAAGTTTCGTAGGTCTTCCCAAATGACCTAACACAAGTTGATTTTTAACTTAAAAGCTTAAGTTCTCCTCCCAAAACTACGTAGTTTTGCTAATTCCCATTTCACTTGCAAATTGCTTTGTCCCTTCTCCTCATTAACGACCACATGCTTGCTTCTACTTTCCTCTTGTTTTAATTTGACTCCACAAGGACTCATTTACCCCTTCTTCTTAGCCTTAAACTTTAAAACCATGAGTGATTTTCCTAGAATGCCCTTCCACCATCTTATTCATTTAATTTCTAACAACATACTTCACTCTAATTTAAACATAATCCATCATTTAATTTCCATTTCTTAAGAGCTAAAACCCCATAATAATCTTGACAATACCTCAAAATAATTTAGACATGCATAAATAATAATAAAAAATTCAGGGGCCAACAGAATAATTCTTTCATCAAGGCACTTGTCTCAACATTAGGTAAGACTATATACCTCTAGGAGACATTATCAAGAAACTTCTTCGTTATGTTATATCTAGAAGTCCACTAAGCAAATGATCAGTTATGGATCTCTAAATAGTCATAAGACATAACCTGTTAGGCTGATCACAGGCTTTATAGACTACTTTATGAGCTCTCGAGTTCATGGATGTAGGTGGAGATGGCATATCCTACTGTATGGCCATATCAACCTCAACTATCTCCATAGCATTCAATACATCATTTGTCCACTTCTTCGTATTGAAATCAATCAATGTAACATCCCGTTACCGGTGTAACGGGTACGTCAGTAAATTGGATCGGGTTAGGATTGGTACAGGCAAATGTTGCATTGTACGTGCCTTATCGTTTCCATAGACATCGGTAAATGTATTGACTGCACAAGCGTATATATATATATATATATATATATGTACATACATGTATGACAATTCCCGACTTGATTGTAAAATCAGAAATTGGTTATAATTGGTCAGATGAGAATTGGCTTAATTGTGCAATTGGAAATTGATTAAAATTGTACGGATGAAAATTTGGTTGTGAAATTTGGAAATCGAATAAGTGCATAAATTAGGTTTTGAATATGAAATTGGAATGAGATGGAATTGATGAAATGGAAATTGGGAGAAAAATATAATAAGAATCGGTTTGTTAGACCCTAAGAATTGGACATGTGGTAGATGATCATATATATATATATAAGCTTAAGATAAGCTTAAATGTTCATTGTCATCATCGATGGTCGTCGGGTGTGCTTGAACGTGGAGTTGAAATTCTTGGAGGATTTTGAAGGTTTCTAGCTTCAATCAAGTAAGTTTATACTTGTTTATGCTATTTGATCATAGATTTGAGTAAGAAATTGTTTAGAAATTGGAAAATGTCGATGATAGGGTTTCGTTGATTTTGATTTGGGTTTCTGAAGAAAAGTGAGTTAAATGATGATTTGAGGTTAGAAATAAGTTGGGTTTAAGGTTTAAAACTGATTGAGAGTGTTTAGAATGGATTTGGATGGATTGAATATCTGAGAAATCTGGAAATTTCTGGGTTTTGGATGAGTTTGCGATCTGCGCGCACAAGACGAAGAACACGCCATGGCGAGCAAAATTTCATCCATGACGCCATGACGTGCTGAATGGCGTCGCCGAAGCGTAAACGGCCCGCGTCGTGACGTACGCGATACGTACGCCACGGCGATGATGGCGTGTTTCGCCGCGGCGAAGCAGTGAAATGAGGAACTCGCCACAGCGAGGGAGGCGAGGAATGCTTTTTGGGGAAAAATTGGAATTTTAGGTTTTCGAAATTGGAATTTAGGAAATTGATGATTTTATTAGTTATGGATTAAATTCAATATGGAGATTATGAATTTGGAGGATTAGTTTCTAATGGATTGGCTATGGATCAATTGAATTTCTGAGACTAGGAATTTTAATCTGGGAGAATGAAATGAAGTGATTTTTAAGATGATTGTTACAAGTAATGAATTTGAGATTTGATTTCAATTGAATTGTTTTCTAAGTGATTAATTGGAATTTAGAGATTAAGAATTTGAATTGATAAGATGAAATTTCAGATTTTAATTCGATGATTATGGGAATCTAGTGACAATAAATAGTGATGGTGATTTTAATTGGAAGGTATTTGCAGAGAATTGAATATTAGTCTATTGACTTATGGTAATTGGATTTTGCTATGAATTAGAGTGAAAGTGATCGAATTGGGAAAATTTAGGAATGTCATAACATATACATTACTCGAAGGTATTTGCTATATTTGCATTTTTGAATATTGGAAATGTGCAATGAGTGATATTCGATTTTTCGATTGTTTTAAAGGCACCGATCGAGCAATTCCACAGGCAAGGTCTTTGAGACTTCCATTTGTAGTTTCGGAAGTGCGGTGAGTAACCTAGTTGGTTTCTCAACCTATATGTGTTACATTTGTGTATATATGCCATGTGGAGATACGGATGGATATGTGATCTGTTTTGATTGATTTCGAACCATGGGTGTTCGAAATATTGAATTGAGATATGGAAGTGCAAAATGTGAATAAATGTGCATAAATGCAATAGTGAATCGAATTGTAAAAGTGTTAGTGAAATAAATGAGATATGACAGTGAAATGTGAATGACATATGCACTCATGCATAATTAAATGATCAGATAATGATAGTTGTTGACCCGAGACGCCACTGTATATTTGAGGACGCCGCGGTAAAACCCGCAAACACACGCCGTGAAGAAACTCGCAAACACCTACGGGTGGGGTGTGGGGTCCTATTATGTGAAAGGATTAGTGCATACCAGTGGCTCTCCTATCCCTAATGTGAGTGGGCGATAGTGCATACCAGAGGGCCCTCCTACTTGCCAAAAATGTGATTCTCGATTTACGATTGCGCTCGGTCACAACAATGAAATGAAATCGAAAGTGTCGCATGCATCGTATATGTAAATGATCTAAAGTGAACTGTGTGAAAGTGAAATTGAATGCATGTGAATATATGAAAGTGTGAATATGTGATTCAGTGTGTATATGAATTGTGAATGCATGAGTTGGGTGAACCATCGATGATGGTTTCTCATTGAGTTCGCAAACTCACCCAACATTGCATCTATTTTCAGAGGCGAAGAGTACCCCGTTAGACTAACGGGAGTATGATTGTTGCTAGCAAGGAAGAGTAACGGGTCGGGATCAGTGTCGTCACATCTGCATGAGTACAGTGTTTTGTTTGGTGGGCCCTAGCTTAATAAATGTAATAGTGTGTTGAGATTTTGATTTCTGAATTGTGTTCGAAATGGCATCGAGCCAGTTAGGTCATGCCTTTCGCTTATGTCTTGATTGAGCAATCGTTGAGTGCTAATTAATAACCGAAAGTGTTTTGTATCTGAAATTTTTTGTGATATGTCAGCCCAAAGTGTGTTTTGATTTCGCGTTAAAACGTTTTGGAAGAAAAATTTTATAACGAGTTTTAAATTGTGATTGATCGCTCTAGCATGCCACCCTCATGGTCACGGGCTCGGATGTCTTTGTAGATGTCGAGTTCGGGTCTCAAGGAGTTGGGTGCTACATTTGTGGTATCGAGCCCGAAGTACAATCTACATGGGCTTTCAAAAGTGTGTCAAATTGCATACATTTAAGTCATGTCATTGGCGAGATAGTGACAATCGATCCCCAGTCTAGCATATGAGTCTCATACATGAAGCCTGTACTAATGATTTAAGTGGTTAGAAATAGTGAGGAAAAGATGATATGGAAAATGTGATAAATGAAAGTTGTGGGTGGAAATCAAGGAATAAGAACGAGTATATGGTATGATATAATAATTGGAGAATTAGTGTATTGGTACTGATGGGCGTATTATGAAATACGACATTAGAATGATATGGGAACAATTTGTGGATGTAAAATAGATGTGAACATGTATAGGAAAAGTATGAAGATATGTGAAAGATGGCAAGATTGAAAGTGTATAAGGAAAGTGAATGGAAATAAAATATTTTATGATCAGAGTTGCGCAGCGAAAGCGTGATGGGAGTTTTGATTGTTGTGATATGGATTTAAGTGTGATTGCGTAAAACGAAATAATGAAAAGATTGAAAGGTAAGAAAATGATATTGATAGATGAAAAAACTGAACAATTGTTAAGGTCAGTGGATTTGCCTATGCGAATGCACACCTGATAATGGAAATGATATCGAAAATCAATTGGTGAGTTATTGGATAACCGCCAATTTTTATAGTTAAAATTGAGATGGAGTAAGAAATGAAAGCACTTATAGTGATTATTTGGGAATGAATTGAGATTGTAATCAGGATATTGGTATGGTAAAATCCTCATGATCGAGGATAGGTGCAAAAAAAAAAAAGTGGTCAAAAATCAAATGAGATTGAGGTGCCTTTAGCGTAAGTGACTAATTGGTATATTGATGTAATAATTTTTAATGGTATGTACCCCAATGAACGGTATTAAAAAGGATGTTCTGGTTATGTGGATTATGGCATAGATTGAACTTCACGGGATAGCGTGAATAGTCGAAATTGATTTCCTGAGGTATTGAGAAAAGATTGTGAGACAAATTGTTCCTCATTAGAGACGTATGATATATATAAAAAGTTATGCAAATAGATTATAGGTGTAAGGAGTTCATTATTTTACTGAAGAGTGAAATATCTAAATTGTGTTTAAAGTGGATGATGACTATGATCATCGATGATCGACTGAATACAATTGAAAAGTGAAGAAGATAAATTGGCACAGTTGAGGAAATCGTATAGTATGCAAGTTTTATAAGAGACAATTAGATCTTGATTGAAAATTTAATGGATGAATTATTATTCGAACACGGTATCGGGAGATTAAATGCAAATAGAGGTGTTGTTAAATGTGAAATTGTAAAGGGAAGGTACACAAGGAATTTGGAGTTATTTTAGGATTAATTGTATACTGGATACGTCCAAAAATTGGTAAAGGTCTTGACCTTAAGCGATAAGGAAAGTGTTGGAGGAGAGATATGTGAAATATATGACTAATAATCGTAAGAGGAGACATTTGAAGAAATGTTCAATTCGACTATTGATCGTATCATTTTGAATTGGAGATGTTACTATATGTAATGAATTGTAAAGATTAAAAAAAAGTGATTGATTGAAATAGTGTAAAGAGATTCTATATGTATGGAGATCAGTATAAGCTTATGGGCTGCATTGGTATTTGATGATTTGAAAATTTATTGTATTAGACATTGTATTGGAAAGTGTTGTGAAAGCTTGGAAATTCCGTTTCGTACAGAAATTGTTTTGATGTATATACGTTTGTAAAGCAATAATGATTAAGTTATATGAGTGAATTGGGAAAATGACTATGCATTTGATTGTTTTAGAAATTTCGTTAATGGAGCAAATAATGAGGCAATAAGGTTATGATACCCAACGTAAGAATGAGTGTAAACTGTCGAGTTTGGTAAAGCGCAAAAAGAATGTATTAGCGATTGGAATTCCAACCCAAGTGTGCAGGTGTGTATTAAAAGCATGGCAAAAATCCGAATTGAGAATGTTGAAATAGTGGACCTTATCGAGAAAATTTGTGAATAGCTTAGCTATAAAGAAAATGAGTAATGTGACTGACTAGACTAAGAAATATGAGTAAAACTCATTAAAGGAACTGTTAGTGAAAACTCAAGGAATAATCGAAGTTATCGAGAGTGTATTAGAAGAGTAATAGAAAGTAAAATATGACATTGAGAAATGATGAGTATGTTGGACCTCCATAGTTGACTGTGTGTTATCAATCCGAAACTAATATATGTTTGGAGTCCATAGGATTATGAGATTGATGTATAGGTAAGATTGATTGTGTTACATTGGAGATATCATTTGAAAAGTGTATAAAAAGGTCTTATAGCTAAAAAGGGGTTGTTCATCCCGATAGTAAAATGAACAGGACCTAATACAGTCAAAGGTCCTGAATGATTTGAGTTAAGATTGATAGGTGTTTTGAATCGATAATAGGGGTTAAGAAATTCAAATTGACGAGAATGAGTCAAATTGATGATTATCGAGATTGTTGAAATCTTATGAGATTAGTAAATTGATATAGGAGAGATGTAATATGATAAGCGATACATGCAATGTTTCTAAATGTTCACCTCGGCCAAACTAGGCATTGATTGAGAAAAAAAAGGTAAATGGGAAATTAAGTTCGTTATTAGTGACCTTGATGTGACCGTGGTGTGACTAGATAATAACCTAAAAGTGGATTTGGAAAGTGTCATATGGACAGAAATAAGAAATATCGATATGATCTGATGTGTATGTCATTGGTATTGGATATAAAGAATTACGAGTAATCGAAAAGAAATCGTTAAAACAGATAAAGTTTGAGAAAGGAAAAGAGGTAAGTAAGTGATTGTAGTGTGATTAAGATGGCAAGTCGTCTAAAATCCTAAAAGATGATTCGGATCCAAATGTTACATAGATTGGATTAGAAAATATTGTTAGGATCCGATGTATGTGTTATCGATATTGGAAGTGATAAATTGTGATTAATAAGGCAATGTAGAGTTAAGAAAGATTTGGCGAAATTATGCGTATAGTGAAATAAGTGGAAATCGAGGATCGGTGATTGAAAAGACTCCTATCTTCTTGACAAATCGTATATAAAATTTCGAGGATGAAATTTTTATTAGGAGGGAGAATTGTAACATCCTTTACGGGTGACGGGTATGTCAAGAATTGGATCGGGTTAGGATTGGTACAGCAAATGTTGCATTATACGTGCCTTATCGTTTCCATAGATATCGATAAATGTATTGATTGCTGAATATATATATATATATATATATATATATATATATATATATGTACATACATGTATGACAATTCCCGACTTGATTGTAAAATCAGAAATTGGTTATAATTGGTCAGATGAGAATTGGCTTAATTGTGCAATTAGAAATTGATTAAAATTGTACGAATGAAAATTTGGTTGTGAAATTTGGAAATCGAATAAGTGCATAAATTAGGTTTTGAATATGAAATTGGAATGAGATGGAATTCGGTGAAATGGAAATTGGGAGAAAAATATAATAAGAATCGGATTTGTTAGACCCTAAGAATTGGACATGTGGTAGATGATCATATATATATATATATAAGCTTAAGATAAGCTTAAATGTTCATTGTCATCATCGATGGTCGTGGGTGTGCTTGAACGTGGAGTTGAAATTCTTGGAGGATTTTCGAAGGTTTCTAACTTGAATCAAGTAAGTTTATACTTGTTTATGCTATTTGATCATAGATTTGAGTAAGAAATTGTTTAGAAATTGGAAAATGTCGATGATAGGGTTTCGTTGATTTTGATTTGGGTTTCTGAAGAAAAGTGAGTTAAATGATGATTTGAGGTTAGAAATAAGTTGGGTTTAAGGTTTAAAACTGATTGAGAGTGTTTCGAATGGATTTGGATGGATTGAATATCTGAGAAATCTGGAAATTTCTGGGTTTTGGATGCGTTTCTGCGATCGCACGCCGCGGCGCACGAAGAACACGCCGCGGCGAGCAAAATTTCATCCGCACGCCGCGACGTGCGCGAATGGCGTCATGGCGAAGCGAAGCGGCTTGCGTCGTGACGTGACGCGATACGTACGCTTGTGGCGATGATGGCGTGTTTCGCACGTGGCGGCGACGCAGCCACGCAATGAGCGATGAATGAGGAGCTTCATGGCGAGGAGGAGGCGTCGCGGCGAGGAATGTTTTTTGGGGAAATTTTGAAATTTTAGGTTTTCGAAATTGGGATTTAGGAAATTGATGATTTTATTAGTTATGGATTAAATTCAATATGGAGATTATGAATTTGGAGGATTAGTTTCTAATGGATTGTCTATGGATCAATTGAATTTCTGAGACTAGGAATTTTAATCTGGGAGAATGAAATGAAGTGATTTTTAAGATGATTGTTACAAGTAATGAATTTGAGATTTGATTTCAATTGAATTGTTTTCTAAGTGATTAATTGGAATTTAGAGATTAAGAATTTGAATTGATAAGATGAAATTTCGGATTTTAATTTGATGATTATGGGAATCTAGTGACAATAAATAGTGATGGTGATTTTAATTGGAAGGTGACTGCAGAGAATTGAATATTAGTCTATTGACTTATGGTAATTGGATTTTGCTATGAATTAGAGTGAAAGTGATCGAATTGAGAAAATTTAGGGAATGTCATAACATATACAAGACTCAAAGATATTTGCTATATTTGCATTTTGAATATTGGAAATTGTGCAATGAGTGATATTCGATTTTTCCGATTGTTTTAAAGGCACCGATGGAGCAATTCCACAAAGATCTTTGAGACTTCAGTGTAGCTTCGGAAGTGCGGTGAGTAACCTAGTTGGTTTCTCAACCTATATGTATTCTGATTTGTGTATATATGCCATGTGGAGATACGGATGGATATGTGTGATTGTTTTGATTGATTTGAACCATGGGTGTTCAAATATTGAATGAGATATCGAAGTGTAAAATGTGAATAAATGTGCATAAATGCAATAGTGAATCAATTGTAAAAGTGTTAGTGAAATAAATGAGATATGACGTTGAAATGTGAATGACATATGCACTCATGCATAATTAAATGATCGATAATGATAGTTGTTGACCGAGACGCCATCAGATATTTGAGGACGCCATGGTAAAACCCGCAAACACACGCCATGTGAAGAAACCTACAAACACCTACGGGTGGGGTGTGGGGTCCTATTATGTGAAAGGATTAGTACATACCGGTGGGCTCTCCTATCCCTAATGTGAGTGGGCAGTAGTGCATACCAGAGGCCCTCCTACTTGCCAAAATGTGATTCTTGATTTACGATTGCGCTTCGGTCACAACAATGAAATGAAACTGAAAGTGTCGCATGCATACTGCATATGTAAATGATCTAAAGTGAACTATGTGAAAGTGAACTATGTGAAAGTGAAATTGAATGCATGTGAATATATGAAAGTGTGAATATGTGATTCAGTGTGTATATGAATTGTGAATGCATGAGTTGGGTGAACCATCGATGATGGTTTCTCATTGAGTTCGCAAACTCACCCAACATTGCATCTATTTTTCAGGAACTGAAGAGTACGCCGTTAGACTAACGGGAGTATGATCGTTGCTAGCAAGGCAGAGTAACGGGTCGGGATCAGTGTCGTCACATCTGCATGAGTACAGTGTTTTGTTCGGTGGGCCCTAGCTTAATAAATGTAATAGTGTGTTGAGATTTTGATTTGAATTGTTTTGAAATGGCATCGAGTCCGATTAGGTCATGCCTTTACGCTTATGTGATCGATTGAGCAATCGTTGAGTGCTAATTAATAACGAAAGTATTTTGTATCTGAAAATGTTTTGTGATATGTCGGGCCCAAAGTGTGTTTTGATTTCGTAGCGTTAAAACGCGTTTTGGAAGAAAAATTTTATAACGAGTTTTAAATTGTGATCGATCGTTTAGCATGCCACCTCTCATGGTCACGGCTCGGATGTCCTTTGTAGATGTCGGGTTCGGGTCTCGCGAGAGTCAAAAGCTTCAATCAAGGTTTCAAAGATGACACTAATTTTATTGACTGAAATGGTGACTGCAAAATGATAATGTTTAAATCAGTAAAAATGATGGATAATAGCGATACTCAAAGTCATTAAACAGTTTCTTTACCGAGAATCTGATCGCGCATATTATGAAACACCTTTGGGCTGAATACATAATTTATGAAATTAGACCTATACATAAAATTGATCGGAGTACAAACCATCAACTCTCATGACACTACCACCTTTGGATGAATAGATCACTTGAGCAATAGTTTTCCTCCATCTAATGCCTTTATGTATATCTCAAAATTTTATGTGAGGCTAACACCTTTGAGCAGAATAACTAAATATAAAATCAGAGACATCCCCTAACATGTAAGCAGGACAATTAAAAATGTTAACTTGAATGGTCACTTTAGTGACTACATCCTCATCAGCACTCAAAAAGCCCACAAATATAAGGGATACATCTTTATATTATCCTCACATTCTTGATAGGCATATCATATGTAATAATGTAACATCAATAAAAGCAAAATCTCGAATGTACAATCTCATTGTCATACACTCTTGCTAAAGACATTCTCTAAAAACTTTATTTGAGACTTTTGTAAAGAAAAATCTCATTAGAGCGACTATTGTGCATCACCGAATACTAAACCGATTGCCTAAGACACAAGAACCTCATGTATCTCCTTTATGGCAAGTTCGTTGCATGAAAATTCGCTCAAAAATAGCTTCAGTGTCTTAAAACCCTTTTTCGGTGACTATCATGTAATCCCGAGCACTGAACAATCAGACCTGAGACACGAAAACTTGAAATATCTCCCTTAAGTGATGTCTGAAGCATAAAAATTTATTCAAAATTGGATTGCCTTAGTTTCTTTTTTGGAGTTAAACCTTAATTTATTACTAATGTAATAAATCAAAAAAAAGGAAATTTTCACTTTATAAATTTCCTGGACTCGGAAACTAACCCAAAACACCTCAGGGCACCCTTATGGGAAATATGGAGACACGTCTGGGGCGTGTCGCGCAGATGCGTCCACCGAAGCTAGCACACGCAATGCACATGTTCGATATGTGTGCGGTCATCATTGTCCCACGTGTTTAGCGCCTGCAACGCACGGACCAAACTAACTGCTCTCAAGGCAGTAGTAACATGCACTCGATGATCTTCGTCGTCTCTGACTGTCTGGGTGAGTGTCAGACCTATTTTTTGTGCTCCCAGACTCGTTTTCAACCCGTTTCTCTAGGCTAAACATATATACATACATATATATATATATATACATATGTATACATATATATATACATATATATACATATATATATATATATATATGTATGTATATGTATATACATATATGTATACATATATATATACATATATGTATATACATATATATATATATGTATATATATATATATATATATATATATATATATATATATATATATATATATATATATATATATATATATATATATATATATATATATATATATATATATATATATATATATATATATATATATATATATATATATATATATATATATATATATATATATATATATATATATATATTGTAACACTTCACACCATGCAGGATCCAAACCCGACATCCATAAGTGATATCCGTCCGTGCTCATGAGAATGGCGTATAACCACTCGATCGTAAATCAAGACATTACTTTTAAATAACAAATGCGCGAAGTCTATCCAATTGGGTACAAACATTTTCAATAGCCATCGAGATCAATCTTACGAATACAAATAACCATTTTAGTACAAAAGTCAAGACATGCAATGCGATACCGAACCGATCCCGACTTCGACCTTCACTTGAATCCTGCGAACATACTCCCGTTTTGCTAACGGGTACTCTTCGATTTCTGAAAAATAAGTTGCAATGTTGGGTGAGTTTGCGAACTCGGTGAGAAACTATCATCGATGGTTCACTAAATCATGCATTACATAAATTGCGTATAAGACGACACAAGTAATATTAATTAACAGTATTATATAACAATTTCTGATGGTCTATAAACCATTTACGACAATATCGGTAATAATATTACAAGAGCATAATGCGATTCACGAGATCACATCACAATTTGATAAATCATGGCATCACTCGGTTCAAGAATCATCACACAATTTGGCGTTCAATCAATCATGTATATGATGCATATGAGACTCTTTCCGGTTATTCGATGTTGTGCCCAAGTGCTCATCAAGAAAGCAATGGGACGCGCGTCGTGGATTTCTCCCTCGGGCTAAGCCCTGAGACGATGCGATGTTCGAGCTCTAGGCTCTTTTCAAATGAGATTAGCAACTTGGGTCACGATCCTTTATCGATCATGCATTTATGCATGCAATGCGATGTTCAATAAATTCAGATTGAAGAGCTCAAGATATGGCTATAAAAGCCCTAGTAGTGTATTTCTCAAGAACATACGAAATTCAAGATTTAGTGATTCAAGAATTTACAGAGTATAGCTATAAAGCCCAAAGGTAACAAGACTTTCAATGATTCAAGAATTCGATCCAATACAAGAAACACATACAATGCGATCGTACTTCTTTCCAAAGAGTCATGCGGTCATACAAAGGCAATTCACATTGTTCGATTCTATACAAGAAGAGCATGCAACTCATCATATACATTTTAATAATAATACAAGGCAATCCAATCACATATAATTCAAGAATCATGTACTTCACGTTATCAAGTAATTCTGATGAACATTTAGACACTCAAGAATTTGAGAAACCAACTAGGTTACTCACTGTAACTTCCGAACTCATCGCTGAAGTCCCAAAGAATGCCCGTGGAACGACGATCCAACAAAGGCTCTATAACGAAGACGAAGCAGGTCCATTACAAAATCGCTCAATTAAAAAAGACAAGAATGCATATGTCTCTATGAAATTATGTCCAATGCATGATCACGATTTAGGTGCTAAAACCCCATTTCGATATCCTATGATCGATCTCAACTCTCACTCAATTGGATCAATCTTGATTTAGTTCAATCCTCAATTCAGTTCAATTTTCTCAATTCATACTTCCTATAACAATTTCCTATCCATTGGTCAAATTATACGTTGAAAACTCAATTAGAACTCCAATTGTCTCAATTCAATATTTTGGTCACACTATTAACCATAATTGACCTTAATCTCTACAAATCAGTACCATCATATTTAAATTCTAATTTCATAATTATTCTCAATCGAGACCTCTTTCCCTAGTTCGCAACGAATCTGGAATCACTTCAATTGGAGGTCTATACCAAAAGTTATGCCCAATAAACCATAATTAAACCAATAAAGCAGTTCCTCCCGTCGCGACCTTGCGGCCTTATTGCGTTACAACGGGTCATTGCATGGCGTGAAACACGCCGCCGCGAACGCCTCACGCCAGCTCGTCGCGGCGTCAACCAAATGACGCTCGCCGCGACGTCCCCTTCTCCCTCGCCGCGACGTGAAACCCTTTTGCCCGCGCTGAAATAATAATCCTTTCGCTGCCTGAGTCGCAGGTCGTCTTCTCCGATCGATTTTCCGCCATTAGAGCTATTAATAACCTTCATTAAACACCCTAACCACTCAATCTAACCCCATAAATGCCATAACTGCTCAAATAACCAGTAATAACAACATTAAAGCCAATAAAAACTTACCAATCGATGAATCGATCCACAACTTCCGTAAACCCTAAAATCTTCCCCAATCACCGATTAACACTCTCCAAATCCTTCTCGACCTTTATCAATCACACTAAATCAATTAGCTTTGCATAAGGAGAAGATCCAGTAAGAAAACAATCAAAAACTCATACCAATGGGAAGGGATCAAGACTCACCGAGGAGGGAGAAAGAAGAAGCTTATGTTCTTCACTGGGATGAAATCCCCAAAATTTCCAAACCTAGCTATTTATAGGCATAGGTCTCCAAATCACCTAAATTTCAGTCTCTAAATTTCAATGACTCAACATATTTATTTCTTATCAAGAAAATCCTAATTTTCCATCACCATTGGACGCTTCTTCAAGATTATACAATCAATCGATCCACGCCTAAGTATTTCCGGTCAAGGCGATTTCTTCCAATTTCCGAAATTTTCTATAAGCCTCTATAAATTTCCAATCACTGCAAACAGTTCTAAATCAGTCATTTGAACCCAAGAACTCTAATTTCTCACTCAATCATATTTCCAATCGGCCCAAATACCACAAGTCGATCAATTCACATACCATCAATTCGGTCAATTCCAATTCACAATGAAATACGGAAAATCATAAATGCATGTATCTATGAATAAATGACTATGCATATACGCAGAGACTGTTTCTCTATAATTAGAGGCCAAGAGCACGCTTTCGATCAGAATACATCTGAGATGACCCTATCATCATTCCCCAAGATACTATAACACCCTTATCGACAAGAAGGATGTTACATATATATATATATATGTAGTATGTATGTATATGTATATATATGTATATACATATATATATATATATATATATATATATATATATATATATATATATATATATATACATATATACATATATATATACATACATATACATGTATATATATATATATATATATATATATATATATATATACACATATACATATATATATATATATGTATATCTACTTTCATGCAAGAAAAAAATGGAAAACAGAAGTTAACTCTCCGAAAATCTTATGGAGTAAAACAAAAAAAAAAATCGTTTTTAACTACCTGATCACGTCACAGCTCTGATATCACGTGTAATAGGTAACGATACCTTAGTCACGTATCTCAGATCGAATTTAAAAGGGAAATAAACGAAAAAATGTAAAAAATACCTGATTTGGATTTCATAACTTCAAACTAGCTTTTCAAAGTCGAAACGAGGGCGAATATATCGCCATCTTCCCGGGAACCGCTCACTAGGACACGGTTAACGTCTTTCTATAGTTTTCTTAAAACGTAAACTCTCTTAACATGTCAGAGAATTATTATGCTTACGAATGACATGAGTAACTGCAGAAGACTTTAACCTTTATATATAGTTTCCATATCGAACTTCCCCATCACAGGTTCGATATAGATCTAGTCTACACTGATTGTGATCTATTTTTTACCCAAACTTTGACCCATTGATTTAGATTACTTATTGGATCACTTTATTATCTTTATTCGGATCAAATTACATAACTTAACCAATAAGTTATTTGAAAAACTTAAAATGTAATTAAATATTGTCGAACTTTATGAGAAAAGAAAAAAATATCCAACAATTAAAAATTGTAAGCAACCGAATGAACATAAAATAATAAAAATCACGGGTATGGAGACACTAACACCCGAAACTAATGTCAAAGTGATATTTAGAAATAAGTGACAGTATTATTGCCTTACAATATAAAGATCGAATGATAGATGCCACTAATTGCTAATATCAATAAGCAAAATAAATTACTCATTACACTATAGTATATTTTAATAGCAGAAAGTTACCAAAATTCAAAGGTTTTAAAGTAGTTAATGTGTCAAACTCACACGAGGGTTGTTGTTACTTTCAATAGAATAAAGGGCAGCTTTAGCGATTGCACTTCTTTTTTTATTTTATAAAATGAATATTTTTATTGCTTGAATTTTACGATAATTTTTTTTACAAATATTAAGAAATAATTTTTGGACTCCAAACCAAAGTATCGTTTCCTTTTTCTTTTATTAAAATTAGAGCGAAAAAAGGGGTAAGATCATGGCCTTTTGCTTCATTGTGGCCCATAATTGGCGTCATGTTAGGCACTTCTCCATTATGTGACTCGTACTAATGCTTTATCAATTGCTTGCGCTCCTTTTCATGGTGAAAGGTAGGTCTCTTATTTTGTCATCTTGCAACCTCTCCTTACATTTATATTTTAATCAATTTTTTCCAGGGTCGACTGATTGTAGCTTGTTTGCGTTTTGATACATGATTGTAGTTTAATTACAACACCCTTTATAACCAATATGGACTTTTTCATGAAACATCGTTTGTGTTTCTGGAGTCAATAATTGTATTTAGACCTCCCAATGGATTGTACTTCCATGTTTTCAACTAATGATTAACACCAAATACATTTTGTGATTGTGATTTGCGGAAGTAGAATCAATAGTGTCTGACACCTGTGGAGCAATAAATTTCAGGACCAAATTGAAACCAACAACTATACTCAATGGTGTCTACACAAAAATGATCACTGATGCCCTGCACAGAAAGAAAGCCAAAACAGAATAAACAAGACCCTGAAAGCTGAAACCCCCAAATTACATAACAGAAACTGACATCGCAGAGTTTGAAGACATTACCATTTCTTATCATGGTGATTCAAGGAAGCCAGTTTTGGTCAAAACAGCATTCCTTACTCTGCTAAGATCCCTACCTTTCAGGGTCCTACCAACACCTTCACATACAGAAAATGAAGAAATCCGAGTCCTTGCAAGCCTTGCTGCAATCAACTCATGTGGGGGCAGCTTCGATTTGAATTTACCGTCATCATCATCATCTTCTTCTTCTTCACTGTCACCACCACCACCATCATTTTCACTGCCATCAGGACCGCCGTGGTTATCATCAATCCATGAATTTACGTTTTTGGAGGCTTTCTTGGATTTTCTTCCAGAAATCATAGACCAGTCAGGAATGTTGACAGGTGCTGATTGTTGCTGCAGAAGTTTGATTTCATGTGAAGAGGTGTTACTGCTACTGTTACTACCAGCAGTTGTTGCTCTTGGAATCATTCTTGCGGCGCTTGGGAAGTTCCTTGAAACAGAAACTGAGGGTTCTATGGATTTAGTGTTAGATGCTTGAAAGGTTGAATCTTTACTTTCTTTTAAGACATCCCAGACATCCTCTTCATCAAAGTCTCCATCTCTCAGTGATCTCCACAAGCCACTGCTCTGCCTCGATAAGCCACGCCTATAATCCATTGCCAATTGCCTGCAAATTTACAAACTAGAAAATATTATACAGACTTGAAATTTTACGGTCTTTAAAATTCGCAATTCAAGCGAATACGATACAAAGAAAAGAAAAGATTTCAGAGATCATGACATAGCTTGGCACCAACCTAAGTCCCAAACTGGAAAAGCAGTTCATGTAAAGAAGAAGAACTGAGAAAAAGAAGAGAAAAAGGAATCCAACTTTTCAATGAATTGAGAACCTTCAAAAAAACAGTCTTAGCTTTCCTCGGGATTCTAAAGGGAAATCTGCAACATGTAAAGGATATTTTGAACTAAACAAGAAAATCAAGCATTTTTTTCTTTTCTTTTTCTGCTCTCGACAGAATTCAGGGAACAAACGAAAAGAAAAGGATTGAAGAGTGAACAAGTTGCTTTCTTTTGATCATCAGATTCTTATTTCTGGCCCTCAAATCTGTTAAAAGAGTTGGTGGTGATAGCCCAAGATCTACACACGAAGAGGCACTGTAATGAGAAAGAAGCATGAATAAGACGGACCTTACTTTTGTCCTCTGGAGATCTCCTAGTGCTTGTCCAATGTGCTTCACCTTGACAGCTTGACTCCTGGGACAATGATATAAGAAAGCAAATGAACAGTACTAATAAGTAAAATGTAAATTCAAGGTACCCTTTGGATCATTTACTTTCTTCCTTTATAAACTTTATGACCCCAAATCTTCCCTTCTCTTTAGGTTGGATTTGAGACCAGGCTAAATTGAATGATAAGTTTTCTTTCTATATTATGCGCTGGGACATGAAATGATAATGATTTGTATTAACATCTATTCATTAGCACGCTAAGTTTTATTAGATACACTAAAATTTCCTTCCTTTCCTAACTATAAGAAACTTGACTGAGGTAAGGAATATTATGGAGTTAAATTTTACCTGATTTCTACGTTTGTTTTCAATATTGATAAGAAGATGTTTAACTACTCTTACCTTTAGATTAATTTAACCTTTTAGATTGGTCAATTATATCTTGGTACAGTGGATATGTTACCAGGTATGCTATTGCATTCTTCAGTTCTCAAGTTGTGGGTGCCATTTGGTTCAGTGTAAATCATTGGCATGTTCGTAGCCCATAAAGACTAAATTTGCAGGGACAGCGGTGAATGGTAGCCACTAGCCACTAGCCACTAGCAGATTCTCAGGATTGCTATGGAATGAGAGCAGGAATGGAAAATGATTCCGACAATGTTGCAGTAAGTAATAGTATGATCCATTATAGCAGGATACTAGCTTGTCTTTAGTTTGGTGTTTTTCTTTGAAAAGCATTACAGATCACAAAAACCAAATTCTTCAATCCCATTATTATCTTGTATCGTCCATTGCCAAGATGCCTTGCCAATCACAATCTTTTCCAGCCACCTACAGCACTGCTTTGAGCCTATTCCACCTTCCATCCTTTCTCTTCCATCCATAATCGAGACTCAAGAACATAATGCTTCAAATTCCATTATATCAATCAGGCTTTAAATTGAATTTAAACCGAAATATTTAAGAAAATACTTTATTTTCTTATTATGTTTTCTTTTCATCTAAGAAATTTATCTTCAATTGACTGTTAATATTAAAATATTCGTTAAAAAGTTGAAATTTTAAAATTGTTGTCTTTCTTAAACTTGGAAATTGGAGGCCCAATAATACGTAATCTTACTTTTATATAATAGAGACTGCTTTTTAATAAATATATATGCAATGCAACATAAAAATACTACAAATTGTAAATGACTATGTATTAAAAAATACAAATATGTAATGCAATACAAATTAACGTAGTTATAGAATATGTTAAATATTAACAATAAAAGATAAAAAATTAAATAAATACACAAATTTAAAAAGATACGTACAAGATTAAATCAAACCAATCATGTCAAGAAAGTAATTAAGTTAAGTAGTTAATGACTAAGACGTAAGTACTATGCATTAAACTTGAAGTACACAATCTAAAAACTTTAAGAGAATGTAAATGACCACTTTAAGAGAAATTATTTATTCAGTATCATAATACACAAGTTTTATATTGCGGTTATATTCTTGGTAAGTTTTATCTTAGCTATATCATTTTGACGGCTTCTTTCCAGTTTTTCTTAAATCTTCTTTTTTCTTTTACAATTTCTAAGTATTATTTTCTTGCATTTTTTTAGTGAATCATTATAGTGTCTCCTTTTAACATATCTGAATCACCTAAGTCTTGTTTCTCTCAATTTTCTATTAATATTAGTTACCTTTAATTTGTCTCTGAATATTAAATTCTTGACTTTATCTTTTCTAATAAGATCACAAATCTAACGAGGCATCTTTATCTTCGTCACTATAAACTTATGATTATGTATTTATTTGATGGATTAACACTCTCTTCTATATAACATGGTTGGCTTAATCATTAAAATGAGAAAAATACAAAATGAAAAGATAATAAATTTGGTTATCTGTAATTAAAATCATTCTTCTAATTATCATTTGCAATTCTAATAACCATTTGGGGCTAAAACACACAAACTACCATAACAAAACCAAACTTCTAAAAAAAGGATACCCTCGTCATTAATATAATTGAATTTAATTCATAGAAATTAAAAAAAAAATTAAAAGGAAGCAACTTTTAGGAGCCGTCATTTCATTTCAGAAAGGGTAGGCCATTGTTTTGAAAGTAATTACAATTAAGTGAAACTCTGAATCAAAAGGGATGATTGAACATGAAGACAAAAGGTTTCTTCTATATTGAAAGTGAGATTAAAATTGGAGCAACCTGCCATCCGGCAAGAATGACCCACATACCACATGCATCAATTAAGCAGCCGTCATTCAACGTACCTGGGCAATCAAACTGCGCATCACTAATAGACAAAAGCATTTGGGAATTTTCTCAGTAACCAATCCATACTGACTGCTGTCTTTCGAGCATACTCATGTACATTGAGAGTCTGTTAACAGTTTTTCTTTCCTCTAGATGGTGTTGACTATATTCATTATAATTGATTTAAGCAAGATTATGGCGGCTGTTATGTGTACCGTTCGTTAGGCCCCATTACTGTAGGGTCGACGCTTGATTAATAAGACAATATTAGCATATACGCACAGATTGCTTATGTGGCTTTTGGTTTAGGTAATGTTTTACACATTTTTAAGTTGATTAAACCAAACTAACTTAAGACGAGTGAACTGAATATAAAGTGATTTAACTAATGTAGCTTACCATTTCAAAAGACTGCATTGATAAAGAAAAAAGGGTCAGTAACTGCGCTTATCTTGCATGAAATTTGATTTCCTAATGTGTTGGAGCACAGACAAAATGTGTTCGAACATCAATGGATGACAGTTCTCTGTCAAATTTTAAGTGTGGTGACGATATCAAAGTGAATGAGATGTAGGAAGGTTGTCAATCGAATTATGAGAAGTTGGCATCAATTGCAGAATTTGGTCGTGCCTAAGTGGTGTTCATTTTTGTTGTTGCCGTCTAATAGAGAAACTGGTGAAGAGCAAAGGCGTTCATTTTTGTTAGTTTTTATTTTTATTTTCATGACATCTTTTTACTTCTTTACTATTTCTATCCAGTTAGCAATCAAGCGTCTTTGGGATTGTCAAAACAGAAAAACTGAGTCTGTTTAACATGAAGTTATCAAATTCTACACTTCTTCTGAAGGGTCTGTTGCAAAAGAGAGGTGTAAAAGGAGCTTTCAACCTCATTAAGAGTCTCAAATGTGAGCATAAACGGCTCGTGAATGCATCTTGTAGCTGTCGAGGTGGAGAAACAGATTCTTCATTCATCAATTCGTTGCCGGTGTATAGGACATGGTGCCTCGTCTACTCAGATAGGGTTAAGTTTGAAACTTCAGATGAAGCAATTTGGCCACATGCTTTTAGGTTTGGCGTCTGTTGTCCTTTTCTCTTTCTGCTAATGTATTATAATAGCCGTAGGTGAAGCTTTCTCAGAAAAAATGCAAGGCAATGGCCAATGGCCACTAGGAATGCTTGAGCTCAGCAAGTTGTCCGACAACCAAATATCACTCTGTCCTTGTGCACAAGAGTTATTGGTTGTCTTATATGGCCATCACCAAATTCCAAGTTCGGAGGGAAAAGATCCTCATAGGGGAGGAATGCAACACCACACAAAATATATAGAGGCTTCTTAGATAATCTGGTTAGGTGATTAACTGAAACGTAGTAAAAGATCATTTAACAAGAAACACAAACTCCATGGCTAAACTAACCAATCCTCCTTTCCTTTACTTCTTCCTAAAAGTGCAATCAGAAGCAACATAACTATGCACTCAAGAAACTCACTTTCCTAAGGTTCACATGTTCTTCCTAAAAATGCAATCAGAAGCAACATAACTATGCACTCAAGAAACTCACTTTCTTAAGGTTCACATGAAATTCTAAGAGGTCGTGATTGAAATCCAAACCAGCAGCTTTCTGTGGATTATACAAATAGCTAAAAACTAGTGATTGAATACAAAATGAAGCACTGGGTTAAAGAAACCTTACAAACAAACCAGATTAGTAGATTTCTTTATAAGCTTTCATTTCTGCATGTCGTGGTTCACTTCGAAACAAAGTTAGATTAACAAAAGAAGATCCTAATATCAATCGATCAAGTGAAAATAAGCATGTGGGATTCCAATTTGCAACTGAAATGATCGTAAGGAAAGCTCAAGATAAGAATATAACTAACACCAAATCTTTCATTTAAGAAGTTATACCCCTAAGATCACAGTTAAGCACCACCCTGTAAGTGAATTACTCATTTAAGAATAACTATTATTTCAAGCACATAACAACATTAGTTATTCAAAATGTTGAAGCACACTCAGTTTGCATACGTTTCAGGAATGTTATTTGAGAAAATATGATTGAAACTGGACCTTCTTCTTCACATGTTTACTCTTTTGAGGTCGTCCTTCTACGAGAAGGCAGAAGACAATTTCTTCAAACAGCAAAAACATATTTAGTTTCCTATTTTAGCTTTCAACCAAAATCAAAACAGTCACATAATTGAGCTTAAGATACTATTCTGGTGAACAATAAGAAGAAAATGACGACACATAGATCATCAATTGGCATTTCAAGACATCAATAGATTATCTGAAAACAGATCTATACAACACAAATAATTTTCAAGAAAAGGAGCTGTGAACAATAATTTGCTGATTGATAAGTGCATATGCACACAGGGAAAAAAAGGTACACAAACATCCATAAATGACGAAGTGCCATCCGGAAAGCTTGTTGAATATCCATGCGCGTATGCTGTCCAACATTTCCTTAATCCTATAGTTAATGCCACACAGAACAGCTAAATTGTCGGAGAAAATAAATTTACACAAAGTTTCAGATCTCTTGGTAATTAAATTTTGACATCCAGAGATCCAAACTAAATTCAATTTGGTTGTGAATCAGGGAACATTTACCACTAAATATTTGTTAAGAGTACATTTACCACTAAATCTTTGTTAAGTGTTCTGCAGTCTCTATTACAATGAAGTTTGGATCTGAAAGGAGAAAAGGTCACCAAAACAAAAATTCCCAGTGGAAGGATTTTTTACTTCTCATTAATGTTCATGCAGTTACGATTTGTGAATGAGAATGATTATCTTTATGGTAGCTTCCATGGCTACAAAATCCAGCTAATCACAGCATTCTTACCCGACAGAAGTGACATGTTAATACGAATAACAAACATAAATCAAGAAACTTGAGGATCATAAACTGTTTATGTCAAAGCCTCAGCTCCAGCTATGATCTCTAGTATCTCTCCAGTAATCTTTGCCTGCCGCTCTCGATTATATTCAATAGAAAGATTTTTCTTCAGTTCAACAGCATTATCTGTAGCATTACTCATGGCATTCATCCTCGCCGCAAGCTCACTAGCCAAGGACTCCTGCAATGCTTTTAAAATCTGACTATTCAAATAAAGTGGCATCATAGCATCAAGAATTTGAACTGGATCTTGCTCGAATTGCAAAAGAGGTGAAAGTCCCTCACCCTTTACAGTGAAACAGTCCCTCTCCAAGGACAATTTCCCTCCCTTACTTGTCAACCTAAAGAACTCATCTTCCACAGCATCCACACATTTACCATTTACATCACAAACCCCTCCCCTTGGACACAGTGGCAATAACGTGTGAATCACTGGATCGGACTTAACTAAAGACACAAACTTAGTGTAAACAAGCTCAACTTTATCGACCTCCTCGCTAACAAACAGTGAAAAAACATCATCAGCAATCAGCTGAGCCTCTTTTGCGGTGGGAAAGCCCCCTCCCTCTATAAACTTATCGACTAAAATGTTAGGCCTCCGCCTAAAATACGAGTTGCCCCTTTTTCCTACACTAATGACAGTGTACTCTAACTCAAGTTCTTTCAACTCTTTCATCCGGGTCTCAGCTTTTTTCAACACCACATTGTTAAACCCACCACAAAGGCCTCTGTCACCGGTAATAACAATAAGCGCTACTTTTTTCACAGGCCGGATAGTCGTTAAAGGAACATCAATATCATCCAACTGACACTCTTCGTTAATGTTACAAAGCATTTCGAGGAGGCTTTCAGTGAAGGGTCTACCATTGATAACAGCCTCTTGGGCACGCCGTATCTTCGCAGCCGCAACTAATTTCATCGCCTCCGTGATTTTCTGGGTATTTTTAACAGTACCAATTCGCTCCCTAAGCTCACGTAGTCCGCAACGAGTCGGCGTAAAAGCCGAACATTGGGATACAGAATCACGTAATGGTGAGATTTTTGTCAAAGGAAGAAATGGGTATGGCTGAAACTGATAAGAAAGCAGACTAGAATTTGAAGGTCTTAGCGAGACCCACATGATCAAAAACAAGTTTGGATTTTGCACAAAACTGGAGAGAACAAGACGGTGAAAACAAGAAGGGGTTAAAAGGAGGGTTCAGGATTTCAAAAAGAGGAGGCAGAATTTTTCATAGAGATTACCAGGAAGGAGTTAAGGAGACGCAGGGACCTTGATTCCCATAAGACCCCCGAGGGCCCCGACCCTCAAACAACGGTCGGGGTGAACGGCGTTTGGTTCCTGAGAAAACGGCAAGTGTTTTTGATATAGATTACTGATTAGAGCAAATGAAATGAAAAATAAAATGGTTTAATTTTGTACTAAACCAAAATCAGTGGATCAATCCTACCAAAAAAAAAACAGTGGATCCAAAGTCCAAACATGCTGCTTTAACTATGATCGAGGACCAAATGCTAAAAAACAAAATACTCAATCTCTCTAACAAAATCTTGTTTAGTTGTCTTGAGCAATAGAAAATAGATTATGCTTTTCTTGTAATGTTAAGCATTTTCTTCCTCTTCTTTTCGCTGATAAAATTATTTTTATTATATATTAATGTAATATATATTTTATTTTGTTTAATTACAAGAATTTAATTTTATCCCATTTATGTTATGTGATATGTATTTATTATAATTAAATTAAATTTATTATTAACAATTTAATTCTAATTAACTTAATAATTATAGTTTAACTAAAAGATTTTATCAATAATTAATAATAATAATAATAATAATAATAATAATAATAATAATAATAATAATAATAATAATAAGTTTATTAGAATCTCAATAAAAGTTTATTTTCGCTTTTATATTTATCTAAAAGATTTTATCTTATCTCTAATTAATGTCATTTCCCAATTTTCCCACACATCGTTGCATAGTCTATTTGGTGAATAAGACTATGATGTTAGACATGTTGCAGATCCAGTTATTTATACATAAGTTGTTTTTAGACCCAAAGTGAATTTATGGTAAGATATGATTGCGGAGATTTGAAATGAGTTATGTTTTACTGATTCTGTGCATACATATTTATACAAAGAAGAGAGATACATATTTATACAAAGAAGAGAGGGCAAAATAAGGTAATACTGTCCCTAAAATTATGCCTTAGTCTACTCCTAAAATTATGCCTCAATTTACTCCTATAATTATGTCAACCATAGCAGCTATACTTAGTCAGACAATTCTGTCATTACTAATTTTAGGTGATGTACAATTCTGCCATTACTAACTTTAGGTGATGTTTGACCACACTCCCCCTCAAGCTGGTGAATAGGTATTCTTCATTCCCAGCTTGGATACAATGGTCTGAAATGTAGAACTATTCAACCCTTTAATTAGAACATCAGCAAGTTGATCATGTGTAGGAACATAAGGTGTACAAATCAGCCCACTCTCTAATTTTTCTTTGATGAAGTGCCTGTCAACTTCAATATGTTTTGTCCTATCATGTTGTACTGGGTTGTGGGCAATGTTGATTGCAGATTTGTTGTCACAATAGAGTCTCATTGGGCCATCCCACTTTATCTTCAAATCTTCAAGAATAATCTTTAACCAAAATAACTCACAAACACCTTGAGCCATTGCTCAATTACGCCTCTCTGCACTTAGATCGAGCTACCACATTTTGCTTTTTACTTCTCAAGTTACCAAATTCCCACCAAGAAATGTGCAGTATCCTGATGTTGATCTTCTATCAACGATTGATCCAGCATAATCAACATCAGTATATGCCTCGATCATCATACCTCTACTTCTTCTAAACAAAATACCTTTTCCTGGTGCTCCTTTAAGATAATGTAATACCCGTGGGTTGCTTTGCAAATGAACTTCCTTGGCTATGCATAACCGACTAATCACACTTACAAAGATATGCGATATCCGGTCGTGTGTGAGATGATAAATGAGTCTTCCCACAAGCGCCGATACATTTCTCTGCTTATCGGGACATCCTCTTTCGCTTTCCAAGTTTAAGATTAGGATCTATGGGTGTACTTGTTGGTGCACATGCAAGCTTACCAGTATCCTTCAGAAGGTCTGTTACATAATTCTGCTGAGAGATAAAAATTTCACTGTTTAGAATGAGCTACCTCAATTCCTAGAAAATATTTCAGTCTCCCTAGTGTTTTAATCTCAAACTCCTTAGCCAAATGTTGGCTCAAAACTTCTTTCTCCATAACATCATCTCCTGTCACTATTATATCATCAACATACACTAGAAGAACTATAATTTTTCCAGAAGAAGTTTGTTTGATAAACAGGGTATGGTCTCCTTGGCTCTGTTTGTATCCTAAAGTCATCATAACTCTAGCAAATCTCCCAAACCATGCTCTTGGTGATTGCTTAAGGCCATACAATGTCTTTTCTAATTTACACACAAATTCAGCACCCAAGTTCTTTTCATAACCTGGTGGAATTTGCATATAAATTTCTTCCTCTAGTTCACCGTGTAAGAAAGCATTCTTGACATCAAATTGATGCAAATCCCAACCATAATTAGCTGGCAAAGATAACAAAATTCTAACCGTGTTCATTTTGCAACAGAGCAAAAGTCTCCAAGTAATCAATGCCATAAGTTTGGGTATATCCTCGCCACTAACCGTGCCTTATACCTCTCAATGGATCCATCTCGCCTACATTTCATTGTGTACACCCACTTGCAACCCACTGGTTTCTTTCCTGGTGGTAACTTCACCAACTCCCAAGTTTTGTTCTTCTCTAATGCCTCCATTTCCACATTCATAGCTTGTTTCCAATTTTCATTAGACAAAGCCTCGAGATAAGGTGGTAGGAATCGATGGTATTTAGGCTACAAGAAATGCTCTCATGGGATGGTGAAAAGTTTTCAAAGGACAAAAAATGTGCAAAAGGGTATAATGGTTTTTTTGTGCATTCTCTACTTCCTTTACGAATGGAAATTGGAAGATCTTGGTCATTATGAACTTGAGATTCAGATTTATCTCGTAATGAAGGGTTAGAAATTGTTACCTCATTCGAAGGATTTGGGTCGGACATTTGGTCTGCTGTAGAATTAGAAGTAACCTTCTTCCTCCTTATGAACACCTTGTCAAATTGCACAATCTCAGGGATAGTATCAACCTGTTCTTCATTGTCATCAACGGAAAGATTTTTTTCTGTTTCGACTTCAGGTTCATTTAGTTGTGTTTCATGGATAGATTTAGGTAGAGATGAACAAGGTTCAGATTCTGAAATTTTAAAGGAAGGAATAGACCCTGATGCGAAATCAAGTAAAAAATCTTCCTTATCTTCAATAGATAATTCGAAACCCTTAAGATAAGGAATACGAAAATAAGACTCTTCTTCATGAAATGTTACATCCCTTGAGACGTAAAATTTCTTGGATGGAGGATGATAACATTTATATCCTTTCTGAGTTGAAGAATAACCCACAAAGACACATTTTACAACTCTAGGATCTAGCTTTTCCCTATTTTGGCTATGAACATGGACAAATGACACACACCCAAAGATCCTTGATGCAAGATTATTTGTAGTGTTTAGGTTAGGATAGAAAGTTGAAAGGATGTCTAAAGGACTCTTGAAATCCAAAACTCTTGAAGGCGGTCGATTGATTAGGTGAGTTGCAGTAAGGATTGCTTCTCCCCAATAATTCTTAGGCACATTATTGTGAAACAACAAAGCTCTGGTTTTTTCAAGAAGTTGACCGTTTTTCCTCTCTGCCACTCCATTTTGTTGTGGAATATAAACACAAGATGACTCATGTACTATCCCTTCTTGTTGGAAAAATGAAGTAAGAGTTTGGTTAAAAAAATCTCTTGCATTATCTGACCTAAACCTCTTGATATTGATGCCAAACTGATTTTTTTATCATAGAGCAAAAGTTTGGGAAAACTGTACTTATATCAGACTTATTCTTGAGTAGAAAAATCCAAGTAACATGGTTGCAATCATCTATAAAAGAAACAAACCACCTTGCTCCAGAAACATTAGAAACAGAAGATGGACCCCAAATGTCACTATGAACAAGGTAGAAAGGAACAGAACTTCTTTTATAAGTGATTGGAAAAGGTACACGCTTGTGTTTAGTAAGTTCACATACCTCACATTGGAAATTTCCAACATCTAAACCCTTAAACATTGACGGAAACATAATCTGAATAATTCTAAAAGATGGGTGTCCAAGGCGATAATGATGAAGAAGAACTTTTTGCTTGTTAGATAAAACTGACTCTGTGATGAATGAAGTAGGTGACCAGTCCCTGATCATATTCAGTTGATTTGATGCTTCAAGATAGTAAAGGTCATTCTTTTCTCTAGCATGCTCAATCGTCTTCCCCGAATCCTTGTCCTGAAATAGACAGTAACTGCTATGAAAAATCACATTACAACATAAATCTTGGGTGAGTTTTTGAACAGAGACCAAGTTTGTGGATAATCTAGAAACATGAAGAACATTTTTCAAAGTCAATGAAGGACTTATTTTGATATTTCCTAAACCTGCTACAGTGGTTAGAGAACCATCAGCAATGACAATTTTTCGATTGCTTGGACATGGGGTATAGGTTGAGAAAATATTGGATGAGTGTGTCATATGATCTGTTGCTCCGGAATCCATGACCCAAGAGTTGGTAAAGGTTGTTTCTGAGACATTTAATCCAATAGAAAATGAAAACTCACCTGAATGTGCCAAAGAACAAATACTTGAAGATTTTTCAGATTTGTGAAGACTATTGATAAGTGATCTCAACCTCTCAATTTCACCTTGGCTGAGACTGTTTTGTTCTGGTAATGGGTCAGCTGGTGGTGTTGTAGCAATATGGACTTGCGCATTGTTCCTTGGTGGTCCAAATCTCTTGCTCCATTCCTTGCTCGGAGGCTTTCCATGTAGTTTCCAGCATGTCTCACGAGTGTGACGTGACTTTTTGCAGTAAGAGCACCATAAGTTGTCACGATTTTGATTATTTTGCTGGCCTTCAACTGTTGTTCCATGCTCCATGTTGGAAGTTGTTTTGTTGTTGCTATTAGCCACCATACTTGAACTTTCAACAGTGGTTTGTGGTTCAAGTATCAACCCTCTTCTACTTTCTTCACCTCGAATAAGAGCCATCACTTCATTAAAATTTGGAATCTTTAGCTATTAGCCCTTAGATTTTTATTTATTTATTTATTTATTTATTTAATTAAGCATGATTAGACTAATTAAGAAATTGAGTTAGCATGAATTAAATATGATAGCATTAAATAGCATATGACATTAATTAGCATGTAGTAACATAAATGAGATAGGTGGTGAATAAATGAAATTTAATATGTTGGTTGGTAGTTAGGTTAAGATTAAATGCAATGGGCTTGAATGAAGTAGGAAAAGAAAAGAGGAATGAGTTGGGCTTAAAAGAACAAATGGGCTTGAGTAGGTTAAAGAGAAAATGATGTAGGAAGAAAGGGATTTGGATGAAGTGAACTTGGGCTTGGGCTTAAGTTAAATGAAAGTAGTATAAGGAAGGAAGAAGGAAAGGAAGATGAAGGAGGAGTAAATGGGCCTAAAAAGGATAATGGGCTTAAGTGAAGTGAGTAGGAGTTTAAAAGAAGAAGAAAAGAAGTAGGTTAGTAGAAGAGAAGAGGAGAGGAACGAAAATTAGAGAAAGGAGGGAGAGAAGTTACGGTGAAGAGAAAAGGAGAAGAAGAAAGAAGAAAGTTTGTGATTTTCCAAGAGATTCAAGTGAGATTTTGAAGAAAGTGCAAGAAGAAAAAGTGTGGAGGAAGGTTCAAGCTACACTTTAAGCTAAGAAACCCTTTGGTTTAGTCAAGATTCAAGGTAAGTTATGTTTTCAAGGTTAAGCTTTTGTTGGTTTTATGGTTTAGATAGCTTAGAAATGAAGTGGGTTTAGTGATTCTAGGGTTAATTTCATGATTTAGGTTCATTAGGTTTTCAATTTTAGAAACCCTAAATGATGTGAGGTTCTTTTCTTGCCATGAATGAAGGAGGACAAGAAAGAAGAGGAGAACAAGAAGAGGAGCTTCCTTAGGCAAGCTTAAGCAAGGATATAATGTGGGTTTCATTTTTATCTTTATGCTAGTAAGTGTGGAATGCTACTTTAACTAATGAATTTAATGATTTGTGACTATTTGAGATAAGCATTGATTGTGCCTTAATTATGTATGTAAATGGTGTATGATTGCCATTAAATGAGCATTTTAATAGTATATGTCATTGCCTTGTTATTGCTTGAAATTGCCATGAATTGAATGAGCATGAATGAGAATCATGAAATGTGAGCTAAGCATGAAATGTAGCATTTTCAAGAAAATCGACTTTATGGATGCATGAAAATCTATTTTCAGAAAATCAGTCGATGGACAAGACAAGTCCGATTTTATGCATGAAATTCAGTGTTATGTGGGTTAGTTAAGTCCACCAACAGAGTCACGTGCGTAGACCAATAAAGCCTTCGCCCTACCGCCTGATCGTGGCATAGGATGTTCCTTTTGGACTCCTCAAAGATATGACTACACTTGTGTAGCTCATCAAGAACCGTGGACTTTTCAAACCATCACTATGTGATTATGTGTTAACATATCGTTAGCAAGAATGATGAATGCATGAATCATGAAATTTTGTTGTTAGCTTGATGAATTTGTGAAATGCAAGTTGTAAGATTTGTTAATGAGAATATTGCAAGTAGTATGAGTAATGAATAGATTGATTAGTAGTATAAATATAAACGTGTTACCCACGATTTGCTTAAAGCTCACCCCCACTTCCGTCCCATCTCCGGGTAAAGATCTGGATCTCAAGAATGAGCTCAAGGCATACTCAAGATCTTAGTGTTTTGCCCATGTATTTCATGTTTTGTAATCAATGCTTTAGGTTGCATTTTGAGAAAAGCAGATGTATTTTGATTTGAATTGTAATAGTTTGAAATGCCTACTAAAACATTGTAAAAACATTGTTTTGATATAAATGAAATGCATGAATTATGATTTATCATGATCTCCCAAAGCCATTTACTATCATGTTTAAGCATAGTTTCCAAAGTTGTATGAAATTGCTTTGGAATTCATGTGAGTAGATGAATGATGTAAGTTTAAGTGAGATTATAGCATGTTGAGAGTGGAGTGGATGAGTTGAGAGGTTTAGAAGTGTTTATGGTGTTTGGAATAAGTCAAGAGAGAGTGTAGAGGGATAGGTTTTGAGTTCAGAATAGATATAAGTCGAGTTATTGGACCCATAAGTCGACTTGTGAAGCTTTTGAATAATAAGTTGACTTGTCAGTTAGATAAGTCGACTTGTTTGTCTCGATAAGTCGACTTGTAGGTTATAAGTCGAGTTGTTTGTCTCGATAAGTCGACTTGTTGGTTAGAAGTCGAGTTGTTTGACTCGATAAGTCGACTTGTTTATCAGACAAGTCGACTTGTTCTGCAGATCCATAGATAAGAGTGTTATTTTGGGGATTGTCGAGAGCAGTCAGGGTCCAGGCCTTAGTCAGTGTATGCTCACCACCAAAGTGATTCAAATAGAGTGTGTCAAGTTAGGGTCTTAGCAAGGCAAGTGTCTCGGGAATGAGCTCCACCAGGGACCACCTCCCGGGACAGTTGGGTCTCGGATCCAACATCTATAGTAAGTTATATGCAGGTTGGGTAACGGGATCCAACAGTTGAGGTCCGGTCTCCGAGTCGGGGCCCGACACTAGCATTCCAAGGATTTGTACCCTTACTTGATCAAGATCTGGATTTAGGCCTACCAGAAAATCATAGATCCTATCTTGTTCAATAAAATTCTTCAAAATTGCTGCATCTTCAGGGCAGTTTGTTCTTATCACCCGATAGTGATCCAACTCTTGCCACAAGGATTTCAATTGATTTGAATATTCAGTGACACTTCTGTTCCCTTGTTTTGTAGCCATTGTTTTTACCTTGACATCATAACTTGAGCAGCACCATTAACTTTAGAATAGGTCTGCTGAATTGCATCCCATATATTTTTTGCAGTGTCCAAAAACATGCATGTGTCACTAATTTCTGGAATCATAGAATTCCACAACCATGCCATAATTATAGAGTCTTCTTCATCCCATGCTTCAAACTTAGGATCTTCTGGTTTTGGACCAATGCCTATGAGATGGCTAACTTTTCCTTTCCCTTTCAACGTTGCACGAATGAGTTGAGACCATTTAAGGTAATTCTTTCCATCTAACATGTAACAAGTCTGAATATTTGGCAATTGTCCTGATTGTTATTGTCGGATTGTCTCTCCAGATTGAATTGTTGTAGCATTCTTCTCTTCCCCCGACATATTGAACAATACACAAAAGAATACAGAAATGGAAACAAACTTAATCCTATAGGAAAGGACTGATGTATTGGCAATAAAGGCCAAAAAACATTGCAGGGTATTTGGCAATGAAGGTCAAAAGAAAAAATACCCAGAATAAAGCCTAAAGCTCTGATACCATGTGGAGATTTGAAATGAGTTGTGTTTTATTGATTCTGTGCATACATATTTATACAAAGAAGAGAGGGCAAAATAAGGTAATACTGTCCCTAAAATTATGCCTTAGTCTACTCCTAAAATTAGGCCTCAATTTACTCCTATAATTATGTCAACCATAGCAGCTATACTTAGTCAGACAATTCTGCCATTACTGACTTTAGGTGATGTACAATTATGCCATTACTAACTTTAGGTGATGTTTGACCACAATGATGACTAATGCAATGCAAGGTATAAAGCATAGTAAGGTGTGAGTTGATTGATTTGCAGTAGAATTGCAAACTCGTTAGTTGTAAATGAATTTGCAATACCTGAAGGATTTCGAGATAAAGTTTAACAGTTTTTAGGCTCGCTCAGTTGCCTGATGGTTCACTCAGGGAGAAATGTTGACTTTAATGTTATCTTCTCTCCCTTATCTTCGAAGGATACATTTTGAATAATTATGACAATTGTAGCTCATGATGATATAAAGTTACATCAAATGACTGTCAAAACCACTATCTTTAATAAAGACCTTTATAAAAAGATCTATATGGTATAACCTTAAGGATTTCAGGATCTAGATAGAACTAACATGGTTTGTACATTAAATAAATCAATATATGGTTTACATCAAACCTCCTGAAAGTGATACTTTACATTTGATGAGGTTGTGACCTCTTTCGACTTCGTAGAAAATAAAATTAGAAAGATGCTTGTATCACAAGGTAAGAGGGAGTAAAGTTATCTTCTTATTATTGCATATGGATGATTTATTGTTCACATCAAATGACTTGACCATGTTGCATGAGGTTAAGTAACTTTTGGCCAAGCTTTTTGACATAAAGGACTTTAACGAAGCATCTTTTATCCAAAGTATACAAATTTACTGGGACAGATCTCAATACAATTAGGCCTTTCACAGAGTGCATATATTGAGTATGTATTATAAAAATTTCATACGGTTGACTGTAAACTTATTGTAGTACCAATCTCTCATAGTGAGAGGTTATCTTTGACATAATATCCAAATAATGAAATAAAAAGAAGGCTATGAAGAATGTTCCTAGTTCTAGTGCGGATGGTAGCTTAAAGTATGCATAGGTGTGCACTAGGCTGGACATTGCATTTAGGGCTGGATTGTTTGGTCAATATTTAGTTAACTTAGGTATAGACCATTAGAATGCAATCAAGCAAGTGTTGAGATACTTAAAAGGAATTAAGGATTATATGTTGACATATAGAAAAGTTAACATGCTAACCTCATAGGGATTCCAGATTCAAATTTGAGTTATGTGTTCGGATGATCAAAAATCCATTTAAGGTTACAATTTTATGTTTGTAAATGGTACAATGTTATGGATGAGTGTCAAGTAGACACGGGTAACTTTCTTGACCATACATGCAGAGTGCATGCTATGGAGCTGCTTTATAGGTAGTTTGTCCCAGAAATTTGATTTATGAGTTATCTGTGGTTGATTCAGTGGCTAGACCTATTTTGTTGTATTGTGATAATCTTATTGCTATGATGTTTAGTAATAACAAAGAATATCACAGGGTCTTAGCATTTGGAGGTCAAATATTTGACCATAAAAGAGTTGATACGAAAAGGTAACATTAAGGTTTGGAGCACTTAAGGACTGAGGAAATGTAAACTGATCCTTTGACTAATGGACTTCACCCCCATGTGTTTGAGAGACAAGTATACAATATGAGTGTTTTAAAGTCCTTAGACACTGTTAGTTAGAGATTGGAATGTTTGTTCCATATACATTTGTACATTTATGCATTTGATGCATTATGACAATATGGTGATTTATCAATAAAGATGATAATCATTTATTCTCAGTAATACTTGTTTTCATACATTGTCATAATACATGTGAAAGTCTTAAGATTTGTGTCGATCTTAAGAATTTAAAGGTCATTGGGCATATATACAGATTGATCTTGAGCCTACGTCATTTAGACACATACAATTTTAAAAAGATATCTATGAATTTTGACATGATATAGGGAGATATAAGTTTTTAATCTCATAGAGATTCTCTAATGCAATTTAGCATTTAGTTGGAGAACATAATGATTTTCTCTAATGCAGTTTAGCATTTGGTAAGAGGAAACAAGTTTTGTCTAATATTATTTAGCATTCTGTAAAAGAAAACAAGATTTCTCTGATGTAGTTCGTATATGCAGTTTAGTATAAAGTTTAGAGAAATCGAAACCTATAAACGAAGATGATACAGTTTAGATCATACAAGTATCATCTTAGTTTGTCACACACCATTTTTTCATTCATGTTAGTATTAGATATGCGTGATTGTGTTGGATCTGTGTTACACATGACACGTGCATTTGATACTTTTTGGTATCGAAAGCCTTGCGAGATGAAATGATGGACTTTAGTTATCTTTGGATTAAATGTTCTGTTTTTAAACCTAGTCGATTAATACAATAGCGAGACTAAACCGAGTTTTTAAATTGTTATCAACTTGAGTCAACACTGCAATTAAGTATTATCAAAGGGAGAGAATGTTGGACATTTTTCATAAAGTTGGACATCATTTAATTGCATTTTTTGATTTTTTAATAACATATTGGTTAAGTTCTGTAATTTGATCCGGATAAATATAATAAAGTGGCCAAATAAATTATCTAAGTCAATAGGTCGAAGTCTAGGAGAAAAATAGATCCCGATCAATATAGACCAAACCTATATCGGCTTATGATGGGAAACTCGATATGAATGCCATATATAAATGATGAAAACTGTAAAAAAAAAAAACTTTACCATGTCCCTATGAGCAGTTCTAGTGAAGGTGGCGGTGGATTTGTGCTCATTTTAGCTTCAAAAAACTTGTTTTAAAGTTTTTTTAAAAGTTAAAATGAATTAATCAAAGAAAAAAGTTGCAAGTATAGCCCTTATCCTTTAAACGATATCAAACCTATACCAAATTCGACAACAAAGGTATATGGATGTAGAAAAGGAAGAAGAAATAGAAGGATCTGACTACTCTTCAAACCGTCTCTGACAAGAAGCCCACATAGAATCCCTATTCTACCTTCAGAAAGAAAGAAATTTCTTAAAGATCCAACCCTAATCTCTAAAGTTGTAAGAGAAGGAGATGTTTACCTGTGGAATACAGTCGGTTGGAAGAAGATTGGAAAACAACATGGCCACTGGAACCACCTGGAAGTCATGAAGAGTCTCTTGGAAACGAAGAAATGTCTAAGAGAAAACCTAATCGCTAAATAAGGAATGTGAAGAAGCTGATTACTTATGAAGAAGAATCGTTTGGAAGTAGATTGCAGACCTTGTCGATCGCCGGAGTCAACACTACCTCCAGAGCCTCTCCTCAGAGCCAGACGCAGCCACAAACAATCGCACGTCTAAATTGGGAAAAGAATTCTAAGTTGCGAGAAAGACGTGAGTTGTTTTACCCTAATAATCGGGGTAGGTAAATATTGAACAATGTCATCGTGTGTTAGTAGTCTAGAGATAAAACGTTGTAGTATTTTGAACTTACTGATGAGTTGATGCTTTAGTAGACTATGTTGGTTTTATGTCTCCACTCTGTAATTTATCCCATTAATGAAAATTTTTAATTTCTAAAAAAAAGCAAACATCACCGTAAGCTAAGTCGAGTATATACGGATAGACGATCTAAAAAGAGAAAAAACTCGTTTAAAGTTATGAAACCAAAATTAATGCATTTTTTTATTTATTTCTCTTTCACGTTTGATTTGAAACATTTAACTAAAGTCCTGTCACACATTATGTATTTGTGTGCTCCACCCATTGCAGCAGCTTATTGTTGAAAGGAAATAAAGTTTCTACTTGAGTTGATAAAAATTCAATTGGCTCTCTCTTACGTGGAGGCAAAAGTCTTGACTATTGTTTTAAAAATCATTTTCTGTTGAAAACAGACTAGCATGACAAATATCATATCTTTAGGATAGTGGTTGTGGAACGTGATCCTCTATCTCATTATCCCTGTCCTAACTCTGTCCAAATCTATCTCAACCATTTATTTATGTAAGATCCACATAAATAGATGGTGAGATAAGTTAGGACAGAGGTAATGGAACAGAGGATTTAAGGGGAGTGGCTGTAGTGACATTGAAAAATCTGATCTGGGTCGGAAAGAGATTTTCACGAAAATAGAGAATTCAGACTTTTAGGCATGAATTACCAAAAACAAAGTTCAAAAGAATTTGATCCGTGAAACATCATAAATGCAAAAGGAGAGAGAAGACATAAACAAACTATGCAAAGAGTGTTAGAACTCATAAGAGGACATAGAAGCATGGAACTCAAGTCTCAGCTGACACGCAGACAGAAGCCACTATAAGCCTTCACATCTGAAAGAAAAGAAACCTCACCTGGGAATTGTCATCCTTATAACAAGCTTCTCGTACTCATCCATATACGTATTGCACACCATTGTCGTACTTTCTCTTCCTTGCATGTCAAGAAAACGAGAACCAGAGCAGAGAGCTTCACAAGATAATTTTACATTTCTCTTCCTCTGTTTGTTTCCTTAAACCGAAAGGAAACAACACAGGTGAAGAACACTAAATAAGCGATGAGAGAAACGAAGAACTAAGAAAGTTAAAAACACTGGACGACCACAAAATAGTTTTTTATTGCTAGGACTAAAAAATGCGATCAAAAGCTTTCCGTACAACAACCCTTGCTTTATGAAATATTCATCTTCTCCAATGTAACATATTCATCATCTAATCTCTTTTTTCTGTGTGCCAATTTAATGCAAGCAATCATAGCATTTGTAGCTGCAACACGTGCAGGTCTTCTGCTGCATCAAATCAAAAGATTACTCCCGGTATTGGGTTTTGAAGTGCTACACACAAGCAGGTTTAGAGAAGAAAGCGAGCTTCAGGATTATGAGGAGTAGGTTATACATAGGTCCTGGATAGCTATGTTACCGTCACAAGTGAGAGAGAGAGAGAGAGGGAGAGACAAAGACAAGCAACAAGCAGAAAGAAATGTTGTGCAAAGAACGACCTAATGATTATCAAGCGTCGTCTATATCTGCTAGGAGACTCCATTAATCTCTTTAATAAAAAATCTCAATCTCACATAAATAAATGGTTGAGATAGATTAGGACAGAGGTAATGGGACAGAGGATTGAGGGGAGTGGCTGTAGCGACATTGGAAATTCTTTTTAATGGAAAATCCCAATGGGACAGGTAGGGATAGAGGATGACATCCCCTCACCAACTCAAATTTCCTGCGTTTGGTTGCCGTCTGCAGACGCGAAGACAGAGGACAAGGACATATAAGTTATGTCCAAAGTGGTGTTTGGTTGCTGTCAGTGTCCATTTACGTTCTGTCCTCAAAAGATTTGGACAAAATTTTTTGTCCAATCTAAAACTATGTTACAGAAATTTTTGTCCAAAGGACATGACGGTGAAATGTCCGAAATACCCTCCTTGTAACTCCAAAACGCGCGTTATGTAAAGGGAAACACACGTCTCTGCCCAGCTCTCCTTCCTTCTTCCCTCGGCTTCGCAATCTCCGCAGGTAAGCAACGCATGCTTCATAAATCTCCCCTTGTTTGCCTCTGGAGTCACCGTCCATATGAGATTTGGGTCGAATCTCCGAAATGCTCTCTCCACTGTCGTCCGTCTCTTTCGTTTGTCTGACCCAAATCTTAATTAAACAACCGCGGTGAGTTGGTGACCAAAGCTGTCCTTGTTTAATATAAAGCTTTTAGTTTTTACTGTTGGGAACAGAATTCTCGCTTTTCCTTTTACACGCTCAAGAGCACACACAAAGTCATCTGTCGGAGGAAGGATTGGATTAGCCCATAGAGGTCTAAAGTAAAGCTCTTTCCGGGAAGAGACATGGCATAGACAAGATCACAAGAGAGGTTGACAAATCTGCATAAATGTAAGACTTTGTTTTTCTTTTTTGTCTCTATTCATTGTTCAGTTGTATGTTCTTTTGGCCACTGAATTTCCTGTAGCGACCACGGTTCCTAAGAGATAGGTATTCGACAATTCTGTAAGTTCTTTGCATTTCTGATTTTTCCCAGTTCTTGTTTGTATGTTGTTACTGTGTTTGTCGTTGGATCTCTTGTTTAAAGAATTGGGCAGGGATTAATGGTTGTGCTGTTCTTGTTTCTTAGCTTTGTTTGATTTGAATGCTGTTGCTTCTTTTCTTGCGTTTCCTCTGATGGGTCAATATAATTGGCTACTGTAATTAGAGTTTCGGTCTAAAGTTGTTAACCTCACCTTCATCAAATTTAGAAAAGTGAATTATGCCTGGTGAAACTATGGGGGACTTGCTTGCAAATTTTTATAGTTAACGAGTCTTCAAGGAAAACTGCATTCTTCTTAGTTGATGTTTCAAGTGTTCAAATAGACCGACCAATTGTTTCTGCATACCTTCTTCTTGAAGTGCATTTCTGTTGCCTGGTTTAACTATGTCTAACAGTCTGTAAATCCAAAGAAATTTTAGTCAAGTATGTCAGCTTCTTTGGAAAAATGTAAAGGTAGCATTCTCATTGAAGGATTATCATTGTCATGAAAACATTTACTACTTTAAATTAACAACTGTTATAAATGGAGTTCATCTAAGGCCCACTATTAGCTTTATATCTTAAGATTCTTATTTATTAATCAAGTTTTCTTCTCCTCTACCACTTGCATTCTGTCTGCTAAATGTGATTCATTAGGCGGTTCATGATGATATAAGCTTTTACATTTCAGCTTGGATATGGGAAGTCTGATTGTTGATAATGGGAATATATATCCAGAAGTATACCGAAGGTTGGGATTTAAGGAATTAAAGAAAGGAGCTTCAAGGACACCACGGGTGTTAACACTTCTGTCTTCTATTCTTGAGAAAGCAGTTGAGAAGAATGAGAAGCTACGAGAGATGAGTGAAACTAAAGATGTTACAGTCTTCCATGCATTAAGAGCTCCCGCAATAAGCATCTGGCAGTACATTGATCGCATCTTCAAGTACTCTTACTGCAGTCCTACATGCTTTGTTATTGCACACATATATATGGATAGATTTTTAGAACAAACCTGTGTTCGTCTCACTGCCCTTAATGTTCACCGGCTCCTAATTACTAGTGTAATGTTAGCAGCAAAGTTTAATGATGATGCGTAAGTACCAACTCCCACAAGTCGTACATATTGATCTGGCTTACTCCTGTATGGTTTTAATGATCCAATGCTCATTTGTGGCAGGTTCTTCAACAATGCCTATTATGCGACAGTAGGAGGGATAACTACAACCGAATTAAACAGGCTGGAAATGAAGTTTTTGTTCACATTAGATTTCGGACTTCAAGTAAATCTTAACACATTTGGAACATATTGTTATCAAATGGAAAGAGAAACCTCTGAAGCGCTTGAGGTTGAAAGACTAATCAAGGCCTGTAGATAGGAATTCTTGTATTGATTTTAGATGAAGGCAACTTCGTTCAAGTATTCGAGAATGATAGCGTACAATTTTAGTGGACATCTTTGATAAAGTACAATTTTAGTAGTTTGGCTACCTACTCTTCTATGGCATATTAATTCTCTATTGTAAAATTTCTCTTATTCTATCTTATTAGCTTGAAACGGGGTTTATACTTTAGCTTATGGGAGACTATCTCCTCTTAACCTTATGCATGTCTAATGGACATCGTAAAAAAAGTCCAATTGTTGGAGCAAGAACTTTTTTAGGTCTTTATTAACAGTATTCTCTATATTGGCTCTAATTTTAATTGTAGTAATATTTTAATATTATTATTATTAATATTAAAATGTATAATAATAATAATAATATTATTATTAAACAAATAATAATAATAATAATAATAATTCTTATAGTAATATTAATAATATTAATACGTTATTATAATATTTATAATAATAGCAATAATCAAAATAATATTCATAATATTAACAAAAATAATAATAGTATAAATTTTAATATCATAATAATAATATAATAATTCTATTTATAATATTAATTATAATTATAATTAATATTATCATAATAATATGAATAATATAATCATAACAAATAATAATAATATTATTAACAATATTAATAATCAAAATAATACTAAAATTACATTTATTAACATCTACAAGTCTTATTACACTACTGAGGCATTTACATCATTAACAACATTTTACATTACGAAGGCGACAACAAACACATTTCATCTTGGGGCGAGGCGACAATTATCTACATTACATCATCGCATGACCAAATATCTCACTGTCTTGATTAACGTTACGTCATATCTGTCATTCGTTCGTCTTGTCTGTCTTTACATCTGCAGACGGTAACCAAAGCAGTGGCGTTTGTTCTTAAATGCGATTGCAAAGATGTGACGAGATGTAACAGATTTGGGCGGATGTAACAAAAATTGAAGGCAGGGAGATGTTTGGTTGCGGTGATGTAATGCGAAATAATTGTCCTCGCCCCAGGATGTAAATATGTTTGATTGTCGTGCAGGATGAAAACGATGTTAATGACATAAATGCCCCTGTAGTGTAAAGACTTGTGGATTTTAAAGAATGTAATTTTGTGTATTAATTTTATTATTAATATTGTTAATAATAATATTATTATTGTTGTTATGTATAATTATAATAATTATGATTTGTATGTTTAAAATAATAATAATTATTATTTTATATTATTATTATTATATAAAAATTTATACTAGTATAATTTTGATGATATTATGAATATTATTTTGTTAAGTGCTATTATGATAATTATTATACTAACGTATGAATATTATTAATATTACTATTATTACAATTGTTATTATTTTGTTTATTACTATTATTATTATTATTACAATTGTAATAATAATAATTATTATTATGATTATTATTAGTATATTATTATTATTATTATTATGTTTAATAATAATAATTATTATGTTTATAAATTTTAAAATTAATAATAATATTATTAAAATATGACTAGAATTAAAATAGTTAACATTGTTAATATTATTTTGGTTATTGCTATTATTATTAGTATATTTAAGTTGTAATATTATGTTTTTAATTATTACCATGCAAGTAATATATTTTATTTTGAGTTTATTATTATTATTATTGTAATTATGACTATTATTTATCTTCTTATAATTATGAATAGTATTATGAAAATTAGTTAGGACAAAATAATTTAACAAAGCATCTAAACATTAATATTAATAATTACACAATAGGTTGAAAAGCGTCGTGAACCATCCAAATTCTAATACATAATTGAGCTAACATCTAAACATTCATGACATTAAATACGTTGATGCCTTAAAATTTATAGAGAATTTCGAGGATAATCATACAAATTAATGACCCCAAAAAGAAATCTGAATAATGTCGACTCGATGCCAAACTTTGGTCGCATGTTGCGTTGACATGTGGATGTTGAGCTATGGTCGTGGAAATTGAAGCGAATGGCGATGGGGGTTGTTGAGATTGTGCCAGTGTGGATTTAACCGGGATCGGTTGGGGTTCAGTGGCGGCTCGTTCGATTTCGTCGTGTGGACTGATGGTCCTATTTCGATCCATGGCAAAAGCAATTTTAGCTTCTGCCAAAGTGTGAAACCCCTTGAACCTCGCATTTGGGAAGCCCTCAACAAGCAATTTGACGTCCTCCCAGCTGGTGAAAATACCTACTTGACGTCCGGCAAAGACAACATAGAATCCATACCTGGCCATATTATACCTGTACCTGCAAATTAATCATCTCATAACCATTTATAGACGACCAAACATTGTAAACATTAAATAATTTAAAACCCTACCATTCGTCATTAATAAACAGAGATACAAATACAGTCCTACCTATATGATCTGATCACAAAACATCAATCCAAAACATCAGTTCAATACAGTCCTACCTATATGATCTGATCACAAAACATCAGTCCAAAACATCAGTTCACAGCATAGGTACCATCATACATGTCCATTATATAGCTAACATAAAGCATACTAATTTTTACAACAGATTAAACAGTCAATGATGCCTATCTAAAAGGCTCCGCACATAATCCCGCCTTTGTGGTGCATTTGCACTCCAGAAAATATTCCCCACATAAGGATTCATGGAGAAGATGTGTAGAGCCCTGATAACCTCTTCGTTAGAGAAACCCAATCCCTCAAGCTCGTCACCTAGCTGTGGAATTGGTGGGACCACGGTAAGTGCATTTGCAATTATCTGGGCACTCCGAATTTGCAAGTCAGCAGAGCGAGAAATTGTGGCGGCAATGGTTTCCAGCATTGCAGTGTCCCTGCTCTTCCTTTTCCCCCTATTTAATTGGTTCCCCTCTGTGTTGGCAGATGAGGCCACAGATCCAGTTGCATGCATAGAACCAGTTACAACGGGTGTCTCCGCTGGAATTGGTTCAAACAACGACTCAACAACTGGTGAACCAGCTGGTGCATCTCCTCCAGTTTCATCTACTGCAGACTGTGTCGTTGCATTCCATGGTCCTCTGCACTGCACTGTGGCTCTATCTTTCCAAAGACAAACTCAAGTCTAGGGTAAATAGGGAATGGCTTGCCGGGGTATAGTACTATTAGGGTGTTTCGAGAATGGTGCAAAGATGGTTGTTAGCATGATATACAATGTGTAATACATTAACATGCGTGTATGAACAACCTACCCTCATCCATTCGTCAAGCACTTGCTTGCTGTCTACCTCGACACATTGCTTGGTGTCATTCCACCTAAACCCACTGCATTGCAACATGTCATATGCTGTCTGATATTTATCCTTAAGCCTCTTATGTTTATTTTGTATATGCCTCTTCTCAATTCCACACCCAGGGAACTTCTCAACCATGAGTGTGGCAATCAGTTGGAAAGTCCCTGGCTTAAATTGTCCATTATCGGTCCTCTTTCCATCAACAACTGCCTCCTCCAAGAAGGCAACAAATGCGTCTGTCTCTCCATCTGTCCAAACCCGTGACATTGCACCTAAACCATACAGTGTCATACCCCAACATAATAACAAACCATTTCCATCAATGTGTAATTGGGTTCTTGTTTGCATTAATGAAGACAATATGGAATTAAACGAAACATGTTATTAAGTACAAAATCCACAAAGAAACAACAATGAAATTCAATCAATCCCTGTAATCAATTACAATGAAACATGACCAAATATAATCCCTCAATTCAATACAATATGTATTTAACTAAATTAAAGTGCACAACTTAATGGTTGCTTCTCCATTCATCAAACTTGTTGTTAGCTAATTCCGCTCTCCATTGACTCCATTCGTTACTTGTCTCGACACGATCAAAAAATTCAGGTAACGGTGCATCTTCCCCAATTGGCACTTCGCCAGGTTCCATGTCAGCAAGCTCTGCTGGATCAGAACTCATATGCAATCTAATGAAATTGTGCAGAAGGCAGCATGCAAGAATGATGTGCACGTGAGTTGATCTTGGGTAAAAGATGGATTCGAGGATTTTCTATCTTTTTTCAAGAAACCAAATGCACGTTCAATAACATTTACGGCGTGAAAGTGTCTCTTATTATAGAGCTCCTCTGCATTCCTAGGTGCCCTTCCATCTCTTGCCCACTCTTGAATATGGTATCTTGTGCCTCGAAAAGGTGCAAGAAAACCAGGGCCATTGGTATAGCCAGCATCTACTAAGTAGTAATTGCCTATAAGCAGATGACACTATTACTATGATATATGTAATCAAACGGTATAAAAAATGAGAAACGTCTAAAAATTCGTTTCTAACATACCCCGGGGTACTTGCAGGCCATTAGGCCTGGTCACAGCATCATGCAGAACCCTGGAATCGGCTGCTGAACCCTCCCATCCCGCAAGAACATAAACAAAATTTAAGTTCTTGTCACACACACCTAAAACATTGGTGCATATTCTCCCTTTCCTACCTCGATATCTGGGCTTGTCTGCCTGGGGAACTATTATGTCCAAATATGTCTTATCGAGAGTACCAAGGCAACCCTTTGTTCAAAATTCCAATCAAAAAACAGTTCTAGTTAACGAACTTCATCAAAAAATAAATGACATACTGTATTGTCGCTACATAACATGACTAACCTTAAACCATTTTCATCTAGTGTCTGTGCAATCCTCAGGAACGGGTATGGGTTTGACCAACAACAGATGTTGAAGCTTTAAAACAGCTTTCAACACACTGTGGAAAACCCTACTAATTGTCTCTCCGGACCTCATAAATCGAACTTGTAATACTCTATTAGATTCATTTTGTGCTAATATTCTAAGGAATAATAAAACTTTTTCTTGAATGGATACATGACCCGTATTTGTCAACCCACCATTTACCTTAAGCATCTCACATAATAATATGAATGCATTACTATCCATCCTTATATCTCACTGGGTATTCCTATCCCCCTCGTGCAAAATCCTATCTATATTGGCTGTCCTATTTGGTACTGTCAATGCCCTACTTCCTCTCGCATTTTCACTTCTACGTCGGCTTTTGGTGTATATATACAAGCAAACGAGCAAGGCCATCCTCATGAGATCCATTTGCCCTTTCACAATCTCATACAAAGCCAGACACTTAATTATACGATCACGATCCATTGATTCCAAATTGCAAAATAAAACTGTCTGCAAACAGAAAAAATTGTAATGTTCAAACACTAGATTTGTACATATGTATAGAATAGTAAGATGTGTAACAACTCCATTGAAGAAATGCATTGATTCCGTTCTATACTTGTTTTCCTATGCATATATAATTGGCATTTTGTATGTGTAGTGTCATATCCATTATATTGTTCTATACTTCTTATTTGATTGTCATATATGGTAAATGTCATAATTGACTATGGTTCGTATGCAAGTAGTAATGAATGTCTTCCTAATTTGTATCTGCAGATGGATCTAGTGCATTGCAATACTTACAATCTCCAGAATCTTGCTAACAAAATTCTTATGCTCAAAGTGCCAAACTTCATGCTTCTTTGATAGATTAGCTTATTTAATTAGATTCACTAATTGAGCTATATGATCACTGTCCCTATTGTAAGAGTTGAAGAGGAGGACACAACCCCTTATTGATTCCTTGCCACATTTGGGATCTGATGCTACACTTAAGGGATAAGCTAACGGGATAACTACAGAATTGTGTGTTGTTTACCTTTGCAATATCAACAAATCCTTATTATCGGCATCTACAATCTTTGTTAATTTCCTAGCCTCTAACCGTGTGAATAGCCATCACCTTGCACTTCACAGTGCACACATTTCAGATGTTTTAGACATATCTGAATGCTAGAAGATATGCATTTGTTTGGGCATTAAAGAAGTTAGTAAATGAGCTTCAACTAAGGAACCAAGGTGTAGATTGATTTAAGCACAAGAATTATAAAAGTAAGAACTGTTTTAGCCCTAAGAATTTTCTGAATAACCTTTCAGCATTATATATGACAGAAACTACTGAATATTTATTGCTGTGAAGTTCTATTGTATATTGACATTTACAATTGATCTAACTATCTAAATACTTGTCAAAGATGAGATAGGAACCTATCAAAAGATGAGGTTATTGAACATGGAAACCTATCTTAAACAACTAAATGCAAGATGGTTGAATGAAACTGACAAGAGAAACATACTTCTGGTACCATACCTCACAAGCAGAAGTATGTTTCTCAGCTTAACACATCACATATATTTTGTGTTCTAACACAAAATGGGATACATAAGTTGCTCTTCAGGTTCAGAAGCATTCTAAGAACATAATAACTGAAATCTTTTCTGCCCATTTCAAGTCCAAGAATTCATGTGCATGTTTGATATTGCTAAATCTTAGCTAAACCACAAGTATTGACACTTCTTTATATTTGCAAATCTAAGAACTTACCATATTCAGCTATGTATACACAACAAACACAAAGAATATTTGAATGTGAAGGTAAGATAAAGAAGGACTTACCACTTTGATAAGAAGTATCCAAAATTCAAGTTTGCGGATGCAAGAAGATTGTTGCACAACTAATGCAAGTTCCACACCCTGAAACAGTAAATTTGAACTCATTGATTAGTTTCATATAGAGATTAGTCTCTCTCAACAAACACAATCCTTATACCTCAGTTGAATTGACATTAAAAACATGAATAACTGTTATGAAAATAAGAATCTTCCATTTAAACAATAACTTCAAATATAGACTCTTGATTCATCATATCTAAATCTATATTACAAAAACAAAGAACAATAATCCCTTCCAAACTCTGAAGGTTTTAGGCGTACTTGGAGATAGGTTGTGGGGGGGGATTCCTCGCCTATCTGAGTAAGTTCTCATTTCTTGATTTTGTGGTGATTAAGGTTTAAACTGCAGTTTGGATACTCTAAATTACTAAATATTTTTTGATTCCATCTCTCTCATTTTTACCATTCACGTCTTTAAGAAAGTTAGCCGGTTGGTGTGTTTAACTATCATTCACTATTATGTAGGTTGTATATGATTTTAGTGTAAAATTGGTAAAGAAGAAACTATAAAATTGAAATTCTTTTGTTCTACAATTTGATCTCTAATTCATATAAATTCAGCTATTTAGCTTCGGTTATGCTAAGTGTGCGTAGTATAGACATTTCATACCTACTATTGCAGTAATCTGATTTGACTTGAACTCACTCGATAGGTACGACTTGGAGACAGCCTATTTTGATGAAGGTGAAAGTTACTTTGTTTCAATGGTTAATCATCAATAGCAAGTGAGTCACAACTGACATTTTTCAGATATTAACATCTCCATAAATGGATCAAAATAAAAAAAAGCAAAGCTATAATTGCAGTAAAGTACTCTCATCAATGGTTCATTAGTAAATGAAGATGATACGAGAAACATGAAACAAAAATAAGTGAAAGAGAATACAAGTTAATCTTATGTTCCTTACATAATAGCATTTTCACTTCAGCGTGTTATCCTACTAACAAATTACCCACTAAACGTATAACATTTTTGGGAAGGATCAAGCAAGTTGCAAGCCAAATTTGCAAAATCGAATTGTAGCTACTTTACAATTAAAGGATGAAAAAGTTAAGTGCATTTACTGGTGTAAATCTAACTCTAAAAATCACCATTTATGACAAAGCTTCCTTTTTGACCTTTAACTTTAACTTCATAGAATCCAGGTATGTGAAAATTATTAATTTCAAGATCCTTTATAATGTAGAGAAAATCAATTTTCCTTACACATATATCCAATCATTTATCTAGTTATAGCTCTACAATTAGTATATCAATTTATCTAATCTTGAATTTGTGAGTTTCTGAGACACCACCAGCTGTTCAAACGTGGAGATTTTCTCTAATCTCTTTTCTATTTCCCCCTTTTACTCTGACTAGTATAAAGTTTTGTAAGAGCCTGGATCGTGGTATTCTTCTGCATTTTAGTAATTAGTACATGCTGTGGTTTTAAAAACAAATCAGGGAATAGTTTTGAAACAAAACCTGGAAGAAATACAAAATCTCACTATAATCTGTCAAAGATTTGGGCGACAAAGAGGCACAAAATCTTCCTGCTATCATTATAATCAATCATAAGATCACTCAAAATCAAACAAGAACGATGATAATAATCAGCAATAGATCATAGTCCAATAAACTGTTGAAGAGTAAAAAGAGTAGAAATAACCAATGGAAATGACGCCTAGAACCACATAAGGATTACGAAACCAAGTAGTGGAATGAGTCTTGTTTATCCCATAAAACAAACAAAGTTCTTGGTCGATAAAACATACCAATATCTTGCATCAAAACTACAAACTACCAAAGACCAAAATTACAAAACTACCAATCTCTTCCGAATGATAGTATTATGTGCCTCTTATTTGCACTTGTTCGATAAAACTAAAAGGACTTCTCAAATCTATCACTTAATATGTTAACTCACTTAGCTCTATTAAACCCCAAAAGTCTTGTTCAACTTAAAACTTCAAACATTTACTTGTTTGATGTGTATGCGATAAAAGCTAATAGTTCACTACTACATATCTAAGCAAGATCGACATGTCATTTTCTCGTATCCTTGATGGCACATTTCGGTGATCACTTCACATCCAACAATAAAAAATCTTCATCCTATAATGTCCATTCTGAGGTGCGGCAATCGTGACTAATTCATTCGATTGGCCAAAGGTAAACCAGTTTCATATTAGCATACCACTAACTCACAAATTAAATGATCGAATTGATCTATACTTCAATTCCCTTTAGCTATGGAACGGACAAAGATTATGACTAGTGATTTCCGAAGATTATCAGCCTCTTTACATCTTCGTCAACATCTTTTAGAACCTAAAAAGCTTTCTGGTAAAGCTTTCCACAATAAACTCTTAAAAAAAACTAAAGAGAGATGCAAATCCGCATCCAACATTTAACTAGTTTCTGCACTTAACAAATCCATAATCCAAATTTCAACCAACCATCAACTAATTCACTTTCTCTGCCAAAAGTTAAAACTTCACACGAATCACATCAAAGAATTAAATGCATTCTCCATTACGGTACACTATAAGCTTCGCAAAAAGAACACATTACGAGAATGAGAACTATACTATTTGAGAAAACCATGTAAAGCAAGGCACCAACAAGGGAAGATGGTAGCAAAGGGGTTGGCAAAGACCGAATCTCGTTGGAGAGATTCCAAATCTGCCAAGACAAGACGCAAGGAAAAACACCAGGCGTTCTGAGGAAAAGATCATAGAAGGGTAAGAAGGGGACAGAGAAGGAGGAATCGGACGAAAAAAAACTTACCGTTCGTGTCATTGTGGAGGCGAAGCAAAGACGAACCGCATGGAGTGGAAGGAGGGCGCAACGATCAAAGCTTCGTAACCTGTTGGATGAAGAGTCTTACCAGAGACGAGATATGATAATGGCTTATGACGGTTTGCTTGGTGGAGAGCTGGAGCGTTAGCGAAACAAATCGGAGGAAGACAAAGAAATATCGGCGATGAGTCGCCTGCATGCGGACGTGCGAAGGGAAAATAACCAAGCTTTCACGGCGGAGGACGACAAAGTGAGGAAGGAGACACGGAGGTATGGGGTAGTTTGAAATAAGGAGGAACTGCGTTAGAAAGAAATGACGAAGAAAAGTTGGCTTCGGGAGGTGAAAAATGTGAGGGCATTATGGCCATTTCACTATCTTGTCCAACAGACAGTGTTCTCTGTCCGATAGTTTTGGGTTGGACAAAATATTTTGTTTTTGTCCATTGAAGACAGGACAAAACTTTTGCAGACGGTAAAGCAAACATCTATCAGGACAGAACGGTTATGTCCTTGTCATCCATCCTCACGTCCGAGGACGGTAACCAAACACAGCTTATAATTTACATTTGAAGAGGAGCTGCAATCTGGAAACAGATCTGAAGAGCTAGAGTTCCCAACGTAAAAAGCAACATAAATGCTGGATGGACGAGCCGTATAGCTGGTTTCAGTGTAACTGAGTGTCCAGTGTGTCAACTGAGATGTTAATCTCACACCCACTGAACTTATGAAGTTCAAGCCCCCAACGTAGTCAAAAAGTAACTTGTGCTTAATGCTTTCCTCACAAACCATTTTTAATGCTCTTCCATGATAACTTCACAAACTGTAACTTGTGCTAAAAACTTGCTGTTTTTATTAAAATGATACACTTTACAAAATAAGAACTGGGCATTGGGAGACAGGTAACCCATCACCAACTTGAAAAAGCACATGGGGAGATCACAAGTTCCTGCTCTTACAGCGCAAGGATTTGGTGGCTCGAGAGGCTAGAGCTATGGCCTTGCGTTCTGTACTTGTCGTCATCCAATCCCTCTCTGCACGACGCTGATGTTGCCTGGCGTTCTTGGCTCTTTTTGGTGCTAAGCGAGTGTCTCGTTCCAGAAAGGCAAGTCTAAACTTTTCAGCCATAGACAACTCATTGGGATTTGACAGAGATGAAGCTACGGGCCTTGGTGCAAATCCACGAACTGCCCATGTCTTTGGATCAATATCCTTAACAAAAGGGTGATCAAGTGCAATATCTGGAAATGCTTCAATGGGCACTTCCATCCCTCTATATTCAAATGGTGATGGCTTTGGATTCACTATTATGCGCGGGCATTCAGTAACTAAGAAATTCAATGATTCTGGATTGACCTTGGGCTGCAACATTAACAAAAGACACCAGATGAAAATTAGCAGAGTATGCACAATACCTAGATTTTGGGAAGCCAAGAGCAGCTAAAGCAGGATGGGCTGTCAATCCAACAAGAAAAATGAAATCACTGCCTGAAACAGGAACAGTTTCTCTAATATATAGGTTTCCCTTTCACAATCAAACACCCACAGCTCCCCTCATTTTTCCAACACCGCCAAGCAATCTTTTAATAATTTACCAATGTAAATGGCATATAAGAGAATCGTTCATTCTTGTGCAAATAAAATGCAGAAATGAATATGATGAGACATGTGTATAAGTATTAATGAAAACACTTGAGAATTGTAGGGGGATATATAAACTACATGTCCATACCCAAACAAGCCAACGAAGAGATTCGGCACCATGACTGATTTCAGCCACATCAAGTTCCTCCCAGGAATCTCCATCAACATGCTTTAGCTCTAATTTCAATAAACACAAGCAGTTGCGAGCAGTGTAGTCACTCTTTGGACACCCACTGCAACATTAACTTCGGTTCAAGCCTGCTGTTAGATTTATAGTCTAGTCATATTTTGTGCCTATTTAGTACAGAAGACAAATTGGCCAATAATACCAACAAGAAATCTTATTATTCAGAAAAGTGAAAATTTGACAGTTATTAGCATTACCAAACAACATAAGCATTTTAACTATGGATCAATGGTTAAAAAATAAACAGTTTGAATAGTCAACAAGCAGATTGACACAACAGTCAAGAACAAAAGCTACACAACAGATCAATTATTAGTTCTCCCTTTCATTCATAAAATCCTAACGTATTGCAGTGATTTGACAAGAGACCTTACCCACATCTCAATGTTTGCAATGACCGGCAGTTCTGCAAAACCACAGAAACACCTGCGGCAGTAATGTTGTTGCACTGACTGGACAAGACCAAGAAAATGGTTAAAAGTTCTAGAAAATTAAATAAAAATTCCAATGCCAAAATCCTGCAATCAGTGATTTACTGCTTAAGAAAGTATAGTTCGGTTCGAATTATGTTTATGTATGTGGGGCACAAAAAATAAAACCAAAAGTCAGTCAGCCAAATCTTGATGGAATGCAACACAGTTTATAACAAGTGTGATAGCTATCAGTGGCAGAAATTATGGGTCAGAATTATGTGATTCATTTCCCATAATTAGTGTATTAGCTGTATACATATATTCTTACCTATATTAGAATAATAGTAATTAGTGCACTAGCTGTGTATATTTTCTTATCAAAGATAGATTGTACAGCAACTCCTATTTAATAGAAAGAATCCTCATGAAGAGGTCATTTCAGCCAATTACACAAATTTGTTATGGTATCAGAGCCAATACCGTAACTTTCTGGTCTTTCTTTGTTTTGGGTTGTTTGTTCTTTTTCAGTCAGTTGATTACTGACAGCTTTGTTTTGAGATTTCTGGTTCAGATTTTTTGAGAATGTCTACAGAAACTTTGATTATCAAATTCAGGAAAGAACTATGCTGCATGGGAATTTCAGTTTAGGATGTTTTTGAAAGGGGAGGAGCTTTGGAGTCATATTGATGGGACTTCTCCTGCTCCAAAAAATGAAAAAGAATTCAGTCAATGGGAAATAGAGGATGCTCGAATTATTTCTTAGATTTTAGCATCTATTAAAGGTCATATGATAAACAATTTACGCTCTTTTGGTACAGCTAAAGAGATGTGGGATTATCTGAAGCGCATATATCATCAAGATAATACCACAAAACGCTTTTAACTTGAACTCGAGATCAGTAATTTCAGCCAAGGTAATCTCTCCATTTGAGCAATATTATTCTGGTTTTATTAACCTATGGAGCGAATATTCTGGTATTATCTATTCTAAGGTGTCTAAGGAGGCCTTACCTAGCCTTTAGGCGGTTCATGAAAATAGTAAATGAGATCAGTTTTGATGAAACTAAGACCAGAATTTGGGATTGCCCGGGCTGGATTACAGAATAGAAATCCAGTTCCTTCTTTGGATGTTTGTCTTGGCGAATTGCTGCGTGAAGAACAAAGAATGGCTACACAATTTGTAATAGGTGGGTTCAAGGAGACATCTGAGGTTGTCAATGTTGCTTAGGCTGCTCAAGGGAAGAATCGAGCGAAAGGATCTATACAGTGCTACAGTTGCAAGGAGTATGGGCATATTGCCCGCAATTGTGGCAAGAAATTTTGCAGTTACTGTAAGCAGAATGGACACACTATCAAAGAATGTCCTACACGTCCAGAAAATTGAAGAGCACAAGCTTTTCAAGCTGTTGTTTCAAATCCTCAAATTGGTTCTACATCTACAACCATCAACACTAACCAGCCAACTGTTACTCCAGAGATGGTACAATAGATAGTTTGCACTGCACTCTCTGCCCTTGGACTTCAAGGTCAAGGTAATACTTTCCTTTCTCCTTGGATTGTTGATTCAGAAGCATCCAATCATATGATTGGCTCATCTGATTTGTTATGTAATCTTCGGGACTATAGTGGAACAGAAAATATTCAGATTGCTAATGGAAGTAATCTTCCAATTACAGTCATTGGTGATATCAGACCTTCTTTTCGTCATGTATTCGTTTCTCTTGGTTTGTCTTTCTGTTGGTCAAATGGTGGATAATAACTGTGATATGCATTTCTCTCCTAATGGTTGCCTTGTACGATCAAGCATCGGGGAAGGTGATTGCGCAGGGGCCTAAAGTGGAAAGATTATTTCTGTTGCAATTTACTATTCCTAAAGCTTTCTCTTTAGCTTCTGTTATTGTTGACAATAAAGCAGCCATTTGGCATAAACAATTGGGCCATCCAAATAATGTGATTTTGTCTAATTTAATGAAGCGAGGTTTTCTTGGTAGCAAAGATAAGGGTTCTAATAGTTTGTCTCTTGATTGCTCTACTTGTAAACTAGGGAAAAGTAAAACCTTACCTTTTCCTACTTTTGTTAGTCATGCTAATACATGCTTTGAGATTATAGACTCGAATGTTTAGGGTATTGCTTCTGTTACTTCACATGCACAGTATCAATATTTCGTAACTTTCGTTGATGATTACAGTCATTTCACTTGGATCTATTTTCTGCGCACCAAAGTCGAGGTTTTTACTACTTTCCAAACCTTTCTAGCTTATATTGAGACACAATTCTTGAATTGTATTAAAGTGTTATGGTCGGACAATGGTGATGAATATATGTAACATGAGTTTCAAGCATTATTGCAACGAAAAGGTATCATATCTCAACGATCATGTCCTTATACTCCTCAACAGAATGGAGTGGCTGAATATAAAAATTGTCACTTGTTGGATATGGTTCGTACATTGCTCTTGGAGTCTTCAGTTCCACATAAATTTTGGGAAGAAGCTTTATCTACTGCAGTATATTTGATTAATTGTCTACCTTCTCAACAATTGAATTTTAATTCTCCTTACTATCGACTTTTCGGTATGCATCCTGATTACCATAATTTACACACATTTGGATGTGTTTGTTTTGTTCACTTGCCTCCTCATGAGCGTCACAAGTTTATAGCTCAGTTAGTAAGGTATGCTTTTATAAGTTATAGCGCTGGTCAAAAAAGTTTCTTATGTTATTATGTTGCTAATCGTCTGCGTATTTCCAAAAATGTGATTTTCTTTGAACATGAATACTATTTTCAGCCACATGTGTCTCATTCCAATGGTGTTATGCTTCCTAGCTTTGACGATATCTCACCACCCATCAAGCGTTTTAAACTTGGTTTTGTCTATCAGCGAAGACAATTCCCTGCATCACAAATTCTTTCTGACACTAATCCAATTTCTACTACGATTGCTCTTAGGAGATCTTCCCGCACCCATCATCCTCTTGATCGATATGGTTTCTCTGCTATTTTAAATGATACTACGGTTCCTACCTCTTATTCTCAAGCAACTAAACATGCATGTTGGGTAAAAGCTATACAAGAAGAACTTCAGGCTCTTGAGGAGCATCACACTTGGGATATTGTTCCCTGTCCTACTGGTATTAAACACATCGGTTGTAAATGGGTATATTCCATTAAGTTGCAGTCTGATGGCTCACTTGATAGATATAAAGCGAGGTTAGCGGCACTCGGTAACCAACAGGTGTATGGGGTAGACTATGAGGAAACATTTGCACCCGTAGCAAAGATGACAACTGTGCGACTTGTTATAGACATTGCTGCTTCTAAGGGTTGGTCATTGCAACAGATGGATGTTAAAAATGCCTTTTTGCATGGGGATCTTAAGGAAGAGATTTATATGACTCCACCACCAGGGTTATTTTCTACACCATCCACTAATGTTTGCAAGTTAAAACGTCTATGGTTTGAAACAACCCCCACGTGCTTGGTTTGATAAGTTCCACTCAACACTTTTTAGCTTCTCGTTTGTCCAGAGCCAGTATGATTCCTCTCTATTCCTTTGCAAGACTACTAAAGGAATCGTCTTGTTCTTGGTATATGTTGATGATATCGTTATTACAGGGACTGACACTAATTTGATTTTCCAACTTATCGAACGCCTTCAACATTCTTTTCATATGAAGGACTTAGGTCCTCTACAATACTTTTTAGGCCTTGAGGTGCATTTTACTTCTACTGGTATTTATCTAAATCAACATAAATATACCAAAGAGTTAATTGCTTTAGCTGGTCTTCAAAAAGGTCATTCAGTTGATACTCCATTGGAAGTAAATGTCAAATATCGTTGTGATAAAGGTGATTTTCTTTCTGATCCCTCTTTATATAGACAATTGGTAGGGAGCCTGAACTATCTAACCATCACTCGATTAGAAATTTCCTTTGTTGTTCAACAAGTTAGTCAATTTATGCAAGCTCCTACACATCTCCATTTGTCTGTTGTTCGTCTCACTATTTGCAAGGCACTTCTAACCGAGGTCTTTTCTTTCCTGTGGATTCTCCTATTCGTTTGGTTGGATATAGTGATGGTGATTGGGCTAGTTGTTCTGACACTCAACCTTCAACTATTGGATGGTGCATGTTTCTTGGTAACTCTCTTGTTTCTTGGAAAAGTAAGAGGCAAGATCAGGTTTCTAAGTCCTCAACTGAGTTTGAATATCATGCTATGTTCGTGGCCTGTTTTGAAATTATTTGGCTTCGTGGAATATTGTGTGAGCTTGGATTTCCTCATATTGAGCCTACTCCACTACATGCGGATAATACTAGTACCATTCAGATTGCTGCTAACCTAGTATTTCATGAGCGCACTAAACACATTGAAGTGAACTGTCATTCTATTCGTGACGCATATGATGCTCGTATTATCTATCTTCCACATATCACCACTGCTCTCCAGATAGCAGATGTGTTTAATAAGGCTCTCTCTAAGCCACGACATTACTTTCCTGTTGACAAATTGATGCTTCTTGATCATCCCACGTCAATTTGATGGGGGATATCAGTGGCAGAAATTATGGGTCAGAATTATGTGATTTATTTACCATAATTAGTGTATTAGCTATATACATATATTCTTACCTATATTAGAATAATAGTAATTAGTGTATTAGCTGTGTATATTTTCTAACCAAAAATAGATTGTACAGCAACTCCTATTTAATGGAAAGAATCCTCATGAAGAGGTCATTTCAGCCAATTACACAAATTTGTTAATAGCAAGATCCAGTAAGCTATGCTTAGAATAATTTAATGATGCTCTGATTCAGAATATCATGAGATTGACTAGTAATTTCCTATGTAAATAAACTGCATTGGAAGTAGCATAAACGTTGAAGTAGCCCAATGTGCAGCCGTTTAAGCACAAATTTCTTGTGTCAACTATTACTGGTGATCAAACTAATTTCCAAATATGACTAACAATTAAACACCAATCTATTCATCCACAACTCTCTCACTCCTCATAGTCTCCCCATGGCCTTTGTACATTAAGATATTCTTACCACTAGTAACAGAAAAGCAATAGAATCAATTCCCAATTAATGCCAGCTCATTTTTCACTTAGATGACTGAGCAATAAATTTCAAACTTCAGTACCTGATATCTAGAGCTCGAAGAAATTTGCATATTTCAGCTATTCTGATTAAACCTGAATCAGTAACTTCTGAACCAGAAATGTCAAGAATTTCCCAGGAACTATCAGCCAAAGAAATAAGGACTTCATCGTTCAGCAATTTTCTCCTCCTTGCAATTGCTGAAATTGCCATCTGCCAAACAGAAATATAACCTTGACAAGCTCAATCAACATTCAAGCAAAAAAGAAACAGTAATGCATAGAATAGAATACTTATGATTCCATAGGCTTGCAACTCTAAATCAAGCAAGATATCCTTAGTCCCATTTTCAACAAGTATTATATAAACCCTTATATCCAACAGGAGGTATCTCGGAATTTTTTCATTAAATTACCAATTCTCTCTTCTATTCACCTTTTTACTAACAAAACTCACATCTCTCATTTCTTTTTAGCATATTCAACTAAATCATTAACAAACCAAAAGCAAATTACAGAAGCAGATGTACACAGACACTGAGAAATTACTAAAAAACCCAATGTGGGAAAGCTTCCAAGATACTGACAAGCACCCACCTTAAGATGAGAAGGGAAGCCGGTGGCAATCTCCGCCAAGTCTGCAACAACATCATCCAAATGCTTGCCAAGAACTCCAAGGCACAAGCTGACCAAACTTTGCGGCTTGGTCTTCTCACCACTTAATCCTACATCAACTTCACATAATCAATAATCAAGTAATCAACAACTAAAATCAATCATTACATGTAATCATCCAAACCCATTTGCAGTCAGAAACAGGCAATTCTACGACAGAAACAACAAAAGATTTAGTAACTACTTGGTGCTAAATCACTACTTTTTTTAAAATCAAAGAGAAAAATAACGAGCTTTTGATAAAACGGGCTGAAGTTTGCTTCATTATTACAAAGCTCAATTACAAAATTGAAACTTCTTTGAATAAAATTGAATAAGGGTATACACAATCCAAATCATACAACAAATACAACACGTATGTATAAGCAGAGAGAGGGGAGAGAGACAGAGTACTGACTGGAGGAAGGAAGAGGAGGGGCACAATTGACAGCCGAAAGGCTACGATTGAAATCAAGCTTCTTGTTGAATGAGGATATTACATGATCTGTTGCAGCCTTTTCTTTTTCCATCTTATTTCCAGAACAGAGAGTCAAGCAAAGTGAACGATAGAATGGAGAAGACGAAGAAGAAACCGACCTTTTCACTAAACTAATATTAAAAATATTAAACTTTTGGTTCTCTATAGAGTGGAGGGTATTTTGGTAATTGGAGCGAGGCTCTCCATTTAGCCGGTTTGCTTGTGAATCTTATGTTTTTGAATTTAGAGAAGTAACCAGCCAATCACCCCAAACGACAGCCTCTGGATCGATGGTGAAGGGCGGCCAAAACCTGCCGGCCGACGTAGTTCAGTTGATCGACCAGCTAGAGCGTCACTGCTTGGCTGCCGATGGATCTCTCATCTCCAAATCCACCTTCCACGATCTCCAACTCGTACTCTCTTTCTCTCTCTAACCATTTCTACCCAATTATTCATTCACTAATTACTTAATATCGCAGGCCAGAGAGGAAATGTGCAGAGAGCGATTGCGTTATTTGGAAGCTATGGTATTGTTGCTTCTCCCTCCTTTTAATTAATCAATGCTCATACTTTGATCTGATGTTTCTTTTTCTGTCGTAGGCGATATACTGCGAAGCAATGGCTATAATAGAAGAGTACCAACAGGCGGTTTCCGGGGCTAATATTGGTGCCAGCATTCGAGATGTCCATGGAAGTTTGAAGAATCTCGCTCAGGTGATTGCATTCCTAACTCGCATTTCTTTCTTTTCTTTTTGTGTGTGTAGAAGTTTTTTATGAGCAGAGAAGATTTTGTATTTTTAAACAAATGTAAAGTTTAGACATTTCATGTTGTTTTGTGTTAGTTGAGGTTATTGGGCAAACTAGAGAAAATTTTGTAGTTGAGGTTATAGGATGAATTTAGTGTTTTGGGTGTTTCAAACAGAAGATTTCGTTTGGATTCTGGTTTATTTTAGGTTTATGAGACTCTAGAGCATAGATTGGTGGTAGCTGAAGCAGCTCAGAAATTGAGACTTCCTCTTATATCAAAAGACGGTGAGATCCATGAGGATGAGATTGAAAAATGGAGTGTCATGTCAAGAAGCTCGCTGGATAGTACCAGTACCAGTGTTACCATTAGCTCAAGCTCAAATTCTATGAATCATACAAATAGTTCTGGGACCAGTGGTGGAAACAATGCTGTATTTGTCACTGCTAGTGAATCGGTGGAACCTGGGGTTGGTGGTGCGCCTAATCGTTTCCTTGGCATAACACCTGCCTACTTATGGCATTCTCAGCTTCAAGAAGCACCATTAACAATGGTAATTTATGCATGGGGTGGTGTCTCGTCCATCATACTGCTTGTGCTGGTGGTTGGATTAATTTTTGGCTTACTTTTTGTATCGACAATTTTAGGATGTTGCAGATTACCAAATGGCCCTTTGCCATGAGATTGAAGCTCGTTTGAAAGATAAATGTGATAAGTTGGCGGAAGCTTTTATTGATGATACTGGTAAGTCTGTGATACTGCTGGATGAACCCCTACTTGCCTCTTCCGTTCTCCCCATCTTCAACACCATCCACTAACTGATTTCTGTTTTTCTCATCATTTAAATTTCTCATGCATTCATGAAGCAACATTTGGGGACCAATAGCAGTGTATTTGCGATCAAATATATAATAACAGGTTACCCAACCAAGTCCATTGTGTAAAAACCCCAAATATTCTTTTGATTCAAATGAAAAGTAAAAATAACACCCTGTCTATTAATGAGCATATATGTGGACAGCGTGCAATGTGGAATTTGATTTAGCGGGAAGCTACATAATTTTAAACGCTACTTGTAAACAGACTAAAGACATATTTGACAGCAATTTGTAGGTAACCATGTTACATGCGAGAGTGCATTATTAGCTGATCAAGTTTCCTGTTTGCTTTTTTACTTCAGATTCATCCAGTTCTCAAAATTCTACTGCTCGGCTTCCAGAGAGGTTTTACATCCCATATTTGCTGTTAGGCTATGATACATTTATATACTCAACATAGAACAGAAATTGAGAAAAAAAGAAAAGGAGAACATCTTACTTTTAGCTACTTGTTGACCACCTATATCAAATGATATGGTGATCTTATATTTTTCTTTTATAGGGTTAAGTTGATAATGGAGGAAATTGAAAGGGAAGAAGCAGCACTGCGCGAGGATCTATATTCGGCTGATCGAAAATTCTCAGAATATTATAATGTGTGTTTAAAACAAATTTTATTTTTGTAGTTTGTTTCTAAATTTCCAGACAGCTAAATATTTATCAAATGTCACTCTCAAGAAGCTTATGCTTTTCCGAACTATTCTGATACTTGTACAAAAATTTTTGTCCTGAGAAGGTCTTGGAGCAGATACTTGGGGTGCTGATTAAGCTTGTCAAAGATTTGAAGCTGCAGCATCAACATAAATATGTAAGCCTCTCACATTAGAAACGTCTCAAATTTTGTATAATGCCTACCAACCGTTAAATTCAGTAATATTGCGTTAATAGTATTCTGGATCCTTTTGCATTAATAGTGTTCATTCTCTAGGATGAACTTCAAAAGACCTGGCTTTGCAAAAGGTGTGAGACCATGAATGCAAAATTAAGGTTTGTTCCTATCGATAGCCAGATCTAGCTTTAATGTTGCAAAGGAGGACATAGGCATCAAGTGTAGTATGCAACAGTTCTGAACAGTTTCTCACTTCACTTACAAACCTAGTTACAATTTGGTGTTCCCTTTTTTTTTTTACAATGACTTGTAACGCACATGATCAGGGTTCTAGAGAATGTCCTGCTACTTGAGACTTATACTCAGGAGTCAATACCAGCACTCCGAACAATAAGGTACATAATATTTACTGTGTTCTGTGCGGTATGCATGTTGGTATTAACTAGTTTTCTGTTATATCCATCAATTTTCTGTTTTTGCAGGAAATATCTTGTAGAGGCCACAGAAGAAGCTTCTATGGCATACAACAAAGCGGTCTGTTCCTTATTATTTTGTACATATAAGCATAATGATTTTTCTAATTATATTTTGTTATACATATATGATATGTCTAATTATATTTTGTTAGTTTACTTTCTTACTTGGATCCTCGATTTGCTTTTAAACTTTTTTGCCAGGTTACACGCCTTCGTGAATATCAAGGTGTTGATCCTCACTTTGATACAATTGCAAGGCAATACCATGATATTGTAAAGGTAATGACCACCTAGTTTTCTTCCCGTGGTTGGTCTTTCGTGCATTTTATGCAGCCCCTCATATCATAGCGCTTTTTTTTTTTCCTGGCAGAAATTGGAAAACATGCAATGGACTATCCATCAAGTTGAAATGGACCTGAAGCGTTTACCGGATCATCCTAGTGCCTAACTTGGGATTGTATAGTCTGATGCTCAGATCTGTATATTTCTTATTGTGTTGAAGTCCTTCCTTGTATCTTGTTTCATTTATTTTTCTCTTGATTTCCCCCTCAAGACACATTCACTGTTTTCGGTTTCTGTTTCTGGTATAACATAGAAGCTTATTAAAAGCATCGTTTTCCAGTTGGCATCATCCCCCCTAAAGTAGACAGCATTAATGGCTTATATTGACAAATTTTGCTTAAAGTCTGAACTAATAAAAACTTAAAAGCATACATAATTGTGTTTTGGGCTTTACTGATTCAAAAAACAATACAGATTTATTATATAAAATTAAAATATTTTGTAATATTAAAAATAAATTTCATAATTTATAATATAATATAGCTCGTTGGAGAGTGGAAAGTGGAAACACTTGAGGAAATGAGTCCGTGAGAAAACAAGACACGGATGGTACTTTGTTTGGGGGATAAGGTCAAAAGTTGGAATCCGGTTCTCTCCGCCCGCCCATTCATTACTATCTCCAGATATGGCCCACAAACTTCATCTTCCAGACAATGCCCTGCTGGTTCTGGAACTACAACTTACAAGCTCAAGTGGGATGGTAGGTCCCAACACGCGTATGTTGTAAGCGTGCCGACTCTGGTCGTTTCCTTCTCCGAAAGGATTTCCTATTTCTATATATACCACCCCCCCTGAGGACGACTTTATTTTGCACCATACTTCTCTCGCTTCTCTCCTAAGGTAAGCGTCTATGTTCTATATTGGTGACCTTGTCTTGCTTGCTACTTTCTTCTATGATCATTAGTCGGTATATTTGGGTTTCTGGTTTTGCTCTTATGGAGTATTCTATTGTTTCATCAATATTTTTTCGTTCTAGTGTTCCCTATCTCTTGAGGTAACATCCATGATCCATATACTATTGTCGATCATAGTCGTTAGCTCTGCATGCAACCTGCTTCTGTGATCATTAGTTGGTAGATCGGTCAAGTCTTTAGCTTTTGATGTTCTATGTTGTTATTCCTTTTCTTCCTTCTTTGTTGGGGGTTTACCATTCTTTCATCATGGGGCTGTTAAGAAGATCGATTGTTTTTCTTCAAAAAGAAAACGTTCTTGATGTGATTTTTATAGATAAGTTCATGATGCTTATGTTGAGGCATCCATAGATTAATCCAGAACAGAATCTCCTGGTGAGGATAGGATTTTGTTCTTATGCTCTTGTTTGTGAAACTTGCTAAGGTAGGAGATTGAGAGCTGTGTGTTTAGTTTATGCTAAAAGTTCCATCTTATTTTTGTTTTAGTTTACAATCAAGCAAAGTACATGGTTGATCCACAAGTCCAGATTCCCACTGCTTTTGATCCATTTGCTGAGGCCAAAGAGTCGGGCGCCGGAGGGGCAAAAGATAATGTTCACGTCAGAGTACAACAGAGGAATGGAAAGAAGTGTCTAACCACAGTTCAGGGACTGCCAAAAGATTTCAGCCTGGAGAAGATTGTCAAAGCACTCAAGAAAGAGTTCTGTTGTAATGGGAACGTTGTGAAGGACAAGGAGCTCGGCAAAGTAATTCAACTCCAAGGTGATCAACGCAAGAACGTCCAGAGTTTTCTGATTAACGCCAACCTTGTGCCGAAGGAGCTGATCAAGATACATGGCTTTTGAACTGACCATGTTCTACCATATGCAAGCGTCATGTAAACTTATATCTTTCCATAATTTGACACTCAACTCTTTTAGGAGTTTAAATAAAAGCCCTTTTTGCTACTTAAATTGAATAGTATAGTTCAATTCCTGTTCGAGTTATTCAAATAAGTTTCATGCTAATTAGTGTGATTTATATCCAAACGGAAGATTGATTAACATTAATCTGTTTTGAAACCGTTTAAATTTAATCAACCTATCGATTGAGGTTTATTTAATCAAACAATAGGAAGGTCTGGTTTTTGCTCCATCAATCATAAGCCTGCAGTAAGCTAACGAATGTGAAAAGTAAAAGAAACTACATGTCAACCATTGTTGTTGCTTAACAAACACACTGGATATTCAAGTTCCAAGTTGGCTTAGCCACAACTACAAACGTACTTGTTAATCTAGCAAACTTTGCTTTTGACACAACATGCTCTTCATGTTTGCATTCATTCCATTGGTTCGAAACATAAATTGTACTTGGTCAAATTTTCAATCAAGAATCCATCAAACATCAATGCAGTGTAAAAATGAAAAAAAAAAAACAAGTGGAGAGATTCTCACGTCACGTGTGAAAATTTGGCTACAGTTTAGGCAAGTTTCTTTCCTTCCATTTTCTTAATATTAGAGAAGCTTGGCCTGTGGTTGGGTCCCGCTTCTCATCATTGTACAGAATTCTTCATAGTTGATCCTACCGTCCTGTAAATCCCAGCATTAATTGGCACAAGACATGAGATAAAAGACATAGGAGACAAAGAGCAGTTCAGATCAAGAGCAAATAATTAGCTTACATTATCTGTATCAACTTCAGAGATTATCTCTCTAATTGTTGCCTCATCACCCATTCCATAGTCTTTCATTGCAGTCTCTAGCTCATCTATCGTGATAAACCTGCAAAAGGGTCATATATCAAGCCAGCTACTGCAGTTCCCCTCCCCAACGTCAGTACAAAATGCCAGGTGCACTTTTTAGATACATCAAAAAGCAAGCCTCTATTCCTCAATTCCAGTGTTGCCACCCTATTTTAGAGTCACCTAAAATTTTAAATGGTCTCTCACAATAGCGTAAGTATTTCACACACACTAAAAGCTTGTTATTAAGCAGTGTCATTCTAATTTACAGAAATTCTTGTGATGAAACTCACCCACTGTTATCCTTGTCAAAAAATTGAAAGGCTTTATAAAGGTGCTCATCTCTTTCTAGCCTGTATCTATGCATTGTTGCAGTGATGAATTCAATATAATCAATCGTTCCATTTCCATCGACATCAGCCTGAATGACAAATCAGTAGTCAGGGTTCGATAACGAGTCATCAAATGGTATAGCAAAATTTGTGTAAAAAGATCTTACAGCCTCCATAAGCTGCTTCACTTCAGCTTCTGTAAGCTTTGATCCAAGTCGGGCCAACCCACTCTTAAGTTCATGATAGGTGATTGTACCACTGTTGTCAGTGTCTATGTTTGCAAACATTGCTTTTAGCCCTTGAATTTCTTCGGTATCAAGATTTTCAGCAATAACCTACAGCACAATTGGTACCCCAAAAGAAAATTCCACTTATTTTGCATATATTTTGTGGTTTAATGCCTGGATTTTATTTCCCTGAAATTAGAACATTAACTGACCTACCTTAAGTGCTAGCTTCTTAAGCTTGTTCATTCTTCTAAATTGCTTCATCCTAGAAAGCACTGCACTGTCTATTGGCTTGTCTGATGCTTCACCACCTTCCTTTAGCCATGGATGCTCTGGAACAGGCACAAAATTTGAACTTTCAGAAGTTCTTGAAATAAAAATACCCAACTTGTCACGTGTTATACTGAAACTATCCTGGCTTTGCAGAAGAAGCATTGACAAAGAGGAATTTCACTATTTTGACAGGTTGACTAATAGTCAGACAGCATTTGCTATAAACATCATGATATTATTTACTTTCTTTGCTTCAAATGCAACTCGTTTTATATGCTTAGAAACAACTGAATAGCAAAGGAACAATGATGCTAAAAATGGAAAAGTAAAATTGATTGTGGAAATCAATACCTAAAACTTGAGCAGAAGTAATCCTTTTCTTTGGGTCCTGGGCCAGCATTTTACGGACCAGGTCCTTGGCACCATTTGATACACTGGGCCATGGTTCACTCTGAAAGTCTATCTCTCCTCTTAAAATGGCATCAAATATACCCTTCTCCGTTTCTGAAATGCATTTTAGGATCACCAATGAGCAGGTCTATTCACAAACTTAGGCAATTTGATTAAAACATTACAATTTATGTCAAGCCCCAACACATAAGATCATATACTAAAGAAAGTATATCATGCAGGTTGAAGTAATTTATGCAAAGATATTATCATATACCTGCCCAAAATGGAGGCACGCCACTAAGCAAAATATATAGTATAACTCCTGCACTCCATATATCAACTTCCTTCCCGTATCTGCGCCTTAATACTTCTGGAGCAACATAGTATGCACTTCCAACAATATCCCGATATACCTTCCCTGCACAGAGTATCCTAAGTTTATCATCCAAAGTTATTGGTGGCTATGATCATCGTGGAGCACCTAACAGATCAGTGATATACTCTTTGAAGAGACATTAATATTCACAGCCATTGCCAACTTATTTTGTAGATTTTAGTAATGTAACTTCAAATTTGATTTCAAAAGGGGCAGCGACATGAAAGGCTAGAAGGTTTATAGAAAATGTATCATAACATTGAATCTAAAGAGACTACCAAATGAAGTCGCCTAATGCAAATCCAAGAAAGCCAGTTAGCCACAGAAACAATTGATTGTGAAAGCTATAAAGTAGACCAGAGCTCTTTTAACTATTTGCTGAACTGAGAAGAAACTTGTATAACATATTTCATGCTTTCATCTGTTTCACTAAATGCAGAGGTCAGAAGAAACGTGGAAAGCTAAATAATAAAAGCTAACAAATGTCTGAAGTCACAGACAGAATCGATAGGGCAAATGCTAAAATAATTGTTCTAAACCATTTTACCAAGACAATATAAGTAACTCCCCCTCTACCAGTAGAATTGGCAATAGAGATACTCGATATTATTAGAGAAGGTGAAGCCATACATAAAAAAACGCATGGTAATTTCCAAGCTCCTAATTAGATTGTGGATTACTCCTACATTACATCTAAATGTATGTTAAAAGTCATAGTGATAAACATGAGGCATGTCCCATTATAGAAACTGCTCTAACATATTCTAACACAACATTAAGCAAGAAACTTCTTCTCCCTAGGGATTATGCTACTTATCAAGTTCATCGAAAGCAAAAAAACATGATCTTGCCAATTAGACAATACCTTCTTCAATAAATACAGAAAGCCCAAAATCAGTAGCCTTCAGAAGAGCTTTTGGGTCTTTACTCGATAGCAAGAAGTTCTCAGGCTTAAGATCCCTATGCATCACACCCATGAAGTGGCAGCTATTAACGACATTTACAATAGACCTACATATTTCAGCAGCTTCCTTCTCACTATAATGCCCCTTGGCAATAATCCTATCAAACAATTCACCACCAGCACATAGCTCCATCACAAGATGCACAGATTGCTTGTCCTCATAAGCACCTCTGAACTCAACAATATTGGGCTGGCCACTCAAATGTTGCATTATTGCAATTTCTCTCCTCATGTCCTCCTTATCATTCTTGGTGACAAGCTTCCTCTTGGATATTGACTTGCAAGCATATTGCTTTCCAGTCGAATTCTCAGTACAAAGATAAGTTACACCAAACTGTCCTCTACCCAGTTCTTTTCCCATAGTGTAGAACAACTTTACATCCTCATACGGTTTTCCAAGAATTGTGTCTGCTCTAGTGACTGGAACGGTCGGCTTCTTTGGGGCTTGCAGTGGTTGATGGACAGTTACTTGGTGGGCTGTTTTTTGATTATAGGCCACCCCAGCAGAAACATTATACCTCTGTGCCTGTGACTGATTTTCTTTGGTAAAACAATGACCCATTGCTTGTTACAATCTTCCACTTGTGCAGAAAAGACCCAAATAAGAAGATCAGGAAAGAAGGGGTGGATGCCTGAATTATCAACAGTAAAGACCACAGGTTTTTTGGACCAAAACAAAAGAATGAATATTGTCAGGTGCAGTAAAAGAGTTGGATTAGAGATTCAAGGACACGCATACACACAAAGAACATATATTGAAGGATAAAAACAGAGAACCCAGACGGAGCTCTTGACTAATATGATTGTGAAGAGATAAAGATGAAAACTTGGGCACGCTGTTTGTGATGGGAAAGTAGATCCAAGCTGAAGTCGGCTACGGAGCTGGTGAAGAGTAGGAAACGACCAGAAAACACTTGGTCAAGGCGTTCGACTGAATTGGAAACTGCAATAAGAAAATTAGAAATTAATTGGATTTTTTGAATATAAAAATTAATCTATATTTATCTTAACGTTAAATTGTATTTATGTAAGTATATCAAATCCAGGAATTTATGGTTATTTCTAGGCAAAGGGAATTTATCAAAGTGAAAACCGGGAATGGGGTGCCAATTGCTAAAGCCTTAGAACTTGGAAGGCTACAGTATGATCACGTTCTCCGGGGGACTCAACAAGTGGGTCCTGATGATCGTGCTTGCAAATTGCAATTCACAGCTGTTATTGATGTTTCACGTTTGTATGCAACGCGTGTATCTGATTCTGATGTCGTTCGGTCGGTGAGCTGATGATAGAAGTCGGCTGGTTGAGATTATTTGCAAGAAGGCTTAATTCAGACAACAGTGGCTAAAGTAACGACTTTTTCGAAATGTTTTTTACGTTTGCAGGCGAGTTTCGTGGAACGGCAAGAGGTTGAGTCGGTGTGTTAGGTTCAGGTTCAACCTTAAAATGACGTGTGAATTGATCGACCTATTTTAAGATAATAAGTTATACATAATAGATATTTATTATATAAATTTATTATCTCCTCATAACGTAAGTACCACTCTTAAGAACTTTAATATCTTCTGTTCTTTGAGAAAATCTACGATAATATCTTCTGTTCTTTGAGAAAATCTATGACAAAGAACTAACTTAAGTATCGAAGGGGCAAGTTGGCGATCAATCCCTAGTGTACCTTTATTGTTTTTACAGATATCTTCTAACTGAAGCTAATTGAGTTCATGGATTCAAACAACGGCGCTCAATTTCACCAAAATCAGACTTCACCAACCAGAAACCGCTCCCTTTGACTTCACCAGCTAAACTAATATGTCTTGTAGCAAAAATACCGGCTTAGTTACTTGGCATTTAGTACACTAACTTCACATCTTCGTCTTCTTATTTAACAAAAAGGTAAAACCATCAAAATTTAACGTCAACTTTAATATTTAGTAACGTTTAAAATGATCACACTATTGTAAAAACTGCTTCATCTATATCTTAAATTGCTTGAATAGGGTTCCGCTGAAAAAATGCTTACACAACTTTTTTAAAAACCAATTGGCGACTCATTATTGTAAATTGGTAAGACAATATGAACCTTGTCAATTTGTTCAAGAAACTCTTTTAATGAATTCAATCTCATCCCTATTTTTCTATTCTATATAATGATTCATTAAAGGTCATTATAATTATAATCAAGCCAAGTAGAGAGCGTTGACAATGGACATGATTGGCATGACAAGTTGTTACGGGATTCGATGTACAGGATCTACATCAAATCTTCTGTTTCGGTTGTTCTATTTTAACTCTATTATATTAAATCTTATTTATACATAAATATGCGGATGAGATTTAATAGAACAGGATTAGAATAGAGTAATTGGAACAGAGGATTTGATGTAAATGTAAATATGTGGATGAGATTTAATAAAACATAATAATAATATTATAACCAAAAATCTCACATAAAATTGTGTAATTTTTGTTTATGATGTGAAACCCCGTGAATAATTAATGCGGCTCTAATTTCATCGAGATAAAGCTTACAAAGTCCCAATATTAAGGTTTCAGATTATCTGTTACTCTTGTCCTTTGACTATTATTTTCTATTAGCATCTTTCCTTTCAATTTATTTGAGTCTCATTTGTTGAGTGGATGAATGCTAATAAAATAGGGTAGGGACATGGTAATGAGAACAAGTGATCTGTTCTATAATATTGTGATGCTATTTTGATTGAAAAGAAAATATTCAATTTAAATAATTATTTAATTTATAGAATTAAAGTTAGTTCTAATCAATGATACGAGATCCGCACTGCACGGCCGAAAATCAGTCTGATGCAGGTTCGAAATTGGGTTCAAATTCGTTTAGATCGCCAATTTGGTCAAGACCAATTGCATCTTGGTGATTAGAAAAAATACTAGGTGATTAGGTAAATTTCGATTTCCTAGGGACCTATTTGCAAAAAGAAAAATTTTAACCCTAAAATCTACCCAACCCCCCCGCGCCCCCACCCACTCGCTACTCTCCTCTTCTTCTCTCTTCTCGCCACGCTCCTCCGTCCTTCTCCGCCGTCGTCCGCCAGATCCCGGCTTCGTTTGTCGCTCTCCCGCCACGCTTGCCCTCCACGCTTTGGATCTGGACTCGGTGGTCTTCTCATCGTCTTGGCTCTTCGTTCTTCTCCCTCGCGTAAATCGCCTCGTCGGTCCTTCACTCCAGCCTTGATCGGTTCTCCCTCGCGTCGTCGGTCCTCCACCGTGAGCGGCGGCCTTTTCGGCCTTGTCCGTGTCCTCCGACGTCAACCCAGTAGGCCGACATCGACCCAGATCTGTGAAGATCGAATGTATTGTTTTATTTTCATGGATTTTGACATTAATTGCTTCATCATTGTGTTGGTTGTTGGATAATGGTAGATTTGTTGTTAAAAATTGGATGACGATGGATTTGTGGTTGTTGTTGCTTCTATTTTTGCGATGGATACCGATGATGAATTGATGATGGATTTGGGTTGAAGACTTGAAGTGTTGCCGTTGAAGTGAAGTTGTATAAAAATGTAAATGGTTGTTTGTGATTTGGTTGAAATGTTGAATGGCATTCTTGAAGTGAACTTGACATTTTGCATTTTGGTTTTTGGCATTTTGGATTATGGAAGTTGATTTTGGATTTTGGCATTGAATTGATCCGAATGTCCCATTGGAAAATAAATTTAGAATGGTAATTGTGATTGAATTGTTGAATTGTGGATGAATGAGATTTATTTTAATTTGTGCAATTGAATTTGAGATTGAGTTTGATAATTTGATAATCAAAATCAAATTAACATTTAAACCTAATTTTAATTGTAAAATTGATAATCAAATGTGAAATAAATAATTAAATGTAAGTTTGTAAAATTAATAATCAAAATCAGTAAAATTGAAAAAACTTAAATCATTAATTGACATATTGTTAATATTTGTTATATGGTAATTCATTTTTTATATTTGGGTATTGAATTTTGATAAATAATTAGTTAAGTATAAATTTGGGTTTTTGGAATTGGAATTTAATTGAATTAGAATGGATTTGATTTGAATTGGAATGGAATGGAATTGAATTAGAATGTAAATTAAATTGGAATTGAATTGAATTGTAATGAAATTGAATGGAATTGGAATTGGAATTTGGATTGAAAATTGATTGAATGGAAATGAAATTATGAATGTTTTGTAATTGTTAGGGTTGAAAATTGTTGTCAATGGAATGAATGGAAATGAAATTATGAATGTTTTGTAATTGTTAGGATTGGAAATTGTTGGGAATGGATTGAATGGAAATGGAATTATGAATGTTTTGTAATTGTTAAGATTGGAAATTGTTGGGAATGGATTGAATGGAAATAGAATTATGAATGTTTTGTAATTATTAGGATTGGAAATTGTTGGGAATGGATTGAATGGAAATGAAATTATGAATGTTTTGTAATTGTTAGGATTGGAAATTGTTGGGAATGGATTGAATGGAAATGGAATTATGAATGTTTTGTAATTGTTAGGATTGGAAATTGTTGGGAATGGATTGAATGGAAATGGATTTATGAATGTTTTGTAATTGTTAGGATTGAAAATTGTTGGGAATGGATTGTTTGGAAATGGAATTATGAATTTTTTGAAATTGTTAAGATTAAGAATTGTTGGAATTTAATTTAATTGAATTGAATGGATTGGATTGGATTGAATGGAATTGAATTGAATTGCGTTGATTTGAATTGAATTGGATTGGATTGGATTGGATTAGATTGAATTGAATTGGATTGGATTAGATTGAATTGAATTGAATTGGATTTAATTGGATTGGATTGGATTGAATTGAATTAAATTGAATTTGATTGGATTGGATTGGATTGAATTGCATTGGATATGATTGGAATTTAATTGAATAGAATAGAATTGAATTGGAATTGGAATTGGAATTGATTTGAGTTGAATTGGATTGGAATGGAATTGAATTTGATTGAATTGATTTGATTTGGAATGGAATTGCATTGAATTGAATTGGAATTGAATGGAATGAATGGAATTGGAATTGGAATTGGATTGGATTGAATTGAATTTGATTGAATTGAATTGAATTTGATTGGATTGGATTGGATTGGATTGGATTGAATTGAATTGAATTTGATTGAATTGAATTGAATTGAATTGGATTCGATTGGATTGAATTGAATTGAATTGGATTGAAATTGAATTGAATTGGATTGAAATTGAATGAAATGGAATGGAATTGAATTGGAATTGCATTAGAATTGGAATTGAATTGAGTTGAATTGAATTAAATTGGATTGGATTTGATTGAATTGAATTGGATTAGATTGAATTGAATTTGAATGAATTGAATTGGATTATATTGAATTGAATTGAATTGAATTTGATTGAAATGAATTGGATTGAATTGGATTGAATTGAATTGAATTGAGTTGAGTTGAATTGAATTGAATTGAATTGTTTTGAATTAAATTGAATTGGATTTGAATTGAATTGAATTAGAATGGAATTGCATTGAATTGAATTGGAATTGAATGGAATGAATGGAATTGGAATTGGATTGGATTGGATTGGATTGGATTGGATTTGATTGAATTGAATTGGATTGGATTGGATTGGATTGGATTGAATGTTTTGGATTGTTAGCTTTGTGCATATTGTCATTATGTACTAAAATTATGTGTTATTTATTTTGGTGTACAGATAAATGGAAGAAAGTTCAAATACTCCCGATCAATCTAGTTCGGGAAGATCTAATGATCCAAACTTGGGCTCATGCTAGTGTGGTTCTGGTCAAAAGAATCATACCATTTGCTTGTTTTGTAACAAGCATTTGAAAGGTGGAGGAATCACCGATTGATGAGGCATTTAGTTGGGGTTAAAGGAGATGTGGAACCATGTAAAAAGTAAGTCATGATGTGAAGTGGCAAATGAAAACATTCTTGAGGAACATCAATTTGAGAAAGATAGAAGGGAAGATTGAATCTTGAAATTGGTAGTGAAAGTTCATTTCCCGATTTCCGTGGTGATTATGGAGATGTTGGAGGTGGAAGTGGTAGTGGCAGTGGCAGTGGTACTGGTAGTGTTCCATTTCAATCTCAGCCTCAGGATCTTGCAGAATCTGAAATGAGAAAGAGAAGAAGACGACCATCTGGTTTCTTTGCACCACGAACAACCCGAGAGCTCAACTTTCAATTCGTAGTGCAATGCGCAAGAGATGCGACTCCTGATATGGATATGGCGATAGCTAGATGGTGGTATGATACAGTTCGTCATTTAATGCTTCTCAATCATATTATTATCAACCTATGATAGATGCCATAGCTTCTTATGGTCCAGGATACAAAGGGCCATCGGTTGATGACTTAAGAGGTAAACTTTTGAGTTGTGCTGTGTCTGAAATGAGAGCTTATTTGGGTGAAAGAAGAGCGAATTGGGGTATTAATGGATGCTCAATTATGTGTGATGGTTGGACGAATAGGAGACAAGAGCCTATCATAAATTTTTTGGTTTATTGTTTTAATGGCTCTATGTTTTTAAAATCGATTGATGTATCTGGCCTTATTAGAAATGCTGATAATTTGTTTGGGATATTTGATCAAGTTGTGAATGAAGTAGGGGTAGAAAACATTGTTCAGTTTATTACTGACAATGATTCCGCTTATAAAGCGGCAGGGATGAGGTTGCAGAATACCTATAAGTCATTTTTTTGGACTCCTTGTGTTGCACATTGCATTGACTTAATACTGGAGGATATAGGAAATCCTAGGTATTTTCCTGTTTTTGATGAGACCATGCAGAAGGCAAAAAAGGTGACAAAATTTATTTATAATCGTATGGGTTTTAAATTTGATGAGAAGGAATTTACCAATGGTAGAATTTGTGTTACCTACTGTGACAAGATTTGTAACAAATTTCTTATCACTTCAGTCTTTTCTTTTGTTGAGGAAGGAGTTAAGGCAAATGTTCACAAGTGATAAGTGGGTAACCTCTCAACATGCTAGGTCTAATGCTGGAATGGAGGTTTGTAGTATCATCTTTGGAAGATAGGAATTTTGGTCGGCATCTCAATTCATTATCCGGGTTTGTGAGCCTTTGGTGAGGGTGCTTGGTTGGTCGATAGTGAAGAAAAGCCAACAATGGGTTATATTTTGATCTTTATGAGAGAGCAGCGGAAGCAATCAAAGCCAATCTGAAACATAAGCCTTCTTTATACGAGCCATATATCTCAATCATTAATGAGAGAAGGAGAAGACAACTTTCTTCTCCATTGTTTCAGAATGGGGCATTTTGAATCCGGTGTATATTTTAGATTGGATGTTGAAAAGCAAGTGAAGTTAGTAGAGGAATGCTTTTGACAATTACAACAATTGTTCCTCATGACTCAATGCAAATTGCTTTAACCACACAAATGGAGGCTTATAAGTACTCTTATGGAGATTTTGGAATGTCGGTCGCTATTCAACAAAGAGGACTTCTTTCTCCAGGTATTACTTATTTCCTATTTCTTATTTGTTGAAATTTATTTATCACTTTATTTTGTTTATAACACTACTTTTGTTTTCTTATAACTTGCAGTTGCTTGGTGGGATCTTTTCGGATGTGGTGTTCCAGATTTGAGAAAGTTTGCGATTCGAATTTTAAGTCAATGTGTGAGTGCAACTGGGTGTGAACGAAACTGAAGCACATTTGAATTTATCCATTCCAAGAAAAGGAATAGATTGGAGCATAAGAGGTTGAATGACTTGGTTTTTGTTCGTTACAATTTAAAGCTTCGAGAAAGGTATGTTATTTTCATTATTTTCATTATTAATTTTTATATAATTTCTTATATTTTTAATAATTAAATGTAATTGTTTACTAGGACTCTTAGTAGCACAAGTTCTTCAAATGATCCAATTCGATTGATAATATGGATATTTTGGCGGATTGGGTTTCAAGATCCCAATTTGGTTGATGTGAGTGATTTGAATGTGGAAGATGATCTTGGATGGGAAAGCATTGACATGTCATTTGGTGCATTAAATTTGAATGATGATGATGAAGCTCCTCTCAATGATGAGGATTTTGTACCAAATGATCAATTAGAATTGATAGATTCAATGATTATCCGCCCATTGTGATTGAACTTCGTGTTTTATTTTCCTCTTCTTTTAATTTTACTTGTATTTGATCATTGATTTTATGTTAAATTATATGTATGTAATGTAAGTGTAATATTTTTTCAGGTTCAACTTCTATTTGATTGCTTATTCGTCATCAACCTTTTGTAATTTTTTTATCGGATGTTTTCAATCTTTTGATGTAAATATGTAATATTATTTATTATAATGATGAAATTGTATGATTGTAATATTTTAAATGTTTTCTATTATTCTTAGTTTTATAATTGTATGATGATGATTGCCTTTATTTATATTAATTGTGATTATTATTTATATGTAAAATATTTAAAATTATTGTTATTTCAAATTAATTGTTATTATTATTTATTATTAAGATTTTTAAAGTATGGTTGATATAAACGATAAACTAGTAAAGTATACAAGATAGTTGTATAATATATCAATACGGACTATTTTGCAATTTTAAAAATTTAGGACTATTTTATAAATTTAAAAATATCCCGAAAAGCGGTTCGATGTAACCGATACCGCATACAGCCTGTTCAGAGCTCAATCCGCATCGAGTCCCATGCGGTATTCATAACATTGGTTCTAATAATAAAATATGAGCAAGACCTTATTTCAGATATGGTAAAAGAAAAAACAAATTTTTATAATTTCTTTACTACTTAAGTTATTTTATTTTACAACATGATTAATATATAAAATAATAAAATCTAAATCTAAATCCTAAATCCCAAATCCCAAATCCCAAATCCTAAATTGTAGCTTATTATAAAAAAATTTAGTCACCCCTCAAACTAATTTTTGAAATATGTTTATATCAATCACCGTAATCACATTAAGATCCAATATTAACACGGATTATGCTAAAAGATATAAATAATATAAAGAGAGATAATCAAGGAGTATTATTTCTTTTATACCCTAGGTCTATTTACAATAGAGTTTTAAAAAATTGGTAAGCTCACGAGGTATCCTAGGAGGGTCTCAACTCATGAGAAGACCCATAGATCAAGCCTAGGTTTAGGCTCAAACCAACTCAGATCTAATTCTTCTAAGTAAAACAATATCATTTTGTTTAAAAAAGTTGAGCCTCAGACTGGCCTAGGCCTGGGCAGCCCAAGCTTAAACTCAATTAAAAAAGACTTTTTTATATTTTTAATTTTAAGAAAATTATTTTTAAAATTGTCGAGGCCAGACTCATGTCATCCCTAAGTTTAAATTTTTGTAATTAATTTTAATTATAACTAACATTTTAATTAAAATTTACTTAGAATTACAATTGTTTATAGTTCTATATTAATTTCAACAAAATAATATTCAATAACTAATACTTACACTAAACATCATATATTTAACTTTAAAGTTTTTCAAAATCAAGTTCAACTTGATTAAATTACATTTTCTTTTTTAAAAGTTTTTATATGCAACTCAATAAATTTTTAAATATGTTGGTAATAGATATAAATCATAATCCTAAATTGTACTTAAAATTAGTAAATTAAAATATGTTAATTTATCTTTAATTCTCTAATTACATAATTTATGTCTACAAATTAAGATTGTCTAAGAATGTATCATAACTAACAAATATTAGGAACATCAAAGTGTCTTTTACCAACCAAATTGTGCATAATTTTTTATAATCTATTTTTATCATATAATATTTTAATTAGACACAAAATATGAAATTAATGTCTAATTTATATAATTCTAATCATATCACCGTCGGTCTTAGTAACTTAATCTTTTAATGACGTTTAGAAATTATTTTAGAAGTATGATTTGATCTTGTCCAAAGATTTTCAAATTAAACCTAATTGAAAATAATTGAACATTTTCATTATTACTTGAAGACAATGAATCAAACATTAATTATTCAACAACTTCTACATAATGAAAGCTATATCTAATTATTACCGATTGAACCACCCTTATCTAGGATAAGTCTTAGAAAGTATTAAAATATATGAATCTCTATATGATAGGCTTTAGAGATATTTTAAATCAAATGAATGCTTATATAATTATCATGATAATAATTTTCAAAAACATATAAGGAATGTTTCGATACATTTGTTCAAGTGTTTTCATGTATTAGTTTATAAAATCTGCTACTCTCTTCCTTAAAAAGAAGTACAACATGTGATAATCATTTCACTCCTTTACAATAATTGACTAGCAATTTAGATAATTTAAGAATAATAGGTAAATATAATATGAATTTAACAATTATAAAAAAAAACTCGTTTTTAACTAATCCAAAGGCAGACATATATTGTTAGTAGTGTGTCCTAGGCCAATGGATAGTTGTGATTCATGTATTAATATTATGACTTGTTAATAATATATTATGAGGTATTCCTTTCATATATGCATGTATTTCGTTTATGTAATGTGATTTACATTCCATGAATGGTTTTAGACTTATGTCATCAAGTATGTGACTTGATAGTAAAATCATAAGCGTTATAAGATTATTCTAGACTGCCCCTGGTCGATCATTATTGGTGGAACAATAATGAATTAAGGCTAGTATGTGTTCTTGTTGATGATCACGTTTTACTGATCATAGATGCAATACCCAATACCCCCTAGGAGGATATGTGGATGCCACCCAATACAGGACAATCAAATCAAACTAGTTTACACACAACATCTCAAACAGTGTTTACAATACATCACATCATACTGTCAGAAACAGAAATTCAAAGTTATTACAGACCCAAAAATGTTCACTAAAAACATGTTCAACAATACAAAAACAGACTCCTTTGGCCAATGCAGTTGACTCGTCCCAGTCTTTAAACTCTTCGCTATGAACCTATACGGGACAAATCCACCATGCTAAGCATATAGCTTAGTGAGTAATAACTAATCTATATTAACCAATTTTAGGAAACAGAAAGACTGCATTTTAGAATAGATTTTTATATTAAACAGAACGGCAGAACACAAAAGATCCTTCAGAATCAGAATAATCAATCAGATATCAGAATACAGAGCAAATCAAACTATAAATCCATGAACAGAAGTGGGTAACGGGACTTATACAGGAGAGATCGAAATCTCGACACCGAAGTGTCTCAGGAGAGACCGAAGTCTCGACACAAATATGTCCATAAGCACCTGCAGACCCTTCTAGGCATGCCTATTTACCCAACTCGGACTGAACAAATCATTTCAGACATTTCATGTGCAATAAAATGAGCACTTCCAATAAAATAACATGCAACAATCGCCTTGGATGCTCATTGTCCGGAACAGTACACAATCAGTACAACACACATGAGCACTTGGACATTCATTGTCCGGAACAGTACACAATCAGTACAGAACAAATCAAAGTGAGACCGTCCGGATCTCTTACTTAACATTGACCGTGTTACTCAGACATTTATCAAATTATTGACATTATTGAAAGTCCCGACATCGACCTTAAATCGCCCTTACTATTTAGTGCCTCAAGTCCGGTAATATCGGCAAAGTGGTCGTTCCTCTATAATAGGAACACAGATACAAATTATTATTGTGCATAATTCTTGTATGATAAATGAGTATGATGCATGTTCATGCAAATTTTCGGATTCTTCTATCGTTTAAAAATACGTATTACTATTCACAACACGTATTATTATCGCTCACAAATACGCACGGACATCGCTCACTATTCACTATTCATCATTCATCATCTTCTTCGCCTTGAGAAAATTTCTTCTTTTCTTTTACCGTATTTCACTTTCCTTTCTTTTCGCTTCAATTCTTCTCGATTCTTTTAGCATCATCACTTAAAACTAACCTATTTAACAAATCTAACCTATCGAATCATCCAAATCGTCAAATATTATAGATCTAAAATTTCTTTTACCAATATCGATCTCATCCGACTATCTTTATAAAAGACAAGAACATACCATAGATTCATTATCAAAAGACTAACCTCGTGATCTGCAGCAGTAAAAGCGATCGAAATCGATCGACAGAGTCGCAGAACAACACCGATGAACGCTATCAGTTCTGTCTCAAAATAATTAATCAACCCTTATATATTCGTCCACTTATTCAATTAGTACTATTCAGATGAATAGTTAATTACCCAAAAACACACTTATGAAGTCTTAGAACAAACAAATACCCGTAATTCCCATGGCGTCAAAAATTCACCAAAAATTCCGTCATAAAATAATGACTTCCAAATAATTGTTCAAAAAATACTAAATACGTCACCAACAATTTCTAAAAATCATCGAAGTATCCAAAAATTACTAAAATTATCTTAATACAGTCCGAATCAATCCGAAGTGTAAACCAATGTACGCGGAAAATGCCATGAATGCATGCCAAAATGTCAAAGAGACATAACATAAATCGGACTAAATTTGCTTCATATGCTAACCCCTAATTTGGGGCATTACAATTCTTCCCTCCTTAAGGAATTTCGTCCTCGAAATTCAGATCTGATCCGAAGAATTGCAGATACTGAGGTAACGACTAGTATGTAACGGTCATGTAACGGTTAACAAAAAAAAACGGCTAGTAACGGCTAGAGAACGGTCATAAACGGCTAGTTAACGGTACAAAAATGTTCTATAAATAGAGACCATTCCTTCCTCATTACTTCATCCCTCCACATTCTTTCTTTCTTACCTACCTCAAAATTTCTTCTAACCAAATTTCAAAATGTTATCCCTTATCGCATGCTTTTGTGTAATTCTTATCATTATGTATCTTTATCTCGTTCTTAGTGTTAGTGTAGAGCTAAATGAAGCTCGCACTTTTTTTTTCTTCTTAGCATTTCCTATGATCCTGCTGTTGCTTATTGGCATAGCCTTTGAGCAAGGCATGTAATTTTTTTTCATAAGGGAAAAATAAATGTTTTACTTTCACTTTCGGAATCAATAACGCCAATATAACCAAACGCATCTAATACCACCAAATATCATAGCAAAGCAATATAGCCACAAAACCAATGTTTCTTCACATAGTTACATAATCATACCACCAATGATCTCATTTCATAAGGAACATCATATGAACCAATCATCGCTTAAAGGTTCAATTCATATCTTGCGATCATTAATCTCATCTTTCACGTATACCCTCTTGTAAAATCACGCAACAATGTGATCAAAGAAACCTAATATCGAGATAGCATCTTATGATCGATCATATAACTCGTCACCTTATTCCACCAATGTCCCGACATACGGTACACGCATCTTCCTCCCAACACATTACATTCACATCGCTACGGTGGTAATACAATTAACTCATGTGTCTTCTCTACAAGATCGATACACAAACGCGTGCAGGATAGTACTCATTCAAACAATTCATAAACCTTCAGCTCTTTTATTCATTGACTTCGTATCGTATTCAATTATATCAATACCGCAAACTATCCGACATGGGTCACTACACCTACTGTGTCTCTAAGCTTGCAAAGCTATGGCGATAAGTTTTATCAACTAATCACCTCACGCGACATCATTTGTCTCTATGCATACAAATTTTTTTCTCTTCATTCTCGCAAAACATGAATGATTTCACCCAAGTTCACTCATCAACATTTGTTCTCAATTGCTCTTCGACAAGACTTCTCTCAGATTCACGCAAGTCGAATAAAATTCGAATCTCTCCCACTTAAACCGAATCATTCCAATCTTTTGCCACAAATTTGCCAATATATCAAAATGCACCAAAATTGATCTTAAGAATCACACTTTCAAACTAGTATTCTTATTTTAACTTTGCCATTTTTTTCTTTTCGAAAAATCCAAGAAGATAACTACCGTATTTTATCCAAATTTAAAAATCGCAATGATCAAACGCACTTCTATAATGCTCACACAATAACCAGAATCATCGGACCTCCCGTCCGGAATCTAACATCAGCAAACAATGCAATGCTATACCGAACACGTTATTGACATCTTAGCTTCCTGAGCTAAAAATACATATCGAAAATCAAACTCGTACTTCTTGAACATACTGACATAGAATTCATTACAAACCTAACTCTGTCTAACCATAATAAGCATGTGTACATGCACGTTCAACAGTCTATTCAACTTCCCATGTCTGAATCGCATCAATTCAGACACTTACGATATGTAACCATCATGACATTCTAATATCGAACTCATTCTTAAAATCTTATCCAGAATCACAAATTCTCAACTACCTCATCAACAGTCTTATGAATCTTTTCATACGGACATTCTAAAATCAAAACATGGGACAAACCGCATTAGGCCAGACACAACTCTTCTATTCAAGTACAAGCAATAGTTAAGTTACCGGTTAAACCGAATCGCTAAACCATGCTCTGATACCAAAAGATGTAACACCCAAATACCTCCTAGGAGGATATGTGGATGCCACCCAATACAGGACAATCAAATCAAACTAGTTTACACACAACATCTCAAACAGTGCTTACAATACATCACATCATATTGTCGTAAATGAAATTCAAAGTTATTACAGCCCAAAATGTTCACTAAAACATGTTCAACAATACAAAACAGACTCCTTTGGCCAATGCGGTTGACTCGTCTCGGTCTTTAAACTCTTCGCTTCCGAACCTATACTGGGCAAATCTACATCGTGCTAAGCATATAGCTTAGTGAGTAATAACTAATCTATATTAACCGATTTTAGGAAGCAAAAATGCATTTTGTAATGATTTTTATATTAAGCGAGCGGCGAGAACACGTAAGATCCTTCGTAATCGTAATAATCAATCGATATCGAATACGAACAAATCAAACTATAAATCCATGAGCGAAGTGGGTAATGGGACTTATACAGAGAGATCGAAATCGACAATCAAGTGTCTTAGAGAGATCAAGTCTCGACACAAATGTGTCCATGAAGCAATTGCAGACCCTTCTAGCATGCCTATTTACCCAACTCGGACTGAACAAATCATTTCAGACATTTCATGTGCAATAAAATGAGCACTTCCAATAAAATAACATGCAACAATCGCCTAGGACGTTCATTGTCCGTAACAGTACACAATCAGTACAGAACAAATCAAAGTGAGACCGTCCCGGATCTCTTACTTAACATTTGTGTTACTGTATTATTTATCAAATTATTGACATTATTGAAAGTCCCGATTCATCGACCTTAAATCGCCCTTACTATTTAGTGCCTCGAAGTCCCGGCAATATCTGGCAGTGGTCGTTCCTCTATAATAGGAAACACAGATACAAATTATTATTGTGCATAATTACTGTATGATAAATGAGTATGATGCATGTTCATGCAAATTTCTGGGATTCTTCTACTGTTTAAAAATACGTATTACTATTCATAAATACGTATTATTACTGTTCACAAATACATACAGATACTATTCACTGTTCACTATTCACTATTCACTGTTCATCACTATGATGCACTGTTCATCATCTTCTTCGCCTTCAGAAAATTTCTTCTTTTCTTTTACTTTATTTCACTTTCCTTTCTTTTACGCTTTCAATTCTTCTCAATTCTTTTAGCATCATCACTTAAAACTAACCTATTTAACAAATCTAACCTATCGAATCATCCAAATCGTCAAATATTATAGATCTAAAATTTCTTTTACCAATATCGATCTCATCCGACTATCTTTATAAAAGACAAGAATGGACTATAGATTCATTATCAAAAGACTAACCTCGTGATTTGCAGCAGAAAAGCAGATCGAAATCGATCGACAGAGTCATGAACAACACCGATGAACGCTATCGATTACATCTCAAAATAATTAATCAACCCTTATATATTCGTCCACTTATTCAATTAGTACTATTCAGATGAATAGTTAATTACCCAAAAACACACTTATGAAGTCTTAGAATAAACAAATACCCAGAATTTCCAGACAGCGTCCAAAAATTTACCAAAAATTCCGTCATAAAATAATGACTTCCAAATAATTGTTCAAAAAATACTAAATACGTCACCAACAATTTCTAAAAATCATCGAAGTATCCAAAAATTACTAAAATTATCTTAATACAGTCTGAATCAATCCGAAGTGTCATTAAACCAATGTACCCAGAAAATCCATGAATGCATGCCAAAATGTCAAAGAGACATAACATAAATCGGACTAAATTTGCTTCATATGCTAACCCCTAATTTGGGGCATTACAATTCTTCCCTCCTTAAGGAATTTCGTCCTCGAAATTCAGATTTGATCCGAAGAATTACGGATACTGAGGTAACGGCTAGTATTTAAAGGTCATGTAACGGTTAACAAAAAAACCGGCTAGTAACGGTTAGAGAACGGTCATAAACGGCTAGTTAACGGTACAAAAATGTTATATAAATAGAGACCATTCCTTCCTCATTACTTCATCCCTCCACATTCTTTCTTTCTTACCTACCTCAAAATTTCTTCTAACCAAATTTCAAAATGTTATCCGCTATCGCATGCTTTTGTGTAATTCTTATCATTATGTATCTTTATCTCGTTCTTAGTGTTAGTGTAGAGCTAAATGAAGCTCGAACTTTTTTTTTCTTCTTAGCATTTCCTATGATCCTGCTGTTGCTTATTGGCATAGCCTTTGAGCAAGGCATGTAATTTTTTTTTCATAAGGGAAAAATAAATGTTTTACTTTCACTTTCAGAATCAATAACGCCAATACAACTAAACGCATCTAATACCACCAAATATCATAGCAAAGCACTATAGCCACAAAACCAATGTTTCTTCACATAGTTACATAATCATACCAGTCAATGATCTCATTTCATAAGGAACATCATATGAACCAATCATCAGTTAAAAGGTTCAATTCATATCTTGCGATCATTAATCTCATCTTTCACGTATACCCTCTTGTAAAATCACGCAACAATGTGATCAAAGAAACCTAATATCAGATAGCATCTCATGATCGATCATATAACTCGTCACCTTATTCCACCAATGTCCTGACATACAGTCACATGCATCTCCCTCCGAACACATTACATTCACATCGCTACAGTGGTAATACAATTAACTCATGTGTCTTCTCTACAGCATCAGATACACACAAACGTACCAGGATAGTACTCATTCAAACAATTCATAAACCTTCAGTTCTTTTATTCATTGACTCCGTATCGTATTCAATTCTATCAATACCGCAAATTATCCGACATGGGTCACTACACCTACTGTGTCTCCAAGCTTGCAAAGCTATGGCAGTAAGTTTTATCAACTAATCACCTCACGCGACATCATTTGTCTCTATGCATACAAATTTTTTTTTCTCTTCATTCCTGCAAAACATAAATGATTTCACCCAAGTTCACTTATCAACATTTGTTCTCAATTGCTCTTGGACAAGACTTTCTACATTCACGCAAGTCGAATAAAATTCGAATCTCCCACTTAGAAGCCGAACCATTCCAATCTTTTGCCACAAATTTGCCAATATATCAAAATGCACCAAAATTGATCTTAAGAATCACACTTTCAAACTAGTATTCTTATTGTAACTTTGCCATTTTTTTTCTTTTTCCGAAAATCGGCAAAGATAACGGTTGTATTTTATCCACCAAAAATCGCAATGATCAAACGACTTCTATAATGCTCACACAATAACGAATCATCGGACCTCCCGTCCAGGAATCCAACATCAAGAAACAATGCAATGCTATACCGAACACGTTATTTGACATCTTAGCTTCTCGAGCTAAAATACATATCGAAAATCAAACTCGCATTTCTTGAACATCTTCGACATAGAATTCATTACGCATCTAACTCCGTCTAACCATAATAAGCATGTGTACATGCACGTTCAACAGTCTATTCAACTTCCCATGTCTGAATCGCATCAATTCAGACACTTACGATATGTAACCATCATGACATTCTAATATCGAACCCATTCTTATAATCTTATCCAAAATCACAAATTCTCAACTACCTCATGAACAGTCTTATGAATCTTTTCATACGGACATTCTAAAACCAAAACATGGGACAAACCGCATTAGGCGACACAACTCTTCTATTCAAGTACAAGTAATAATTAAGTTACTGGTTAAACCGAATCGCTTAAACCATGCTCACGATACCAAAAGATGTAACACCCAAGTACTTCAGGAGGATATGTGGATGCCACCCAATACAGACAATCAAATCAAACTAGTTTACACACAACATCTCAAACAAAGTGCTTATAATACATCACAACATACCGTCGAAGCAGAAATTCAAAGTTATTACGGACCCAAAATGTTCACTAAAACATGTTCAACAATACAAAACAGACTCCTTTGGCGAACGGTTGACTCGTCCCGATCTTTAAACTGTTTCGCTCGAACCTACACGGACAAATCCACCGTGCTAAGCATATAGCTTAGTGAGTAATAACTAATCTATATTAACCGATTTTAGGAAGCAGAAGGCGCATTTTAGAACAGATTTTTATATTAAATGCGCGGCAGAATACGTAAGATCCTTCGAATCGTAATAATCAATCGAATACGAATACGTAACAAATCAAACTATAAATCCATGAATGAAGTGGGTAACGGACTTATACAGAGAGACCGAAATCTCGACATCGAAGTGTCTCAGAGAGATCAAGTCTCGACACAAATGTGTCCATGAAAGCATTGCAGAACCCTTCTAGGCATGCCTATTTACCCAACTCGATCGAACAAATCATTTCGGACATTTCATGTGCAATAAAATGAGCACTCCAATAAAATAACATGCAACAATCACCTCGGACGCTCATTGTCCTAGGAAAGACACAATCAAGACAAACACATGAGCACTTGACATTCATTGTCCTAAATAAGACACAATCAAGACAGAACAAATCAAAGTGAGACCGTCCGGATCTCTTACTTAACATTGATTGTGTTACTCAGACATTTATCAAATTATTGACATTATTGAAAGTCCCGATTCGATCTTAAATCGCTTACTATTTATTGCCTCAAGTCCCGTAATATCTGGCGCAAGGGTCGTTCCTCTATCATAGGAAACAGATACAAATTATTATTGTGCATAATTACTGTATGATAAATGAGTATGATGCATGTTCATGCAAATTTCTGGATTCTTCTACTGTTTAAAAAATACGTATTACTATTCACAAATACGTATTATTATTGTTCACAAATACGCAGGATACTGTTCATCGCTTACTATTCACTATTCATTGTTCATCACTATGCTGCACTGTTCATCATCTTCTTCGCCTTTCGAAAATTTCTTCTTTTCTTTTTACTTTATTTCACTTTCCTTTCTTTTCTGCTCAATTCTTCTCAATTCTTTTAGCATCATCACTTAAAAACTAACCTATTTAACAAATCTAACCTATCGTAATCATCCAAATCACAAATATTATAGATCTAAAATTTCTTTTACCAATATCGATCTCATCCGACTATCTTTATAAAAGACAAGAATGCACTATAGATTCATTATCAAAAGACTAACCTCGTGATCTGCAGCAGGAAAAGCGATCGAAATCGATCGACAGAGTCATGCGGAACAACACCGATGAACGCATTATCGGTTGCCTGTCTCAAAATAATTAATCAACCATTATATATTCGTCCACTTATTCAATTAGTACTATTCGATGAATAGTTAATTACCCAAAACACACTTATGAAGTCTTAGAATAAACAAATACCCGTAATTCCTGCATGACTTCCAAAATTCACCAAAATTTCGTTATAAAATAATGTCTTCCAAATAATTGTTCAAAAATACTAAATACGTCACCAACAATTTCTAAAATCATCAAGTATCCAAAATTACTAAAATTATCTTAATACAATCCAATCAATCCAAGTGTCATTAAACCAATGTACCCGGAAAATGCCATGAATGCATGCCAAAATGTCTAAGAGACATAACAAAAATCGGACTAAATTTGCTTCATATGCTAACCCCTAATTTGGGGCATTACAATTGATATGAGATATCAAATCAGAAACATAGATATATATTAGAGAACATATATTAGACCGATCCACATAAAAAATACTACATGGTTTCATGTCATTAGTGATTCTTAATATGGTTTGACTTTAGTCCTTTGACCTGAAGTCATCATGGTTCTTTACACGAGGAATTCGGTGTTTTGATATTAGACTAAGTCATTTTTAACCGAATAACAAGAAGTCTTATGTTGGACACTAAATGAATCATGCGGAGGGATGTGAATGACGTAGATGGGATTTGTACCTTTCTTAAATGAGAGAGATATCATTTGGGCCTCTTGACAAGTGTGACTGAAGAAATGCATGGCTGTGCTCAAATGAATTGATGAGGAGTCATCAATATCATTTGTTATAATCAGTCAACTTGGAGATCAAGAAGCTATGATTAATCAAAGGTTGACTTGTACTATGCCTTGTGATTAATCTTGATATCGTGTTACAAAAGAACTGAGCCTATAACTATGGTTACATGTTAAATCGGATTATCGATTCTCATTTGATTTGGGTAGTCATAATGTCTTACTAGAGGCCGCTTATGACTTATGGGCCTTGAAGTGTGATCAAGCCTATTGTCAACATTAAATGAGCTTACAGGGTCGCACACAAAGAGTGATGGGATCTGAGCTTATTCTCTTGGGCCTAATTTATTAGGTATTAAATAAATATATGTAGATATATTTATTGGGCTAGATTGAATTAAGTTGTCGGGCTTTTATTATATGAGATATAATGGACCGAAACTTATTGGACTTCAATGGGATTAGGGTTTCTCTATAAATAGAAAAACTTATGTCTCATTATAAAAAGAGACTATTGTCACTCGAAACCCTAGCCACCATCCGAGAGGAAAAACGTGCGGCGTTTGAAAAGTGTTCAGGACGTGCTAGCACACCACGGCCGCAGCCCGGATCATACATACTCGTGTGGATACCGGTAGAGGGCATTCGCACATTGCAGTGCCTTGAAATCCAAAAGAATCAACTCACTCACGACACAAAGGTATTTTCAAACATCCTAAATATTTTCGATTATACTTCATGTTGTTGTATGGTCTTTTCCGCAGTATATTGTGAATACTCGGCCATACGCGATCCAACATATATTTGCAATAGATCTCTCGTAAGACTTTTATTTGGGCATATAAAAAACTCGTTTTAAGACATTTATACTCCCTTTTTGTTTGGCTATTTACGTGTATCCTAGGTGACTCATACTTCCTTTTATAGATCTCCAAGTCATTTCGGCTTCTGGAGACCAATTTTTCCAAAACGGGAATTACAATTGGATGTCAAAGAGGGAAACTTAACAAGATATGTAAGAGTTACGAGTCTTAGGACTATAAGCCAAATTTGCCTAGCATCTGCGTTTGGAATTTCCTTTTTCTTTTATTAAACTTAATTTATCCTCCAGTTAATAATATGTTTATAAAACCAGAGAGAAAATTGGATTCATACGACTTGTCAAGATTTATTATCTTATATCCATTTTTAATTTTGGACATATATATCAAACTTCATCCCATAATATCCAGGTTATACATTACCACAGATAGCCTGATAACTAACATTGCACATTAGGCCTAGTTAAAAATAGTAGTGTCTTAATTCATGCAGCTGTCAATGGTGTGGGGTTGATCAGACCCTATCCTGTAAGTTTCCTTCTTCTTTTTTTGGTTGCCTCATGAGTCATGACCATTTCTCTTTTGGTAAGTCCCTATCAGTAAAAATTCTCGTATAAATACTTATGCTGTGTCAGAAACTCGATGCCTTCTCTCCAGTGTTTCTGTTACTGACAGGAACTATATTATTAAGGGTAATAGTTTCGAGATGATGATGAGCAAGTGGTTTTATAGTATGAGAGAGTTTTCACACAGGTGGTGTTTGAGAGCTTTGGAACCAACGGAAGGCTTCGATAGAAGGTCTTGGATATCCAAGATAAAGAAAGCTTCTTTTACTACTTTTATGTTCACTCTTACAGTAGGTATACAAGCAATTACCTTTCTATTTCTACATTTTCTGCGACATGGAATTAATATCTCATAGTCCTTTAGGTAATGAGTCCTCTAGGTTATTGTCAATAGGGGTGTTCACAGTAGAAGAATCTTGACCTGCTCATCAATAACTCGAACTCGAATCTAAATGTCGGTTCGCAATTTCATTAACCCGAACTCGAACTCGAACCACCAAAAGAACCTATAGGATTGGTTAACTTTATTTTCGAGTTGATTCTTGCAGAACTGTAACCTATTCATATCAATATATATGATAAAATTATAAAAATTGGTGAAAAATACAAATTATTCATAAAAGTATGTATATCAAATCCATCAAAGATTAATCCAATATGTTAAACCAAAGCAAAGTAAAATAAGCCAAACAATGTCTTATAAAAGATCTATACTTGAAAAAAGATAAAATATTAAACAATTATTCTTTGAATAGAATGGTAGGATGATTCACTGTTATACATGAAGTCATATCTATAGAAAATAAAAATAAAAGAGTTAGACTTTTATTTATTTTTAATTGAAAAAGAATTTTTATTTATTTGTATGTTAAAACAAGGTAAAGTAAATTAGATTGCTCGATTCAATTTGTTCAAGTTTTTCAATTCTCTTCCACGTAAAGAGAAGCTCGTGATTTTCTCAACCAATCTTATCTACAAACAAGAGTCTCCACCATCTTTGGAGTAAGAGAGCTACGAAATGAATCAAGCACTCGAATTCTTGTACTAAAAAGTGACTCGAGATGAAATAGTGAGGGAACTAACCGCTTCTACTAGATCTTATCGATTAAAATAATAATAAAACTATTCTTTAACATCATTAAATCTTATTTTATCATGTTAAAATAAATAATAATAATAATAAACTAATAAGCACAAAAGTATCATTCTTCTTATTGCAACTTAGTGTAGAAAATGTAATTAATATCATAGTTAAAACTTCAAATATTATATTATAAAAAGCGCAATGTAGTATAAAAAATACAATTTCATAGTCTATTACTAAATCAACTCATTTTCATTCGTTTTTAATAAATAAAACTATGTTTTTATTTGTACAAGACAATATTATTATATTCTTATTATTTATTAGCAACTATATTATATATTTTAAGAATCAAGATTACTTGCTAGTTTAATGTTTATAATATCTCATGAATATCTAAACTAATATATGTGTCTTAAAAATTAAAATTGTAGGATTTTTAATAAATGTGTTTTACATTAATTTCTTTAATTAATCTCTAAACGATTATATTATTTTAGTCAATGAATATTTTTATTAATAGTTTAATACTTGATCAATAACTTTGACACATATTAATTACTATTTAAAGTAGAAGTATTGAATGTTATGCATTAGTTGTTACTTATAATAGCAATGTTTAATATTAACATTTAATAACATAGAAGTAAAGTAGTTTTTTTCCTTTTCTTTTTTTCACTCAAGAATTAATATAGTAAATACTAGTGAATTTATTATTATTGATATCCTCTTAAATTGTATCTAAATATATGATACTTTTTTATAAATCGAGTTCGGTTCGGTTAATCGCTATAAGTGCGGTTTAGGTTCTGCTAACCTGTAACCGCAAGTTAAACCTCGAACTCAACCATGAACCCGATTTTTCAGGTTCGGTTCGAATCAACCTAAACTCGCGTTCGATTAACCTTATTTACAGGTTTGGTTCATGTAGTTTAGGTCTGGTTCACAGGTTCGCGGATTTTTTTGAACACCCCTAATTATCAAAGAACCAAAAACTTCAATCTTCTCCAGGAAGTTGATTCAAAACTTGATAGACAATTACCTTAGAATTGCCAAGGTTCTAATTTGCTAACTGTAAAGGATAGCAGTGTATCATATAAGCAATTTCGACAATTTTCACAGATGTCAATCAAATGCTGCTCTGGCTTTTCCATTTTTAAAGTATAGATATGTTTTTCTATATCCTGAATATAGGCAGTTCAAATCAATACTCTCGCATATCCAAATCATTGTTGCTCATATTCACTGAAATGCGCTGCTAACTTTTGATTTCTATCTCCGGAATCTTGGCGAAAACTGCAATCTTTTACCACATCAGCTAGTTCTGACTTTGCTATGTGGACAAAACAAATAAACTAATTAGCCTGAATATGTATATCAGCCGAACAGTCCGCTCGAAGACTTACATAGTAACTCCCGATACTTAGCGAGGTTATATAGGAAAAATTATCAACGCATTGCCCTTTCGAATTGGAAGTTATAAACTTAATTCCTGCCTATCTACTCAATCAATGCCTCTGATTTCGTAGGAGGGAGTCTGCAGGGAGCACTTATTGGAGCCATAAGGGGATGCACAACAGGAATAGGGTTTGTTCCCGGGTTTGGATTTGGTGCAGCAGCTGGTGCCATCACTGCCATGGAATTGATGCACTCTTTGGTTGCTGCCAACAACCTTTTGTCTGGGGTCAGTTCAGCGCTATGTATCTGCATTTCTTTTTACCCACATAATCTATATATGCTTCTTTAGTACATCTAAATGTATGTATGATATGGAAGCTGACCCCAGTGCTGCTGTATAACTTGTGCAGGTTGAAATCTTATATGCCCATCTAGCTGGAAAGATTTATATGGGATGGGTAAGTTGTATATAAGCTGGTAATTAAAAGAAACTTGTCTTAGTCTTTGCAACTGACGTCGGTTTTCGATAGCAGTATAATTGTTGCTTCTTTTTGTGTATATAATCCATGATTTGAGGCTTAATCAGACTGTTAAATGGTCAGCTAAGCGAATTCGAGAATTCATACATAGGACATATTGATAGCCAAGGTGATAACTCTTGCTCTAGAGGGTTGTCACAGGATCACATTCAAAGGCTTCCTGAGTTCAAGTTCCACTCTGCCAACAATATAACGGAGCATTGTTGCTTAATTTGCTTGGAGGTAAAGCTATTTAAGTTGGAAAAATTATGCTTTCAGAGTAGTTCTAAATTGCATATCGCATAATAAACTAAAATAATGGGTTATTACGATAATCGCAGTCAATGCAGTACTATTCTTCAGTATTCGGGCCATACATAAGCTTTTATAAGTTTGCAAAACATCGAACATTTACTTAGAGCGTCTCTCCAGAAGACTAGCCATTCCAGGCATAAACAAGATTCACACTTCATAATAATTGGAACAACCTTGGAGCAACCTTTATCATACCTTTCCAATAAATTCTGAATTTTATATTCATTTCTTTCTCTCAGGATTGCACTGATGGAGACATGATGCGGAAGACCCCCAGGTGTGGTCACGTGTTCCATTTGTGCTGCTTAGATAACTGGCTGACTATAAATGGCTCGTGTCCATTGTGCAGAACCTGTGTTTCTGATTACCCGACGTTGTAGCTAGCTTAGTGGTTTGGTAGGCCTGAGAAGCATGTAAAGAGCCATGGTTGCTTAGGCTAGTGTTAGATGTTTGAAATTTTACTGTTTTGACGCTTGTAAACCTGAAAAGCATAGACTTGTGTAGTTATGTTTCTAACAAGTATGAAATAGAAAAAAATTTCTATGATTCTAACTATTCTGCTGTATTGTCTTGTAGATGATTACACCTTTTTTTTCCTTTACTATCCATGATGTTGGAGGTAAATACAAGTTTAAGATCGGTTGAAGGCTCAGAGGCTTTACAGTCCTGTCGAGGACAATCAATATTTTATAACATGGTTATGGGTAATCGTGTTTCAATTAAATTAAGTCGAAAAGAAGCTTCATATTCATTTTTGGTTCTCGAGGCATTTTTTGTTCATAGATTTAAACATCCAAAAAAACTATACTTAATGCGTTGAATTGAATTAACTTCATAGTGCATTTTATTTTTTTTGTATTTAATATGTGCAAACAGTAGATGCATCTAATTTTGATTTTCTAATTTATTTTTAGCTAATATTAGTGGAAAATAACACATCATAATAACATTTTATTTAAAATAAATAATTTAAATTATTCTATAATAATAACCAAATACGAGAGTTGGTATAAAGTCAATCACTTGCACATACCTTGTTTTGTTTTGGGCAAATTTTAGTACTTGTACTATAATAGAATAGCTCTTGATTATTTGTCACTTGCATATACTTAATTGTTTAGTTTTGGGCAAATTTTGGTATTTTTACTAGAATATAATAATTCTCGATTGTTTATGCGGAAAAATGATTGTCAATATACATTACAAGTACATTTCTATAGTGATGATGTCGTTCATTTATAACATAACACCATAACCTTGTATCTGCCTGGATTATTCTTGAGCCTACGTGGATATCAAATCTATTTTTCTTAAAATAGCGACCTATATTATATAATGGATATCAAATCTATTTTTCTTAAAATAGCACAAAATGAAAATCCAATAAATGTTTAGCTAGATAATTTAAGAATGATGAAAAATAGGGACGTGGAAAGAAATATTCTCAAATTTGTAGAAGTCTAAAACATAGAAGTTGAGCAAATAGTAGAAGGTAGTTGATAAAGATATGACTAAGTAACACAGAAGTTAAGAAGTTACATGAGATTGATTACTAAGACATGAAAGTTTAGAAGATAGTGGCATGTAATTAACTACAATGTAGGGAAGTATATAGTTAAAGCAAAAATAACAAAAAAAATTGTTTAAAGATCATAACATTATAAATTTACCAACATCTTGAAAATAAAAAACACACAATTTTCAGACTTTTTTCATATCACACATCCAATCACAAGACCAAAGAATCAATCTCCAAATAGAGCAATCAACCTACTTCAAAAATACTTTATCATTTTTTTAGTTTACATTGTGAATCCATCTTTCTTATCTCAAATTCCCTTTTGTAGCTCATGACACCATTTTTATTACAATTAATTATTTCCTTTACTTTAGACCTCATTTCATTATATTTTAACACTTTGATAGCTTAGAACTCTATTTTCTAACTTTTATATAAAAAAACCACTTATGCCTTTTATAAGAAATGAGATAAAAATTCTGGGAGAATTCCTTCCTAAAATGCTTAAATTTTTTATTAACACTAAACAATTTGGCATACCTAATAAGAAAAAGATGTCAAGAACACGGAATGGAAAAAAATTGCTTCACCTCCAACCTTGGAGAAAAAGGTCCCTATAGTCGTACGGAATGAAGGCTTTGCATCTCAGATGGTAAAGAATCTTAAAAAGGCAACCTCACCTTCAACTAACTTTTCTATTGGTGAGAATCCAAAATTGTTGCAATAGAATGATGTTGTTCGCACAAATGAAATTTATGAATTGAAGTTTAACATGGCATCCAAGCCCAACACAATTAAAATATTGATAGAGAAGGTTAACAAACTGTTTGTCGTATTAACTCAATGGAAGTCAAAGAATATTGTCGTCATTCAACTACTTCCTTTATAGATGAAAGATACGTCACCCTGGACAAAAGAGAGGATATCTCGTGGTGTCTCCTTGCGTTAATCTTAATAATAACTGAAATGCAATCAGGTCCTAAAAATGATATTACAAGTTAATATGGAAGCTGTTAGAGAAGCAGTTCAGTAATTATATGGGCCAGGTTTACAACTATATAGATACCTATTATTTTACAAGCCTTATCCATAATAGATTGATCAAGAGAATCCTTATTCATGTGGCTACAAAATTCTCAAATCCAACTTGTTTTTTTGGTAAAGATGATCAATTAGCCAGTGAGCATATCACTAAATTCACCATAAAATAAAACTAGCCAATTATAAAAACTTCAACTATTTCAAGCTCAAGTTGCTCTTAAATTCGTTGGCAGGAACTGTCTTTTCCTAATATGTGTTGTTGCCTAGGAATTTTGCCCTTTCTTGGTATACAATGGGAAGATTATTTCAAACTCAGTTTTTTAAGACTGAACCCAAAGTTAGCATAGTTAAGTTATCAAGGTTCACTCAAAAGAGTGGTAAAAATGTTAACATGTTCGTCACTCATTTCAAGACAATGAGAAGTTGATGTAGAATCGCACTTTTAAAAACTGAATATATGAAATTAGCTCAAATAAGGTTGGACATTAAATTGTGGAAGAAATTCTAATGCATATAATTTCGTGATTTTTATGAATTGGCAGCAAAAGTAGCTGAATATGAAGAATTCCTTAGGAAAGAATGTCAACATAAGAAGAATTCACGAGGCACTTATGCTACTGAGAAGAATTCTTACAATTTGGAAATAGCTAAAGTCACCATCCCTGGTGTTATGATATTTATTATGTCTCATTATTTAATTTTGACATTTTTTATTACTGGGTCTTCAAGATAATGGTTAAAAAATATAAATCAAGAAGTTGCGTAAATAAATAACACTTCTTACTTGAATTGGATTCTTAGATAAGAGTTGTTGCAAAAATAGAAGTCTATCTTAAATCAAGATTGGTGTGGATCATGTTGATTAAGATATAGATAATGCAAGATGGCTTGAATGATTGTTACGTGAAGATTTTAATGCCCTAGTCTTATTGCATGTTGACTTAGTTCTTGGTGTAACACACGTGAGCGATTCTGTGAGGTTTTTTGGTGTGTGATGACAATGAATGGGAGAGTAATTGTGTTGTCTTGGATCTGAATATTTGATGTTTTTTAGGGAGGCTTGAGTATGATTTGGTTTGCATCTTTGAGGTGATTTGATCTATAGTGGATGGGTAGATTACGTTGCTGGGTGTGCAAAAAATTAGTGAGATAGTCGAAGGCATGTTGATGTGTGCGTGACCTAGCTCCTGCACTTGAAACGTTATTGACTTAGTGAAGGTTTTGGCGGGCATTTATTTGATGTGTTGTGCGTGATCTTGCTTCTGCTATATACGTACATGAGTCACTTGGTAATGCTTTCGTTTGGGTGGTTATGGCAAGTGCATGCGTGAAAAGTGAACTTAAGATCTGATTCTTTTTGTGGTGGGCTGAATTGAGGAAGGCTTGCGAGTATTTCTTGGATGTGTAGGAAGTTGTTCTTTGTCTCTTTCTCAAGTGCTTTCTTGAGTGTCGAATTGCTTATTTAATCACTTGAGTTACTTATTCGTTGTTCGTAAATTAAAAGATTGTTGAGATAAATCCTATGTTGAGGTTAACAAGAGTCGCTCGTGTTATTGGGTGTGAATCACCTTCACAAGTAGTAATGACAAGTGGTAGTGTCAAATATTAAGTAGTGTCAGTTTATTAAAGCCTTATGTAAAACTATTGTTGTTCTTTTATGAAAGTATTAAGTTGGGTGAGGGTTTCGTAGACGTAGGCAAGGTGTGTCAAACTGCTTTAACAAATATTGGTGTTGATTTATTTTGTTGCATTTAATTTTTCTAGTTTTTGATTATGCTAGAAACAACTGTCGTAAATCGAAGAGTTTGCAAAACTAATACACTCTTACAGTGTTATCAATTGGCATCAGAACGAGGTCATTGAATCAAAACTTGGTACTGTAGGTTAGTGCAAATCCACATTTTGCAATGGCTACAAAAGATGGTGCATCGATTACCAGCCCACTATTGTTAGATGGCTACAAAAGATGTAGGTTCGTCACTCATTTCAAGACAATGAGAAGTTGATGTAGAATCGCACTTTTTAAAACTGAATATATGAAATTAGCTCAAATAAGGTTGGACATTAAATTGTGGAAGAAATTCTAATGCATATAATTTCGTGATTTCTATGAATTGGCAGCAAAAGTAGCTGAATATGAAGAATTCCTTAGGAAAGAATGTCAACATAAGAAGAATTCACGAGGCACTTATGCTACTGAGAAGAATTCTTACAATTTGGAAATAGCTAAAGTCACCATCCCTGGTGTTATGATATTTATTATGTCTCATTATTTAATTTTGACATTTTTTATTACTGGGTCTTCAAGATAATGGTTAAAAAATATATATCAAGAAGTTGTGTAAATAAATAACACTTCTTACTTGAATTGGATTCTTAGATAAGAGTTGTTGCAAAAATGGAAGTCTATCTTAAATCAAGATTGGTGCGGATCACGTTGATTAAGATATGGATAATGCAAGATGGCTTGAATGATTGTTACGTGAAGATTTTAATGCCCTAGTCTCACTGCGTGTTGACTTAGTTCTTGGTGCAACACACGTGAGCGATTCTGTGAGGTTTTTCGGTGTGTGATGACAATGAATGGGAGAGTAATTGTGTTGTCTTGGATTTGAATATTTGATGTTTTTTAGGGAGGCTTGAGTATGATTTGGTCTGCATCTTTGAGGTGATTTGATCTATAGTGGATGGGTAGATTACGTTGCTGGGTGTGCAAAAAATTAGTGAGATAGTCGAAGGCATGTTGATGTGTGCGTGACCTAGCTCACTGACTTGAAACGTTATTGACTTAGTGAAGGTTTTGGCGGCATTTATTTGATGTGTTGTGCGTGATCTTGCTTCTGCTATATACGTACATGAGTCACTTGGTAATGCTTTCGTTTGGGTGGTTATGGCAAGTGCATGTTTGAAAAGTGAACTTAAGATCTGATTCTTTTTGTGGTGGGCTGAATTGAGGAAGGCTTGCGAGTATTTCTTGGATGTGTAGGAAGTTGTTCTTTGTCTCTTTCTCAAGTGCTTTCTTGAGTGTTGAATTGCTTATTTAATCACTTGAGTTACTTATTCGTTGTTCGTACATTAAAAGATTGTTGAGATAAATCCTATGTTGAGGTTAACACGAGTCGCTCGTGCTATTGGGTGTGAATCACCTTCACAAGTAGTAATGACAAGTGGTAGTGTCAAATATTAAGTAGTGTCAGTTTATTAAAGCCTTATGTAAAACTATTGTTGTTCTTTTATGAAAGTATTAAGTTGGGTGAGGGCTCCGTAGACGTAGGTAAGGTGTGTCAAACTGCTTTAACAAATATTGGTGTTGATTTATTTTGTTGCATTTAATTGTTCTAGTTTTTGATTATGCTAGAAACAACTGTCGTAAATCGAAGAGTTTGCAAAACTAATACACTCTTACAGTGTTATCAATTGGCATCAGAATGAGGTCATTGAATCAAAACTTGATACTGTAGGTTAGTGCAAATCCACATTTTGCAATGGCTACAAAAGATGGTGCATCGATTACCAGCCCACTATTGTTAGATGGTTCTAATTATCTTACGTGGAAAGCACGTATGAGAGTTTTTATTCAGGCACAGGAAGCAAAGGCATGGAATTCAGTGCTACATTTTGGATACATCCAATGATGACTGATGACAAGTGAGAAGTAGTACTGAAAGACCCATATGAATAAACAAGAGTTGAAGAAGAGAGAACACTTAGAAATTCTCAAGACATGCATGCCATCTTTAGTGCTATGGATGAAGGTCGTTTCTCAATGATATTAGTATGTGAATTGGATAAAGAAGCGTGAGATACTTTACAAACTATACATAAGGGATCAAAATTTGTGATAGTCTCAAAACTTTAGATGTTAGTTGTGAGGTTTAAAGAACTGAAGATAGATGACAGTGAGACAATAGAAGATTTCCATAAGAGATTTCGCGATATAGCAAATCAAGCACATCAGCTTGGAAAGAAATACTTTAACCTAAAATTGGTAAAGAACACGTTGAGATCACTAACTCCAAGATTTATTCCAAAAATTGCAATAATTGAGGAGCTTATAACATTAATGACTTACCATTGGAGAAGGTAATTGGAATTCTTACCAATTTCGAAATAAATTTGTAAGGACTAAACAAGAAAAGAGCAAAGGATTGAAACTACAAGCTAAAACTGAAAATGGCATAAATGATATAGAAGATGAATCCGACGAGAATGAGGATCCGTATTGTTAACAAGAAATTTCAATAAGTGGCCGAAAAGAGTAAAAAAGGACATACCCAAATTTAGATAAAATGGTGGGAGTTCATCAAACAACAACTTCAATCAACAAGTTAAAACTAAGAAGGGTAAAAAAAAGCAAAGAGAATTCAATGTCGTGAGTGTCAAGACTTCAGACATGTGCAAGCTGAAATATCCTAACAACTTGAAGAAGAGAAAAGGGAAATCGTTTATGAGCACTTGGAGCAAGAACGAATCCGAAAGTGAACATGGTAGTGAAGAACGTATTATAAACAGTGTTGCATTAGTTGCTTGTACAACATTTAGAGCAATAATGAATCCGAAAGTGAACATAGTAGTGAAGAAGGTATTGTGAATAGTGCTGCATTAGTTGTTTTATACAATAAAAGTCTAGTTGTCTACTTAACATAGAAGTAACCGATGATGAAAAAGTGAGCAAATCTGAAATTTTGAGAAAAACACAGACAAATCAGCTCAAAGTTCGATCTGATATAATGACAGTGATGACAGTGGTTCAAATGATAAAAAGGAGAATATTTACAAAGCTTACGAATTAATGTATGCAAAATGGGTGCAAATTTGTAAGAAGAATGAAAAGTTGAATGAAGAAAACTTATCTATAAAGGACATTATTTGTGGCTTAGAAAAGAAATTGATGTCGACACTAGCTAAACTTGATGAAACAAAACTGAAATTGGTCAATACCAAAAAGGGTTTAAGGATGTTAAATGGTGGCATGAAGAAGTTATAAAAGTTATTGAAAATCAGTAAGATAAAATGGGATCTTCAAGGTATTGTTTACAAAAGTGAATGTTCTAAGGTGAATGATGAGAAAAATAATGCGTCCAGATCTATCCAAGAAGAAAATTCTAAGAAAAATTGGAGATTTATTTATACATGTCATTTTTGTAGAGTTATCAAACACATAAAACCAAGGTGTTACAAGTTACTATGTATGTTGTTTCAATGAACCCAAAATCGAAGGAGCATTCATTCCTGGCATAATTTCTAGCAATAGTCCACAGTTTCGAACCACACTTAGGTTAAAAGAGTCAATTGCAAGCTTTTGTAGCTTTTAAATCTATAAAAGGCAAATTCGCATAATGGTTGGTATTTTAATAGTGTATATTCACGTCATATGACAGGAGAGAAGAGTTACTTATCCAATTATCAAAGTGGTATGGATGGACATGTGACATTTGGATATGGAAAGAAGGCTTTAGTAGTTGGTAGAGGGGCGTTAAATATGGATGGATTGCCACATCTAAAAAATGTACTCTATGTCGACGGATTAAAAGCCAATTTGGTAAGTATAAGTCAACTTTATGATGATGGTTTACTGGTTAAATTTACAAGTGATGAATGCAAAGTGCTAACTAAGCAAAGAGAATGCATTGCGAGTGACAAATGATCTGCAGACAATTGCTATATGCTACAGGTCACCAATACTTGCAATTCTACCTCTTACAAAAATAATATAGAGTTATGACATAAAAAACTTGGACACATTAACTATAAGCTCATTAGCAAGTTGAAAAAATTGGAAGCGGTGAAAGGTTTACCCTCAATGAACAAAGACGACAAGTTGTTGTGTAGTGCATGTCAGATGCTTTCAAGGCCTTTAGAAGCCTATGTGTACAAGTTATGAATCTAAAAAATATGGTAGTGTTGAGAATTTGGTCAGATTATGGAAGGAAATTTGAGAATGCAAGCTTCAATGAGTTTTGTGATGAATATGACATCTTACAAGAATTTTTAGCACCTAAAACTCCACAGCAAAATGGAGTTGTTGAAAGGAAAAATATAACTCTTCAAGAAATGGCTAGATCCATGTTAAATGATAGAAAGATGTCTATGCAATTTTGGGCCAAAGCAGTCAGCACAACATGCTACATATATAACAAAGTTTATCTTAGAAACATCTTAAACAAGACATCTTATGAACTTTGGAAAGGAAAGAAACCAAATGTGGGTTATTTTCATATATTTGGCAGTAGATGCTACATTCTTAGAGATCAGGAAAAACTCGAAAAACTTAAGAGCAAAAGCTATGAAGGGATCTTCATATCGAGTGTTTAATCAAAGAATCAAAAAGTGTTAGAATATGTAAATGTGGTGATAGATGATGTATCTCAAGTATGGAAACCAATCTTGTGAAACAGCTTAAACAAGCAATGACACTACAACAAAAAAATTGCCCAGATATGCAATTAGTTACTATTGAGGAAATAAACGAACAAACTAAAGAATTGGTAGTTACTTTGAATGAGGGATCTTCCAAGACACTTGATGTGGAAATAGTCCCGTTAAATAATCAAAACTCAAGAGAAACTGTTCTAAACCGAGATCCTTCATCACAAATCAAAAGAATTCATCCAGTAGAAAATTTTATTGGTGATGTCAATGAAAGAAGAAAATAAGAGAAAGAAAAAGAGTCGATTATCAAGAACTCGCAAGATATTTTTGCTACACCTCTTCAATCGAGCCTAAAAATGTTAAAGAAGCTCTACAAAATAAGTTCTGGATAGTAGCTATGCAGAAGAATTGACTCAATTTACCTGAAATAATGTATGAGAATTAGTGTCAAAACAATCGAATGTGAATGTGATTGGAACAAAATGGATATTTTGTAATAAAACAGATGAAACGGGCAACGTAACCATAAATAAAGCAAGGTTAGTGGCTCAAAGATATTCTCAGATTGAAGGAATAGACTTTGATGAAACCTTTGCACCAGTAGCACGACTTGAGTTTATTAGACAGTTGTTGGGTATAACATGTGTGAAGGGCTTCAAGCTTTATCAGATAGACGTGAAGAGTTCCTTTTTGAATGAGTTTATACAGGAAGAGGTATATGCTAAGCAATCGAAAGGATTTATTGATTTGGTTCTTGCTCCTAAACAAACACCAAGGGCTTGGTACGAAAGACTCACACAATATCTCATCAAGAATGGCTACGAACGAGGTAGTGTTGACAAAACTCTATTTATAAAGAAAACTCATAGTTATGTTGATGATATTATATTTGGCTCCACTCATCCTAAGATGGTAGATGACTTTGTTAAGTTAATGACGCATGAATTTTAGATAAGTATGATCAGTGAGTTGAACTTCTTTTTGGGTTTGCAAATTAGACAAGTGAAAGATGGTATCTTTATATCTCAAACCAAATATGTGAAGAACTTAATAAAGAGAGTTTGGACTTAAGAATGCTAGATATGTGAGAACATCTATAAGTGTTTCTACAAAGTTAAGTATGTAGGAAAATCCCGGTGTGAGCATCACATGCCCACGGTGCGGAAAATAAAAATTTTTGTTCCGGGACCTTCCCGAAAGCCAGGATCCATGTGACTATATAACAAAATCAAACCAAATGACCAAAGGAGACCGTCTCTAACGGTATCCACGCAGAGATCAGAAAACCTAACCGGGACAAACCCTTTGACCCGGGAATAACTAGAACAAAGTAAAGACTGCTAGATCTTACCTTTGTTCTGGAGAGCTTGGAAAATGATGATGGAGGAAGATGAAGCCTTGGAGAAGAGAGGAAGATCGTTGATGAGAGATGAATGAAGAGAAAAATCCTTTCTTTCTTCCTTCAAAAATTACGATCATCTAATGAACTTAGGTTTTAAAACTTGTTTTAAACCTCTTTCATTCTCACACACTCACCAACGATCATGACTCATCTTCTTCCTTTATTCAATTTTGTCCTTTAGTCATTTAATGAGTTTAATGACTAAGCATCACAATGGAAGCTTCTTCCATCAACGTGTATAATTCTTTAATTAATTAATAATATATATATATATTAATGCTGAAGTGGTCCAGTCACACTAGGGTCGGTCCTACCGGCCTACCCGGTCCCGGTATGGGAAAAACCCCCGGAAATATTTTTCAGCAATATCGATGTCGCGATCTCATCGGGACATATCTCGATCTCATCAGGATCCATTTAATCTGATTGCTCTCCATTTGTTGGAACTCTGTCCAAAACTATTTTACAAATTCTCCGAGACACTCTTATGCGTGTGACCCATTAGGTTCTCGGTTATGTTGGCCACTTAGATCAACACTTAATCTAAGCAAGTCATGAGCGGTATCTAGCAACACATCATGACCCCCAATTGACCGGAAAGTAATTGGTTTGACGAATAAACTATATTCATCATGGACCATATCACGAGCCTTTCCATAGACAATTACCGTGCAATTCGTCCTTTCACCATGCTATACCCCACTTGGTTATGAGTATGGGCAAAGTGTCAACTCTTACTAAACTGACTACGTCAAATCTAGTCCAAGTGATTTCAGTTCTTGTCCTAGGACTCATTACTTAATACTTAATATGTCAATGAAGACACTCTTCATGACATATGTACTCTGATCAGAGATTTCCAAGTAATGACTCTGACAAGAGGCCATGGGTATCATCTTCTGCTATCACAGAAGTGGTGAATCTTCTATTGGCTACTCAATTACCTTCGAATACCTCAAGCTGTATTCAAACACCACCCTATGAGCGACCTCTGTAAGGCAACAAGGAATGGAGTCAAAGCACAGAATCAGTATCTAAGATATCCTTGAGTACCTCAAGTCTAAGGATACTTGCACCATTGCTATGATGAGATTATCACTGACATTAAAATAGGATATCTATGTGATGATCTCATAGCAGGTCATCCAATGTACTTACTACCTCTAGTAAGCATCCACATCTCAACCCTAAATATCTCATATGTACAGTTTCTGAGATCCACTGCTTGATCAAATCAAGGAGCTTGAGATGTGCTAGTCTTTCCGGATTACCGATATCCAGTCTCAATAATCCTATGACTAGGGATAATTTAGATACTGACATAATTGCACATGATAGGAATCTCAGTAGTATGATCACATCATAATTTCCTTCATGCTATGTCATATATCAAGGACTTCATTAATTTGCTTATAGATCAATATCCATTCATAAATAATGAACATCAAATTAATGAAATATGTCTTTCTTTATTTATTTATAAAGAATGTACATAACTTTGTACAAAACGCGTTAAAGGCGATTGCCTTTAGGGCACTTCTCTAACAATCTCCCACTTGACCTAAAGCCAATCGCCTTGATATCCAATACCATAGGCGAGTACATGAGAATCAAAACTCTTCTGTGACAATGGCTTTGTCAACGGATCAGCAATATTCTCGCCTCAGGAATTCTCTCTATCTCGCACATCACCTCGACCAATGATCTCCCGATCGGTGATATCTGCGAGTACGTGTTTGGATCGTTGATGAGACCTTGGTTCCTTCGCCGCGCTGTAATAGCCCCATTATTGTCACAATACAACTCTATGGGCCCATCATCGCTAGGAACCACACCAAGTTCAAGAATGAACTTCTTGATCCAACGGCTTCCTTTGTCGCTTCAAGCAAAGAATGTACTCTGCCTCGGTTGTTGAATCGTGATCGTCTCTTGTTTGGAACTCTTCCAACCGGCGCCCCATTGCTCGATGTGAATATGTAACCTGATTGGGATTTGGAATCATCCTTATCGATTGAAAACCGCATCAGATACCCACTCACTTTGAGATCTCCAACTCCATATATCAAGAAAACATCCCGAGTCCTTCGCAGTACTTGAGGATATTCTCGACACCACCCAAATGACCCTCACCAGATCCGATTGGTATCTCGTCAGAACACTTAGAGCATATGATACATCGGGTCTCGTACATAGCATAGCATACATGATAGATCTTACCGCAGATACAAATGGGATCATATTCATGCGCATCCTCTCATCTTGTGTCTTAGGACACATAGATTTCGAGAGTGTTATCCCATGAGTCATGGGAAGGTACCCTCTCTTGGATTGCTTCATGCTAAACCTCTTTAGCATCTTGTCTATGTACGTTGATTGTGAAAGACCAAGCAACCTTTTTGATCTATCTCTATAGATCCTTATCCCAAGGATATAAGTTGCTTCACCAAGGTCTTTCATGGAAAATTGTTTGGACAACCAAATCTTGACTGATTGTAGCATCGAGACATCGTTTCCTAGCAATAATATGTCATCTACATATAGCACAAGGAATACGATTGCAGTCCCATTAACCTTCTTATACACACAGTATTCATCCGGATTTTGTGAGAAACCAAACTCTTTGATTACCTCATCAAATCGGATATTCCAACTCCTGGATGCTTGCTTCAATCCATAGATGGATTTTTGAAGCTTGCATACCTTTTCGCCATCATAGGAGATGAAGCCCTTAGGTTGTGTCATATACACATCCTCAGCTAGATTCCCATTTAGGAAAGTTGTCTTCACATCCATTTGTCATATCTCATAATCATAATGAGTGGCAATGGCTGGAGTATCCTAATGGATTTAAGCATTGCTCATCGGATCAAGGTCTCGTCGTAGTCAACTCCTTGTCTTTGATTTAAAACCTTTAGCCACAAGCCTTGCTTTATAGGTAATCACATTACCATCCATGTCGGATTTTTTTGAAAACCCATTTGCACCCTATGGGTTTTATTCCTTCGGGTGCCTCAACCAAAGTCCATACTTGGTTTTCATACATGGAATCCATTTCGCACTTCATGGCTTGAAGCCATTTCTCGACTCAACTCTTCGTAACCTCTTCATAGGTGGTAGGCTCATCATCTTCTATGAGCAATACGTTATTCTGTTCATTCACGAAATCCATATCTCTCGGGAGCAGGCGTATCCTACGTGACCTACAATTTCGTGTGTTGTAGAAGGTTGAACTGTTACTTCATCTGTATGAGTCACAGTTTCAGGTTCAAGCAGTTGATCTGCGTCTGTTCGAGCATCTTGAACTTCTTCAAGTTCTATTTTGCTCCCACTATCTTCTTGTAAAAGAAACTATTTCTCTAAAACACAGCATGCTTTGAAACAAACACCTTTTGTTCCTCAAAGAAGATAGGGCGATATCCCATTGTTTCTTTAGGATATCCTACTTAACAAACACTTGTCGATTTTGCATCAAGTTTATCTGACTGTGTCCGCTTCGCATAAGCTGGACAGCCCCAAACTTTCAAATGAGTAAGATAGGATCTTTTGTTAGTCCACATCTCATATGGAGTAACATCAACTGTCTTTGATGGAACTCGTTTAGCAAGTAAACAATGCCTCGATTGCATACCCCAAAAGGATTATGGTAACTTTGCAAAGCCCATCATTGATCGTACCATGTCTAACAAGGTTCGATTTCTCCTTTCTGTCACACCATTATGCTGTGGTGTGTAAGGAGGAGTCCATTGAGATAAAATTTCATTATCTCTGAGATAATCCAAAAAATCTTGGTCTAAGTATTCCCCACCACGATCAGATCGTAATGACTTGATACTTTTCCCAAGTTGGTTTTCTACTTCATTTCGAATTGTTTGAACTTTTCAAATGCTTGATTTGTATCTCATCGATCTGGTACCCATATCGAGAATAATCATCGATAAAGGTAATGAAGTAAAGAGAACCACTTTAGCATGGATGGACATCGGACCACATACATCCGAGTGTATTAGGTCTAATACTCCGATTCGCTCGTTCACCCTTTCCTTAAAGGGTAACTTAGTCATCTTGCCTAATAAACAAGATTAGATATGTCATATGATTCATAATTAAATGACCCTAAACTTCCACTCTTATGGAGCTTAGCTATGCATCTCTCATTTATATGGCCAAGGCGACAATGCCATAAGTAAGTTGATTTTAAATTATCTCGTTTATGTCTTTTCGTGTCATTGACATTCATTATTGGATGTGACATATCTAATATGTAAATTCCATTGCATAATGTACCAGTACCATAAAGCATTCCATTCAAACTAATAGAACAACCATTGCTACTAAAAATCAAATGGAAACCAGCTCTATTTAAACAAGAAACAGACAATATGTTCTTTGTTAATACAGGTACAAAATAACATTCATCCAATTTAATTACAAGCCCAGTGGGGAGTGAAAAAAAGTAAGTGCCTACGGCTAATGCAGCAACTCTTGCTCCATTTCCCACACGCAGATCTAGTTCTCCCTTCATTAGCTGTCTACTGTCCCTGAGGCCCTGCATATCATTGCATATGTGTGAGCCACAACCGGTATCTAATACCCATATGTTATGATCAGAAACAGTATTAACCTCAATGACAAACATACCTGAAGAAGTTGAGGCATCTGATGCCTTCTTTTGCTTCAGTTCCTCCAGATAGACTTTACAGTTTCTCTTGGGTGGCGGTCTTGCCACTGATGGAAGCAATTTCCTTTAGTGCGATCTCTTTGGTTTTCTTCGCTATACTTTCTTTCGGTTTCTTAGACCTCTTCTTCTTCAGTTTCTTTTTCTTTGAACCAGAAGAAGAGTCCACCATAAGCACTTATTTGCTATCCTTCTTGATAGCTTGCTCTGCTGTCTTGAGCAGATTGATCAACTCAGGGATTGTCGTAGATATTTGATTCATCCGATAGTTTAATACAAACTGTGAATAACTATCAGACAATCCAACTAGAATTAAGTCAACACTTAATTCATAATCCATGACAAAACCTAAGACAACCAAAATCTCAATATACCCATTCATCTTCAGTGCATACTGCACTGCAGATGAACCTGGAATCATCTTAGTAGTGAAGAGTAACCTCGAGGTCTCGAACCTTTCAGACCGAGCTTGCTCGTCAAACAGCTCCCTAAGATGAAACACTATGGTATGAGCATCCATAGACTCATGCTGCTTCTGCAACTCTGGTGACATCGAGGCAAGCATAATATAGGTTGCTATGTCACTGTCTTTGAGATGCTTTCGATAAACTTTCTGATCCTCATCAGAAGCATCAACAGCAGGTGGATTAGGAAGTGTGTAACACCCCACTCCCGCAAGACCCGAACCCGACATCGACGGTGATATCCAGGTCCGTGCCCCGTGAGGGTGGCGTGCTACATCACTCAGAAGAAAACTCAGTATAACATTTTTTTTTCTTAACACGTACTCACACATATTATCATTAATGCGGAAAACAATTTATATAAACAATTCAATGGCCTAGGGGCCCTTTTTTACATTTACAATTTATTTCAGTCAATTGACTTTACAACTTGTCCAAATTAGTAATACAAAAGTCCAAGAATAGAAATACTAAGATGACGCGAACGATCCCCACCACTTCTCCGCTTCCTCAACCAACAGATGTCATACGCCTGGTTGCTAACGGGTATTCTTCTAAGTCTGAAAATAGATGCAAATTTTGGGTGAGTTTTGCGAACTCGGTGAGAAACCATCATCGATGGTTCACTCAATTCATGCATGTTCAATCACTTGCCAAATATCACATACGAACACGCTTCACAAATGTAATCTACATTTCACAAATGTAAGGCGTATTGCCTTTCATACAATCCAAATTCAATCATACCATATATGCAATGCACATGAGACCCTTTCTATTTTCATTACGTTGTTGTGACTGCGTGCGCTCAAAGCGCCCCGAAGCGGGCACATTGCGTTGAGCCAATGGCTCGAACATTGGGCTTGAAGCTCTAATACATTGAGCCCGAGGCTCAATACGTTGGACTGAGGTCACATGCGTTGGTGAAAGCTCTCATATCGTTAGGCGTGATATGCCCCGATACGGTGGTCGCCTCAGTCACAACCGCCTTTATCCGATCATGTCCTTATGCATGAATGCATATGTTCCAATTTCCATTTACGTTATTTCTATCACTTACATTCAATGCCATTTCCTATTTCTTCAGACCTTCGGTCCGATATTTCAATCATATATTTTTTCCAATTTATTGCATCATACCATTATCGCATTTAACAATACATTCAATGTATTAAACGCACAACTAACACTTCAATATCAATTTCCCATTTCCTCGGACCTTTGGTCCGAGATCTCAATATAAACATTCACACACAAGATTACACACAAGTAGCGCCGTTATCTCATTCCAAATATTTGAGACACTATGGTCCAAATCAATCAAAATCAAACACACATAAACCCTCCATTATCTCCACATGGCAAAATTTGCAAAATCTTAAACACATAAAGGTTGAGGAACCAACTAGGTTACTCACCTGAACTTCCGAGCTAATATCTGGAAGTCTCAGTATCGTCGGTAGATCGACGCTCCAAATGTGCCTCTATAACAAACAGAGAGGAACCCGATCACTAATTATCCAATCCGAACTAGTATAATGCCCATGTAAGTGTATAATGCATGTTCATGAATTCCCGGCCCTAATCTCATTTTTTTCCCTCAGAAAAATCCGTCTAAAAATTAGAAAACTATTGGCGCTGACGGCGCGCAATTCGGACCTCTATAGGTCCCCAATTAAATAAAACAGTGATTACCGAACAATTATCCGGGGCCACGTCAATTTCCCGTCTAAAAATTTCCCGTTTTCTCGTAATATGAAATTAAATATTCAACGAATCCGATGCCTCTGGAATCAGGTCAATCGGACGTCGGACGGGAAAGAAATTGACAAAAGAACAATCGGATCAATTAATGCCAAATAATAATCAAAAATAGATATATATGTATATATCCATACGCCTGCCTCGCGGGGGCGAGACGCCGCCCTCGCGAGGCTGATTTACCTCGTTTCGTCGCGAGGGCGAGGCGTCGCCCTCGCGACCGGCCGGATTATCTCGCCCTCGCGAGGCGAGATGTCGCCCTCGCGAGACGGCGAGTCACCTCCTGCCTTGCCCTTTTCTTTTTTCCAGATTTCAATCCTCCTTTTCAACTACTCTAACTTTTAGCACACAAATCAGAAAAATACCCACTATACCTCATTGGAAAGCTTATGAAAAGCTCTACAATTCTCAAGAAGACCATAAAAATCAAGTCCAACCCTAAGGGTGTCAAATAAGCCATCAAACCTTCTGCCTTCACAATTTCCCTCAACACAGGGCAGTACATTTACAATTTCATAACTCACTGATTCCTTAGTAATAAATTACCACAAAAATATGCTCAATAAGTTCACAATGTCCTCTACAACTTTCATGAACAACCCAAAATCAAATTCTATTTCTAAACTAGTCAATTAATTCATTCAATGTCACTGTCCCTGAAATCCTTCAATTTGAACAGTAAACTGATAACAAACATATCTCCCTGTACACAGGTCAGAAAAATCCAAACTTTACATCCCTGAAAAGATAACATCATAAACTTCATTTTTCATGAAGCACTCTTTATCCAATTCGATTTCTAACAATTTCAAATCTGTTATGCAAGTTTCTGACCTAATCAACACTTAAAACCACAATGTAGGTTCAGGCTTTGAAATTCCATATCTCCCACATCTGATTTCCAAAAATTACATGCCATACACCAATTTCAAGATCAATGAGTCATCTAGAACTCTTCAGTAGATCCCTAAAACCAGTTCAGTTCACAAAAATTACTAAAATTGCTCCAAAACAGAATGTACTCCAAATCTGCTAATCCAACTAGGTTTCCCTCAATACATAAAAACAGTCAATAGTTATCAAATCATATCTTCTAATATACAACTCGAAAAATAGCAAGATCAGTGGCAATGGAAAGCTAATTAAATATGCTACAACTTTCAGGAAGGCCATTCTCCCTAATTCCATCTCAATTAATTCAGAAAAATCAGCAAAGTTCATATGTTGTGGTTTCGGTTACTGTTCACAGGCAATGGAACAGTAACTTTCCATTCAAAATTCACCTTCTATCATTGAAATTCAACAACACCTATTTCGCACTAAATTGAAGCCAACATCCCAAAGTTTCAGTGGCCACTAACCTTACCTCATTTGCATTTCTACACAATAAGTTATGAATAAAACAAGAACATCAATTTCAACTCTAACTTTCCAGATTTAATATTAACCTTATCCTCCTCCATTCTATCACTTTAACTACATTAATATGCATTCCTTTACACCTCCAATTCAGCCACAAACACAACACAACATTTATTTGTATAATTAACAACCTTTGGCAGCAACCACACAATTTTTGCCATTCATCTAACCTTTCTAAATTCAATCCAAAACCAAGCCAAAATCAATAAAACCATACTCATTTATTTATTCATACACAAGCATATAATTAAACTCTTTCAAACTTACCCTTATCATCATGAAATAAATACACAAATGCTTCTCATGGATGTTTTTAACTACCATAAGAATAAATATAAACATAAATACTCACCTTAAACAAGATACAAGCTCTACTTTCCTCAAATCTTCAAGTTCACAACAACTTCTTTTTTTTTCAATCCTCATCCACGGTTATCTCCTCTAGACAAGCATATCATCTTCTTCTCAAGAAGTTAGTAGAGACTTGGCTGAAACTAGTGGACAAGGAAACTTATATGGAAGGAGAAGAAACCGTTGAAGGAGAAGACCACAAATGAAGGAGATGCAAGTTTGGATAAGAGGAAACCAACTTCCACTTTTGTTTATAGGAAGAGCAGTAAGTGACAGGGAACTCAAGCATAATTGAGCTTTAAACAATAATTTGTTGACTTCAAATAAGAAGAATCTAAGAGGTGATGTATATAAAAGAGGAACACTTGGCTTTTAATGAGTGGAAAAGACAAAAAAATGAATTAAACCCAATTAATTAAGCACTAATCCCACTTAAGCTCTAAACATGGCACTAACATAATTCCCACAATTATTTATTCACTAATCTCATGCCATTAGGCAATCCTTTTCGGTACAAAATCGCCACTCAATGGTCAGTTGAATTTTCCTATCCGCATGAACCCCAAAAATTTCAAAAATTCTCATAAATCCCTAAAATGTAAAACCATTTATGGTGCAGTCCAAACAATTTTCCAAACTCAATTATCCCATTAATTCCAATAAAATTGCTTTAGGCCCAATTATCGGAATGTCATGAATGCATTTATCGTAATTCCATGTACACAATTGATCATGTGTATCAATCCTATTATGCACCTAACAAAGACTAATTATTCCTTACCAATCTCATCCTATGCCAATTTTACTATTTTACCCTTCCAGGAAGGGGTGGGATGTTACAAAGTGAAACATCAAGGACATATCCCAGTTCCTCAGATCTGAGAACAATTCTCGATTTCACCAATCGAGAAAATTTAGTCCGCTTAATTTGTTTGAGTCCATAGCGAAAAGTAAGTTCACACTTCAAGTCATCTTCAATCAACCTAAAGAGAAAGAGAGAAAGAATGTTAGAATAGAATTAAATGCATGATCATAAGGACTTACATGACATGCATATGGCTCCCACTAGTTTCAAAAAATCCATAACCCTCGAAGCGAATCCAAGAAACATTATGACAAAATGTCCTAGTGGGTCGATATCCGATATTACTAACAATGACCTTGGGTTTACCCAACAAGCCACCTTAGGTCAATCGGTAGGTATCGGTCATACCAATTGCATCTTAGATATCCAAATTACTAAAATGACCTTGGGTTTACCCAACAAGCCACCTTAGATCTATCGGTAGGTATCGGCCATACCACTTGATTCATAGATGCAACTATCAACTAGGCTATCAACTCGTGATGTATGCACACCCATTGGGTTATCAACTCTTGATGCGCGCATATCGATGTACACTACCCATTTACGCCTCTGTCCACGTTGACCTTGAGTTTACTCAACAAATCAACGCTTAATGAAAATCGACCCATTAATCCGAAAATCTTATTTTCATGGTTCGAACATATTCAGATAGAGTGAGCTTGGGTTTACCCAACAACCCAACTCTATAAGAACTCTGGTTCTCCCATATTAATGGAAGACGTTAGTTTTCATATTCAGTGTGAGGTTTCAGTCTCATCTACTTCTTCTCCAAGCTATAGGATTATAGTCACCATGACTATATGGAATGATTTAGGGCAATTCATCAATCACATTGAATCTATACCTAAAATCATCCATCATCCCACCTATGCATGTTGTAAGTCGACTTATGTATGTATAAGTCGACTTATGCCTCTGTATAAATCGACTTATGCAAGTGTAAGTCGACTTATGCAACTGTGCATGAACAAGTCGACTTGTAACATTGTGCAAGTCGACTTATGCGTCTACAGTGCACGGACAAGTCGACTTGTTCATTGTGTAAGTCGACTTATCCGTGTGGAATTGCTATCTAATCGGCTAATTTCTCAATCCGTGCAGTTCAAATTCACAACACCAAGTCTAATACACTTTACCTTGATGTACAAATGAAACACTTTCATTGTTGCTTACCATATATAGTCAAACTATACATGAAAAACTTGAAATCGATGAATACACTTTTATTCATTTAGATTTCCAAATAATTTTGCGAATATCAAACTATCACCCTAAGTATATCTAGGTAATCTACACTTTATCAAGACTACTTCGGCACTGGTCACAAAATTTGTGACGGCCAAAACAATCAAGATAAGGGAATATACTAACGAGACGCTAATGAGACACATTTGACATCCAAAAATTGTTTGGAAACCCAATTTCAAGATAATCAGTTTGGCAAGCATGCAACATCAATGTAACACATTTTCAATCACATTAAAAATGATCCAAGGAATTGGAACTGAAATCTACACAATTTCTTATTTCAAACAAAACAGCTCCAGCAACTTTCTCAAAACTGCCAAGCTTTTCCTTTTGCTTGAAAAACTCATTGAAACAATTTCAATAAATTCTGAGAAAATTACAGAGGTTACAACAAGTTCATAAAATGCTCCATGAATTTTTTCAGGATTTATTTCCATCAAAAACTCATTCAACCTCAGCAACTAAGCCAATGTAGAATCTGTGTTCCTCAACACAGTTATTTCCAGCAGCACACAATAAATTCTGAAATAAATAGTAAATCACCTCGAAAACATTTTTCCTTTCTCATAGACATTAATAAACATCTTAAAGACATTTCGGTGAAAGAAAATCCGAAAAAAAAAATTTCTACAATTTATTCTCGAATTTATAAGCATGCCTGTTCAAGGTATATGCACAAAGACAGCAACCAGAACATTAGGGAATAAATTAGCAAAACCATATAAAATCACATTGATAAATCCCGAGCTTCCACAGACATATGCAACAACATCTTGTGAACATATCTGGGCAAGAAAATTTGGAAAACTATATTTCTATACTAAATTCGAAATTCACTCAATTAACATGCATCATCGTCACAAGCAATAAGGAACTCCGACCTAGTCATGGTTTCTTCGTTATATACGACACAAGTGACTCTGATACCACTGTAGGAAAATCTCGGTGTGAGCATCACATGCCCACGGTGCGGAAAACAAAAATTTTTGTTCCGGGACCTTCCCGAAAGCTTGGATCCATGTGACTATATAACAAAGTCAAACCAAACGATCAAAGGAGACCGTCTCTAACGGTATCCACGCAGAGATCAGAAAACCTAACCGGGACAAACTCTTTGATCCGGGAATAGCTAGAACAAAGTAAAGACTGTTAGATCTTACCTTTGTTCTGGAGAGCTTGGAAAATGATGATGGAGGAAGATGAAGCCTTGGAGAAGAGAGGAAGATCGTTGATGAGAGATGAATGAAGAGAAAAATCCTTTCTTTCTTCCTTCAAAAATTACGATCATCCAATGAACTTAGGTTTTAAAACTTGTTTTAAACCTCTTTCATTCTCACACACTCACCAACGATCATGACTCATCTTCTTCCTTTATTCAATTTTGTCCTTTAGTCATTTAATGAGTTTAATGACTAAGCATCACAATGGAAGCTTCTTCCATCAACGTGTACATATATATATTAATGCTGAAGTGGTCCAGTCACACTGGGGTCGGTCCTACCGACCTACCCGGTCCCGGTATGGGAAAAACCCCCGGAAATATTTTTCAGCAATATCGATGTCGGGATCTCATCGGGACATTTCTCGATCTCATCGGGATCCATTTAATCCGATTGCTCTCTATTTATTGGAACTTTGTCCAAAACTATTTTACAAATTCTCCGAGACACTCTTATGCGTGTGACCCATTATGTTCCCGGTTATGTTGGCCACTTAGATCAACACTTAATCTAAGCAAGTCATGAGCGGTATCTAGCAACACATCATGACCCCCAATTGATCGGAAAGTAATTGGTTTGACGAATAAACTATATTCATCATGGACCATATCACGAGCCTTTCCATAGATAATTACCGTACAATTCGTCCTTTCACCATGCTATACCCCACTTGGTTATGAGTATGAGCAAAGTGTCAACTCTTACTAGACTGATTACATCAAATCTAGTCCAAGTGATTTCAGTTCTTGTCCTAGGACTCATTACTTAATACTTAATATGTCAATGAAGACACTCTTCATGACATATGTACTCGATCGAGATTTCAAGTAATGACCTCGATAAGAGGTCATGGGTATCATCTTCGCTATCACGTAGTGGTGAATCCTCTATTGGCTACTCAATTACCTTGAATACCTCAAGCCGCACTCCAAGCACCACCCTATGAGCGACCTCTGTAAGTGCAACAAGGAATGGAGTCAAAGCACGTAATCAAGATTCAAGATATCCTCGAGTACCTCAAGTCTAAGGATACTTGCACCATTGCTATGATGAGATTATCACCGACATTAAAATAGGATATCCATGTGATGATCTCATAGCAGTCATCCAATGTACTTACTACCTCTAGTAAGCATCCACATCTCAACCCTAAATATCTCATATGTACAGTTTCGAGATCCACTTGCTTGATCAAATCAAGGAGCTTGAGATGTGCTAGTCTTTCCGGATTACCGATGTCCAGCCTCAATAATCCTATGACTAGGGATAATTTAGATACTGACATAATTGCACATGATAGGAATCTCAGTAGTATGATCACATCATAATTTCCTTCATGTTATGTCATATATCAAGGACTTCATTAATTTTCTTATAGATCAATATCCATTCATAAATAATGAACATCAAATTAATGAAATATGTCTTTCTTTATTTATTTATAAAGAATGTACATAACTTTGTACAAAACGCGCTAAAGTCGATTGCCTTTAGGGCACTTCTCTAACAAAGTAAAGATGAGAACAACAAAAGTGTTGATGTTAGACTTTATCGAAGCATTACTGGGAGCCTATTGTATTTAACAACAAGTAAACTAGATATATGTTATAATGATGGAGTATGTGCTTGCTACCAAGCCAATCCAAAAGATACACACTTGACAATAGTAAAGAGGATCGTCAGGTACATAAGTGGTACATCTGAATTTGGAATTTGGAATACATGTGACTCAATGTCCTACCTAACCGGGTATAGTGATGCAGATTGGGCTGAAAATCTAGACGATAGAAAAAGCACATCAAGCGGTTGTTTCTTCTTTGGTAACAATCTGATTTCCTGGTACAGTAAAACACATAATTCAATTTCACTGTCAACTATAGAAGTAGAATATATTACTGCAGGAAGTTGACGTTTGCAACTTCTTTAGATGAAACAGACGTTGGAAGATTATGAAATTGATCAGGATGTACTGACAATCCTATGTGATAATAAGAGTGTTATAGATATCTCAAAGAATCTGGTTTAGCATTCACAAACTAAGCACATTGATTTGAAGTATCATTTTATTCGAGGGGTTTTATAACTTTGTGTTTTACATTCTTGATGTATTGTTTCCTTGTTTAAAAAAATAATTTGAAAAGTTAAAAAAAAACAAAATGTTGCATTTTCCTCCAAAGGGATTAAAAATCCTTAAGTCTTCATTTTGTTGCCGCTAGTGCCCCTTATCCTCTCCTCTTCTCTATAGACTTCTAAGCACCCAAGCAACCACTTGACTGCATTAAAGACTTCTCTACCATGGATTTAGCATCTGTGTGAGATTTTTAGGACACCATCAAAGACTCTTATCTTCACAACCGTGTGGGTTTCATCTCTATAACTTAGACTTCTTTCTACGGTACTGCTCTATTTCACTCAACATTAGCATCATTTGTTGAATTTGTTTGGGTTTCTGCTGTCAATTAACCAAATGGGCAAGGATAAAGAGAAATCCCTCTCTTTGGTTGTGGAAAAATTGGTTGTTGCATCCACTCGTCGGTCCAACCATTTGCTACTAAACCTGACACCTAGGAGGAAAGTATCTAGGTCTAGGTCATCCTTAACTACTCCCATTGAAATTCTCGACACCACTTTTGTTCAGGATTATCCACCATAAATTGATGACATCATACGGGTGTTGCATTCAATGATTGAAGACTTGACATTTGATTCAGACGAGATTCCTACTACCGTCACTTCACCAATTGTTCCTCCTCTGATAACTCAAAAATGGAATAAACAATGAGCTCGAAAGATAGTCCATCCATCTAAGCAAATTCCTTTTGCTTGTTTGACAATAGACATTGTGATATCATTCAAATTTTATTCATCCAAAGTTAAGCAAAAATGGGAGACATTACTAACATCGGGTTTGTTCTGGACCACCTATTAACTTAAATGAATTTCAACAGTATCAAATGGATATTTTACCATCTGAGAGAACATTATTGAAAGCTGCATTACTTCTTGAGCATTATGATCCTGAATTGGTTAAAGAATTCATTTGCAATCTACCTGGTGATTTATTATCTGATATTGTTGTGAGTTATAAATTGGTATATGTACGGGTAGGGTGATACAATTTGATGCTGATAGACTGAATATCTTCATGAGGTTTGATAATCTAATTGGGGATCAGATTTATGATGATAATTGGACCGTTTCTGATGATCTAATATCTACTATGCTAATCAGAGAAAAGTTATCTGCTTGGCCATCTAGTTGGTACTATGCTTGTTTATGTTGACCCAAAAGTATTTTGTGTTTTATAAGTTGGTTTTAGCTAACTGGATGCCTAATACACATTTTGTCTCTGTTTATCTAGCATAGGATAAACTGCTTTATGCCATCAATACCGGGGTGAACTTCAATTTAGGGCAACTTATAGTTGAAGCTATGTTGGCTATTGGAGGCAAGTCACATTCCTTATTTTACTTTCCTTGCTTGATTTCTCAATTTTTATATGTAAATGGTGGTCTAGAGACAAGTACACTTGAACCAGTCACCTTAATGAACATATCGGCTAGAATTTTCAAGCAACCACGAGTTGTAAATTTACCATACACTACACCTGATTCTTCAGATGCCTCGGGAACCTCCTCTGTCAATTCTCATGTAGCTTTTTTCAAGTGAGTTTTGATGCACTTCGTCAGCTTAAGTAGCGAGTTCTTCAATCCTTCAATGCTCCTTGATTTTTCTTTTTAGCATCTTTTGTCCCAAAGGGGGGAGATGACTTGAATTTATAGGGTTTGTACTTAGTTATTTTGAACTATTTGTTGGCTATTTTTATCTGTGTGTGGACTTTGGATTGAGAGGGAGTATTGTGATTTCAATACTTATATATATTCGATTATGTGATTCATGGGAAGTTTCTTCTTTGTGACAAAAATACCAAAAAGGAGGAGATTGTTAGGATATTTATAATGTCTCATAATTTATTTTTGACATTTTTTTATTACTGGGTCTTTAAGATAATGGTTAAAAATATAAATCAAAAAGTGGTGTAAATAAATAACACTTCTTACTTGAATTGGGTTCTTGGATAAGTGTCATTGCAAAAATAAAAGTCTATCTTAAATGAAGATTGGTGTGGATCTCGTTGATTGAGGTATGGATAATGCAAGATGGCTTAAGTGATTGTTACGTGAAGATTTTAATGTCCTAGTCTTATTGAGTGTTGACTTGGTTCTTGGTATAACACACATGAGTGATTTTGTGAGGTTTTCTGGTGTGTGTTGATAGTGAATGGGAGAGTAATTGTGTTATCTTAGATCTGAATATCTTGATGTTTTTTAGGGAGGCTTGAATGTGACTTGGTCTGCATCTTTCAAGTGGGTTGATTTATAGTAAATGGGCAGATTATGTTGCTGGGTATGCAAAAAATTGGTGAGACAATCGAAGATGTGTTGATGTATGTGTGACCCAACTCCTGCACTTGAAACGCTATTGACTTGGCGAAGAGTTTGGCTGGGCGTTTATTTGATGTGTTGTGCGTGATCTTGCTTTTGCTACATACACACGTGAGTTACTTGGTAATGCTTTCATTTGGGTGGTTATGGCAAGGCATGCGAGAAAGGTGAACTTGAGATCTATTCTTTTTGTTGTGGGCTGAATTGAGGAAGGCTTATGAGTATTTCTTGGCTGTATGGGAAGTTGTTCTTTGTTTCTTTCTTAAGTGCCTTCTTAAGTGTTGAATTATTTTTTAATCATATGAGTTACTTATTCATTGTTCTTGCATTAAAAGATTGTTGAGATAAATCCTCTATTAAGGTTAACATAAGTCGGTCTTATTATTGGGTGTGAATCACTTTCATAGGTAATGAAGATAAGTGATAGTGTCAAGGTTATGTGGTGTCACCTTATTAAAGTCTTGTGTAAAACCATTGTTTTTCTTTTAAGAAAGTATTAAGCTAGTTGAGGGCCCGTAGACGTAGACAAGGTGTGCCAAACTACATTAACAAATATTAATGTCGATTTATTTTGTTGCATTTAATTTTTCTGGTTTTTATTGTGTTAAAACAACTGTCGTAAATTGAAGAGTTTGCAAAACTAATACACTCCTACAGTGTTATCACTTGGAACTTGTATTTAGCCTTCTTCAGAGATCAAATCCCTAAAAGTCAAAAAATGCAAGCTCTATCGACTCAAGTTTAGTACACTTTTAACACCTTCAAAACATAGGATACTTTTTTATTATTTATCACAAGAAAAATTTATCACCTTATTCCTAAGACATATAATTCCTATGAAAGAAGAAACTAGAGGTAGACACTATTGTATATATCACAATACTTGGAGCCACTAAATAAATCATGTTAGGAATTTAATAATACAATTTAAGACTAGATCAAAAGAGGAATTTTGTTGTTTGCTGAGGCTAACCAGACTACACTGATAGATGAAGACTTGTTCCCACTAATGCAACTATTAATGCCATTGAATTTGACTTATGCCTATTATTAAATGTAAAAAAGAAGTTGCAAGTTGTGGAAGATTGTTTAACTCAAACTAAAAAAGGTTGCTTTAGCGACAAATATTTATTGCTAAGATTGAGGGAAATAAACGAGCATTGTTAAAGGAGACAATTTTAAGAAAATCATCCTGTATGAAACTCGTTTCCTTTGAAGAAAAAACTATTGATCTTAACAATAAAATGGGAAGGTTAGAAGTTGCCGGTGAAAAACAAGACAAGATAAAAAGAGAATCCTAGATTTCATAAAAAGTTAGCCCTCTTTGAGAGTCAAGATGAGGATTCTAATGAATTTATTATAATTGGAAAAATTCCTATCCAAGTTTTGTATATTGTCTCTTTTATAAAGCTCTTAGCATCATTTGGCAAATCTAATGTAAAGAGAGTAAAAACTACTCACTAGAAAGAAGAGTGCATGGTGTTGTTAACTTGTTACCGTCAATATGACCAGAAATTTGAAAAAAGGTAAGGTTATAAAAGTTAGATGAGGTTATGACACAACATAAAAGACCTCTGTAAATTAAGGCCCATATTAACGGAAGACCAACTTTAAGAGTTTTAGAGGATAATGGATTGATAGTAAATATTATACCGACTAAAATGATGATAACTTTAGATAAAGACAATGTTGACTTAATCCTAACTGATGTGTATGTTGCATGGTGAAACTACTAGAGCATGAGTAATTCTCCCTATAAATATTACAGTAGGAGAGAAGACTTTGTTAACTGCTTTCTTTATTGTTGACACACATGCTAGCTACCAAGTCTTGCTAGGGTGAGACTGGATCCACATTAATTATTACATTTCATCGTCCCTCCCTCAGCTTTTACTTTTATGGAAAGAAAATGAAGTAGAAATCATTTAGGTTACTTTGCAGTCATTATGTACTAAAGTTGATGCGATGAAGGCAAAATTCGATAACGATCATATAAAGCCATTGCAAATTCAAAATTCATCTTAGAATAATGAAGGCAAAGAAAAGATAAAAACAGAGGCAAAAATTTTGAAAAAACAACTACCATCATGCTTGTTCTTAGGTTGATTAAAGGTCATGTTATAGAGGAACCTTATGAGTGAATTCTTAAAAAAAGAAAAGGCGATAATTGCACCCACAAAGATCAATATCGAATACAGTAAATCTTAGAGAATTTCAAAGAAATAAATGGACGTGATAACACAAAACTAGTTTTTGAAGAAGAGAAGAAACCGTAAATGATTGACGATGGCATCCAAGAGTTGAAATTCGCTCCTTAGAAGATTGATGATTATGAGGGCTAGAATCAAGAATCATTAGAAGAAGTGAATTTTGTAAATTTAGGAATTTTGCAGAGTCTTTATTAAAAACATTTATATCCAAGATAAAATTGAAACTAACGGAACTTTTGAAAAAATTTAAAAACTGTTTCGATTGAGACTATATTGAAATTTCTGGATTGAATCAAATATTGGTATAACATAAACTTATGATAAAACTAGAATTTCACCCTTATTGTCAACTCTTAGACAATGGTCTAAAGAAGTTGAGATGAAGGCTAAAAAAGTTAAAGAATTATGTAATATTGGTTTTATTAGACTAGCTAGATATACTAAGTGGTTGGCTATCGTTATACCTATGACAAAAATAATGGAAAAAAAGAATTTGTGTAGGCTTTATATATTTAATTGTAGCCACACCTAAGGATGAATTTATGATGCCAATTGCAAACTCTTTAATAGATACAATGGTTGAGCATTCATTATTCTCTTCTATGGACAATTTTTCAAGTTATAACCAAATTTGTATAGCTAAAAGTGATATTTCTAAAACAAAATTTAGATTTCCAGGATCAATTAGGACATTTGAGTGGGTTGTAATGCCTTTTGGTCTAAAGAATATAAGAGCCACATATAAGAGGGCCACAAATGCCGTTTTTCATGATTTGATAGGACATGCATTGGAAATTTACATAGATGATCTTATCATGAAGTCAAAGAAGAGTACATACCATAACTAGGATTTGTGAGACGTTTTTTTACAGAGTCAGAAGGCACAAATTGAAGTTGAATCCCCTAAAGTGTGTTTTCAACGTGAAAGTAGGGAACTTCTTGGGGTTTTAGTTCACAATAAAGGAACTAAATTTGAAATTTTGAAAAAATGTAGTTTCGCACAAATTATAAATGATCGCAGTTGCTATAAACTCTCTGACAAAAACAAAAACCAAAATAATCAAAAAAGAAATAACAAATCAACACACAAATAATGCATTTCGACATATCTTACCTACGTCTGAGAGGCCCTCACCTAGCTTAATATTTTTACTAATGACAATAGTTTTATACAAAGCCTTATTGAGTCGATTCACTTAACCCTCAACACTATCTCTCGTTCTTACCATCCGTGAAAGTAATTCATACCAAATAGTATGACCGCCTTATACTAATCTCAATAGAGGATTTTTCTTAATAGTATTTAATAATAAAGGATGAAAATAAAATAACTCAAGTGATTGAAAAAACAACGAAAATAGATAAAGACATTTAAGAAAATAGAGACAACTTCCCTAATTAATTCAACTCCTTCAATGAAAAATCAGAAAGTTATTCATTAATAGTTTTGTTGTATTCAGCTGCTGGATTTTTTGGACATCACTTCCACAATGGACAACTACACAATCAACATCAATTCAGTTCACTAAAAACCACGCAATAGATGAGAAGCAGCAGCACAAAAGGAATATATAAATGAAACAATGAATCAGCTACAAAACTCCTAAAAAACACCCTCAATTTGTCATTGAATAATAGAAGAATACCTAGCCAAGAAACAACCACAATATCAGTTAGAATACAGCATGCATGTGTAGAACACCAGCCAAGTATCGTGTGAAACAAGAGAACAAATATCAACAGCAAAAATACCCACTTAATGATACACACATAAGAAATGCAGCTCATGCCCCTTCAGCCTAGGTTCATGATCCACATAAAAATTATAGCACCAACGACACAACCCTATTACGCAAACACCAATGGAAAAATAATTGCTTGACTTCCAATAAACAATGACAACTCAAATGAAACACAGCTGTTAAAAAACACCCACTAAACCACAAAGACCAAAAAGAAGAGCAAAGCTACGAAAAAATGCTCAAGTCACGTGATACCACTAGTAAGATGTGCAATATATTAAGTTATATCTTTTCACCATTAGCTGTTAAAAAATCATTAAAAAACACCTTAGGAATCTCATCTGCCAAGTCACTCAAAAATGACACCATTCAGCCCATATCACACATGAATCCTAACCACAATCTAGTTACATAATCAAGTCAAATCTCCAAAAGGTAACTATTATCCCATAATAGGATATACATTTTAAAATCCCATTTTAATTAGGATTTTAAACTTATTAACCTTTCCTTGAAAGAGTTATCAAATAATGTCCAAAATTAAATAATAAAGATATATATATATATATAATTTGATAAGAATAAATGAAAAGCCATTATCAAAGCAAAACCACATTAGAATAAGAAAGAGCTTTAGAGGTTTTTAAGCCAGGTGAACTATATGAGAAGATTTATTGCTAATCTAGCAGGAAAAATAAAAGAATTCTCATACTTGGAATTTTGAAGAATTTCATTAGGAGGAAAGGCATCAGGAGGAGTTCGATAGTATTAAGGAATACCTAACTAAACCTTCAATATGGATGCCCCTAGAAAAAGAATTCCATCAAAGTTGTATATTTCAATTGTGGAAGAATATATTAGATGTCTATTAACCCATATTAATGTGGCTGGACATGAACAGGCTATTTATTATCTGAACAGAATTCTTATACCAACAAAAAAAGTATTCACATATTGTTAAGATATGCTTGACGTTGTATTTTTCTTGTTCAAAATTAAGGTATAACTTATTGCATATTAAAGTTAATATGGTTTCATAGATTGATTTAATGAAAACATGTTGAGTAAGCTAGTCCTCTGAAAAAATATTAGGAAGTGGCTTATGACTTTTATAACTTCAACTTGATATATTATCCTCAGAAATTTATAAAAGGTTAGGCATTAGTCAACTTCTTAGCAAGCCATCCATTAAAGTACAAGAGGATGAGGGACATTTAGTTCTCGATTGAGAAGAAGCTATGGGAATTGAAATTTGGTGGGTCTAGTATAAAGAAGTCAACTGGTGTTGTAGTAGTCATAATCGTACCAAATGGAACCAAAAGTCTTCTTTGCGTTTAAAATAGACTTCCTTTATACCAATAATCAAGCAGAATATGAAGGCTTAAGAATTAGACTAGAACTTCTGGTTGATCTCGAAGCTAAAGAAGTTATATACAAAGGAGATTCACAACTAGTGTACGCCAAGTGGCAAGGGAATATAAATGCATCAGTTTAGCTTTATCACCCTTTTATACTACTATTGCCTGATTGCTAAAATTCTTCATGATATAAAATTTCAACATATTCCACGAGGTAAAAATTGGGAGGCAAACCAATTTTAACAAATAACATTTAGGTTGAACATTTATGAAGACTTAGTTCATAAGTGTATTACAGTACAAAGAAGATCTCATCCATCCATTTATAAGAGAGAAATTTCACTAGAAGTTTTTAATATTGATAAAAAAATCATCCATGATGTGAGTTTATAAATTAAAGACTTTTTGGAAAACCTTAGCTATCCAAAAAGTTGTCTTTCAAATTTAAGCAATAAGCACTTAAAATTGTGTTGATTGAAGAAATTTTATTTCTCCAAGGAAATGACAAGCTTTGTCTGAGATGTCTTGGGATGCTTGAGGCATTAATAGTAATGAGACAAGTTCTTAAAGTGGCCACATGCAATACATCAGTTTAGAATAAAGATGAGATGACTTATACGACAACATAGATATAATGGCTAACAATATTAAAAGATTGCATATCATATGTTAGAGGCTATAAGTAATGCCATAAATATGGAAGAATTTAAAGAATTTCAGCGTTGGAGTTACATTACATAGCAAAATTATGGTCATTTAAAGGATGGGCCATTGATCTCGATGGGAAGATATTATCTTCAAAAGGCTATATTTTGTTTTGATGGCCACATATTACTTTACTAAGTGGTGGTAGTTCAACATTTGAAAAAAGTTGATCAAATAGATATAAGTAGATATAGATAAATTCTTCAAGGAACATATTATTCATTAATTTGGAATTCCTCAATCAATGATAAGTGATCAAAGAACTATATTTATGGGCCAAGAATTTAGAGAATTTAGTGAAGATCATAAGATAAAATTGTTGAATTTAACTCCATATTTTGCTCATATTAATGATCAAATCGAAGCATCTAACAAAATAATTATCGAGATTATGGAGAAATGTTAGAGTATAATTTAAAAGAATATCACAAATTTCTATTTGAGACCTTGTGGGTTTATCATACTTCTAATAATACTTTCACAGGAACTAGCCAATTTGTCTTAGCTTATGAACATGATGTTGTTCTTCCTATGGAAGTAGTGGTTCCATCCTTGATAGTATCTAAACAAAATGCTTTAAACACTTTAAGTTTTCATAAGCAATGTCAATAGAATTAGAAGATTTAGATAAAGTACGACTTCAGCCTTTTAGTAATATGATTATTCAAAAGAAGAAGGTGGTAAATTTATATGATAAAAGAATTTGTAGTCAAGAATTCCAATAAGGGGATCTAATGTGGAAGTTGATCCAACCACCTAAAATAAAAGATAGAGAATATAGTAAATGGTCCCCAAAATTGGGAAGGGCTATTTAGAATCTATATAGTTTTGAGTGATAATGCCTATTGGTTTTAAAACCTATAAAGTTTTGAGTGGTAATGCCTATTGGTTATCTAGTTTGGAAGATGAACCTCATAGGAATTTATCAATAGAAAATATTGGAAACCTTATATATGTACCCTTTTTGAAAGTATAGAAATTAAGGAATGAGAGTAAATTCTTGAAGTAAAATAACATTAGATTAATATTCATAAATAAAATATTAAAAACCTACTTGAAACTAGCCAAAAGTTGACAAAGTAAAGAAGTTGATAGTTGGTTCAAGTTAAAGGACTGAATTCGCCCTATTGATTAATACATAACATTTGGTCCTCCTTGGCTTGCTAGACTTGTTGCTTCCAAAATTGACTTTGTCTTTTAACTATAACAACAACTATACTAACTTTGCAGTCGTTCGATTGACTTCATGAAACTCATGATTGAGCCTTTTTCCTTTTTGTTTAAGGGATTTTTTTCTTTAATCAGCTTAATTCCCATTCATGATCAATAGATTCATTTTTTAAAGAATCAAATTTGTTTTTTGATTTTGAATTTTTATCAATAGATTCTTTTCTTTAATCTCCTCTACATCATAGTCCATTTTATGTTGATGCGTGAGGTTAAACCTTTCATAATACATAACCTAATTATAACAATATTTTTTTAAAGGAAGCAAAGACTTTTTAGCTTTATTGAAAAGTCCCTTAATAAGGATAACTGAGTTGTAAAACTAACATATGGCATCATACTTAAAAAAGAACTACGTTGGCTTTTAATCAAGAACTACAACTCATATTGCATAGTGAGTCTCAAAGATTATGTAACTCTCAATAGTTCTTTAAAGTTGATTATTAGTGTGACGTTGAAAGCAAGGACAAGAGAGAGGTCTAAGAAGCTTAGTTTGAAGATTTCTTCTAAATTTACCACTATAGACCAAACATCTTTTATTTGCAAGATATAAAAGAATTCATTAACAAACTAGTCTATCAATATGTAGAATAAACGAATTATTGTCTTACCTCCAACGAAGTAACCTTAGTGACTTTTAGGTCAAGAGAAGCCTTTGGTTTTTCCAAATTCCAGTTAAAAAGGAGAAGGAGGAGTATGGAGGTCTAACATTTTGTCATCCACAAAAATAAGATAAAATAGTAGGAATTCATAATGAAAAGGAAGCTAAAAGTAATAAAGGGCATTTCATACCAAAGTTGACTTCTTCGATAACCTTTTAGGTATAGAAGAAGTTCCTTATAAAGGAAGGGTATCATTAGTTGCATACTTGGTGATTATAGTTTCTTTAAGCAACTTAGAGGAGGACTTATTTGACTTCCTAATGGAAGCTCCTAAAACTAAAGTTTTAGTTTTCTTGAAATTAAAAGTTTTGGGGACTTTTCTTTTTCTTTTAAGGAGAGGATTAGGAGCCACTTCTTTTTAAAAGGAAGGATGGTTTTCTTCTTTGTTTTTAGTATCCAACATTCCAACATTTGTAACAATAAATTAGATTAATGAGCCAAAAATACACAAGTCAATGAAAATATCTTTGAGAAGGGCAAAATCAGTTTAAGTTACTAAACTCTGAAAGCTTTTTAATCACTGAGAGTGGTAAGCTTCTATTTCAACAACATTAGCAGTAATAATCTTGCACTCTCAAGTGCGAAAGTGAAAAAAAATTCAAGAGGAATTTATTGTTGTTAGCATTTGCCTCGAAAGGAACTCCTATTGTATCTAAAAATGTTTCGCATGAGGATTTTCTAGAGATTGATCGAGTTACCTACTCTAAAGGTAAGGAGATATATCTCAAAACCTAATTTCATAATAGAATGCGGTTGAATTTTAAGACTTTATCACCACTAATAATGAAAACTAATAAAATAAATTAATATATTTTGGATAAAATAAATAAACCTTTTATATAAGAAACCTTAGAAAACTACATAATCTTTAAAATTCTAAAATGTTTTTTTAAATTTTCAATTTTTCAAAAATCTTTTCTTAGACTTTAATTAAAAATAAGACTAAACATCATAAATTATAAATATCAAACATAAATTAATCAAATATTATTTATATGACGATTTAATTTAACTCTTAAATTGAATCAATTAATTAAATCTATCTCAAACTAACGATTAATTATAATTATTTTAATAATTGATTCATGTAGGTTTAATAATTGAGTTAGGCCATCAATATTAATGACATAATATCTGATATTTATATTGGGTATATTTCGTCATTATTTTTTTACCGAAGTTTAAGATATTTGAAAACTGAAAATAAAAGAGTTTTTAATAAATTTAGAAATTGTGAAGTTTTTGTAAGATTTCGTAAATTAAAGAAAAGGTTTATGCATTTTACTTTACCCATATATTTTAATAGAAAATTACTGTTTTAACTATTTTTAAGTTAACCAAATATCCAGGTATCAATTTGTACTCTTGCTCCAGAAAAGTCTGCATTACATAGCAAGTAATTATGTAATGAAGATAACAAGAACACAAGATACGGTATAAAATCAACTTTATATTTTTTTTCCAATAAATGATAAGAGACTTACGTAAGGATAACAATTTTGGCCGGCGTTCGGTCTGTTCCGTCATATTTTAACTTGAATTGATCGGATTATGGGTAGGTTATGGACTAAAATAGTTTTACCCGACTGAGTTATTGGCTAGGCCGAGTTGGCTGACTCGTGGCTCAACTGGAATAATAAAACTAAAAAATCTTTTCTACGACATATTAATTTGTTAGGTGCATCTGTTGGGTCGGCCCGCGGCGCGACCCACAACTTCATTAGACTGAGGGGATCTTTTCTACGGCAAGTTAGTTTGTTAAGTGCATCTGTTGGGCCCAACAAACTGCTTATCCAGTTGACCTCGCGGTGAACAATTCAGTTCACTTGCGTAGTAAGAGCAAAATTGATGGCGTCTTGGTGCGCTTTCAGACCCTCTAACGTCCCAGTTGTGAAGTTGGCCACACTGCAAAGCTGCAGGTCCCTGGCTGTCGGTTGTGTCTCCGCCTTCGGCTCTGCCATTTGGCGGCGGTCGTCGCTTTCTTCTAATCGACTCATTGCTTCTCCTTTCGCTTCCCTCAGCACCGCAATGTTTCCTGGTCTCTCTCTCCCTCTGATTTTAATTCTCTAGATTGCTGAGTTTTTGTTATATGCATGGGCAAATAATGCTTTTTGTTTGAAACTTTTGTTTTCTTTTTAATTTTCTCCGATTATATCATATAAACTTTTCTTGCTTAGGCAGAAATCTATAGATGTGAGAGTAGTAGATATTGTTCAAAATTAAATAAGAATGGAACAAAAAGGAATTTGTTGTTTTTGGTATTCTCGTAGGTTGGTGGGCTTTGGGGGCGGTGAAGGAAACGGGCTGTGGTTTTGAAGAAATAAGATTTGGAAATATAAGATAATTATTTTTTTCCGAAATTATTTAAGATGATTATATTTGTTTCTAAATGTTATTGATTTTGGGTGAGTTATTACTTATTATATACTTTCGCTTCGGAGTTCTTTGGTAAGATCGTACCAACGTTGCTCGGTTTGTACGTTGTACCACAAGGAATGATGCGATTATTTTGCAATTTGGTTCGTCAGTGATCCGGTGCTTCAAACACAGTTTGTGATTTCTGTTATTGATCGTTAAGTTATCAAGAGATAACGCTAAATAGATGAATTAGGGAGACCAGGCGGAATGAAAAGAGAAAGACATGCGATGGTAGATTTATAACTGTGACCAATAACGAACTAGTCAGTAGCATGCATTGAAGAGCTTGTAGTCTTTAGACTGAGCTCTAGTATCACCCGTGTGCTTTGCTGTTCAGTTCACTTTGATACTGTTTTGTGCATTAACATTGACAATTATATTCTGGTGTTGTAGCTAAGAAAGAGGCAGTGAAGACAGACAAAGCTCCCGCAGCCTTGGGACCATATTCCCAAGCCATCAAAGCTAATAACATTCTCTACGTTTCTGGTGTTCTAGGTCTCATTCCAGAGGTATGCTCCACTACAAGATATGACTTACTTCTGGGATATGTCTATTTATTTAATTATGTACTTTGTTCATTTTCTCACAATAATTGAGTTTTTTCTTCCCTTTTTTCTGGGTCTATTTTATTTCTTCCACATCTTTTACCAGCCTAAATTTTTTTTCCCTGATTGTAAACCATTATTGGATGTTTTGTTCCTTTGAAACAACTAGGAAGTTATACTTTTGCATATGCTTAAGTGTAGAGCTAGTGGCAAGATTTTTCCCATCATTTTACTTTTCATTCTTACATTTTGGAAAACCAACTATCTGTAAAATGAGCTTTTGATTCACAGGTTTGCTTTTGGTCTTCCATGTGTATTAATAATTAGACTTTATGGTGTTTTAATCCAGACCGGGAAGTTCATCTCGGATAGCATTGAGGATCAGACAGAGCAGGTAAATAAGCAATGTTGTCCTAATGATCTAGGTTGCAAGGATTATTTTAGCCTGTGATAATCAGTTGATACAATTATTCTTTGGCCTTTTGTTTTAAGATGAGCTTTGGGTGTTATTAATGGGACTTAATAGCTGATGAGCTATTGTTGAACAAACAAATGCTCAGTTTGTTTGACATGCTTGATGAGCATATTAAATTTCTTCCGATATTTTTATACATTAGTTTTACAGATGCCAATTGCAATACAGTGGGATTTGGTAGACCGGTATTATTGGATTTTCAAACAAAATGATTAGAAAAGTTCTATACTGCTGTGGAAATATGGAGTTTGTCATATATTTATCCAGGGGAACAATTTACCTTTTTAATATTTTCTTTTCATTGGAGCACATTTATATCCAATTTTAAATATTCTGTCAAACCTGAAGTTTTGAACTTCTTAATGATCAATCTTCATGTTTCTTAAACTGTGTGCCAAAACTACGGCAAGTAGTCATTTCAGCTGATGTTCATCTCCCCTCAAATGCCAATAGGGCCGTTTGCTTTTAGAAAACTATGTTAGTTTCAACTCCATTCAAATTTTGTATATTGATCTGCATCTGATTTTACTTATTCCATATTCTCTTCCCCAATGTGCTGAGGCCTAGCTTTACTCTGCTCTAAGATCTGTCTACGGTTTTACTCAAAATGATATCTGTTCAACTCCAAAGCTGCAAAGCATATTGGTGATTTTGTGTCTGGGTCTATGAACTTCTCAGGTGCTTAAGAACATGGGAGAAATACTGAAAGCAAGTGGCACTGACTATTCTTCAGTAGTAAAAACAACGATTATGTGAGACAGATTCTATTTTTTCCAAGATCATGATTATATGCAACGACTGAAAAATAAAATCATCTACTTCTGCTCTTTCTTGGGTTTGTCACAGGCTTGCTGACTTGAAGGATTTCAAGAAGGTCAACGAGATTTATGGCAAATGTAAGTTGTTAGTAATTCTTTATTGTCGTAAGAATCTCAACAAAATACCATTTGTTTCATCTACTATTGGTGTAGGACGAGTAGAGGATATATCAAATTAGTAGGTAGAACTCACTAACAGTTCTAAAATTTGGCTGCTGGAATTTGAGTTTTAGGTTTTGGATTTCAGTTTAGGCTGTTGGAATTTCAAGTTTGGAAAAAATCAAATTTTAGGTCTGATATGGCTAGAATTTAGGGTTGGTTGCTGAAAATTCAAGTTAAAAATTTTGAAATTTTAGTGAGATAACAAAAAAATGAAGGGTAAGGAATTAGGAATCACTCATAGAATCTAAGAATCACTTTTAGAAAAAAACATCACACTTTCTAATTGACAACTCAAGTTTATAGAAAAGATTCGAGTTCTTTTTTTGTTGAAGGATTGAGTACACACATACATATATAGAAGTTTTTAAAACTTTTATTCTAGTAGTAAAATGGTTCTTAGCTAAAATATTTGAAAAGAAATTGGATCATATTCTACTAAGAATTCTGTATTCTTAAACTAAACAGCTAGGATAACAAATCTATGACTCTAATATGATATCTGACTTACGGATACTTTCTATTTAATAAGGAAACCTATTATAAACTACATTTCACCCGTTGTTGTCATTATTGGCCCCCTTAACTCCCACTCTTCATTCCAGCAAATTAAAGCTTATGGTTGAAAATTTTGCCCTCTTTTTATTTCTTTTATAAACTCTAACGTCTTTTGCGTCAATTCACCTTGGTTTGTTTTAAATCGTCTTCGATGTAAAATGTGATAAATACTAATCATATTAGTATGCATTCAACTTCTGGAATTCAAATTCTAAAATTCGAGTGTTGCCAGAAATTAATCTTCCTTTCCATTTGACAAGAAATTACTAAAATCCATTAGCTCTTATTACTATAAATTTTTCTTCAAGAACATCTTCTATCTCCTCTTTAAGACGAGGAATGACTAGAATTCTCATAATTAAAGTAGGAGATTGTGTATCATCATGTCTATGATAAATAGATAAGTCCGCAACATTAAAGATAGAACTAATTCTTATATCACTTAGTAATTTTCAAACATAAACATTAACACTTATTTTCTTGAGGATCTTATAAGGTCCAACATTTCTTGAATGAAGGTTTTTATATTTTCCTTTTGAAAAACACTCTAGGCAAATCCTTATCATCACCATATCCTCTTTATTGAATTCTACCAATCGGTGATGTTGGTCAACATGTTCTTTATATTTTAAGTTGTTAGTTGTTATCTTTCGTCGTACCTTATCAAGATATTTCTCATGTTACGCAAAACTTTCAGCTTCAACACTAACTTGTGTTATTTGTGATAAAGGAACCATATTGTATGCAAATTCCGCTATAAGAATTATGTTTCAATTATTCACGTTATCCCTACCAAGCATCTTAACTAATCCCCCGAGCTTCTATTCACCGCCTCGATTGCCCATTGTTTAGGGAATAGAAAAAACTGAAAGCTGAAGCTTAGTGTTTAATATTTTTCACAGAGTTCTCTAAAAGTAACTCATAAATTTTAGATCGTGACTAGCAACAATAGTTAAAGGTAGCCCATGGAGACATACAATCCCTTTGAAGTAGAGTTTATCATCGCGGACAACATCATAAGTCTTAACCATTGTATTTGCTAATAGTTTCATAACAAAATCACATGGCTTTTCTACCATATAGGCATCAAGAATATATGTATTATTGTTGCTTGTAGTCAAATGCATTAACTTGTCATTATTGTCGAATTTTGACTTTGCAAGTGCACTCACAATTTCTCTTTTATTCATATGTTAATTTTGCATTTTTATTCAAATCTTCTTCTCCTGCATCACCCAATACATCATATTCTTCCTAAACCCGTTTTGTTGTTTTCTCAAATCTAATGATAATTCCAAAACCTTTACTTGCAAGTTAATCTTTTTAGCTCCATGGTCAGTTAGTTTAGCATGTTGACCTTTTGATGTTTCAGCTTGTTGTTCTTGTTTTTTAGCTTTCTGTTCAATTGTTTCAGCTTTAGGATTTGCCAAAGAATCCCATTCCTCCAACTTCTCTTCAACTTTAATGCTACGATCATCTCTTATTGTCAAGCTCTCCATGCAATCAATTATCTGATCATCTTCTCCATACAGGATCGAAAATTCTAATTGATCAGTTAAGGGAAGGTGCCAACCATTTCACCACCCATTTTCTGAGGCAGTGTCTGTTAAATTTGATTTAAATCAAAATCAAAATATGATTTTCCAGTAAATATTTGCCCTTACATTGTATGTTGTTGATTGATATTAGTTCCTTCATCTTGCTTATTGTCACTTTCGCCTTATTCAAAATTAGATATACAATATTGGTTTGTAAAATCATTTCTCATTGGAGTTTTGACTTTGGGGGAATGAATTTCAAGGAAAATTGAACATGCTTTCTTGTAAGAGTTGTTACATGTAAGTTGGTTTTTGGAGTACTCGCGGACGAGGATCATCGATGTCTATTTTTTTTTAATTTTTAGAAATATTTCATCTCTCTCTAGGTTGCTGAGTAGTCTTCTATGTGTTCTTACACTAGATGTTACCATTATCAACTAAAGCTCTGATACCAAATTAATGTAGGACGAGTGGAAGATGTATTAAACTAGTAGTTAGAACTCACAAAAATTATAAAATTTGGCTGCTGGAATTTAAGTTTTAGAGTTGGGAATTTGGCTTAGGTTGTTGGAATTTCAAGCTTAGAATAGGTGGAATTTTTTGGTTTGATATGACTGGAATTTTACGTTTGATATGGCTTGAATTTAGGATTTTGGTTACTGAAAATTCAGGTTAAAGTGCTAGAATTTTAGTTAGGTGAACAAACAATGGAGGGTCTCCTAGAATCTAAGAATCACTCTTGATAAACTTAATATAAACTCAATTTCAGCTCTTATTGTTTTTGCTGTCACCTGAGCTCCAACTTTTCATCCCACTAAATGACTAAATTAAAGCTTGTGTTTTTACTGATTTGCTCTGTTATTTCTTTAATAAATTCTAAACTCTTTTGCATCAACTACATTCACTTATGGAAGTAGTACTCTGCATCTGACCAGAATATCGTAAATCCTCAATCTTCATGATTTATTAATGCTCTTTATATGGAAAATTTTATAACTGTTGATAAATCAGAATTAGTTCGTTAATGACTATTTCATGTGGAATGAGTCAAATGAGCGCAGAGTTCCTTAATTCTAAAGATCAAATTTAGTCTGGTTGTTACTAGTGAGGCATGGCAAAAGGCCGGATACTGTATTTCAAACTAGAAAATGTAGCCATTTTAAACAAATTCGTGGTCCAAATGAACAGGTCCGTTGCAAAATCTGAATGCTTATATTGGCTTGCAGTTCTAAATCTCTGTCATTGCAGAATGCTTTTCGAGACTGATTGTTGTGGAATTGTGAAAGAAACAGTAGTTCTTATCAGTAAAAATAACATATCTAATACATTTTGTTTCCTCCAAAAACTGTGTTTTTCTGCAGACTTTCCTGCTCCATTTCCTGCTCGTTCGACATATCAGGTGGCGGCATTGCCAATGGATGCCAAGATTGAAATTGAGTGCATAGCTCAACTACCGCAAAAGATAGAGCCTATCCCTGTTTAAACAACTTTGAGTGCACTATCCTCTGGATGTAGTCCAATCAATAACAATGTGGGAGAGTATACACATGGGACTGGTGCTCTATATGTGTGCTCCAACATCCCCTTGTTGTAGTTAAACATTTATTAGATGGAAGTCTGGACTGGACAGTATGTTTAAATTTAAGATAATGTTCTTCTTTTACATTCAGCGGGGAAATGCTTTACGAGAGAAAATGATGGATCAAAGCTTGGCCCTTGGGGTAGAGATGGAATGATGAGAGTATCAAGCCATGCTCTTACTTTCCCATCTACTGAAAGCTCCAGTCGTGATGTTCCTATTATCTCTACCCTCTGGCCATGAATTGTATAATCCTCAGCTTGGTGGTAGATATTGTTTGAAAACTTAAGAGTCTGTGATAAAAGTTGTTAAAACTTTTAAATGGCACGAGAAAAGGATAGACCTTTTTCACATCCCACCTAAGATGTGGAATTGAACAAGTACGATTATGTTGTTACAGTTGTCTTTTCTTCTCTTTTGTGCACGGCGTGGAAATTGGAATCTCAACAAGGATAATTAAATTTTGTGAGACTATAATCATTTATTTTAGCTTATTAAAGATGATTCTATTCTAAACACATTGACTAATTTTCAAAAATTATTGATTGATGTGTATTATAATTATTTTACTTGTTCCTGTTGACTTTAACAATTTAATTGGCCATGTAAATTGAATGAAACTAATTTCCTAATAACTTTTCATATAAAAGACCTTTGTAAGGTTTTCCGCTTAGTTCAAACCATCATATCAACAATATATATAATAGGCTAATAGTTATTACAATTTAATTTCCTAAAATAAGAGTAATTCTAGCTTAAAATATATATATATATATATATATATATGAAATTAATTAACTTTAATTCATAGATATCGAAAATAATTAATTATTAGTAAATTTTAATATTTGAGATATGTCCATAATAAGTTTCTATAGAATTAAACCTATACATTTATTTTACATATATAAAATATTCTTAATGTACTTTTAGCATTTAAATATCTGTACATTAAATATTAGATAATAAATTCTTATTCACAAAATTAAAATTATTTTGCAGATATATAAAATAATTAATTATTAATAAATGCTAATTATTTTGAAATATGCACAATAATTTTCTACAATAGTAAAATTATACATTTATTAATTCAAAATATTTTTAAAAGAATTATTTGAAATAGATATTTATCATGTGCGAGAATAGATTCACATGTATCAAAATATTAAATTGTTGCCAATTCTCAATGTACTATTATTTAATTGATGAATGCAATTAATAATAATTGCAAGTTATCATATGTTATAAAAATTATAAGTATGATAGAAAACTATTTTAAATATTTATTTATGAGAATGTTATCATATTTATTAAAAATTTTGAAGCAATAAAATAATTTGGAAATCTTTTCATAATATTTGTAATTTTACATATAATTTTCATTCTTTAAAATAATTATTATTTAATATAAAATACTATATTTTAAATTAAACTATATGAAAATATTACTAATGTCATATAATAAAGAGATAACCAATCTTAAAGTGCATAATCTTTTGAGATTTTTCAATCCAGTATCTTAGTTTTAAAATTTTCAATTGAGTAATCAATTTTTCAAATCTTAACATTCGATTCAAAACATTAATTTTTTTAGTCATTTGATAATTTGACTAATGAAATCTTTGTTGTTATTAACATGTAGAATTCCACGTGAAAAAATAGTGGTCATAATTAGACTGAAGTAGAGAGAATTTTTTTCAGAGTTGACACTCTTATATCATAAACTTAATTGTTAAGGTTTTAAAAGGTTAGTCACTCAATTGAAAATTTTAAAAGTTTTGACAGTGAATTAAAAAAATCTCAAAAGATTAGATTATCCCTATAATAAATTCTGAAGATGAATTTGAAAACCCAATATATAAGAGGCAAAATTTTGAAAAAAAAAACATCCATAATTTAAAAGATGCAATTTGAAATTTTATGACAGCTTGAGTGAAGTCCTTAGCACAAAAAAAATGTAAGAAGTGAATAGAGTTTTATATGGTAACTCTAGTTTACCAAGCTAAAGACAGAAGGGGCACTAATCATCAACAGATTTTGATGAGTAGGAATTGGATGTTGATTCAAAATATGGTGATTCAAATGAAATTGGAAGTGATTATGGCGGTTTCTAAAATAAAAAGAGAAAAAAACATAAATGTTATGAGTTCAATATGGAGAAGAAATTTAAAGTTGACATTAAATTCCAGGTTAGAGAGCCCTTTGACTTGGTTGAGACTTTTAGAAAAGCTTTTATGTTGTACTCTCTCCTATTCAAAATAAGTGTCGTTTTAGAGAGATGCACACTTATTAAGAAAGCTAGTAAAATGTTTGATATAACCTTATTAATTGCATGTTGAATTGTCTTGAAAATATAATCTGTATAATTAAGATGTGAGAGAAATTATAGGAAAATTTTGGAAATAAAATTATAAACATGCATGAAAAATCGTGAACGACACTTATTTTGAATAATTAAAGTTCCTCTAAAACGACATTTATTTTGGATAGGAGGGAGTATATAATAGAGACTACTGTGAATATGTGAAGAATGACATATCTAGAGTGAAACTATATGTAATAAGTAATGTTCATGGAGGATAAATGCTTTATAAACACAACAGAATGAAGTATTCTAGATTAAGACATACTAGCATTAGCATGAATACAAAAATAAGTGGTGTCGTTATGACTTGATTGCCAAGAAATACCTATCATATTTTAGAGATAACCCGAATTAGGATATTAATGATTTGAACGATTCTCCACAAAGTAACTTTGATATAGAACTCAATGACGAGAAGGAATATGAACGAAGGCTAGAACATTGCAATTGTTAATGGTGAGGATGGGAAGTTAATAAGTTATAGATTGTCTATTTTGCAGTTTAAAGGGGAAATTTCTTTCATCTTGAATTACTCAAATAGAGCATATGAATGTTTGTACATATGCTTAAATGCATGCGAAAAAAATCCTTTTATTAACTTATAGGTTAATAATTTACATAGATGGCTTGCATTTGAAGCACAAATATGGAAGGAAACTTTACATACTGTGAGTGTTAACACTAATAAAACATATTCCTCATTGTTTAGGTTGTTATTCCCATATAAAACAAAGTTATATGAAGATGGTTTTCTAAAGTGCTTATGATGGCGTTTTACACCCATGATGAGTTTAATGGTCATCATGTGTTATTCACAGATAAAATATATATAGACAAAGGCAATGGTTTGTATAGACTACGTGTGTAATTTTGGTCTGTTCAACACTAGTGCTTGAAAAACTTCTGGAGAGGAGAACTTTGCTTCTTTAACCGGTGGATTATAGTAGGAGTCCAAGTATGTAATTTCTGTTATTTTTCTATGCATATATCATTCAATCCTGGGTGTAACATAATCTATGTGGTGATTATGTTTGTGATCTGTTAAGTATTTTTACTAACATTGGCATCAAAGCCAAGTTTTTCCATGATTTGTTATATGTTCCACCATATATATATCTGTTGTATTTTTTGTCTTTGAAGAGGCATGAGTTTTTTTTTCTCTTTCTCAGTCACGACATGCGTTGTTTTTTTTGTTTCTCTTCGTTTCACTGCTCTCTTCGTGTTTTTTGTGGATTTGTTTCGTCTTTGTTTTGAATAGTTGAAAGCAACGAATAAACTCTTTGTTCCTCTCGTATATTTGCAAAATTGTTAACAATGTTAACAGAGCAAAAAACAAGAATTTATTTTTCGGTGATAAATGACTTCATCGTTTTCGTGTTTCTCCTTTGTCTTGTTAACAGAGAAAAACAAATCACTGTTAATCTTCGATGTGATTTTATGTCTCTTCTACGATGTTATACACCTATAGTTTTCGGTATGATAGTTTAGAGTGAGAAAATAACACTATCGAAGAAGACAATGGTAGATTACATATGTTGGCTTATTCACGAGAGGAGTCTAGAAAGCATCTGTCAAGACGAACCCATAAAAGGCAAGAATAGTTGAATTAAAAAAAAAGGAACCAGAAGTTGATGGTGCACGCGCCAGACGACCTCAAGAACGAATCGCAACGCTGACACGTAATGCACGCGCCAGACGCTGCCTCCAGGCCCAATTTCGTTTTTTGGGCTAGTTTTTGTTTGTGTTTTGGGTCATTAAGAGTTATTTGCACTCAATAATTATTTGTGGCCCACATTAGAATGGACTTATACATAATATAATGTAAAAAACTAAAAATTAGTTTTCTAATTTACACTAACTAATGAAGTTAGTTAAATTAGTTTCTAAAATGTTTTTAAAAAATGAAAATGAGAAAAATTTAATACAAGAAAACTAATTTGTTTAGTTAAAATTAAAAAAGGGTTTCATTAGAAATTAGTTTCTAATTAAACAAAAATAAATTGATTAGTTCAATTATACTTTAAATTAGAAATAAGATTCTAATTAATTAGATGATTTTTAATTTAAAAACTACTAACAAATTTGTTTAGTTAAAATAACCTTAGAAATAAACTATTTTGTTGGTTTATTTTCTAATTGAATAAATACTAATTTGTTTAGTTAGCATGAAATTTTTTGAAATTAGTTTCTAATTAAACCAAGATAATTGATTAGTTCAATTATAAGTTAAATTAGATATAAGTGTCTAATTAATTAGAGATTAAAAGTTTTTTATTCGCTCAATAAATTGTTGATAAACAAATATAATACAAAATAATAAATTAAATTATTTCTATATATGAGCATAAGTTCGCTATGTGTTAGACAAAATAATATGTTATTTTGTGTACTCTTCTGATTCCTAAAAATTTGTTTTTCAGGACAATGCCTATTATTAAGCAAACACATAAACTTATTCGATGTGAGGCACGGAAGAGACAAATTGGTAGCATGTATGTACAGTTAGTCAACATGCGTCCAATGCTTGGAGATGGTCTAATACAACATGTTATTGTAGTTAATAACATGATGCAAGCATTATATTTTGGAGGTTGTCTAGCTTATGCAGATGTTGAAGTAAAATACATGACTTTACTTGTGACATTACCTCAACTTCAAGGCGAACTATTACGAATGCTCTAGAATAATATGCCTGAGAAGACTTATAATTTGGTAGTGATGACATTTATTAAAAAGATGCGTAGAAGAGACTTGATTAGGACTTTATATCCTATAGGTCTTTCAATGGAAATAGTAAGATCTATTGTAAATCGAGCTTCGCAAAATGTGTCACGCGAACTCGCGAACTAATTTCCGAGTAGAGTTCGTTACCTATAGATTGTTCGTAGGTTGAAGTACATTTAATACTATAGGTTGTTTGTTTTTATAAGCACAAGGTCTTAAAATTTATGTAATATGTTTACATGAATTTTATATAGGAATTCGTCTAGAGTAAAGTAATTAGGATTCGATTATTGTATGAATGATGATTGAACACATTTGTGGACCTTTGATTTCATAAGCAATTGTGATCGAACTATTTGCTCTATGAACGATTAATGTGACATTAATGTGTATATATATTTCTTTCTTATTATAGAAACTTAGTGTTTCGATAATGGCTACTACTTCGAAGAATATAGTTGTTGAACTCAATAGGGGTGAGAAACTCAATGATGACAATTACGAGATCTGGAGTATGAAAATCCAATATATACTAGAAGAGCAAGAGGCTCTAAAACTATTAAAACTAACCATGAACGTTCCTGAGGAGGGCACAACAGCTCAACATAAACGGGACCGTGATGTGTATGACTTATGGAAAAAGAAAAACTCTTTAACTCGCATCACGTTGCTGAGTAGCATGGATAACAATATCATGCGTGAGTTCCGTAAGTTCGAAACTGCAAAGGACATGTGGTCCGGATTGGCTGCTCGTTTTGGAGGTACTTCAGTGACCAAAGTGAGGTCACTTACAATTAAGTTTGATACTTATAAAAAGCACCCAGATGATTCAATGCAAAAGCGTTTAAGGAAAATGTCCAACATGGTAAGTGAGTTACGTGATGTTGGTCATGAATTGTTTGATGAACAACAAGTGCAAGCTATGATTCGTTTATTGCCTCAAAGTTGGAAGCATATGAAAATGCACCTAACTCATAATGAAATCATCAAGACAATGGAAGATGCTACGAGGCATCTTATTTTGGAGGAAGAACGTCTTGAAACCTCAAAGATATCTTCGGAGGCATATGCAATTAGTTCTAGCTTACATAGAGCTATAAACAAGAAACACAAGCATCATAGTGGGTATAAGTGGAAAAAGAATAAGAAATTCAACCACTCTCCTCAAGAATCCAAGAAGGTAAAATGGAACCAATGTGGAAAGGAAAAATGTCCCTTCAAAAAGAAGAACATGAAACATGTAAAGTGCTATAATTGTGGTAACAAGGGCCACTTTGCTAGAGATTGTACTGAGCTTAAGAAGTTACAACTTTATAGTACAAACATTTGTTCTGTGAATGTTTTTTGTTCTATTTGTCTAACTGAATCACATCCTTTGTGGATTGCAGACTCAGGAGCAACCAACCATGTAGCGAAGGATCATGATGCCTTCGTTGAATTTCGTAAACTCCCACATAGAAATCGGTGGCTTTATGTAGGTGATAATTTCAAAGTTGCTGTACAAGGAATTCGCACATGTAAATTGGACATGCATGGAGGGCGACCTCTTATCTTACATGAAGTCTTATTTGCTCCACAGATTAGTAGAAATCTTTTTATCTGTAGTGATGTTAGTTAAACTTGGTTTTAACGTAAATTTCCACAGTGGTGGAATGGATTTGTATCTTGGATCTATTAATTATGGTCATGGTTTTTTATTGGATGGTTTTATTGTATTAGATGTGTTAAAGGAAAATAATAATATTAGTTATTCATTATTTACATCTAGTAATTCCAACAATGATGCAACTTTGTGGCATCCTAGACTATGTCATATTGGTCAAAATCGAATAAGTTGATTAGCTAAAGAATGACTTTTAGGTAATCTAAGTCAAGTAGATCTACCTACATGTGAGCATTGTTTAGCTAGTAAAATGACACGAAAGAGATTTGGAAAGGGAACACGAGCATTATATCCATTTCAATTAATTCATTCTGACATTTGTGGTCCAATGAATGTAAGGGCTAGACGTGGGGCAATTTATTTCATCACTTTCATAGATGATTATACTCGGTATGGTCATGTCTATTTGATTTCTCATAAATCGGAGGAATTCGATTGCTTCATAAAATACATGAACTTGGTTGAGAATCAATTAGATAAGAAAATAAAAGCTTTGCGAACTGATCGAGGACAAGAATACTTATCAGAAAAGTTCAAAGCTTTATGTGATGAGAAAGGAATAGAAAGACAATTAACAATTCCTAGGACCCCACAACAAAATGGTGTCGCTGAAAGACGAAATAGGACACTATTAGAAATGATTAGGTACATGATGGCCCAAGCAAATTTATCTATCACCTTTTGGGGTGATGCATTACTAACAGCCACCTATGTACTTAATCGTGTGCCCACAAAATCAGTTAATAGCACACCATATAAGTTATAGACTGGTAGGAGACCTGATATGTCAAGTCTCAGACCTTGGCGGTGTGCAGCATATGTTCATGATCTCTCTCATAAACATGGAGAATTAGGCCCAAGAGGGAGGAAAAGTATTTTCATTAGATACTCAGAACACTCAAAAGGATACGTGTTCATTAGTGAACAAAGTAATAGAGGTGTAACTGAATTTGAATCGCGAGATGTAACATTCTTAGAGAATGATTTTCCAAAGCAAGGCGAAATAGGTAAAGACCTGTTAATATATGAGTCACTTGATCAGAATGATTTTGTTATGACGAATCAAGATGGGAAACTTCAACCAAGTGGGAGCAATTCCACAGAAAGGTTCTCTATAATGATTGATCCAAGTGGGAGCAATCAGATCAATCATGAATTTGTTTATGATGAACCTCGGTTAAGACGGAGTAATCGAGAGAAAATTCTCCGACGTCGTTTTGAGATTGAAGGAGAAATTAATATGATTGTTTCGTAAGAAGAAGAAGTGCCAAGGAATGTAAATGAGGCTCATACTGGCCCTGCTAAAGAAGAATGGATGAAAGCAATGACAGAAGAAATGGATTCTTTAAGCTCAAATCAAGTATAGGACTTGGTTGACCTCTCAGAAGGGCGTAAAGCAATTGGGAATAAGTGGGTTCTCAAAATTAAACGAAAAGTTGATGGCAATATCGAAAGATATAAGGCACGTTATGTAGCAAAAAGATACACACAACGGGAGGGAATTGATTATGAGAAAACTTTTTCACCTATTGTGAAGTTTACTTCAATCCATCTTATTCTTGCTATAGTAGCCAATATGGATCTTGAATTACATCAAATGGATGTAAAAACTGCTTTTCTCAATGGAGAATTAGATGAAGAAATCTATATGGAACAACCTATAGGTTTCATCATGGCAGGTCAAGAAAATAAAGTGTGTCAATTATTAAAATCAATTTATGGCCTGAAGTAGTCTTCAAGACAATAGTATATTAGGTTTCATAATGTAATCATTTTGTATGATTTTCAAATGATCGATGAAAACCATTGTGTGTATATTAAGAGATCCAAAGATAAATTTGCAATTTTATCTTTATACGTAGATGATATATTGATTGCTTGTAATGATTGTGTGTTTCTTACGAAAATCAAAGAATGGTTATCATCTGAATTTAAAATGAAAGACATGGGTGAAGCGACATACATTCTTGGAGTCATGATTTCAAGAGATCGTTCAAAGAGATTGTTATCGCTTTCACAAGCAATGTGCATTCAAGGAATTCTTGAACGATTTCGTATGTAAGATTGCAAACCAATTTATAATCCTATTGCTAAAAAATGAAGGCCTTAGTAAGAGAAATTGGCCATCAATGCCACAAGAAAGGGGACAAATGAAGAATGTTCCCTACACTAGTGCAGTTAGAAGTCTTATGTACGCAATGATGTGTACAAAACCAGATATTTATTATACTGTTGGGATGGTAAGCAGATATCAGTCAAATCTAGGCCAAGCACATTGGAAAGCAATAAAGAGAATATTGAGGTATCTAAATGGAACCATGGACTATGCATTATGTTATCAAGGCAATGATCTATGTATATAAGGATATACAGATGCAGAGTGGGGAGGAGATTTAGATGAAATAAAATCTACCTCAGGATATGTATTCTTACTAAACCATGGAGCAATATCATGGAAAAGTAATAAACAATCCTGCGTTGCATTATCCACAATGGAAGCTGAATTTATAGCGTTCTCAACTACAGTACAAGAGGCTGTGCGGCTTCATCGATTCCTTGTGCATTTGGGAGTCATTAAAAGCAAAATTAATCCAGTGACCATCAACTGTGATAGTTAAGCTACAATCGTTTATACTAAAGACTCCAAATTTTTTTGTAAGACAAAGTACATAGATACTAAATACAATTATGTGAAAGATATAGTTGCACGAGGAGAAGTGAACATGAGATATATATCTACGCGAGAGATGATAGCAGACCCAATGACAAAGCCAATTTCTAGAGATGTATTCATTGGGCATGTAAAGTCACTAGGACTACGCAGATGTTGAAATGTGTTGATAAAACATTTCTCTATATATGATTCACTCAGTCTAATGTCACTTGTTTGAATATAATGTATGATGAAGATTATACATTATGTATCATTTGATTCATGAATAAATGTGTTTTGTATAAATATATTTTGGGATGAATCATTAATATATGAGACAGATTATAGATTGGCCCTCTCACACGGAAAATCACCTCTAGTGTTTATGGTCATTAGAGATGAGGCATGTTTAAAGTTTATTATCTAGGTGATAATTGAAAGCGTGAAACTTAAACCATAAATGTCGCAAGAAAATTAGTTCAAAGTGATTTATTAATCACTATATCTGTCTTACGTTGCCAGATGTGAGTTCTGAATAAGTTTGTGAGTAGATAAGTGAACTCAAGTTAAACATTGAGTGTATTTGAACTATCATCTGTACGATGTTTCTTGAATAAAAGATGTTCAAGTAAAAACGAAGTGAGTAAATACTGTAGCACATGACTCGTACTATGTGTGCACAACTGACCATAAAAGGAATTAATGTAAGTCGCACGATCTCATCTTACATTGTGTGAGACCCTTGAGGTTTAGAAAAACCTCATCATATACCCTTATGACTCTTGTTTTATTCTTGCGAATTGAATTGAAAGTTTGTTACTTTAGGTTATTGCCAAAAGATCCTGTAAGATACGATCCTATGAAATAATTCTAGGAAAGCAAATTAAATTTAATTCAAAAGAGATTTGAGAACAGAGGAAGATCATTTAATTTAGATCATTGACTAGCATGAAAAGTATTCATAGATGGTCATCGCCTCTTTAAGAGAGAACTTGAATACAGTCATGACTTAAAGAAACTAAATGAGATCAAAGAAAAATGCAACTGCAATATATGACCTAGGGTATATCATAAAATGTCTGCTCAAGGACACAAAAGTCTCAGGATCAATTTGTTAATCGAAAGGTCATATACTCCTAACAGATATGTGACAATGTACTCTCGTCGTATGCTGGTCACACTGGTTATTGAACGAGTATGAGTACTGCAAAGTTTTTTATTTTAAACCCATCATGTGTGAGTGGGAGATGATGGCGTTTTACACCCATGATGGGTTAAATGGTCATCATGCGTGAATAACTACTAACGGTAGTTATTCACAGATGAAATATATATAAACAAAGGCAACAATTTGTATAGACTGCGTGTGTAATTTTGGTCTGTTCAACATTGGTGTTTGAAAAACTTCTGGAGAGGAGAACTCTGCTTCATTAACCTGTGGATTATATCAGGAGTCCAAGTATGTAATTTCTATTGTTTTTCTATGCATATATCATTCAATCCTGGGTGTAACATAATCTATGTAGTGATTATGTTTGTGATCTGTTAAGTATTTTTAGTAACAGCTTATAACAAGATGTTAAGAATTATATAGAGATGGCTCGGGTCTTTATATATGATTATCAAAATATGTAACTTTATCAATTACATTTTAAGTTTGAAAATATATTTCATTTGATACCATTTTTAGGGCAGAACAAGCTCAATCTAGTCCAATGTTATTTTTGACTAAATTAATAGTCATAACAAGTTTAAATTGATGTAAAATTAATAAAATTTCGTGTTATTTACTACTTTTTATGAAATTATTAGGATTCATACTAATGGAATTTATGTTTTCTACTATTTTGTAATATTGATGGAATTCATTATGAAAGTCATAGGTGTTTTCTTCACAATCATATATTATAAAGAGCCTTTTCCTAAACTTAAAACCATAAGAGGTTGGAAAATGATTGGGGTGATTGTCTTAAGTATCAAAATATTTGGGTAATTTGTCTCCAAATATATTATCTCAACTTCCATATGCAAAAACTCAATAAATCTTATAACATATAGAGGATGTAAATTCCCACTCTATTTTATGTAAAAGTACCAAATGCATAACGATTTACCATAATAAAATTAAGAGATTTTATACAATTGAACAAGATGATAAACAATTTTCACAAATACAATTTTGGTTCGTTACAATCACATGATAACTCCAACGTTATACACACCATGATATTATACCTCTATATAGAACCCAATGTTCACAATGCTTTGCTTTCATCCATACATAACTTAACGCATATACAATTCCAACAACAAAATCATTTATCATTAATCTTCATGTCTAAATGTTTTTATTGTCATTTTTCAACTTTGCATTCTTATAGATAAGCCTATTTATTACTTTAATGCTTATTTGAGTAAATTTCTTTCCATGTTAAGCTAAACAATCACATTTCTTTGGAATCTACAAAAACATTATTACGCGTATCAAAATGCTCACCCTTTAGTTTGGAAGCAAAGGAACTAAGAGACATAAATTTATACATAACCTCTTAATAAAAGACTTAACCATATAATCATGTTCCAATCTTATCACATTTGAGTGAAACTACATAATCCTTTTATTTTCAGATAATCATTCAAGAAGTTATCAATAATATTATGATACCTTAATAGAAGTGATATATAATGCTACATGGAAAAATTACAAAATTTATAGAAGCATCTTCTAATATATTTGACAATTATTCAAATAGGGCAAACATTTATAGCCAAGAATAAGCTAAACAAGTACTTCTAAATAATACAAATGATAGAAACATTGATAAAATAAAATCCAAACCGAACATCTTTGCTTTGTTCATACAGTAGAGTGAGAGAATCTCAAACTATTACTTGTATTTTCCTCACACTTAAAACCAAAAAAAGGTCATAAATTAAATAACTAAAATAGATGAAGAAAAAATAAAATAGAAAGGGCTTAGCAAAATATTGAAGATCTCATAAATCAAAGATATGCTATAAGTGAAGCATGTAAGCCAAGAAGAGAGAAACCTAAAGTGGAATTTTGGGTAACTGTTTTGTGGGTGACAAATTATAAGGAAGTGGGAGAGAAATGAGCTAAAATGAGTTTTGAGTTGTAAGAAAAGAGGGTCATATCTAGTCTAAATGTTTGCTTAGTTCACTTGAGAGAATGATAATAAAATTTATAATGAATATAGTGAAAAATGAAAATAGATATGACTTTCATTCCTAGCTATATTGGGAGATATAAAATATTGCTTCAAAAAGGGGATATACAAATATTGTTTATCCAATCATTACATATTACCAATTATCTTTTTTCATTCCTTATTTGTTCCTTTTTTCTTGTACATACCAACCAAGCAAATCCTAATTCTTCAAGTTTCGGGTGGTCAATAGTTTCTTATGTTATTAACAATGTGGCTCACCATCTACTTATATAATAGTGTCACATCATGATTTAATTTGAAGCAGTCGTGGTGCCACTTTGTTGGAGAGAAGTCGCAAAAAGAAAAGTGGCAGAGAAGAAGTGATAAAAAGAAGTGTTTATATTAAACCAAAATACTTATTTCATATCCAACTTTTCAAAAAAAAGACATTTAAGATTTATTCCAAAACTGATATTTATAGTAGTACAGAGTGACACATAATCTTGACTCTTTAAAAATATCATATCCATAACGTATGAATACTAAAATGACTCTTAACAATACTAAAAATACAAACACCCATACCACTGTGACTAATTATAGTTACAAGTTTATCTTTATAACACTTTGTCGTCAGGTCCTCTTTTATTTTTGGGAGGTGTGGTGGGTATAGTTTCTTGTCACTAATTCCATATTCCCTTATAGTGATCAAAACATAAGTAGTAAGGACATAACTAAAGCAAAGCTACAAAACTCAAAATAGGTAGACAGTATAACATAATTATGTCACAAATGCAGATTGATCACTTGTGTTTAAACTTTCACCACCGTTTAAACATTAATCGATAGCAAAAAAGACATTCAAATGTATGTCCTTGGTTTTGATTCAATGATATACAGTGGAGAAGTTACTCTACAAACAAATATGGCCACATAATTATGTCTGAAATTGAAACAATGGAAAGTGAGATTCGCAGCCATAAGCTAAGAAGATTTTACAGTCCACAATACTAGAATAAATTATTTAAGTGGATAAATATGCCATATTGCCATAACAAGATCCTACTTTATCTTATTTGTGTTTTTCTATTATTTCCAAAGAAGTCTCATAGTTTAGATAGATTCCAATATCTAGTAATTAGGAGATATAGATGAAGTAAGCTTTGGGTCTTTTCCAAACCTAACCATAGTTTCCTTATTCAAATGAACATTTACTACAATACCTCCTTCTTTGATGCCCATGAAGAAAACTTGATCTTCTATATGTCAATGTGCTGGTCCTACCAGCATAGGTTTTCCCCATCCAAAGAAACTATTGAAGCTAAGAGCAACAATATTTCCTCTATTATGTGCCTTATCTCTCTGCTTCAATTCTTTATAGGTTTCTGACGTAGAGGATATCGTTCGATTTTTCAAAGATTATACAAAACCCTTTGAAGAACCAAAGAAAATTCAATAGAAATATGAAACAATATTTTCAAACTAACCAAAAGTTGCCACAAAGTGACTACAAAAGATAATATAAACGATAAAAGATGAAAACCTAAGGATAAAATAGTAATTTACTAATAAAACAATTAAAAGTACTTAAACACCACTAGAACTTCGTGTCAATCTGCTCCACTTGGAAATGACTTGTCCTCAAGTGCACAAAGTCCTCTGGATATAATGGATCATTGGAATTATGGAACTTAGACAAATCTACTATGTTGAAAGTGTTGGAGATCCCCACACTATCTGGAAGGTCTATGATATAAGCATTGTCATTAATCTTCTTTAATATCTTATATGGCACATACTTCTTTGGCTGCAGTTTACTATATGTTCCTACAAAAAATCTCTCCTTGCTTGGAATACCATGACTTGATCTCCCACATCGAATGTCTCCAGTCGCCTATGTTTATTAACTGCATGTTTGTACCGTTGGTTTTTCGCTTCCAATTTTTATTTTACCTCTTGATGTATTGCTACCACTTGTTCAGTCAAATGCTTAGTGGAAGTATTGGTCACCTCACCTTTAGGTAGCTTGAGCAAGTCTAACGTATGTTGAGGTACCTTGGTATAGACAATAGAGAATGGTCATTTACCTATCGCATTATGGATGACATTATTATAAGCGACCTCTGCCTGAGGTAGTCCCAAGTCCCATTGTTTCGGCTTGTCCCCACCAATAATGTGAATTAAGTTTCCCAGTGTCTAATTGACAGCCTCCATTTGCCCATCAATTTGTGGATGGGTTGTGCAACTGAAATTTAAAGAAGAATCGAATAACTTCCATAAGGTACGCCAAAAGTAACTGAGGAACTTACTATCACCAAAGTAATGGTCTTGGGTACTCCATGTAAGCGAATGACTTCTCTAAAAAACAATTGGGCAATGTCGATTGCATCGGAGGTCTTCTTTCAAGGGATAAAGTAAGTCGTCTTATAAAATCTATCAACCACAACAAATACTAAATCTACTCCTCTTTAAGTATGAGGTAGTCCTAACACAAAATCCATAGATAAGTCTTCCCATATATTCTCTGGTATGGGTAGCGGCATATATAATCCAATATTCTTGAAGTATCCCTTTGCTGTCTGGCATATGTAACATCTTTCTATAAATCTGGACACATCCTTTCTTAAATGAGGCAATAAAAGTGCTCCTTCACTACTGTAAATGTTTTATCACGTCCTAAGTAACCTGTTAGTCCCCCAGTATATAAGTCTCAAATTACCTTATCTCTTAAAGATGTTCTAGGCTAACAATCAACTACCTATCGTTGATATAAAATCTGTCAATCGACACATCATGAGAAAACTTGTCCCAAACCTCTGCGAAGTCATCATCTTGCTCATAATTTTCTCATAGTTGCTCAAAGCCCACAATTTCATTACTGAGAATAAATAATAGGGATGCCCTCCTACTCAAAGCATCCGCAACTTTGTTTTATATTCCTGACTTATTTTAACATCCCATTATCCAATGTTAAGAGTTAGAATTCTAGAACAGTGTATATGAGAGATTATTAAGAAGTTAGAAAGTGTATTTCATGCTCATGCATAATATAGCATACACATACACGTGAATATTGATTTTTAGACATTAAAATGATTGTACATACATTCATTGAAATTTTCCGGATATAATTGATTTATAAATGTGATTATATTTAGAATTGTGGATTATATGTGTTAAAAATTGATTTGGAGAGTATATTTGTTGATCTAGAATTTTGGTAAAATTTAAGAAATTTTTGCAATTTTGGGTATTTTTGGACTAGAAAAAATGCGAAGTGACAAGATGATTAATAAATGGTAGTAAAAATAAGAGTCAAATGATAATGAAAAATTTTATACATGACTGTGATTTATTGACAAGTGTCATTAAAAATTGAGAAACAATTGGAGTAGAAATTAGAATTGATTGGACTAGTTTAATAAGAGAACCTAGTTTAAACCTATAGAATTGGACATATGGCAAGTGACAAGTGAAAATTGCCATATGGGTTTTATAGGATTTGCTATAGGATTTGTTGTAAAGTGCTTTTGGCAAGTGACAAGTGAAGGCTTGACAATGTCTTAGGAGATCTTCTCTACTTGAATCTACACATTCCTGTAAGCAAAATTTAGTAAAGAAGCAAGAGGAATAATCTTAAATGGTCTGTGAGAGTATCATGGATGTATATATATAACTTCACCAAGTCTTTGATGCCTAAAACGACACAACAAAATTAGGTTGAGAATCCTCCCTCGTTCTGATTCTTTTCAACTGATTGAGTAAATCTTTTGCATAGGACCCTGAGCCATAAGAAAGCAACACAAAGGCATGTCCATCTCTGCCGTAATCGCAGTTCACTATTCCATGAAATCAATCATTTATGATGGGAAGATAAAAGTTGTAACATTTAAAGAATACAAATACTTTGTTGCTCTAATATCTGACGGTAAATCATACTTTGCGGATCAAACTTTATACACGACAAGAATTTATGAAAAATAATTTGGTCAGTTAATAATAAGATATTAGTAAATTAAATTATTTTTATTATTTTTATTCAATGTATATTGTAGAGCTCATACAATAAACATAAAAATAAACATAAAATGTAATTTATATAACATCAAAATAGAATGTCTAATTTAATAATTTATCAATTTTCTTTATATTTTATTAAAATATATGTATTTAAGTAAATGGAGTTTTAGATCGATTTTTGCATAACATTATTTGGTGCTACAACATTTTATGTCTACCAATTGAGTCGAATAAGTAAATACATAATTATCATATGGACTTATTCTTGCCAGATACTCTTGTTTGTATCTTTAAATTTATAGCATTGCTTATTACTTTCTTATTTTAACATCTTTTTATTTCTAATAATAATTTCATTTATAACATGAAAAGATTGCACTAATCCACATATTTTTCCAATAATATAATGATAATAAATACATAACATAATTTACTATAAATATGTGAAAGTCTTACCTTCTAAATAACAGACCACTCATAAGCTAACACTTACACATATTTAATCTTTCTTCTTACACATATTTAATCTTTCTTGCAAAATGTTGAGTTGTTTTCTTACTCTATGAATACCATTAAATGTTGGACACCGTAAATAACTTATAGTTGACAGTTCGAGAAGAAAATTTTTCAAGACTTAAACAATATAGTTCAACATGTTATTTATAATTTGTGCTTTTCAAATTATTCGATTAAGATATTTGATTCAAAATTATAAAATAAAATTTTCTTTTGTATCTGAGATTTGATCAATAATAGTTTTCCAATAGTAATATTATAGTCTTCTTTAATTGTTTAACTTGATCAAAATTGTTTGATTTTTATTGATTTAGTAAAACTAAGGCTTAAAGTTTTGTTTTAAAGACTTGCTTAATGCAGATTAGGCATAATTAATTTAGGATATTGTCTTATTGAAAATCAAACAAGCCTCCCATTTGTTTTGAAACTTCTATAAAATTTACTTTGAACTTCCTGGAAATTACGCATTATTGTATTGCATGATCCCTTGCTCTATTTCTTATTTTTTTAGAATAAAACTTTGACATCATCGCTTAAAAAACTTGCTATATTGTGCATGTCGCCCGTAACTCGTTTTTTATTTTCATTTTCATTGTGGTTTTCAAAAAGAAAAACAAATCGTTAAAACATGTTTGGATATTGTTATCGTTTCTTGTTTTAAAATAAAAACTGCAACAGATTTATAAAATGTAAAAATAACGTTTTCGTGATTTTGAAAGCAGGTTTCCATAAACTTTTTATCCCAAAACTCAAGTTTTTCTTTTCTGTGTCGACTTTGTATTCTGAATCTTCGACACCTTCAAGTTTTTGTGGACCGTGCTGGTGGCAGTGAGATAACATCTGCAATTTTTTGTAAAGATAAAGAAGATGATGCAGTTTTTGCTTCACCTCCTCTGCTGCTAAACTTAACAGAGGCCTTATTTAATTCTTCATAAGGAACCGAAATAATATTTCTTCATCCTCGCGTCTTTTAAATCTGGGTATAGGTGTTTTCTTCTTCCTCCCACCTTCGACTTTGCAGCTCACGTTTCTGAAGCTTTTTTGTTCTCACTCTCACGTCTTTAATATAGAGTGGAGCACACAAAAACAGAGTAGAGCAGAGCAAAACACTTGTCTCTGCATCATTTAATGTAGCAACAACCTTTAATGCGCAGAGCCTAGTCTTCCTGAATTATGCTATGTGTTAGTCTTCACAATATTTAATGCAACTGTCATCATTTAATGCAGCAACATCGTTAGGAGCATTTGTCTTCACACGTAGTCTTCCTATTGCTAAAGGCTAAAGCTTACTCTGCCATCACTTTATGTGAAACGTAGTCTTCCTATTGCTAAAGGCTAAAGTTTCCTCGGCTATGACTTTATTTGTTTTCACAAAATTATAAAAAAGTAAGTAGACATTTTATAATAATTCCTCGATGCTTGGACATGCCTTTTTTATTTTTTTACGAATAAAACTTTGACATCATCGCTTACTCTCCTTCGAGTAAAAGAAGACGCTTCGAAGGAGCAAAAGGCGTAAATCAAAATAGGAACATCGACGACGGGAGAAGATAAAATGAAGACGGTGACAAGAATAAAGACCCTAGCTAGTTTGAAGAAGATCATACACGTCAAACGTCTGATGCAACTAGCACGTGTAATCGCCTTTTTTGGTTTTAATTTTATTTATTTCAAGCCTTCTTTTAAACCAAATTAGTTTAATTAAATTAAATTTATTTTAAATTCCTACCAAATCTATTAAATTGTTTTCAAAGTGGTTTACTTTATGAGGTATATTTTAGAGTTTAGGTTCTTTTTTTAAGTTAAATCATTAAATTTAATTATTTATCAAATCAATAATTACAATGGAGCAAAATTTTCAAAATGTTATCTTTTATAATTAAATTATGTTAGAGATAGTCATTATAATGAGATTCTATTAATTAAGATGATATCTTAATTTTAAAATTAAATTAACTATTTTTATTAATTAGATATCGATAGCAACAACAATATCTTAATAAAAGTTTTGCTAATACGTGAAGTCTAAACAGGTTCAAAATACGTAATCTTACCCATAACTTTTTTACTAGTGCATGATATTATCTAATCCATGCTTTTAAGTAATTGATACTAAATTTAGATTCAATATTACCATAATATTTAAAACATGATATGAAATAGATAGTGGAGTAAAAGTAATTAATTTAAGTTATACAAATAGTTTGTGTATGTCAGTGACAAAGGAAACTTATACTTAACATAAGCGAAGAGAATAAAAGTTAAATAACAAAGACTACATTTTTAGTCCATATTGGTTAAATCATTGTAATAAAATTACAAATAAGAATATATGTATTTGATTATGAATTATATAAAACTTATGAAGCTTGTTAATTTGAGGATTGATCAAATCACCCTTTGATAAAAAGATGATTATGATAGTGGATTTTAAATTTTCATAAATGATGAATGGAATGTGATAAGAATTTATAAAAGGATGAACACTTGTATTTCAATATATTTACAAATGACTTTCTATAATAAAGCCATACATATATTAATGAAATGCCAATTTAATTTTTCAAACAATTTCAATCTATTTAAACTTGATTAAAAATTAAGAAATAAGAATGTTGAAACACTTATATGAGATCAAATGGTTAGATTTAAATTTTCTTTATTGTCTACAGAGGATGAAATTTTTAGTGAATACCTCAACAACTAAATTTTATAACATTATAGGTTTAAGAAGAAAAACATAATAAAAGATACTCTATGATACAAAATTTATTTATTCTATATTTATGTTTAATATAATAACTTGACTTTGTAAGTTTTAATTAAACCAATTAGCAATATTTCATATTAGATGTTAAATGGTAAGATTTTAAAAGAGTTGAAGTTAATGATTTTATAGGTGATGCTTAGTTGAAGGATATATTATCTAATAAGTTTATAACAAAATTAGATAACAAAAGATATCCAAAAGATTGGATACAACCTTACAATCTAAATTGAACAAAATGTTTATTTCAATAAATATTTATAAGAGAAAGGTTCTTAAGATAAGTAGTGAGAGTAATATAAAGTTTGAAAAGGTTCAAATTTCATAAAAATACATCTAATTGGAACTAATGTTATTTTAAAAGGTTCAAATCTCATAAAAATACATCTAATTGGAACTAATGTCATTGTTGATACATTTAATGTCTTGTTGAAAGGTTAAGGATGTTGAAAGATTCAATTTTACAATGAATGCAAAACATTTCTTTTGGAGATGATTGCAAATTTGTCTTGTCAGCAAGAAGGAAATCTTCGGTGGAATGTGTGAAGATATATTGTTTATAAAGAACAAAATTCATATGATAATTGTTAAAAATATAATAGTCCAATAACAACTCTTATTTAATATGAAAATATAACAACTCAATTCTAAAAATTAGATTCTTAGAGATAGATATAGAAGTTGGTTATTTATTTTAATTCAAATATACAGATAATGCACTAATGGTTTTAGTATTTGAGATATCTAATATTTATGAAATATTAAAGATATCATTATTTTATATGTAAACTGATATTTGAGTTCAACATTATATTGATATTAACCTTAAAAGTAAGTCCCAATGAAAGCATAGTTGATTTAAAACAATATTATTTTGATGTTGAAAAGGTTCGAATGTACCATTAATTGTTAATCAAGCCACAATACGGTTTTTATTTAGTGAAAATGATTATTTAGATCAATAAGTTCTTTAATGAAATTAATATATCTTCTACATTGTTGAAATAGTAATGTATTGTAAAACATTAAATTCATTGTAGATGCGAAAATAGTTAAGGTCTCATCAATGATTCAAATATTTTTTAGTCGGTTTCTCTTAATTACGATGATAATTAAGATGATGTTTCTAATATTTAAGCAAATGTCACCATAGAGAATCTTATGAAATTCTCTCACTAAAGTAGTGTCCCAACAATAGCATAATTGTCATATAAAGATATATTATAAAATACTTAAACAATTGACTTACTACAAATAGAAGAATGTTGGTGTATGCCATATAACCAATTAGTTGATTGTAGATTTTACAACATAATTAATTAAAGATACTAATTATCTTTATATAATTTTGATTAATTATATTTAACATTTTAATAGTAAATATAAAATCTTTGAAATAATTACTATAAAATTAAAATTATTGTGAGATTATAATTATAAGATTCAAGATATATTTATGTATTATTCCTTAATTGTTCCTAGTTATAATTTTATAAAGATGAGATATTGGTGGAATGGTAAAACTAACACATATTATGTTTCTTTCTTATGAAGAAAGTATTTGATCTTGTAAATCAAAGTATAGAGATAAACAAATATGTAGGTACTTATTAGATAATAAGTTTATTGAAATGGCTTGACTATGAGGATTCTAAATAGAATATAACTTATGTAATGGTGAATTTTCTCATTTTGATAGTTATATAATTGATCCTTAGATTTGAGATTACTAAAGTATCTTTTATGAAAATAAATATATATTTTGATGTTGTTTATGACATATTCTATTTAAAGTAGCTTAGTAAGTAGTCGAGCAAATCAATAAATAATTCATCACTCTAAAATAATTAAGGAGAATATTCTATAATTTTTAATTATTAGTGATTTAAGGAATTTTTTGCTAGGGTAAATTGAGATTTGGAAACATGATTTAAATATCAAGTATAAATAAATAAGTAATTAGAAAAAAAAGCATGATTGGATTTATAAGAGTAGATATTAATAATATATTCTATGTCTAATTAGGAAATTAGATAACAACATCACTAAATTATATATCATAATCATACATGAATAGATTGAGTCAAACCTTTATAATATTCCTAATATTTAGGCGGTTATGATATGTTTATCAATCTTAATCTATGTTTATAAATTATTTAACCAGAGAATTAAAGATAAATTAAAAGAAATTTTAATTAATTTATTTTTAATTATAAATTATAACTATAATTAATAATTATTATCAACATATTAAGAATCTAATGGGTTACAAATAAAGAGTTGTTTGAAAGAGATAAATTAATTTAAATTAAGTTAGACTTAATTGTGAAATTTGAAAACTTCAATAATCAAATATGAGTTATAATTTAATTTTAATGAGAAAGAAACTGTAGAATTATTTTCATATAAATAAAAATGATACAAGGGAATTATCACTTTTGTCTTTTCCTCTCAAAATTTTTTAGTTTTTCAGAAGTGCAGTAATGCACTTCTGCTTAACTTTAGGTTGCATGTGGTAGAATAATACAATATGCAAAAGTCAACTAGGCGCCCGATGGTAGCCATATACTTGTAAAAGTGAACGAGTAATAATCATAGGAGTTGGCATTAGTAGTACAGAGGCCAAGGAATAGATTCCATTGCTCAAAAGCTTCGTTTGGCGGGAAAGTAAAGTCACTTTTGGAATATGATTCCTTGGAAAATAAATCTATGAAAAGTAAAGATATTCGCATGCTTGGATACTTATAAAAATTCTAATAGGAAAGTTAGGTGGATTCTTATTATAGTGTTTGGTATGTAAGAGTATTTTATACAATGTAATTTAATTTTAACTTATGTTTCCAATTATATCCCTACAAATAGAATAAAATTTAAATCATTATATAAGAAAAATATAATCCGTAGATTGTCGATTGAAACTTTTAAGATAAATATTCAAAATCTAAATACCAAATTAATACCGAAAATTTTTTAAAATAGGGAGATTTTTGCAAAATTTTCAAAATTTTTAAAATTTCCTCCTCCTCTTATCTCCCTTCCCTTTTTTCAAAATTTTTAATTAGTTATTTTATTTATTTCAACTTTTATAATTATTGTAAATTTTAATTTTGTTTTTAAAATAATAATAAATATTTTATTACTAATAATAATTATAAATTAAATAAAACTTACAAAATATTTTTATTTAAATTTATTTTAATATTTTATATAATATTTATTAATAAAGTATTTATTTTAAAAATAAATAATTTAAAGATTATTATTTATAAACTAATATTTATTTTATATATTTTAATTATTAAATCAAAATTTATTTGAAATTTATATATTTTAAAGTTTAGCAGAGTTGAGAGAGAGGAAGTGTTAAATTGTCAATGTATTTTTAGATTAAATTTTATAAAGAATCTAAATACCAAAGTGTTAAGATTTGAATCCAAAAAGTGTCACTATTTTTCCTAAATTAGAAAAGTTTTACTTTCCTAACTACTCAAAAAAAGAACCAAACATAATAATTTAAATTTTAAGAAAAAGATTACTTTCCCATATAACATTCCGTGGGGGCAAAAGGGATGGAAAATTTTGCTAAAAGCGTTGTGAAATACTAAGATATATACCAGAACATGAAATGAGAGGAAGCTAAAGGTTTCATCTTCACCTCTAAGCATTTAAAACCAGTAGAAAGCTTCCAATATCATAACGAGACCGCTTATTTTGGTCTGGCTTTGCGAGTAATAATATCAATGAGACCTAGATCTTCTCTTCAAGTACACGACGCAATTGAACTTTCTGCCTATCCATCCTCGCTTCCAGGAGCTTTGCCTTTAAACTATTCTTCTGTGCACCACGAGGAGAATCGATGCACCCTTTCAGCCCTTGAGTTATGTAAGGGTTTCCTGCGTTTGGTGAGCCCCATTGGCTCATCATCTCGGAGGGGCTGAGGCCACCTTTAACTGACCCTTGATCTGGTGATAAAATGCTTCCATTGGACTTCCTTCCATCGGAAAGCCTACCATTTATTCTGTCCATTGACATGATCTTGTAGTTCTCTCCATTATTTGGGAACGATCTCCAAAGCCTTGCAATGGAAGAAACCTTATTCAACTGCCCCGTTGACACACTGCAGAGTTCACTTATTTCAGTAAAAGGGGTTCCATCACATGCAACTCCTTCCCATTCTGTTTCACTCCCTGAGATATTGCTGCACTGCAGGTTCTTATTGACAGATGGGGAACTCCCTTCTGCTGAGTAACTGGAACTCTGATCTTCAAGATGGCTAACCGTTTCCCATCCACTCCCATCTTCCTCCACCTCATCAGTCTGGTCAACATCCTGACTGAAATGTCGATGACCATCCTTGTTACAAAAGTTGATTTCTGGACTAACTGTCTGAATTATCGAGGCATGGCTTGCAGGAGTATAAGCAACACATGGTTCAATCTCTTGCACAACAGTTTCACCACGATTAACATCTTCAAGAACAGAAAATACGTCATCCAAGCAGGGGGCCTCATACACAAATGCTTTTGTATCTTGAATATTCACCAAGCTTGCTGTTTGCATAAGCAACTCAGCTTCTTTTATTTCCTTGAAATCTGAATTTGTATTTCTTGATCTTAGAAAAGCTTCTAAATCTGCTACAAGTTTGATCATCTGCGAATACTTCTCTTCAAGTGTCACTTTTGCATCAACCAATTTCATTTGAACACGCTCTTCACGCCAAACCTCAGCCATTTGCAGCATCCTCCTTTCCTCATCAACTTCCTCCCTAAATTTCATTGAATCCCTCTTTAGTACATCAACTTCAGCTTTACCTTCTCCAATTTCCTTAGCAAGCTCATCACATACTTCCTCAATTAATTCCCTGGCCTTCCTTTCCTTTTCATAGTCTTGCATGTTTCGCTTTGCCGACACCTTTGCTTCAGCCAGCTCATTAACCAATTTGGAATTGATTTTTTCCAGTCTTCGACGATTTTTCCTTTCACGGTTCATGTCAGTTTTGACATCATCTACAAATGCACGGATTTTTTCATGCTCTCTACTTCTCCAGGCAGCTCTTTCCTCATTTACTTTCTTTAAGAAGTGCTCCAGTTTCTGTTTTGATAACCTGCGTTCAGTCTCCAGATCTAGAATGCGTGCTTGTGTCTGCTCTAATTCAGCCTCAAGTGCAGAAACTACTGATGCAGTGCTCACTTGTTGATTGAGACACTTAATGTTGCTGTAGATTTGCCGTGTTTCATCTGATGATGCTAAGCAGACAGGATCCCACTTTGTTGCACCCTCCATTGCAGAGTTGGAAAACTGAAATGAGGGTTCAATCTACGATAGAAAAAAGAAGGTCGATAATTAGACACACTTGTAGAATTAACATAGTAGTATGAGTGTGCGCAAGCCATCAAGTAGTTGACGTATATGTGTGAGATTTTGGAAAGAAATGGCAGAGCAGAGTAAAGCATCTAGTTTTACACTTGAAACAATTAATTAGAAGAGTTACTAGATGGATTATCTTTAAAAACACTCAATTATTGTAAATAGCCATCACAATTGTTATTCTGATGATAATAACGGTTATAGTCCATACGAGCAAATCCATCAATTAGGTGTCAACAGGCATATTCAAGTCAAAATTTCATTTTTATATAGCACAGACCTGCAATCTTTCATTATTAATAGCTTCATTGAAATCACTGGAAAAAATACAATACAAATACAAGAGGAAGATGCAAACTACAAACCTGAGCTACTTCTACTTTACATTTTTTTCCCTTATGATATATTTGCTTGCATTTAGCATCCATGTTCAAATTTCAAAAGCAGAAAAGACTAAATAGAACCAAACTACAGGCTTATCTGATAATCATGGTGGTATAAGTAACATTATCAGAATAAGAAATGTGTTGTTTAAGGAATATAATGCTACTGAGTAAAAGAACATTTTACATACAGAAAAGGTAATATTCTATCTTCTTTAATGTCCATGACCAACATTGTCCATTTCGAACAGGTTACTTCCAACTGACAATTAACAGACATACCTTATACAAGAATCTGGTCCTCATTCCAGAGACAGAACTGAGGATATGTGATGTATCCTTTGTCTGGAACGTATACATTTTCTCACTATCTCGAGGTGCAAATGAGATCGCCACATGTCGCGCAGCACGCTGCAAAGAAACAACAGGAAAAATTGTTGAATATCCAACCAATTCCACATGCTATAGGACTTCTAACAATCAATAATCAAACAACCATCATAAAGAAGAATCAAATTGACACAACACAACCAAAAACATGCTAGCACTACGCATAATCATGTTGAAGAAAGCAGTGAAAGAACGTTAAGAATTGATAAAACAAATTGCGACCTCAAAGCTACGGTCAACCAAAGGGTACACAATAAAAAAGGAGAAAGACAGAGACGGTTAGATAGAGAAGGGCGCCATCCATTTCATCCCAAACATCCAAACGAATATATGACATTACCATCAATAAACGTATCGGTATTATGAACTCATACTTAGGAGTTGAGCAACAGATAAATTATAAAGATAAAAACTTTAACCAATCAATCAAAACCATAGGCATCATACAATGTAATCAAAATGAATAATTACACACTTCCAATTTCCTCATTTTGTAATCCACATTCCATAAAGGAACAGATATTTCAAGAACAACAACAAGAAAATTGCAACAGATCACCTGAAACCCTACCGCATCCTTCCTACGCCTCCTCTCACCAACTCCATCAACTTCAGTCTCCGGTAGCTGCAATCGCCACAACCCAGCGGAAAGCTTCCTCGCTGACACAGCTGTAACACTTCTCCGGCGACCTCTCCCAACACATTTTTTCTTCTCCTCCTCCACCTTAAGACTCTTTTCATCATCAACATTTGCCACTCTATCTTCTATCTTCCATTTCGACAACGGCGTTTCGGGTCTGCTCCTCCTCCCAGCCGGAGCTCCGACTCTCTTCAACCGGGTGAAACGCGGGTTCCGTGTCCACCGGTGAGGCTTGAGCGAGGTTATGAGATCTGAATGAGTAGGTGGGATTAAGAGCTTGGAAGTGAAGGAGGATGGTGGAAATGCGGAGGCAGAATTCTGGTCTCCGGTGAGCTTCATTTCTCAAAGGGACAAGAGCCCATTTAGCCCACCATCCAACTAAGAACAAAGCTCGGAGCTTTTGACCAGTATGTCTTGTGTTTTGTGTGAGAAATGGGAAGTGGAAGAGAACCGAGAAACCGAGAAAGAGACATTAGTCAGCAGCAAGAGACACAGTGTTGACAGACACATACGGATACGTATATGTGCGCGTAAGGAAATTGCTTTTCACTTATCAACATATCTTAGAAAACTACAATCATTGTACTTGTGACTAAAAATGAAATTATTAATTTTTCGTATGTTAGATTAATTAGTATTTAGTATTATTTATATTTGATTCTTATATAGTTTAACAAAATCATTCTTAGTAATTTAATAAATCACTATTTAGTCATGTCCACCTGGCAATGACGACTTTATATCCAAACATATAACAAAATAGTCGGTACGTTTCCCCCCCACCTCAAAGCCGGCCCGAACCAATTGATTTGGGGTAGTTCGGTTGATAGGCGCTTCTCGATAGTTTCGACGTACAATATGAGTATGGGGCATACTGATACTGCGACTCATGCAGTTTGGAAGAACATTTGGGCGTGACCGGGCCCACAATGAATCCGCTCCTTTTTGGCTCCTAGCTCACGATCGGTTACTCACGAATCATCGACGTGTTCGCTTGCACTATACTTCCGATGGAGCTTGCTACTACTGTGGCATTGAGGAATCCTCTTTCCATATAATTCGGAATGCAGTAACGCTCGCCAAATCTGGTTTACTGTCCCTCCACACCTGGTCCTGGCTAGCTTCTTCACTATGCCACTGCGGGATTGGCTACACACCAACCTCCAGCCCGGATTGCGAATCCATGACCAAGCTTGGTCAACCCTCTTTGGCATCACTTGCTAGTTCCTCTGGCAGTGGTGGAATCGTTCCCTTTTTTATAGTTATTTTACATGGCCTTCCTCACCTCGCTCTCTTGTTTTGTCTTATATAGGTCAGCTGAACTTCACTGCTGGAGGGACCTCTCACGAGTGTTCTGTCGATCCTCAGATGCGACACGAACAACTCATAGGATGGAGCAAACCTCCTCCAAGGTGGATCAAGCTTAATATCGATGGCTCCAGCCAGCGTTCAATGCATTCGGCCGCTGCTGGCGGTATTCTTCGGGATAGTGACGGGCATTGACTTGGGGGCTTTGCTCAGAAACTTGGCCGATGCACAGCAATGACAGAGGAACTATGGGAGGTTTTTACTGGGCTTTCACTAGCATGGTCCCAAGGCTTTCGACGTATTGAACTGGAGATTGATTCCAAGCTCGTGTTCGATCTCCTCTCTTCTTCTTCCCGCCGATCTAGGACACTCAACCTCATTGTTCGGAACATTCATCTGTTATTCGCTCGGAACTGGATTGTTGTCCATCGTCTTGTTTATCGAGAAAGCAATCGTCATACTGATCGTATATGGCTTACATAGCATCATCATTCTTTGATTGGGCAACTAGTCGACTTCAAATATGAGTGTCTTTTCTAGCTTCTACACCCATTGGGTGCCACCAGGTCCTCCTAGAGGATCAATCGGAAATCTGTCTTCTCCGTTTTGTTCTATAGTTTGTATTAGTTTTTTCCTTTTATATATAAAAAAAAGCATATGCTTTTGTGATTAGGCGACAGAAATGTGCTAACATGGGGTGTTACATCGTATTATGAGCCTCGTGAGCTCGATAACATAGATTTGGTCTTTCCTAGATTCTAAAGAAATTAGAATCCCTCTAATTACCTAATCATCAACACTTTAATCGGCCATTAAAACACCATTTTTTGGGTTAAAAGTTATCGACATTCTCGAGCACTGACGTTCCTTGACCATGATGGTCTGTCAAAATAGCTCTAGATACTGGTGATCTTTGTTTGGTTGTGGTTGGATTCTGAGACAACGGCTGTCTTATTGGCAGGTAGGTCTTGGTTCTTTCCTTCACATGTGAGGCCCATCCGCATTTTTTTTGTAGTGTCCAAGTTTTACTAAAATTAGAGTAGTATGTTCGGCGATTAGTAGTAACCAATTTAAAGACGCCTTTTTATGAGTTGAGACTCTCTTAAAATATCTCATGGGCCTACCAAAAAAAGAGTAGTGTGCTCGATTGTATTGTATGGGGTAGGGACCTGAGTTTTGCAAGAAAAGAACGTAGACGGACTTATGCACGGCTTTGGTTCATTTTCTTTGATTCTGTACCTTTTGGTTTATCCAATCTAAACATTCTGACCATAAACTATTAGCCAAAGCTTAAGAAAGCGGATGCCTAGGGAGGTACGACAAGCGCATTCTTTATGTCTGAATTCATGTTTACAGGGAAAGATTTTGTCGTTAACTATATAATATACTTTGCGTTGTAATTAAAGAAAGTGATTCTTCATTGTATATTAAAGCTTCATATTTATAGGTTAACGAGGACTCTCCACACAAATGTTCTGATGTTTAAAATTTGCATATGATTTTAAAGGGACTGCACTGATGTTTCTGTTCATTTTCACCACCTTTGTGGATAGAACAACAATAATTGCATAATATCAGAATGAACACTAAAACCCTAGCTAGCTAGTTGTAAGATGCATGTACTAGCTAGCTAGGGTTTTAGTGTTGATTATGATATTTTATATATATTTAAAATAAATGAATTTTATAAGAATTTGTTTGTGTCATTTTATAATTCAAGTGTTTTAAGAAAAATTCTCTCTCAGAATTTGTAATTGAACTTTTATCAACAATATAAATAAGTATTAAAAGACTTAAAATGCGAAATTCTAAGCTATTAAGACACTAAAATGTGTTGAAATAAGAAACAATTTAATTTAAGTAAAAGAAGAGTATAAGCTACGAAGGAATTTAAAATAATAAAGAAGAATACACAATGTAATTAAAGAAAATTGGAATATAATAACATAAAGGAGTTTGGAGTAGTTTCATTGCTTTTCTTAGTATTTATATGTTTAGATATTGTCTTTATGGAGATTATGTGTATCTATCCTAACATGATGCTGGCGAATTTACATACTCTTCTCAACTTTAGGCAGTTTTCTCCACTTCTCATCACGTTCTAGCTAACTGCCTAGCATTATTCTTAACTTCAGCCTGAGGCATCTCTCTTATAACTTCCTATGTCATTTGGCCACGTTTTAGCTAATTGTCTATAAATTATTATCCTAAAGTAGTTTTCTATAACTACTCAACATTTAAGCCCACTTAAATTCTCTATCTAAATGACTTAAAAGTAATTCTAACATTTGGGCCTTTTCACTTTGAGTCAAATATGATTAATTCATTTTAGGTTATCAATAATTATCTCCGCATATATTTGTTTGACCAAACCAAACATATGTTATTTAAGATCTTTTAAACTTTAAAAGTTATCAATCTTTGCAGGAGTAGATCCCAAAATTTTATAACTGACCTTTATCCTCTACTGGGAATTCTTCCTCTTAAAAAATCAACCTGGCATTCTCACTCCTTTTTAGCTCTTCAAAATTCTCTATGATCTTATTGCATTCAACATTTGACTTCTGCAGATATTGCAGCTGCTTTCTAGTGAAGGTCTATTCTTTAGGTTCCTCTTGACATCCACTAAAAGCTATAAATCAAACTCAGTTGCATTAACAGTTGTAACTGATGGAAATAAATCTTCATCCATCAACATGGTTTAGTTAGCAGACAATATAATTCCCTTATTGATTTGATCTTGAATTATATTCTTAAATCCTTAGCATGAATTCATTGAGTAACTCCATATATTGTGGTATTTGTAGTAATCCTTCTTTTGACTTCTACCTTTGTAGGAATTCTATTAGCCGACAATAAAATTGTGAATTTTTCCTCCAACAAAAAATCAAAGATCTTCTTTATTTTGGAGGTATCAAAGTTACAATAAAATTGAGTTTACGCAGCTTGTATTTTTCTTTTAAGTTTAAGAGATCTGTGTTATAGAGATGAAAATACAAGTTTTAAGGATGTTGACTTTAACCATTGTCGAATCGTAAAAATTTGTCCTGTAACATAAGTACCTATTAAATTCTTCTTCTAGTGCCTTTCTTCCTTTAGAAGTTCTTCAAATTCAGAGACCTTTGTTGCCAATTCATAGAAATCACAACATTCTGTACCTTGAAACTTTTTGTCAAGTTCAATATTGAGATCCCTTTAAGCTAACTTTACATATTATGTCTTTAGGATCACAATATAACGTTGACTTCTCGTCTTCATAAATCAGGTGATGAACATACTATTATTCTCACCACTTTTCTTAGTAACTCTAAATAACTCAACTATACTAACCTGGGGTTCAATCCAAAAAAAGAGTGTAAAACAATCTTTATATTTCAACCTAGGAAGGAATAGAATTCCTAGGCAACAAAGTATACGAGGAGAAGATTGTTCCTATTAATGAATTTGGGAAAAACTTGAGCTTGAAATGATTGAACTTTCATAAGTGGCTAATTCTCTACATTGTATGGAGAATCTAGCAATGTGTTCAATAATTGATTGACCATCTTCATTAGAAAATAAATTGAATTTAGGAACTCCATTTTTATAAGAATAAGGATTCTCGTGATTCAATGCTTCGAATAAGGCTGGTGGAATTTCGGGCATCCAAGCTATCTCAAACTAGACCCATACAACTCTTGAACAGCTTCTCCAACCACTTTCATATTAATTTATAGTCTCATTTACAGAGGGGAAATAACAGGATTGCATTATAGCTACAATGTTTCCTCCTAAACCATATAATGGTCTCTTAGAAAGTCAGCAATTTCGCTTGGTAGTTACTGTCAAGTACACATGGAGCACCAAATAGAAGACCACTAAACCTAACTGCTACAATAGATAAAAGTAACAACAGAAGCATTAGGTCTGATAGCTAATCCTAAATTTTGGAATCTACAATGAAGTACCGAGAACGTTGGAGAAGAGAAGTTAAGAACTAAAGGCATAGGATCTTATACTGGTATTCTTATGATCTTTACATCTCCATTCTTCATCTATTTTCCTTTGAGCCCTTTGACTTGGATTTGCATGTACCTAATGATTCATCATACCTAAGATTTTGTGTTCTCACGCACAAAGTAGAAAGCCCTTTTCTTTCAGCTAATTGAAGCCCGTAAGCATATATAAGGTATGTTCCCAAAGAAGTTGGAAGAAGAAAAGCGTATTCTTTATGTGTCGTTTGGATTCGACGAAAGAAAGTAAGTTGATAATTTTTAAAGAGGATCGATCAACTTAATTGAGTTTATATAGAAAGAGTGTTTTGTCATTTATTAGAATAGAGGATCAGGGCAATCATATGCAAGTTTATAGATTAAAGATAATGCTTTATCGCGAGATTTCGAATCGGACGTAATGATAGATAACTAAATTGAATTATACGGCTAAAAATAAAGAGAAGTATTCAAATGGAGAGCAGAAAATTTGCTTACACGACTTGCAGATGTGTTGTATAAGGCGAAGACGTTATTGCATTAAAAAAGTACTGACGGCTTCTTTATGACATCAATCTTGTACTTATGCAAGATATTTCAAATATTTTAATGTTTTGGACTATGCTTTATTAGTGGAAATTCAAAGAAAGTAATCAAACATTAATTTGAGTAGAACAATTACGAAATGTGAGGTAGGGTGAGCAGACATATGTAAATGAGCTCACACGTTCATGTCATGTCCTGTTTCTCAAAGGTTATAAACAAAAGTTTGGCCGGTTCAAAATTGATATGATATGAAAATGGCAGAACACGACAACTAAAGTGCAGTTTGCTTGCTGACGATGATAAAATGAATAGCAAATAGTTTACCAACTTTTGATCAGTAGCTCCTGTTGTACTATGAATCCTCAAATTTGATCTGTTGTTGCCGTTCAAATCATCCAACTTTGGACGTAAGATTATATTTGGTTAATTAGTTTATGTAGTAATCAGGCTAAGTCAAAAGGGCAAAACTTAAATCTCAATCAATTAGGAGTCGTATGCATAGTCTTACAACGTTCCAAGTGGATGACTGACGATTGCTTAACTGTTAACATCCACACGTATCAAAGAGGGGGAAAAGTAAAAATACTGAAATCTTTTCTCAAAGAAATGAACTGTAGATGAAATATTTATAAAGAGATACAATATTGATTTTGTTACCCTTTTGCGTGGATTAAAGACGGCTATTCGAGCTGTATTGATGTAAGGCATTACTTCTTTCTTCATTACCGATTATACATCAAACTCTACATAGTTAAATAACATACTCGTGTGTGGATTCCTAAGCTATTCAGGAACGTATGCATTACTTTGGATGTCATATGATATTGGTGACATTATGAAAACTAAAGAAATTCGTATTAAGAAATTAAATTCGCTGCAAGCGAGGAGTTGTAGTTGGTTGAATCGATTACCTAATAAAAGGGTAAACGAACATTTTTTCAAAAACCTTGTATTTGTCCATACTAAACTGATAGAATTGGCTCGAGGTTGAGTTTGGATAGTAACCCATCTTGTTTAACCAAAAGAAACCCACGTCAAAACGGTGCGTGCCATGGTAAGTATGTGTCCGTAGAAAGTATAACCGTATAAGGCGCCAGAGAAGTAGGTGACGAAAAGTAGACCAAGTGAAAACAGTTGCAAATTTTAAAATTGGTGGGTCTAGGCATGGAGGTTGCTGGCTAAAATAATACTATTTACATAAAATGACTTCTTTTTCATTTCCGATTACCACCTCACCTGTTGTTACTGTTAATATTTCAACCACCACTTTTTGCTTGGCCTAGGGCCATCTCCAACCAAAACACCAAAATATCAAACCGTGCAAAAAATTCATTCCAAAAAAGATACTAAATTTTTATATCAAAATTGTGCAATAAATAGTAACATACTAAATTTGATGTGTTATCATTCATTACACCATTTTGGTGTAAAGATTTGATGTCTTCTTTGGAGTAAATTTTTTATACTAAAACACCAAATTCATGCACCAAAAGTTGTCCAAAGACAACTTTGTCCATTTCTTTTTTAACATATTACTTTTATATCTTTTCACAAATTGATTTATTTACATAATTTACTAAGTAATTAAATTTAAAATATATATTAGTTTACATAAAATATGTCATTATAAAGTATATATTAAAGTATATATTATTTTACACAATATTTGTAAATAATATTAATTTCATATAATATATATATATAATTAAATAAGAATAATGATTTTATTTTAATTTTAATAAACAAATAAATAAATATAAATTGTTGCATAAATATAAATTAATTTAGTTAATAACTAAATTATTGTGATTGTATAAATATAAATTAATTTAGTTAATAACTAAATTATTGTGGTATATTTTTAAAAAATTTGGTGTAAAAATTTAGTGTAGAATAATTGAAGTAACACTAAATTTAGTGTTAAAAATTCTTAAAATATACCTTTTATACCAAATTTGATATAATGGTTGGAGATAACCTAAAAAAATATCATCACTTTTTGGTTGCCAATAACAAAAGTAAACACTTTTCACCTCTAACTCTAATAGGCGGTGACGTAGACAAGCAAGTGTCCATTTGTGCTTCTGCAATGGTGCTTGTCGCTAAGTGGGTTTGCCAGATTTGGAGCTCCAAATTCACAATTCATGGCTTTTCCTTCCCTTTAATAGGTAGGTAGTTCCTCTATTTCTGTAAGAGAATCCATGGAAAATTTATTAATGATCCAACTTTTGCTATGCCATTTGAAATTGGGATGCAGGTCATGGCATGAAGATGCAATTTCATAGATGGCACCTTTATTTCATATTTGACCTTTTTTTTCTATGATGAGAACACGATTCTGGTTCCTATTTAGGTTAGAGATTGTACAGACAAAAGAAATTAGCCGGAGGATGATTTTGAAGAACTTTATGTTCTTCGGTTAAAGGCTAAACGCACTCCAAAAAGGTCGCCCAAACCAAAGAAGCATTTGCAGCAGGAACGAAGCAAGTGCTCACACCACTCCTGCATTCCCATTAGAGTAGGATAAAAGGGCGTGTAAAAGTTGAAAGAAATAAAAAATAATTGAAGAGAGAGAAGGAAGAGGAAGCTCCTGCTCCTGCTCCTGTGCTAGAGGGAGATGTCAATGTCAATTTCATTGTATACACATAAATTATGAACGATTGATGTCTTTAACCAACTCCATTTCCTGTGCACGTCTTTAACCATCTTGAATAGGTCAAACGACTGATATACTCACACGTAGAACCAAATACAATTACTGATTTACTACTCTCTCTCATTTAAAATAAAAGTTATTTTAGAGGGATGCATATTTATTAAGAAAGTTAATGAAATGTTTGATATACTCTTATTAACAGTGCTACTTATGTGAGAGAAATTGCATCTTTGAACTACCTTAAAAATATAATCTGTGTAATTAAGATGTGAAAGAAATTAAAAGATAATTTTGAAAATAAAATTATAAATACGCATGAAAAATCACGAACGACTTTTATTTTAAATAATTAAATTCTCTTTAAAACGGTATTTATTTTTAATAAGAGGGAGTGTTTTTTATTAATCAATATATGTAGGAGTGAAATATATACTCCTTTAGATATTTTCAAGTCAATATATTTTCCTTTAGGAAAGGATCAAAGTTTCGTCAAGCAAAAACTTTCTAAGGCTGGCTTTTTCAATGGGTAAAAGAAATTTAAAATTTTAAACTGGAGCACAAACAAAACTCAATTAAGTAACAAGTTCTTTCGTTTTTCAATTTTCACCAAATGCCTAGAAAAGGCAAGAGTAGTTAAGAGTGGAAGCAATCAAAGTGATTAGATAGATTAAGATAATCATGATTTGGGATATGATGATTAGCATCAATATCCCATGCGAGGCCACATACGTAAATAGTGAACACCGGAAGAGGTCTAAAGAAAAGGAGATTCCTTTTGTGAAGTTGTGTTCACACATACTTTCTTACGAAAGATTCCCTCTGGACCCGCGTTCACACCATACAATGACAACTTTGCTTCCGCTTTTTTTTCCTTTGGGCCTTCAGCTTCAGCTTCTCCTTCACTTTGAAGCTCATGGCTACCCTTGGCTTCTGCTATTTGATTTATGACCGATACCTATAGAACAAAGCTTGAGCCAAAGAACAAAGCTTGAGCCAAGCCATGTACTAATCATGGCGACAGGTTCCATTAGGTTGGCTGTCCACAGCAAGATTAATGGGACAGGATCATTTGGTCATCACATGCAAGTTTAGTGGGAAAAGGTAAGATCCCTTGATGTGGTCAACACCAATTATCTGCCAAGTCAGACACTATTGTAGTCCAACGTGGCAACAAAGATTAGGTATGACTCTTTCCTTCTCTCTCTATCCATCTCTTGCCAACTTTCTCTCTTTCTATATATATACATTTATATCATGATGCCTAAAAGCTAAAACTTTGCTCTTTCTAACCATTTTCATACATCAATCGCACAAGAGGGTAGCCCTAGAAAGAGGGAATTATTGAAAGCGGATGGGAAATTGTCTCCGGCGAGAATCTCCGACTCTTTGGGGCGGCGACGAGTGGGGATCACCGGTGGTCGATCTTGAGCTCTTTGGCACCAATAGAAGACAAGATGACGAGGTACAAGACAAGGGGATGAAGATGGAAGAAGACGGACTTCTTGGAGATCATAAAAGAGGGATTATTTCTTCATCAACAAAACCCGGTACGGAGTTGAAGATCAAGCTCACAAAGAAACAGCTAGAGAAGTTGCTAGGGAGCGTTGATATGAAGGAATTGTCAGTGGAACAAGTGTTAACTCAACTTGCGAGCATTAGCGATGAATATGAGGCACATCAGACATCGTGGAGGCCTAATCTGCAGAGCATTCCTGAGTGACTGTTGTAGAATGTATCATAGAAGGGGTTGATGATGAGGAGCTTTTGATTGCTTCAATTTTTGGATGTATATAAGGTCTTAAGATGAAGATATGGATACAAATTGCATATGCCTTTTGTATTGTAGGAGATCAAGGAGAGGTTCATGATTAGGGAACATTAAGTTAGACAGGCTCTTTGAACGTCTTGGTCGATGTGTGCATATACAAGAAAAAACATTTTAGTTGTTGAAAAAGTAAATCAATTTCTGTTGCTATTAAAGATTAAAGCTAGCTAGTAGTCATGATATATGCTAATAACTCTAAATTTGAGATATTAAGCTTACCTTGAGACTTCAAAACTTGAAGAATCAATGGAAATAATCCATACCACAGGGCTAACAAATTTCATTCTTTTTTCCTTCAATTGACCCTTCATTCTTGGCTCCGATGATCATATTTAGGTAGAATTAAGCAACGACTTAGAGATGATATCCCAAACTATACTTCACTATAGCTTTAATATCCAAGTAATTGCTACATTAGGATGAACGATAACAGAGGGAAAAGATGGCTCTTTTAGCATCCTCCATTGTTGATGGCAAGTGATTTTAATCTCTCCTGTACTCTTTTGCTATTGACTTCAAGCTTCTGCTGCAAATACAATGGGAAGTGCTATAACCTGGCCTCGTCACTTAAAAGTTACTACATTGTGGCCCTTCCAAATGCCCACAGCGAGGGCCATGTGCAAGTCATGATCACTCAAGCCACTAAAGAAAAGGATAGAATAGAAAGTGACCCGGGAAAAGAACAGTGTGAGGCACGTAAACTATCACCCTTTTAACAGTACCAAAGTAGACAAATTCAATGTAAACTATCCCTGCCTTGGGTGTCATTAGAAGACTTACTAATACATGTAAGCATAATATAGTCAACAATTTCTGGCCAGAGAACATAGCTATAGAAAATTGGAAAAACTCAAATGAATTTTGTAAATGAGAAAAGAGAATTATATCGCTCAACGAGTCGGCCAATCATATTATATAAGGGGAGTGTTAGCCTATCAAACAAATACATGATAATAAGCTTATGGTGACGGAGAGATGAGAATGTTCTGGTGAACGTGTAACTTTACCAAAAGAGATAAAGTCGAGGATTTAATGACAAGAGATAGATTAAAAGTGACTGGTATTAGTGAAAAAGTGAGAGAGGCAAGGTTTAGGTAGTTTAGACATGTTAAAAGAAGACACTTTGATTAAAAGTTGTCTTATTTATCTTATTGTCACTTTACTAAAAGTTTCATAGTGATTTATACTATTAATTAGTTCATGTCTGCTTCATATAAAACTCATTATGTTGTTGTCTTACACATCATCTGTTGCCTTAAAAGAATGTTATTTCACAGTCTTCATTTTATTGACATTAATATACTATTATAAGGCTTATTTTGATATTGATTGGGTTGTTGGTCCAATTAATTAACAATATACCACAAGTTTATACTTTATATTTTTCTTTATGATTCACTAATCTCTTAACATTGTAAGAAGTAAAAACTTGTATGTGGCTTATGTTGGACCCCGAACCTTGAGTGACAATTTGAGTTAGTAATAGGAATGATCAAGTGGATGAGTTGATTGAAATGAAGTTATATAGCAAGAATTAGAAAGAAAAAGTGTGAAAATTAGAAGGATTTAGAAAGTTTGACTTTTGGAGAGAGAATGTTTGACTTTGAGAGTTGACTTTTGTTTGAGGCAAAATTTGATAAAATAGTCTTCTGAAACTTGTAGGTTATGTTAAGAGATTTTGTGGACATAAAGTTTGTAATTTTTCGATATCGGGAGTGAAAGTTATGATCAGTCAAAGTTTGTGTTTGATCGGGTTTGACTTTTATTATGGTTGAATCTTTGACTGAGAAATTAACCTAGTTAGAGGTTATTTGAGCTTTGATGTTCTTCATGAAAATTGAAGGATTTGTTTTGATCTTTATTTCGATATAAAGTATGCAATTTTTCGATCTCGGAATAATAAGTTATGATTTTTACAAGTTTGTATAGAGGATAGTATCTTTGATCGGAAAATGGACTCCGTGAGAGTCGAATTGAGTTTATGTTCTTCTTGGAAGATTTAGAGCTTTCTTTAAGCTTTCTATAGAGACTAAGTTTGTCAAAATCGGAGTTCGGATTAAAAGTTATGAATTTTGGGAGTTTAGAGGAAAAAAAAAGAGAAAGTTTTAAGCCCGCCATGAGGCGACGCCTCGCCCTAGCGAGTGAGCGGGGCCTTCGCCTCATGAGGCAAGGCTCGCCTCATGAGCTGTGCGCCTCGCTAGGCGACGCCTCGCCATAGCGAAGCGTCTCGCCTCATGACGGCGTCTCGCCTCATGAGTTGGGCGTCTCAACTGCTTTCTTCTTAAATTTTGATTTCTTTGTTTTCAATCCGACCTTTGCTCACTATTTTGCCTATATCTTTCCGTCCGACATCCGATTGAGTTGATTCTTTTTGCGTTGGATTCCTAAGACAATGAATTTCATTTTATAAGAAATTTGTGAACTTTTGAGATTAAATTAATGGTGATTAATTTAATCAAAGTGAGTCGGGAAATTTTTCGAGCATGATTCAGTGTTTTGTGAAATTCGGGATCTGTAGAGATCCGATTGAAGCGATTCTTGAGGCGAAATAAAGATAAGACAAGGGGCTACAAATCATATGAAGACATGAAATGTCAATTTTGCCCTTAGGACTTTTAATTTTTGAATTTAAGTTCGGATTAGGGTTTAATTTTTGGATTGGGAACACCTGAGAGTAATTTGAGTATAATTTTTGATCTGAGAATCGAAATGAGGAGATTCTTGTTTTGAATTAAACTAGAGACATAAGGCTACAATTGTGATGAAGACATCGAGTTTCAATTCTGGGATTAAGAATGTAAAATTTTGGACGGAAATAATCGTACATAAGAAATATGTTAGAATGTGGATTTATCCGAACTGTTTTTGCGATAACTTTTGATGTGGTACTCGAATTGGCGCGGTCAGTGGCGTTGGATTCGTATGAGTGAGAGGAACATTTCTCCTGAAGGAAGTTTGGACAAATTCCTTCAGCTTGATAGTGCAAATCAAACCGCAAGTAAGCGTAACTTTAAGTTTTGAATGGAGGGCAATTTGGTCATTTGACCATCAATTAATGAAACACTTGATGAGTTGTCGTTTTTGGCTATTAAAAGCCACGGAAGTGGCTGGAGAAGTCTGGAATTACAGAAGAAGAGAAAGAAAATAAGAAGGAGAAGAAGAATGGAGAAGTTTCGGATATTGGAGAAAAGAGAGAGAAAGGTAAGTTTGATTTTGTTCTACTTAATTCTTCAAGCTTTTGGGATTTTTCCAAGAAGGAAAAGAGTGGAGAATGAAGAGAGCTTCTTCATGAGCCAAGAAACTTTGAATTTGGAGGAGAAAAGAGGTAAGAGAAATTTTTCTACTTTGAGATTTTGATTAATTTTCGGTTTAGAATTATGGCATATAAGATGGGTTTATGATTTATGAAGTTAATTTTGAAATATACGCTTTAGGCTGGGTTTAATTTTGGGTGGAAAATTGATTAAGGTTTAGGCTTAATTTTATGATTGAGAATTTTGAGATATTTTGGTGTAGAATTATAGGAAATATGATGAATTGATGATATATAAAATCAATTTCGAAGAATTTGTATTTTATGGTATTGAATTGGGATAAATTGGTTTAGGCCAATTTTAAGATTTGGGGATTTTTGAAATTGAGGATTTAAATAGTTTGGAATTAATGTGAATTGATGAATTGTGAGATTAATTTTGAAGAAATTATGTTTTATGAGATTGAATTTGGGTGTATTGGTTTAGGCCAATTTTGAAAATTGGGGATTTTCAAAATTGGAGATTGAAATAGCTTGAATGTAAATGGAATTGGTGAATTCCTAAGTTGATTGTGAAAATTAAGTATTTTCTGATGTAAAAATTGGATGATTATGGTTTAGGTTTTGGTATTTTGGAAAGAAGGAAAGAAGCAAGGATCAATTGGAGCTTGAAATCAAGTTTAAGCAATAATTCGAGGTGGGTAGCATATTTATATTTTGATTTGTAAGCTATATGTGAATTTTGAAAAATTAAAGAAAGCAATTTTGAAAAATAAAGAAAGCAAAATGTGAAAATTTTGACAAATTATTATTTTGAAAAGGTTTGAAATTCGATTTAGAATGTTTTACGAAAGATTATTATAAGTTTGAATTCATTGCTTTCAATGATTCGATAAACCGATAGAAATTTCGAAAATGCATTTGTTGTATGCATTATTCAATTGTTGAAATTATTGTTTGATTGAATGTTTTGATTGTTGAATTTAGTGAATGATAGATTGAATAAATTGAGTGGTATGCATTTTGGGAAAATTTTCAAGAAAATCAAGAATTTGAAAAGTGCCTTGGGCATTCGAAATCTCGTTTCGATTATGTGTTATGTGGGTCGGTTAGGTCCTTGGTGAGTCGGTATTGTCTCTATTAAGTAAAGCCCTCACTTTCATTTGCCCGAAGGGCACGGAACTCCGATTTGGATTCCCTCACGACTACTATTGGACCGCTTATGGAAAGTGTAAGACGTTTCTATTCTATCGCATGGGGACCGCTATGCGGATATGCAAGACGCTCGTTGGACCAAACCAGACCATTTTGATCTGTTATGTGATTTTTGATTTTGTTAATGTGCGTGATAATTTGCCGATGTGATTGCATTCATGTTTATGAGAAATTTTGGAAAAAATGAAGAAAAGGGGTTTTCAATCAGGAAATTTATGAAATTTGATATGAAAAGTTTGAAAAATATGAAAAAATGGGTTTGAGGAAATTGTTTGAAAACTTATAAAGTTTGAAAAAAATTCGCCCTTTTGGCAAAAAGTTTATAAAGAAATGTTTTACCTTATTTATCGGTTTATAAATGTGTTATCCACGAGCTTCCGAAGCTCACCCCCTTTCATCCCCATCTCCGTGTTTGAGAGGAGATTGGATGAAAGAATGTGAAGACATCAGGTCCGACGATTTTGTGCTTTTGAAATTTGCATGAGTTAGTTTTGAGTAATCTGAAATTTGAGTATGGAAATGTTTATGGTTTAAGATAGATTTGAAAGAAAGTGTATTTGTGTACAAAGTTGAGTATCGGGAATGATTGAAAAATTTGTATATGAAATCATGAATAGCTTGGGCATATATATTTATGTTTGATGATGAGAATGTTTTAGAAATAGGTTTGTGGTTATTCTGTCGATATCCGGACGGAGGTCCGGTGGATTCGATGTTTGTGTGATTGATTTGGAAATTTTAGAAGTGTTGTTTTAAACACTTTGCAGGTTTGGGTTAGGATAAAGGCAGTCGTTATGCTGCCGAAATTTTGGTAAAAACTTTGGATAAAAGTGAGATTTTGGATATGTATAAGTGTATCTAAGAGTTTGAGAAATTTGAGATTGGTATGGATTTATATCGATTCATGCATTTGTATCGATTTAAGATGATTGGTATATGATTGAGTACGAGAAAAGAAATGAGAATAAGAAAAGAAAAAAAAATTCATAACGGATTTTGGAACGTCTTAGGATTCCCAACGCGATTCTGTTTCCTGTTCTTTGCTGATTCACGGATGTCGGAAGGTGTTTTCAGTTTAAATTGATTTGTTTGCTTACTTTGTTTTCTATCCGTATTCGATTTGCATTCGATTCGATCCCGCTTTCGCTTATCCGTTCCGCTTTGTGATTCGTATTCGATTATTTCGCTTCGCTATATTCGATTGAAGCTGTTCGTTTGATTCGATTAGTTCTTGCTTCCGCTTGCATTTGCTTCCGCTTCGCTACTTTCGGATTTGTTCGCTTCCGCATTTTGTTTTCGATCCGAAATTTCCGCTTCCCTTCGTTTCCGTTTGCTTCGGTTTCCGTTCTGTGTATGTAGTTGGATTCCGGTAACGAGATCCAACATTTATGGTATCAAAGCATAGAGTGAAAGTGTTAAGTATATTCGGTTGGGATCCGGTTCCCAGATCGGGTCCCAACATTTATGGTATCAGAGCCCAGTAATATGATCTTACTTGGGCGTGTGAGTATGAATAAGGAATTGATACGAGTTTGTAAAGATAAAAGTGAATTTGTGAGAGTGTGTTAGGTGGTCATTTGATTTTGATGAAAGGAATATGATTGTCTTTAGGAATGTGAAATTGATGTGCATGACTATTTGACGAATTCATGTGATTGGTTTGATTTGAGTGTTCGAATATGTTTGACTTTCGAATGTGTTGAGGAAATTAAGATTAGAACTTCGAGAAATTGTGATGAATTGATATAGATGAAAGAATGATGACATAATGATGATTAAACCATATTAGGGTTCCTTAAGAAATGGACCATTAATTTGTGCCCATATATGAAGAAATAATGAGTTATAGATTTAGTGTTTGATATGATATGAGTGGTATATGATTTAAGGAAGTGAAAATTTTGAAGAGATTGAGAATATGTATGAAGAGTAAATGTGATGAAAAAGACATTGATTATGAGTTTTGGAAAGAAATTAGTAAGAAAGTGCTTGATGATCATTGTTTAGAAAGAAATTTATGCAAGAATGAGTTACTTGGAGTTTAAGTAAGTGTGAATTTCGAGGACGAAATTCTTTTAAGAGGGGGAGAAATGTTGGACCCCGAACCTTGAGTGACAATTTGAGTTAGTAATAGGAATGATCAAGTGGATGAGTTGATTGAAATGAAGTTATATAGCAAGAATTAGAAAGAAAAAGTGTGAAAATTAGAAGGATTTAGAAAGTTTGACTTTTGGAGAGAGAATGTTTGACTTTGAGAGTTGACTTTTGTTTGAGGCAAAATTTGATAAAATAGTCTTCTGGAAACTTGTAGGTTATGTTAAGAGATTTTTGTGGACATAAAGTTTGTAATTTTTCGATATCGGGAGTGAAAGTTATGATCAGTCAAAGTTTGTGTTTGATCGGGTTTGACTTTTATTATGGTTGAATCTTTGACTGAGAAATTAACCTAGTTAGAGGTTATTTGAGCTTTGATGTTCTTCATGAAAATTGAAGGATTTGTTTTGATCTTTATTTCGATATAAAGTATGCAATTTTTCGATCTCGGAATAATAAGTTATGATTTTTACAAGTTTGTATAGAGGATAGTATCTTTGACCGGAAAATGGACTCCCATAGGAGTCTAATTGAGTTTTATGTTCTTCTTGGAAGATTTAGAGCTTTCTTTAAGCTTTCTATAGAGACTAAGTTTGTCAAAATCGGAGTTCGGGATTAAAAGTTATGAATTTTGGGAGTTTAGAGGAAAAAAAAGAGAAAGTTTTAGCGCCTCATGAGGCAAGGCTCGCCTCATGAGCTGTGCGCCTCGCTAGGCGACGCCTCACGCCTAGCGAAGGGCGTCTCGCCTCTGAGCGGCGTCTCGCCTCATGAGTTAGGCGTCTCCGACTGCTTTTGCTTCTTAAATTTTGATTTCTTTGTTTTCAATCCGACCTTTGCTCACTATTTTGCCTATATCTTTCCGTCCGACATCCGATTGAGTTGATTCTTTTTGCGTTGGATTCCTAAGACAATGAATTTCATTTTATAAGAAATTTGTGAACTTTTGAGATTAAATTAATGGTGATTAATTTAATCAAAGTGAGTCGGGAAATTTTTCGAGCATGATTCAGTGTTTTGTGAAATTCGGGATCTGTAGAGATCCGATTGAAGCGATTCTTGAGGCGAAATAAAGATAAGACAAGGGGCTACAAATCATATGAAGACATGAAATGTCAATTTTGCCCTTAGGACTTTTAATTTTTGAATTTAAGTTCGGATTAGGGTTTAATTTTTGGATTGGGAACACCGAGAGTAATTTGAGTATAATTTTGATCGAGAATCGAAATGAGGAGATTCTTGTTTTGAATTAAACTAGAGACATAAGGCTACAATTGTGATGAAGACATCGAGTTTCAATTCTGGGATTAAGAATGTAAAATTTTGGACGGAAATAATCGTACATAAGAAATATGTTAGAATGTGGATTTATCCGAACTGTTTTGCTCATAACTTTTGATGTGGTACTCCGAATTGAGCGCGGTCAGTGGCGTTGGATTCGTATGAGTGAGAGGAACATTTCTCCTGAAGGAAGTTTGGACAAATTCCTTCAGCTTGATAGTGCGAATCAAACCGCAAGTAAGCGTAACTTTAAGTTTTGAATGGAGGGCAATTTGGTCATTTGACCATCAATTAATGAAACACTTGATGAGTTGTCGTTTTTGGCTATTAAAAGCCACGGAAGTGGCTGGAGAAGTCTGGAATTACAGAAGAAGAGAAAGAAAATAAGAAGGAGAAGAAGAATGGAGAAGTTTCGGATATTGGAGAAAAGAGAGAGAAAGGTAAGTTTGATTTTGTTCTACTTAATTCTTCAAGCTTTTGGGATTTTTCCAAGAAGGAAAAGAGTGGAGAATGAAGAGAGCTTCTTCATGAGCCAAGAAACTTTGAATTTGGAGGAGAAAAGAGGTAAGAGAAATTTTTCTACTTTGAGATTTTGATTAATTTTCGGTTTAGAATTATGGCATATAAGATGGGTTTATGATTTATGAAGTTAATTTTGAAATATATGCTTTAGGCTGGGTTTAATTTTGGGTGGAAAATTGATTAAGGTTTAGGCTTAATTTTATGATTGAGAATTTTGAGATATTTTGGTGTAGAATTATAGGAAATATGATGAATTGATGATATATAAAATCAATTTCAAGAATTTGTATTTTATGGTATTGAATTGGGATAAATTGGTTTAGGCCAATTTTAAGATTTGGGGATTTTGAAATTGAGGATTTAAATAGTTTGGAATTAATGTGAATTGATGAATTGTGAGATTAATTTTGAAGAAATTATGTTTTATGAGATTGAATTTGGGTGTATTGTTTAGGCCAATTTTAAAATTGGGGATTTTCAAAATTGGAGATTGAAATAGCTTGAATGTAAATGGAATTGGTGAATTCTAAGTTGATTGTGAAAATTAAGTATTTTCGATGTAAAATTGGATGATTATGGTTTAGGTTTTGGTATTTTGGAAAGAAGGAAAGAAACAAGGATCAATTGGAGCTTGAAATCAAGTTTCCGGCAATAATTCGAGGTGGGTAGCATATTTATATTTTGATTTGTAAGCTATATGTGAATTTTTGAAAAATTAAAGAAAGCAATTTTGAAAAATAAAGAAAGCAAAAATGTGAAAATTTTGACAAATTATTGTTTTGAAAAGGTTTGAAATTCTGATTTCCGAATGTTTTCTGAAAGATTATTATAAGTTTGAATTCATTGCTTTCAATGATTCGATAAACCGATAGAAATTTCTGAAAATGCATTTGTTGTGTATGCATTATTCAATTGTTGAAATTATTGTTTGATTGAATGTTTTGATTGTTGAATTTAGTGAATGATAGATGAATAAATTGAGTGGTATGCATTTTGGGAAAATTTTCAAGAAAATCAAGAATTTGAAAAGTGCCTTGGGCATTCTCAAATCTCGCTTCGATTATGTGTTATGTGGGTCGGTTAGGTCCTTGGTGAGTCGTCACGCCTCTATTCGTAAAGCCCTCACTCGGTGCTCGCTAAGGGCACGGAACTCCGATTCGGATTCTCACGACTATAATCGACCGCTTTGAGGAAAGTGTAATACGTTCGTTCATTGATCGCATGACCGTATGCGGGGTATGCAAGACGCTCGTTGGACCAAACCGCACCATTTTGATCTGTTATGTGATTTTTGATTTTGTTAATGTGCGTGATAATTTGCGATGTGATTGCATTCATGTTTATGAGAAATTTTGGAAAAATGAAGAAAAGGGTTTTCAATCGTGAAATTTATGAAATTTGATATGAAAAGTTTGAAAATATGAAAAAATGGGTTTGAGGAAATTGTTTGAAAACTTATAAAGTTTGAAAAAAATTCGCCCTTTTGGCAAAAAGTTTATAAAGAAATGTTTTCTGCTTATTTATCGGTTTATAAATGTGTTATCCACGAGCTTCCGAGCTACCCCCTTTCATCCCCATCTCCGTGTTTTCGGCGGGAGATTGGATGAAAGAATGTGAAGACATCGAGCCCGACGGTTTTGTGCTTTTGAAATTTGCATGAGTTAGTTTTGAGTAATCTGAAATTTGAGTATGGAAATGTTTATGGTTTAAGATAGATTTGAAAGAAAGTGTATTTGTGTACAAAGTTGAGTATCGGGAATGATTGAAAAATTTGTATATGAAATCATGAATAGCTTGGGCATATATATTTATGTTTGATGATGAGAATGTTTTAGAAATAGGTTTGTGGTTATCTGCTGATATCCCGGACGGAGGGTCCGGTGGATTCTGATGTTTGTGTGATTGATTTGGAAATTTTAGAAGTGTTGTTTTAAACACTTTGCAGGTTTGGGTTAGGATAAAGGCAGTCGTTATCTTTAGAAATTTTGGTAAAACTTTGGATAAAAGTGAGATTTTGGATATGTATAAGTGTATCTAAGAGTTTGAGAAATTTGAGATTGGTATGGATTTATATCGATTACATCATCGTATCGATTTAAGATGATTGGTATATGATTGAGTACGAGAAAAGAAATGAGAATAAGAAAAGAAAAAAAAATTCATAACGGATTTTGGAACGTCTTAGGATTCCCAACGCGATTCTGTTTCCTGTTCTTTGCTGATTCACGGATGTCGGAAGGTGTTTTCAGTTTAAATTGATTTGTTTGCTTACTTTGTTTTCTATCCGTATTCGATTTGCATTCGATTCGATCCCGCTTTCGCTTATTCGTTCCGCTTTGTGATTCGTATTCGATTATTTCGCTTCGCTATATTCGATTGAAGCTGTTCGTTTGATTCGATTAGTTCTTGCTTCCGCTTGCATTTGCTTCCGCTTCGCTACTTTCGGATTTGTTCGCTTTCGCATTTTGTTTTTGATCTGAAATTTCCGCTTCCCTTCGTTTCCGTTTGCTTCGGTTTTCGTTCTGTGTATGTAGTTGGGTTCCGGTAACGGGATCCAACATTTATGGTATCAAAGCATAGAGTGAAAGTGTTAAGTATATTCGGTTGGGATCCGGTTCCCGGATCGGGTCCAAACATTTAAGTATTAAAGATGAATATTAATCCATGATTGATACAAACTTAAAGCTTACTTAGTTACATTAGGTGCTTGAAGATATGGGCATTGTACATTTATTAATTAACGACTATCCTCTATTATCATAATCATAGTAGCATGCAGATTGTTCACAATAATATCCTCTAAGAATGTACTAAGCATATTCGTGAATGTCAATTTATACCAAATCATTTATTATTTAATGTACGTACAATATGACTTATCTTTATCTCTTCTGAAAGCGATCTAGAAAGGGGGTAGAATAGATCGTTTAATCTTTTCCGCAAAGATCTACAAAAATTAACAAGTTAATACACAAACAATCAAATAGATTAAACAAAGAGAGTAGGGAAGAATGACAAATACTGTTTTTATAGAGGTTCGGTGCTAAGACTTACGTCCTCTATCTAAGCTCCCACTTAGGATTTGACAAACCACTATATTGTACACTTTTTAGTTCAGTGTGAACTTTTACAACCACTTGAATTCCGACTCAAGCAACACCTCACAACCCGATTTGATTTCCGGCACAAATCCAACCTCACAGTGATTTTCCTTTAATCACTAAGCTTACAAAAAGATGATAGAAAACATAAGTAAAGCTCAAGATAACTAGATACACTTGAATGTGTTAAGAGAATTGAGAGCAATAATATGAGAAATATGAACTATGATCAGTATGCTTTGCTATTTTAGGCACAAATCGATCTCTTGGTGTTCATCTATTTATTTGCAGGCTTCTGGATCAATATAGACGTTGGAAATCCTCTTGTAGCCGTTGAAGATCTTTTATGAACGTTGAAAAAGATTTTCTTCCTATTTTAGAATCATTGAATTAAATCGAATGTTATCTATTTGTCTCGCTAGTCATTGGAAGAGATGATAGTGACTGGTCGACTAGTGCTAGTCTACTGGAACCAGTGTCAGTCGACTGGAACAAACATTTTTGCTGAAACACTCATCTTCGCTTTTCGATTAGTCGACTGGAATGATTATAGTCGACTGGAAATGTTTGTAATCGACTGGAACTAACGAAAATAATCTCCGCTCTTCGAATAGTCGACTGGAATGATTGTGGTTGACTGGAAATGTTTGTAGTCGACTGAAAATTCTCCAACAGATAAATTTGCAGATAATCTTCGATTTTTCAAGATCTCTGTCCATAATCTTCACTAAGATCATCTTTTGCACGTTGTCTATCTTCTCTTGATCATAGAAGATTATTACTGACTTGATTTCTTGATATTTTATCTCTTTGACATTTGTAGATTGAACTTTGAACATTGTCTATCACTTGCATCCGTGGAAATTATCACTTGAAATTGCATTGGTCCTTTAATTAAAATCCTGAAATAATTTCTTAATCAATTCTATATATTTTATAATTAACAAAACATAAAGGAATTTTTATTTGTCAACCACCATTGGTCCAACAATCTCCCATTTTTTGATAATGACAAAACATTTAGAAATTGTTTAAGAAATTGAAAACAAAGAAAAATTGATCAAGATTTTTATGCCTTGTCTAATTGGTTAGTTAAACTCCCCCTTAATCAATAAATCAATGAATCCAATAAATTTAGCACAATTTCATAATCCAGAAATTTAATCAACGTGGAAACAATTTTTCTAGACAATAAGAATAAAATTACAAACTTCTGACTCCCCCTTTTTGTCATGATCAAAACAAAATTAGAATTTGCAAACTTCATGACAATTCAGAAACAAACCATAAAACAAAAAGCACACAAATATCCAAAATTTGCAAAGGACAAACCAACACGGAATGAAAATGTCAATGAAACAAAGAAACAAATATCGGTCGGGAACAAATGCAACAGCCATCAACGACGAGAAGCATCATCATGTCGACATCCTAACTTATCAAAAATCTTCTTAAGCATACTATGTTGTTCATCAACTCTTTTCGCCAACCGTATAAATATACTATGTATATCATCAACACGATCATTTAAATCTTCCAATTGATCGTGAATGTTATGAAGGCCCTCGTGAGAGACCTCACTTTGTCGCACATTACTTGGCCGAGAGCTACTTGGACGATCAGCAGCCCGCTTTGAACGTTGCCTCCTAGGTACTTGTTCATCTCCCAATGTCAAACCAAGTTTTGCCACATAAGCTGAATACACCCATCCTTTTCCAATTGTTTTCACCAACTTCATGCTTCTTAAATTGTAAGGTGTAAATCTCCAACTTTGGGGATATGGATAATGATTATAGGAACTAAAATCAACTTTTTGCAACTTGGCAATAAATGTAATCAAGGTAGCATATGGCATGCCTTTATGCTTTCCCGTGTTACTCTTAAGCTCGCCTCTTAATAAATTCGCCTTCTTCCTTATCATTTGCATAATCAGACTAGGAAAATTAATATGTCTTCCTTCTTCCAAATGTCATAGAATTTCCTTATCCAAAGTTGTAATATGGTTGTTACTTGCCTTCTTAGGATATATTACTCGATTAATAGCATAATGCAACAACCTATAATTCAGAGGCAAATCCATTGCCTCATAAGGTGGTTGGGAATGATCCAAACAAAGACTAACCAGTAATGCATCTCCCTTCTCTTCAGTATATCCATAATTGTTATCAGCTTCCTCATCAATGTCACCACCTTCATGTCTCAAAATATCAAAGTCTAATAAAGAGGCTCTAGGTATAACTACACCTCTCGGCAACTTAAACCAGATACTCAAATTTTCTTCGCATATGAAAATTTCTTTTCCATTTATACAAGATTTTAAATGAACTCCACTTCCACATTACTTCTAATAACAACAATATTGGCATAAAATTCTCGTACCATTTCCTCATATATCTCATCCGAAAAACCTAGAAAAAATCGCAAGCCTAAGCTATTGAGTTCCGTAAACAACATCATATACTCACTGTGATCTAACTCAGTCCATTCAAACTTCATAGAAGGAATAAGGACTTCATTTTTCAGTACCTTGTAATAGAGACTTTGAGCCTCCTTTGACACGAATCGGGACTCAACCTCATCATTCTCACGTTCTACACCACCCCGTGAAGAAGACCCACGAACTCGTGGTCTTTGAGGTGCTGCATCCACTTGCTTTCCTTTTCCATTACCCTTTCGTGGAGCCATTGTAGAAAACGTTAGGAGATAATTTGAACCAAAAACTGGGTTTGTACGAAGAACAGGGTATTTTGGAGGTTAGGGTTTTGGAAGTCAAAAAAGGGTATCTTAAGGAAATAAGAGTGATTTTGTTGAAATAATAGGGGGTTTTCGTTGAAATGCAGGTCGATTGAAGAAATTTCACAGATCTAGTCGACTAGAAGGGAGAAAATCGCAAGAGAGAAGTAGAGATGGGTTTCGGAAGTAGTGAAAACAATTTTGCAAGGAAAGAAAAAGATGATTTGTTGAGAGAAGAAGTTGATTTTGTGGTTAAGAAGGTGGATTGAAGACGAAAGTGTCGGTTTTTAAGAAATTTTAAGGGATGAGTCGACTAGAAGAAGGAAAACGCAAAGAAGAAGAGAATGAGTTTTTCGGAAATCTGAAGTGGAGAAAGTGTTTTTAAAGAAAGAAAAAGATGAGTTTTTGAAAGAGAAGTAAGATTTGTGTTTTTGGAAGTGAGGTGAAGTTTGAAAGAGTCGATTTTAAGGGTTTTGAGAAGATTAGTCGAGTGAGAGGGAAATAGAAGTAGAAGACGATGAACTCTTGAAATAAAGAGAAGAGAGGTTTTCGTATGATTTTAAAAAAAATCTCCGTGTATTTTCCCAGTTGACTGGTCCTGCTCTAGTCGACTAGCACAACACGTTCTTTATACCAGATGAACAAATAAAAAAATAACTCGACTAAATTCCTTAATACCAGTCGCCTCAAACTCCAATTAGTTGAGTGGAACCTTTCTCTAACACAAAATAATCAGTTCATAGCCTTAAGGTGAATGATGATGTACCTCTGATGGAATTGCAGATTTATCTAAATGATGACCATTTTGATGTACTAGTGTATGCAAGTAAATAAAATCAACCAAGAGAATTTAAATCACACATTCCAAGTTTCAATTTAATGTTTATGAAAACATCTTCTTTAAGAGGTTTAGTAAAAATATCAGCCAATTGATCACTAGACGAAACATGTTTCAAAACAATGTCACCTTTCAAACAATGATCACGAATAAAATGATATCTAATTTCAATGTGTTTTGTTCTACTATACAAAATTGGATTCTTACTCAAACAAATTGCACTGGTATTATCACAATAAATTGGAATATTTTTAATTACAATACTATAATCAAGCAATTGATATTTAAGCCAAAGAACTTGGGCACATGCACTTCCAGCTGCTACATATTCAGATTCAGCAGTGGAAATAGCTACACTTACTTGTTTCTTACTAGCCCAAGATATCAAAGATGATCCTAAGAAATGACATATACTACTAGTACTTTTTCTATCAATTCTACAACCACCATAGTCAACATCACTATATGCATACAAGTCAAAAGAATCACAACAAGGATACCATAAACCATGATTAACAGTTTTACTCAAATATCTAAAAATTCTTTTGCAAGCAGTCAAATGAGAAATTTTAGGACATGATTGAAATCTAGCACATAAACACGTAGCAAACATTATATCTGGTCTAGAAGCAGTTAAATATAAAAGAGAGTCAATCATACCTCTATAGAATTTTTGATCAACATCCTCTTCATGTTCAGATTTTTCCAAGACCAAATTTGATGCCATTGGAGTAGCTGCTACTTTGCATCCATCCATGTTGAACTTCTTTAAAAGCTCTTTGGTGTATTTGGATTGATGAATGAATATGTCATCTCTATATTGCTTGATTTGCAGTCCAAGAAAGAATTTAAACTCTCCCATCATGCTCATTTCGAACTCACTTTGCATTAAATCACTAAATTCTTTACACAAATACTCATTAGTAGCACCAAAAATAATATCATCAACATATATTTGACAAATTAACATATCTTCATTAACATGCTTTATAAATAAAGTGTTATCAACTTTACCTCTAATATAACCATTTTGAGTAAGAAAATCACTTAACCTTTCATACCATGCCCTTAGTGCTTGCTTTAATCCATAAAGTGCCTTCTTGAGTTTGTAGACATAATCTAGATGTTCATGATCTTCAAAACCAGGTGGTTGTTTGACATATACCTTCTCTTGAATGTATCCATTGAGAAATGCACTTTTGACGTCCATTTGATTCAACTTAATAGTTTTATGTGAAGCAAAAGCACATAATAATCTGATTGCCTCTAATCGTGCCACTGGTGCAAATTTCTCATTATAGTCAAGTCCTTCTTCTTGATAAAATCCTTGAGCTACTAACCTTGACTTATTTTTGACTGCTTCACCATTCTCATCATATTTTATCCTATTTATCTATTTGACTCCAATGATGGTTTTATTCTTTGGTGGTGCTACCAAATCCCATACATTATTTCTCTTGAATTGATTGAGTTCTTCTTGCATAGCCAGCAACCAATTTTCATCTTCAAGAGCCTCTTTAATGTTCTTGGGTTCCACTAGTGAAATAAAAGCTGAGTTGCTCATATATTTGTATGTATTCCTCCTAGTTCTTAAACCATCATTTAAGCCACCAATGACTTGCTCCATAGGATAATTCTTTGCTTTTGCCCAAGTTTTCATGATAGGAACATGATCTAATTTTTCTTCTTCAACATTGGTTTCTTTTTCTTCAACGTCATTTCCTAAATTTCCTGCATCATCATCAAAACAAACCTTCCTCGGGGGTGAAACCATATCATCGAATTTAACATGAATATTTTCTTCAACACTCCTAGTTCTATTATTATAAATTCTAAATGCCTGACTAGATAATAAATAGCCAAGAAACACACCAACATCAGATTTTGAATCAAATTTACCCAAATTGTTCTTTCCATTATTATGAATAAACACTTTACAACCAAAAGGATGAAAATAATAAATATTTGATTTCTTACCTTTCCATAGCTCATATGGTGTCTTGTTTCTGTCTCTTCTCAAATGTACTCTATTTATCACATAGCACACGGTATTGATTGCTTCCGCCAAAAAAGCTTTAGGAAGATTGTATTCATTTAGCATTGTTCTACTCATTTCTTCAAGAAAACGATTCTTCCTTTCTACTACACCATTTTGTTGCGGATTCCTTGGTGTTGAAAAATTGTACTCCATTGCATATTTATTGCATAACCTTTCAAATGGTTCACAATCAAATTCTCCTCCATGGTTGGTTCTTATTGCGACAATAGTCAAATCTTTTTCATTTTGTACCAACCTACACCACTTAGTAAATTCGTTAAATGCATCACTCTTATTAGCAAGAAATCTCACCTAAGTAAATATGAAAAAATCATCCACAATTACAAGTACATATAATTTTCCACTTAGACTAACATGCCTAGATGGTCCAATTAAATCCAAATGAACAACTTCTAAAATTCTAGATGTACAAATTTCTTTCTTTGGTTTGAAAGATTCTCTAATATGTTTACCCTTCAAACAAGATTCACAGATGATCTTTAACAAATTTTATCTTGGGCAAGCCCCTCACAATATCATTTTTTGAAAGTTTAGAAATTAAGGACAATGGTGCATGTCCTAATTTTCTATGCCATAAATATGCATTTTCTTTTAATGTTACTAAACACTTTTCATTGAAAGAACTATCATCATGTAAATTAACAATATAAGTATTTCCATGCCTCAAACCAATGAATGCAATATTTTCATCTTTCTTAACCATACAATGTGATGATTCAAATGTTACATTAAAATTCATATCACATAATTGAGAAACACTCAACAGATTATGTTTCAATCCATCAACAAGTAACACATTGTCAATGGTAGGCAAAGGTTACTTACCCACTTTACCAATACCAATGACTTTACCTTTGTTGTTATCTCTAAATGTGACATATCCTTGGCTCTTTGGTCTGATTTCTGCAAATAGATTCTTATCTCCACTCATATGCCTTGAACATCCACTATCAATGTACCAAGTGCTTGGTGGATTTTCATTCCTTGCTTGTACTTACAACAGAAACATTATTTCTTCTTATAGGTACCCAAGCCATTTTGGGTCCATTTTGGTTAGTCATATAAACCTCATTAGGAGGTGTTGTACCTTTTACCACCCAGATTTTCTTCACATCAATACATCTTCTAATACTTTTACAAGTAATTTCATTATGACCATCATTCAAACATCTAGCACATTTAGCAACTGTTCCATCTTTGGTGAATTTTGAAATTAGTGAGCAATCTCTATCAAAAAGATCATATCCTAAACCTTGTTTAGAAATTGAATATCTTTGTAAAGACAACATCTTTTCAAACTTCTCATTTCCATTAACAAATTTTCCAACCACATAAGAAAACTCTTTTATAAGTCTATCAAGTTCTCTAGTAAGATTTTCTTTTTCAGCAAGGCATGCAGAATGATCTTCCTTAGTACAATCTAAATCATCAATAGTTTCATGCAGAACACTATTTTCAGCAACAAGTTCTCTTATCCTTTTCCTCAATTTCTTGTTAATATCAATAGCTTCTTCAAAATCAATTTGCAAAGCAGTAAAAGAATCTCTAAGATCTTGATCAATAATCATTACCTCATCCTCATCATCACTTGTCATGGAGCTACTTGTCATAAGAGCTAAGTTGTTTTCATCATTGCTTTGATAAGCTTCCTCATCATCGCTCCAAGTGGTTACAAGACTAGCTTTCTTTTTACCTTTGTCACACTTATCATTTTTCTGGAAAACGGAAGAACTTTTGCATTCTCTAGCATGATGTCCTCTTTTTTCACATTTCCAACATTCTTCATTGCTCTTCTTTTCCTCATAACTTTTGGTCCTTCTTTCCATGGTGTACTTCTTTTTATCATCATTTCTTCCACCACGTAATTCTCTCTTCCTATTTTTAAGTAGTCCCTTGAATTTTCTCAAGTTTCTAGCATACATTGCTAGCTCTTCATCTTCTTCCTCCTCATCTAATTCTTTATCACTTTCATCCATAGAAGAAGTGTTAGCTTTAAAAGCAATTGATTTTTGTGGCTTACCTCTACCTCCTCTTGATTTGAGGATTATCTCATAATTTATGAGTGATCCCACCAACGCATTGAATTCCAAGCGATTGAGATCTTTAGACTCTATAATTGTTGTGACTTGTGAGTCCCATTCTTTTGGTAGTGACCGAAGGATCTTTTTCACCTTCTCGCTATCCGTCATATGCTTTCCAAGATTTCCTAAATCATTTATAATTTCTGCAAAACGATCAAGCATAGTAGAAATAGACTCACCTTCCTTCATGAAAAACATTTCGTAATCATGGAGTAACATGTTGATCTTGGTTTCTCGAACTTGATTGGTTCCTTCATGAGTGATGCGGAGTCTCTACCACATTTCTTGAGTACTTGTGCAAGAGTTCACTCGATTTCTCTCCTCAACAGTGAGTGTGCAATAGATCAACTTCATGGCTTTTGCGTTGATATAAGCTTGCTTCCAATCGTTGTCGTCATACTCCAGCTCTGTCTTTTTCTCACCATTTTCATTCAATGGTACATGTGGACCGAAGATGATGATTTTCCAGTACTCTACTCCCTCGCTTATGATATGGTACTTCATAGGATTTTTTCAAGAAGAATAGTTAGAACCATTAAACAAAGGAGGACGATTATTAGTATTACCTTCTTCCGCCAGATTGTTATGTGTCATACTGAACGCCATCCCTGGATGAATCTGCTCTGATACCAATTGAAAGCGATCTAGAAGGGGGTTGAATAGATCGTTTAATCTTTTCTGCAAAGATCTACAAAAATTAACAAGTTAATACACAAACAATCAAATAGATTAAACAAAGAAAGTAGGAAAGAATGACAAACACTGTTTTTATAGAGGTTCGGTGCTAAGACCTACGTCCTCTACCTAAGCTCCTACTTAAGATTTGGCAAACTACTACATTGTACACTTTTTAGTTCAGTGTGAACTTTTACAACAACTTGAATTCCGGCTCAAGCAACACCTCACAACCCGATTTGATTTTCGGCACAAATCCAACCTCACCAATAATTTTCCTCTAACCACTAAGCTTACAAAAAGATGATAGAAAACAGAAGTAAAGCTCAAGATAGCTAGATACACTTGAATGTGCTAAGAGAATTGAGAGTAATAATATGAGAAATATGAACTATGATCAGTATGCTTTGCTATTTTCGGCACAAATCGATCTCTTGGTGTTCATCTATTTATTTGCAGGCTTCTGGATCAATATAGACATTGGAAATCCTCTTGTAGCCGTTGAAGATCTCTTATGAACGTTGAAAATTTTTTTTCTTCCCGTTTTAGAATCATTGAATTCGTTAGAATGTTATCTGTTGTGCTGCTAGTCGACTAGAAGAGATGATAGTCGACTGGTCGACTAGTGCTAGTCGACTGGAACCAGTGTCAGTCGACTGGAACAAACGTTTTTGCTAAAACACTCATCTTCGCTCTTCGATCAGTCGACTGGAATGATTATAGTCGACTGAAAATATTTGTAGTCGACTGGAACTAACGAAAATAATCTCCGCTCTTCGAATAGTCGACTGGAATGATTGTGGTCGACTGGAAATGTTTGTAGTTGACTAGAAATTCTCCAACAGATAAATTTGCAGATAATCTTCGATCTTTCAAGATCTCTATCCATAATCTTCACTAAGATCATCTTTTGCACGTTGTCTATCTTCTCTTGATCATAGAAGATTATTACTGACTTGATTTCTTGATATTTTATCTCTTTGACATTTGTAGATTGAACTTTGAACATTGTCTATCACTTCCATCCTTGGAAATTATCACTTGAAATTGCATTGGTCCTTTAATTAAAATCCTGAAGTAATTTCTTAACCAATTCTATATATTTTATAATTATCAAAACATAAAGAAATTTTTATTTATCAACCACCATTGGTCCAACATCTTTTAACTGTTGATATCTTCATGACTGCTCATCGCCAGGTCAATTTCATACTCTCATTTCTAACTCAAGATATTACGTCTTCCACCATCTTAAAATTGAGGTAGATGTTGAGAATACTCTAAAATAACATATACAAATCTTCTTGATTTGTAATAATTCCTTGATTTGTTCTAATTAATCTATTTTCTTTATTTGTTTATATGAAATTATGTATAAATAAAAGTTCATTCCTATCTAGTGAATCATTCCTATCTAGTGAACACACAATATATAAGAGCAATACTCTTTTTATTTTCTTCAATTTTAAGATTTCTAAATTGAATAATTCAAGTACAATGGTGTCCTCGTAAAGAAGAATTAGAGAATTTAACAAATTTGATCCTAGTATGGAGGGAAGCCATATATCATACTAGATTTTTATACTTTTATTATTTTCTAATAGCCAAGCACATTCCTCATGAAGCAGCCAAAGTGAAGCACATCCCTTATGAAGCACCCAAAGCGATTTAAAATTGCTACTCCAAATGAACAATGAATTATCATTGCTATAAACATAAAATATTATTTTTTAAAATAATATTTAGCTTGTCGGACTTCAATAGGATTCTTGAATATTAAGAACTTCTCGATATTAGGGATTTATAATTGCAGTAAATAAGAATATTTCGTAGGCCTAACTATAGTAGGAAATCAATACTATTTCTTTTCCTAATTAAAGTAGGAGATTGATATTACTATATTTTCCTTTTATTTATTTTTAGAAAATTTCATAGTCATGCGTGGTTGACTAAGAATTAATGACTCTTTATATATGTAATTCCTTTGGATATTTTTCAAAAAATTAGAATAAAAATTAAATCCTTTGATCTATTTGAAGGTTGATCCCTTGAAGTGATTAAATCTTTTTATCTTACCCTTAATTTTTTGTATTATTTGTCTAATTTCTTTAGATAAAACATATGATTATTATCAGTTGATATCATAGCAATCCTTTTAGGAATTCACTTTAGCTACTTTATTCTGGTTCCATTAAAAAAAAAGCCCTTGATTGAAAACCAAAAATATAACTTAGGAATTATAAATTTGTAGTATAAGCGCGTAATGGCTATTAAAACTTCTATGAATCAACAATTTGAAGAATTTGGGCAGAAGTTGGAATATAACTCGTAGAAATTAGAAAGAGTTAACTCAACAGCCTTAGTAAAACCCAACAAAAGGGGATTAGTAATTTAAATAACAAAAAATTGACATTTTCTGAGGTTGGAGGAAGAAGTTATTAGGAACGTAATTACGACTATGTCCACATGAAGGTGAAATTTCCCATATAAAAAGGAGATCTAATTGGTTAGATTTCTATGGCTTTTTGTTTTTTTGCTTCCATAGAATTATAGAAGATGATAAGGTAGAAATCGCTTTAATCAAATTAAAAGAAGATGATATTTAATGGTATGATTGGTGTGAAACTTGTCATGAAATTCCTTCAGGGGAATAATTTATGAAAGACTTCTTGTTCATTTTAAGCCATCTAAATATGAGAATATTAATAGGGAGCTTGCTAAGATTCGCTAGAACTCTATTGTTTTGGAGTATTAAGGTCAATTTGAGTGATTATCCAATTAAGCTAAAGATTGGGGTAAAAGGCAATTGGTGGAGACTTTAATTCATTGAAGGTTTGAATTTTGACATTCATGCTTAAGTTGAGGCTCACAAAACTGGAACTATTCCTGCTACAGTTTTTTTCCTAAGGTTGCTAGAGGAGAAAATTAACATAGATAACAATAGTGCCAATAAGGATGGTAATAAATTAATCATTACTAAGTCAATTGCCCTAGTTAGTTGGAATACTAATAAACACCTAACCTACAAGGAGCTTAAAGAACGATTAACAAAAGGTTTATATTGGTGTTGTGAAGAAAAGTAATAAAGGGAGCATACTTTCAAACAAGGAAAACTTTGGATAATTAAACTAATCAAAAGTGAACTAGAGGTTAAGACTATTGATTATGCTAAAGAAGATACCAATGATAAGGAGATTATTGTATGAATCACACAAACAAATCTTGAACTAGTTGGCTATTCTAATCCTCAAACTATGAAGATTAAAGGGTTCTTGAAAGGCCAATATATTACTATTTTAATTGATACCAGTAGAACTAACCTTTTTTTTATTACAAGTTTGTTCAAAGATTGACTTATCATATCAAACATTATTAAAAGTTCGAGGTAAAGGTCACAAATGGGCAAGTTTTAACTTGTGATAATAAGTGTTCTATAGTGAAGCTGGTTATGCATTTTTTCTTGCTACCATTAAAAGATTGTAAAGTGGCAACGAGAATGAATATTAAGTTTAGAGATATTTCGTAAATATTTTTCAAATTGACCATTAAATTTTTCCTTAACAAAATTAAACGGTCCTCAAATGCATACATGACAGGAAGATCTAGATTTTTGCTAGCCACATAATGGAAAATATTTTTCGAGAAACAAACTATGGGTTTCTAGTACAACTATGATGCATTAATTAAAATTATATATAATCTTCACAAGATAAAGTGTTCAACCCTTTCTTACGGAATTGATAGATATTTTTATAGAACCACAAGTATTTCGTCATTGAATCACATAACCATATGATATCAGTTTTTTTGGGGAATGCATCAAGTATCCTCACCTTCAAAAGATATAAGTTGAAAAATTATTAATGACAAGCTTGAAGTATAGATCATAAAGTCTAGTGTTAGCTCCTAATTCTCTTATGTGTTATTAGCACACAAAAAGGATGGATCTTGATGTATATGTGTTCAATACTGAGTAGTAAATAAAATCATAATAAAATACAAGTTTCATGTTCCTATGGTAGAAGAGTTGCTTGATAAACTTGGAAGTGCTTAATTTCCTACTAATCTAGATTTACAATATGACTATTATTAAATTCAAGTACATAAAGATGATGTTCAAAAATCTACTTTCAGAATGTACGATGGTCACTATAACTTTTTGGTAATGCATTTACGATTAATCAATGTATCATCCTCTTTTTAAAGTTTAAGGAATGATATCTTTCGTGTTCTATCTTTGTAAATTTATTCTCTTTTTTTTTGGATGATATTCTAATATATAACTCATATGAAGAAATCAACAAATTACATTTAGGGGTTGTCTTCATCTTCTTAGGGATCAGTATTTTTTTTATTAAAAATCAAAATGAAATTTTGCATAAAACATGGTGGAATATTATAAACATGTTGTTTCTCAAAAAATTCTTGCAGTTGATACTTCCAAAATTCAAGGGATGAAAAGGTTTTCACTTTCAAACTCAATTAAAACTTTACAAGGATATTTAGGACTTACTAGTTAGTATAAAAAAAATGAAATAAAATTTTAATGCTCCATTACAAATATTTGTCTTTGCTGAAGTAGGACGACTTGTCGTTTTTGGTGAACTAATGACACTCAAAATCATTCATGATGGCGCAATAACAATCTCTCATTATATAAATTCAACCCTTAAAAAAAAACCCTTGCCGCCAATTCCAAAATTCAAGGGATGAAAAGGTTGTCACTTTCAAACTCAATTAAAACTTTACAAGGATATTTAGGACTTATTAGTTAGTATAAAAAAATGAAATAAAATTTTAATGCTCCGTTACAAATATTTGAAATCTCTTTGCTGAAGTAGGACGACTTGTCGTTTTTGGTGAACTAATGACACTCAAAATCATTCATGATGGCGCAATGACAATCTCTCATTATATAAATTCAACCCTTTAAAAAAACCCTTGCCGCCAATTCCAAAATTCAAGGGATGAAAAGGTTGTCACTTTCAAACTCAATTAAAACTTTACAAGGATATTTAGGACTTACTATTTAGTATAAAAAAATGAAATAAAATTTTAATGCTCCATTACAAATATTTGTCTTTGCTGAAGTAGGACGACTTGTCGTTTTTGGTGAACTAATGACACTCAAAATCATTCATAATGGCGCAATGACAATCTCTCATTATATAAATTCAATCCTTTAAAAAAACCCTTGCTGCCAATTCCAAAATTCAAAGGATGAAAAGGTTGTCACTTTCAAACTCAATTAAAACTTTACAAGGATATTTAGGACTTATTAGTTAGTATAAAAATGAAATAAAATTTTAATGCTTCATTACAAATATTTGTCTTTTTTTCAAGTAGGACGACTTATCGTTTTGGTGAACTAATGACACTCAAAATCATTCATGATGGTGCAATGACAATCTCTCATTATATAAATTCAACCCTTTAAAAAAACCCTTGCCGCTAATTCCAAAATTCAAGGAATGAAAGGGTTGTCACTTTCAAACTCAATTAAAACTTTACAAGGATATTTAGGACTTATTAGTTAGTATAAAAAAATGAAATAAAATTTTAATGCTCCGTTACAAATATTTGAAATCTCTTTGCTAAAGTAGGACGACTTATCGTTTTTGGTGAACTAATGACACTCAAAATCATTCATGATGGTGCAATGACAATCTCTCATTATATAAATTCAACCCTTTAAAAAAACCCTTGCCGCTAATTCCAAAATTCAAGGAATGAAAGGGTTGTCACTTTCAAACTCAATTAAAACTTTACAAAGATATTTAGGACTTACTAGTTAGTATAAAAAAAATGAAATACAATTTTAATACTCCATTACAAACATTTGAAATCTTTTTGCTGAAGTAGGACGATTTGTCGTTTTTGGTGAACTAATGACACTCAAAATCATTCATGATGGCGCAATGACAATCTCTCGTTATATAAATTCAACCCTTTAAAAAAACCCTTGCCGCCAATTCTCCCCCAATATGGCCGATTTCGAACCTCCCTCATTCTCTCTCGGGGTGGACGACCCCGTCCCCGATTCCGAGTCCCACATACCTACCTCCGTACACCATCCTAGCTGCAGTACCTTCGAACTCCATCATGACCTAGTAGTAGATCAAGAGGGTGATTTCGAGGTTGAGGTTATGAATTCGAATCCTGCCCCTGAAACTGAAACCGACCCGCCGCGTGTCCTCAGGAGGTTGAGGCGGGGACCTACAACCGAAGGTTCAAGAACGGCAATGGAGGAATTGAAGAGGGTTTGTTGTGATAACGACGACGAGGACATTGAAGAATTCTCTTCACAAGAAGGTAACAATAATACTCGGAGTTTATGAAATGACTGAAAATGCAAATATGTTAAAATTTGAGAAGGATGAGATGGCGTTGAGATCTTTGTTTGAATTGATTTCTTTTTTGCTTTTGTGGATAATTTTTCTTTTTTGGGGACGAAGTTGTTTTTTCCTTTGTTTTTGCCCCCCTAATGTAGTTATTGTGCGCTGTAGCACAATGGAGAACTGGAAGCTAATTTATCTGCGTTATTTAGTCAATTTCACAACATCACTTGTACTGTGATGAAATTCAGAAGGAATTAATCCCTGGGAGTGGTTCCTCACGATTTTCGTACTTTAGAACTTCTATCTGCCTTTATGCTGTTCCAATTTTTGCATCGATAGTAATCTCTTTTGTGATAGTTTCATTGTAAATCACTTGTAATTTATGCAAGGAATTTGCTTTTTGGCCTTTTAGTAATGAAGGGGTCCGATCTATTCTTATTTTGCCTTACTTTAGGATTGCCTAAATCTTTATTCTGTTTATTATGACTTCCCTCGCATGCCAAAATGTTTCCACGGGGAGCTATGGATTACTCTGCTAAAAGTTGCCCTTCTACAGTTTATGTCGATTGGGTCTTTGCTGATCAACTTTATTAATATATGGAAAGCTATATATTAATTTCCATATATTACTTGGGTATGATATCTATCCCTAGACACTAGATTAAGGTTTGTGACAGTCTAAGTTGTTCTTTTATTGACAGATGCATGTCCAGCAGCACGATACAGCTCTGTTTGTAGTAGTTCAAAAGTTCCTTTGCGTGGAAATGAGGTTTTCACCACTCAACGGTCGAGCCGGGGCAAGGCAAAGAATAAAGAACTTGTATCCAATTCCTTTGCCTCGTCTGGTCCAGAGACTGGTTGCACCGGCTTAGTATTTCCAAAATTAACCACCAGTCCTCTTCGAAGGTTTCAATTAATTGATTCCAGTTCTGATTCTGATCCTGAGGAGCCCTCTGCTACGAGTGAACATAAAAGAAAATCTTTGATGGAGAAGCATCAAAATAAAGATTTGTGGAAAGATTTCTGTCCTATTAAGAGCTTTCATATCTCAACACCAGTTTTAGATGAGGTTTGTGAAGAATATTTCAAGTCTATTCGAGATAACAAGACTACTCAGGAACTAGGAAATGAACTTTGTCCAGATGGAAGTCTAGGCTGTTATCAACCAACAAATAACATTCCGGGCCTCAAGCATTGCTGGAATTCATCCAATCCTCTTCCTCCTGCATATCATTATTTCTTCCACGATGATCCAAGGATCCAGAAGTTGGTTCGCAGTCGCTTACCCAACTTTTTCCCTTTGGGCGTGGTTAACAATGATGGAGATCAGCAGCATACTGAAACAGCTATTGATTACATGTAAATTGCTTCACATCCTATCTGCTCAGTATCTACTCACATGAAGTGCTTTATAACTTGTGACTTCTGTTTTTTTTTTCAGGAGTCAGTTTACTTCAAAAGCTTCCAAACAAGGAAGTCAGAAAAATCAATGCAAGAAAGCCTCAACAAAGGGAGCAAGTAAAAAGTCAAATGCCAGGAAAGTCTCAACTGCCTCTGAAGGCTGGGTGGACCCCAAAGGTACTGCTGCAATTCCAATGGATGCTGGAAAACGGCGGGTTCATTCAAATGGTCAAGCTGCTGGTCATTGGTATACATCTCCAGATGGAAAAAAGGTATGCTACATTGTTGTCTAGTACAATGCAAAGCGTTTTATCATTGATATTTCATCTGGTGTTTGCATTTATTTGGTATATCTATGTCTGGCCTATCAATATTCCTTCAGTTAGGACATTTTTTATCATTAAACTCGGAATATAAAAAAGAATTTCTTAGTAAACTTTAAGGATCTGCTAGTACTTGTAAAGCGAGAAGAAAGAATGGCGGTAGTTTCAGTTTTGTACTGCATTGTACATTGTGTCGTGGTTACGATCATGCCTTAGTTTCTAATTTTACCAATGATGAACCTGAGTGAACATGGCAATTGAATAAATCTCCTCGTGATTAATTTGTCAGACTAGATTAAGATATTGGTATATTCTGTAATTATTCATGGTTCCTGTGTTGATATTCTTTTTGACCCTAACTTCCTAGTCATGTTTATTCTTCTGATCTTTTGAATACATGCATATATAATCCCCTGCAGATTTATGTCTCCAGAAGTGGGCAGGAGCTATCCGGTCGAGTTGCCTACAGACATTATAGAAAGGTTAATTTAGAAACCATTTTATCCCTTTCACCCACAAAACATTTTGACCTTCTAAAAGGCATCATGTTGCGACTATGTAAATACCTGTATCAACTGAACCACTGAATTTGTTATCAACAGGACAATGGAGGGTTTAAAAAGTCTAAGAAGAAGACTATTTCCAAGAGGAGAAAAAGCTAAGAGGTTGACAACTACGGACGCGCCATAAATGTTCTGTGGTGTGCTTTCTTGTAATGATTGTTATGCACAATAAAATAGAAGCAGTTCCAATTTGCTCATTTGGGTGCTATGTTCCAATTTTGGCCGATCTTAAAATATTACACAAGTTGCTTGGTTGGCTACAAAATCAACTACTGCTAATCTTTGATTTATACTTTTTAATTTTATTTAAGGTAATCAAGATGGTGGCTATATAAGGTTTAAAATGCTCTGGATTTATGTTGGAAAAAGTTAAAAAATAGGATCTTTTATAAGGGAATTCATATGAGAAGTAAAAATGCATAAACAGGAACCACAAACAATACGCAAAATATTTGGGGCCTTCAAACTTTGCCCTTTCGCTTAACTTGTAGGGAATTTGCTGCCACAATACACTTTGTAGTTGACATTGTCAAAATGATAATAGTTGTAGCAAAGCCAAGACTTTTTAACTTTTTACATGAAGATGTTGATGGAACTCAACTGTACCTTTTCATTACTTCTTCATTTCCTACTATCCTATGTAAGATATTTTGAACTAACCAGACAGTAGAGATGATTGGAACCTTTCTTTATAGCTTCTGTGTATGCTCACAATATCTAAAACCTAGAACTAAGGTGTTCTTTTCTCTTCTGAGTGCTAGATTACAGCTGTGAATTCGTGGGAGAAGCCTTCCTTCCCAGTATAAGCTTGTATGCCCTGGAATCCATGACAATGAAAATGACGGACAGGACATATAATGAATCAAATTTTTAGGAGGCTACAATCGAAACTCATTGCAACACAATTACTTCACACCGCAAAAGCATCAATGCACAAACACTAGTCAAAAGAGAAAAAGAAAAAGGATTTCAAATGAAAGTTAGAAGTGTACGAGTTAAGATCCTCGGTCTTGTTTCTGATATCCCTCGACCAGAGAACTGGGTCAGTGTTCTTAGGCAATGATTCTTGTTGTTGGGTTTTCTCCCTTAGCCACTGCTCAGCTTTATTGCACTCATCAAGGATCTGAGAGAACACAATAATTACATCATCAGATACGGTCAAACTAAGCGTCTCTACTAGTTTCAGTCCCCCTTACCGATTCTTTATCCTGAGGTTGGAGAGAATCCACAGACGTCCGATAGTCCACAATGTTCTTTACCAAATCCCTCGTAGCTTGTGCCCTTGCCTCTTCATCTCTGTATCTGTTCTCAATTGGGTCCACCAGCTATTTCAAATTAGAACCAAAAGGGCATGGATAAAAGATTGGATCAGGGGGTCAGCCATGTAGTATAATGGATAAAATGTTGGAAATTCAGATACAGGGCAGATTATTGCCTTCTTAAGATCCTCCATTTTCATGCTATAAGCATTCTCTGTTTCATCATCACCTTCATCGTAAAGCCACTCCTCTGTATCCTGTAGACTCTTGGCAATTCCTTCTTTCTCCTGATCACTAGCAAAGCTCCGATAGGTGTTTAAAAGCTGAATATATTCTTGTGGTCAGTATATTTTCATTCCTTGTGTAAAGCTAGTCGTAGGGTATGTTTTTTGCTATTAAGGCAAGTAATTTACAACTCACCATTCAAATAAGCCCCTGAAAAGGGCGTATTAAACTGAAGATATAATGCTTTTATACAACATATCCCATGCTTGTCTAAATTAGTCATTTGAGCATTTACCATATCCATACAAATGAAAAGAAAAAATGGTACTGAAGTGATGCAGGAGCATTTACTAGAAGTGCATCATTTTCCAGGAAAGCATGCAATATCCAGTCAGAAATTTGAGGCTCTACCTTTTCACGCATTTCATAAACATATGACTCCAAAGAATTCTTTCGATCCTTTGCCTGCTCTACAGCTCTATCATGTTGGGCTAACTCAAGCTCCTTCTCTTGGGCTCCTGAAATCTCAGCCATAGTCATTCCTCCATATATATTCTCACTGACTGGTATCTCAAGCCTCGGACTGGCTTTTCCATTATCCTGCATTAAACAAATAAATTATGATTCTAAAGAAGCTATTCCAGTACATACCAGTCTTTTCTCTTGTAACCTAATGATTTTTAGTAACCTTTGAAAAGTATTAGCGGATAATCTCTAGATATCTTTGCTCAAAATAAGTGAAGAAAATTCCTTACTTCCATCATTTTAGCGGTAAACAGGCCCAACGTTTGGGCCTAATCCCTTCAAAAAACAAAATGGATCCTCCAATAGACAGCAAGATATGTACAAATAAATTATGCAATTCCTAAGGAACTTACGGAAGCATCTGATAATTCGGTATTGGTATTATCCTCATCAATATTTGCAAACTTTGCTGCAGAACCAAAAGATCCAGAATCAGCTACCATCCCATCAGTATCTGAGTGCAAATTAGCATTCCTCCTCGAATCCTCTAAGGTATCTTCCACTAACTGAAGCAGCAAGATTTATCTCAAATGAGAAGTATCTCAGAAAATCAAGATATAGATAGACTGGAGGAAAAAGCTACCTTAGCTGACTCAACACTGACAATTCCATGGAGATTTAGCTGAACTTTGACTTTAACTCTAGCCTTTTCACTGTACGAGCCTTCGAAAGGACCAATCTGAAATAAAGATTCAAGATCAAGTCATGAATTATTGTGCTTCACATTTAAAACTTACTTTCTGGATTACAGGATCTTTGAAACAATCTGCGAGACAAATGAATACTTGCACATTCTCTGTCTTACAAAAGTATTAACACAGTATCAAGGTATATAAGCTTCTATGTTCATGTCATCACTTCTGCCAATTTATCAGTTTAGAGACAATTTTCAATCAACACAATTTCTTTTGGACTGTATGACATTACATTCCCAAATCGCAAGAAATGCAGAAGGCACAACATCAGCTATCAAATCAAACTTCTTGGTAGCACACATCATTGGAAGTAGCCTCCTCCTTGACAAACTCCAAGTCAAATATAAAGTTTTCCTGATTCATAAGATACTATGCTCAATTTGATAGTTATTGCTAACAAAGTTTATCTCCCTGCCTGAAGAGTTCCATCTTGAAAACAATGCAGAAGAGTATGGGCATCAGATTCTGAAGAAATGCTTCATCCAACAGCATTCACACAATAGCCTCATGATTTTATGAAAACATACAAACTTAATAGCATAATCAGAAAATTTCCTTTTAATTTCAATAAACTTTTTACTCACTAAAAAACGGGTGGAATCCTCGATTTGATGACGGCAAACATGGACTATTAAACCATTGACATGAAACCATAACTTTGCTAAAAAGTATCATTCTCTGGAACATGGAGAATTAAGTACGAAAGATTACTATGCATATGATGATATTGGGGTGGTACTTATCACCATATTATGAGTATTGGAACAAAGGAGAAAAGTGAAACAAGAAACATGAGCTGCATCACTTACAGTAAATAAACTAATTTTGGAAGATACGCCAGGGGGCAATTCATCTGGATTAGCATAGAAAGCTTCCAAATTAAATGACTTGGGTCGTTGGAATGCCAAGATTTTGATACTTGGAATGGGCTGGCCTTTTGTAAACAAAATGTTATTTGACCCAGTAATTATTGGGCCTTCCTCTGATGAGAATCCAATGGAGAATGGTAAAGAATCCTGGACCTACATATGATACAAATGGCCAACAGAAATTATCTCAGGGAGCAGTAATTCCACATTGCAGATAGAAATGACAAACCTGAGTACAGATACACATAAAGAGAGAAACTAAATTCACAACAACTAAACTAAAGTATGTAGTTTCTTATTGCTGCGGAAAAGTAAAAGGGTACGCAATAATGTATCCTACCTAATGCAGCAGTTGATTTGAGATTCATTAAAGAAGCACAGCTAATTTATTGGTAAATAATCAATGGTACATGTAAATCTAGTTCCTTAATAACTATTTTACCACAGCTACACCATAAACAGAAAGTAGCAAGGTAATATAACTAAGTGAAATAAAAAGCAAGTCAACAACAAGAGCGTGTATGTTGACTTGAAAATTATCTTGAGTTGACAATGATCTTTAAATACTAACCTCATAATCTCGGACTCGAAAAACTGGACTAAGCATTGCACACTGAAGAGCACATCCACGTGCAACACATTCACTTGCATTAATTGTACGGCTGGGTTCTTTCCCAAATAAAGACGCTAACAACTTTGTGATAGCAGGTATCCTAGACCCTGATCCAACAAGCTCAATCGAATGGATCTTGTCCACGGATAACAATGAATCAGCTATAGCTTTTCTGCAAGGAACACTAATCCTCTCCAATAAACCTGAAGCCAATCTCTCAAATTCCTCCCTCTTGATAGAACCTTTAACATCTTTCTCATCCATCAAGCACTCAATATTCAAAGGGGCCTCTGCATTTGCACTCAAAATTTTCTTCAACTTTTCACAAGCAGCCCTTAACCTAATACATGCCCGGACATTAGAAAGGACATCTATTTTGTAGTGCTCCTTGAACTGTAAGACAAAATAATTAAACAAAATATCATCAAAGTCTCTCCCTCCCAAGCTGCTGTCAAAGGCATGAGACAATATCCTCATTTGTCCAGCTTCAAATGAAACAATAGAGACCTGGGTATCAGAATGACCAATGTCAACAAATGCAACATAAGTTGGTCCTCCATTGGAGAAATCTGTTTTATAGATCCCGTAACTAAGAGCAGTTGCAGTGCAGTCATGCATCAACCTCAAAGGCTTCAACCCTGCGATCATTGCAGCATTTAAATATGCCCGTCTCTGTAAATCAGTAAAATATGATGGTATCCCAATTACACAGTCTGCTATAGGCATTTCCAAGTTTTTCTCTGTTATGTCTTTCAAATGAGAAAAGAGCATTGCCATTATCTGAACTGGTGTAAATGTATGTCTTGCACCCAAATATCTCAAGTGGACGAGAATGCCACCATCTTGTCCTTCAGAAGTTTCAAATGGTAACATCCTCAATTCATTTTGGACATCAGGATCCTTGAAGTTGCGACCAATCAACTTCTTGACCTGAGATATTGTGGATTTTGGGTTCATCATGGCAGAGGCAGCTCCTGCAGACCCAATAAACCGCTGTTTCTCCCCAAAACATATCACAGCTGGGGTTTCACGCTTTGACTCGTCATTCAACAACACATCAATGCCCCTTTGCTTCACAGCAGCAATGACACAGTTTTCATTACCAATGTCAAAGCCAACCACGCTCATTTCAATTCAACAAGAATGTGAGCCGTGCAAAAGAAAATAACAGCACAACTCGCAGGGAATATTCGCAATCCACTTCCCGCTGCGCGCAAAAGCAAAAGAAAAAAGGAAGATTAAAAGAGAAACCGAACTTTATAGTGAACACTAAATTTTCAAACGTTAGATTCTAAATGCTTAGGAGGAAATTGGAACCGATTAACATATACTTGATGTCAACTCCTTTCAAGCATCTAAACCCTGAAAAAGACCCATCATATGAGAACCTTGACATTCTCTCTCATTCCCTCGTTTTCTCAGGAATTAAAGAAAAACACATCCAACAACAAACAAAAATTGACAATATCACAACAATTTGCTCTAAAGTGAAGCACGTAGATGATTAAGAAGAGAGAGAGAGACGTCAGGTACCTGAATCACAGATACTTGTTTTCGATGGAAAGTTAAAGAAATGTTAGTGACAGACAAGAATCGAAGAGAAGGTGAGCAATGAAAATGAGACAATATCGGCGCAGCGTTCGCGGAGGCATTGGCAGCTTCCGGAAACCAAGAATTTTTGGGAGCTCTATTCGTAAATAACGTTTCCCTAAACTATGTCGTTTCGTTAATTTCTTTATACGGGTCTCAAACTCTCAATACCTCCGGTTCTTGAATTACTTTTATCTTTTTTACAACGGGATACAAAAATCAGTAAAAACTAACGTAGTGTTTGGTTGACGTCGTGAATAGGGACAGTGGACAAAACAAAGAAATCATGTCCCTCATAGTTGTTTGGTTCACGTTTTCATGTTTTTGTCTTCTGCCTCCGGTAGACATGGACAAAGATTTCAGTCCATTACAAAACCAGAGGACAAAAACCATTTGTTCCTGTCTACTGGACCAAAAGGCGTTCACTCCTCCGAAATCACCCCTGTGTTTCGTCCTTGCTTCTTTCTCGCAACTAAATAGTTCATAATAAAATTGTCAATTAATTACATATTTCTAATCATATTAAGGACCAACGACATTTTTGTCATTGTCACCATTTGTTCGTTCTGTTCATTGTAACCAAACACATTCTGTTTACGGGACGGAGACAGAAATTTCTATTCTGTCCACCACAACCAAACACCTCACTATCTCTCATTTTTTTCCGGTCCATCCTGTTCCGTTCCGTTTACAGATACCATAGACAGCAACCATACGCAGCGTAACACTTGATTTGATTTCATGTATGATAATGCAAAGGAAGAAGAATCAGACGATGCACTCAGGGTATCCGAATATGTCATGTCTGCAGGAGCTGAACCAAAGACTTACAATCACGTAATTAAACAAGGAGTGTGACAAGGTCTAATGGATGAAGAGATAAAGGCAATAGAGGAAAATGAAACTTGGTTGCTAGTAGATCTACTTAATCTAGAAACCAAAGTAGTAGACTCGAAGTGAATCTATAAGGCAAAGCTAAATCCTGATGGATCTGTCAACAAGTATAAAGCTAGATTGGTTGTAAGAGGGTATAAGCAAGAATATGGAGTGAACTACACTGAAACCTATGCATTAGTGGCAAGACTTGACACGGTGAGACTACTTGTAACACCCCACTCTCATATGACTCGGCCTGACATCGAGGGTGATATCCGAGCCCGTGCCCTGCGAGTGTGGTGTGCTACATCACTCAGTCAAAACTCCGTATACATTTTTTTTGACACATACACACATATTATATATTATGCGGAAAACAATTTACATAAACAATTAAATGGCCTCGGGGGCCCTTTTCATAAATACAATTTAATTCAGTCTGTTGACTTTACAACATGACCTAATCATTTGTACCTAATCATTTGTACAAAATTTCGAAAAACACAATTATTCTCGACACTCATCGCAGACGCTTAACTGATCCCGACCTTTTATCTCGCTCATATGTGGTTGCTATACGCTCGTTGCCTAACGGGGTATTCTTCTGGGTCCTGAAAAATAATTGCAAATTTTAGGTGAATTTTGCAAACTCAGTGGGGTAACCATCATTGATGATTCACTCAATTCATGCAACTCATCAATTCACATAACATATATTTTCATTGTTGCATGTCTGATCACATTTCACAATTTCACTTGAGTACAGACAATTTGATGCATTTCATTCGATTAGACATTCATAACCAATTGATTTAATACAACACGCAAGCATAATACAATTGTTTCATAATCTACTTTCAGAAATATCACATGATTATTATCATATCAGTATATGGCATTTTGCCTTTCATTCAACGAAATAGATCAAATTAAACGCAGTATGTAACACTTTTTTTTTATTTCGGTGTTGTGACCGAGCGCCTGAAACTGTCCCAATAAGGACACATTAATCGTTGAGCCAGAGGCTCTAAAACTGTCCCAATAAGGGCACATTAATCGTTGAGCTAGAGGCTCTGAACTGTCCCAATATGTGCGCATTAATCGTTGAGCTAGAGGCTCTGAATCACTGTAGGGCTCGAGGCCCAAATATAAAACTTTGAGCTTGTAGCTCTCGGTGGCTGCTCCGGTCACAACTGTTATTATCTGATCATGCCTTGTATGCATAGAATGCATAGGTCAAAATGAAACCATATCAATATCACAATCATTCTCAATTATCACATTCAACCAATTAGTTCACAATTTTTCACATTAAAGTCACACTCACATTTGATCACATTTAAAACATAGAGTTTCCAAATTCTCAGACAACAGCACTTCTATGTCATAATCTTCAAATACATCGGACACCTTCGGTCCGGAATCCAGTAAAAAACAAACGCACAAGCCCACCAATATTCTCCACAGAGTTATAAGCGCAAAATAATAAACAAATAATAATTGAGAAACCATCTAGGTCACTCACTTTTGTTTTCGAAGCTAAAGCCTGGAAGTCTCGGCAACGTCTGTGGGTTGAAGTTCTAAATGCGTCTCTAAAACAGTCCAAATATTTAAGCATTACCAATTGGCAATCAGAAATATTGAATAATGCACATGTAGCAATTTAAAATGTGTACAGTGCATGTTCGTGATATTCCGACATTATTGCACAATTTTCCGTCACCAAATCTTCCTCTAAAAATTAGAAACCTATAGACACCAAAAACACTCAATTTGGATCCTTATAGGTCCAATTATTAATAAAAGACAAACTAGAAAACTAATTATTCGGTCCCCTCACTTCGACCTAAGCAATCCTCCTCAATTTCAGCTTTAAAAATTCCCAATTTCACAAATAAATGAAATTAAATATTTCACGACTCCGATGCCTCGAGAATCGGGTCAATCAGATGTCGTACGAAAAAGTTATAAACAAAATAGTGGAGAGAGGTCAGTGTAGGAAAAATACATGTCCTAGTCGACTAGTCAGAGGTTGTAGTCGACTAGGGCGACTACAGTGACCGACTGGATTCTTCTGCCGACATCCCAACTTTCACAGGTCATAACTCCGTACTCCGAACTCCAAATTGAACAAACTTGATATCAATTTCAAGATAAAAGAGAGCTCTAAAAGTTTCATACAGGACACAAAAACCAATTTTATCTCTAAGGGTGTCAAAAATGCAACCAAAGTTACTGTCTACACAATGTTTCCCAAAACAGTATATCATTTTGCAAAAATCATAACTTTCCATTCCTTTTGCCAAAAATTCTAAAATTTATGTCAAAAGAAAGATCAAAACATGTTCTACAACTTTCATGAATAACTTGTAAGCCAATTCCATTTCTAAACAACTCAAATACTCAAACAAAGTTTCAACCTACCTAAATCATTCTCAACAATAACCCAATCTTCCAAAATTTATAACTCCACATCCCCTTAGTGAAAAATTCCGTACCATATAGAAATAAAAAGCTCAGACAATATACTACAATTCTCAAGAAGGATTTAGAACCAAATTTCATCTCTAACTAGATCAATTTCTTCCATGAAGGTGGCTGCCCTATTAAAGCTTGTTAACTAACAGATGACCTAAATCAGATTCATTCTTGCAAAATCCATAACTCACAATTCTTACATCTAAAAATAGCATATTATGAACCATTTCAAAGCTACAATCTTCCTCTACAACTTTCTAGAAGACCATTTGAGCTAATTAACATCACAACAGTCCAAAATTTAGCTTCAATGCATAATCACCATAAACCCTATACTTAACACATTTTCCAGCACTAAGCATATTAACACCCAAAAGTTAACAGATCAGTACTCTCAACCTAGATATCGAAAAATTTCATACTTAATGGCGATGAAAAGATAACAAGATCATATTCAAGTTTTATGAAGACCAAATTAGCAAATTCAATTCAAATCAACTAAAAAATCATCAAATTTTCAGGTCACAATCTCGATTTATTGTTCATACAGCACCTATAACTCATTTTCAAGGCAAGATTCAACACTCTTCTCATCAAAATTGGACAGTGCTTACTTCACAAAAATTGTAGCCAAATGACTCAATTTTAGTTTAAGACAAACCTCACCTCAATTTCTTAACCACACAGTTAGTTATGACAAAAACATTGAAACATGTACAAAGTTAATTTTCCAGCTTTGATACTCATCCCACTTCTATCATTCCAATTCCAACTCTACTCCAACTAGCATGCAATTTAGCCAAGAAATTGGCCACAATTTCATCCAAACCTTCACTTCCATACATAGTCACAAAATTGGCAGCACACACACAATTAACTTTCCTTAATTTTCCATTTATCTAGCCTTCCAAAAATCAATCCAAAACCAAGCCAAAATCAATGTAAACCATGTTCATTCACTCATCCTCACACAAACATGAATTTGTACCCAAACAAGTAAACCATAAGCTTTATGAAATTAATACACAATAAGTCATAATTCATGCACAATAACTCCCAATTAATGCATCTAACAACTAAGTAAAGGACATGTAATTTAATTCTCACCTAAATAAGCTTCAAATCTTTAATTCTTCCAATCTTCCAACCAATTACAACTTCCTACTTTCTCCTCCTCATGCAAGACATCATCTTCCTCTCAAAAACATACACATCATTATCATGTAAAGGAGGTAGAAAGCTTGAGTTTGTGAAAGCACTTAAGATAGGAGGAGAATAGCAATTTAGCTAGAGGAAGTAAGGAAAACCAATGAAGAAAAAGGAGAAGGAGGTTTCGAATGGGTGAAGGAGAAGAGGCTTTAGAAGTGTCGTGAATGTGTAGGAAGTGTAGGACAAAAACAAGCATTAAATGAGTTAAAGATGAGTCATCAAGACACTTGTCATTTAAAGAAGAAAAAGACAAAAACTCATTTAATATTATTTATTGAAAGAAACCCTAATAAATGAAATCTTTAACTCATTCAATTCCAAATGGCTCCAATTATAATCCCAAAATCATTTACCTCAATTCTAGTGCCATTGGATAGAAATTTTTGGTACCGGAAACTAATCGGTCCACTGTATGGCGATTTTTTAGGTCCGAAAATTTTCCCCAAAAATTTTCAAAAAAATTTCTGAAATTTCCTAAAAATGTAAAACACACATAAATAACTCTAATTTAATTTTTCAAACACAATTATCACATCAAGCACACAAAATTACATTTAGACCCATATGCCGGGAAATGTCATGAATGCATGTACAATCATGTGCATGTGCAAGAATTTCCATTCATATAATTATAGAGGCTATATGATGCATGTTCATGTCGAGATATATTTACACTCACCTAACCCGTCCCAAATGACCAAATTATCCTTCCCATCGATGATGGGATGTTACAATTCTCCCCTCCTAAATAAAAATTTCGTCCTCAAAATTCTTATATGATTGATCAGGAAGGCAGGGGAATTGTTTCGTTCATTACTTCTTCGTTTCCCATTTATTTCACTACTCGACTAATTTCTGTCAATTGACTATAGTCAATACAATCAATTACCCTTTTACTTTATTCAAATACCTCACTGTCATAACTGTTTCCTCATGATTACTCACAAATCGTCACTCTCGGCATCAATAGCACATATATGTCGGATCATAACAATATTTCCTAACCTTATTCATGTAACCCTGTGTGACTTCGAAACATCTTCGATGGTTTATACTGACTTACCAATCCATAGTTCGACGCACACCATAGTTGCATATAGCCCAATTTAGGTCGACTTTGGTTTCCCCTCTTTGCTCCTTTATCTCCATCTAAGTGCATCTTAGCCGAGCTGATACTCTTCGAAATATTTCATCTTTTCTTCTTAGTTTGCATCTCTTTATTATTAAACCACTAATCTCATGAGATTCATAACCTCAATGTCAATCTGTTCAACTCATTTGTCATTAACTTAGATCACTTAGCCCCTATTACAGATTCATTTCACTCATCAACATTATCTTAAGTCAATCATGGTCTTCAACCATTTTTAGGCCATGTTCACTTCAATATAGGGGTGAAAAACTCCTTTTTTTTGTATGATACCTTCTACACTATTCGAATGGTGTCACCAATATAACGATTGTTATGTCCGCAATTAATTTGAACTATACATCAATCTCATGTCCCCATGAACTCCAAAAATATCAGCTTTACACTTATCACCTATAGTCAAGTCTGTTGGTAATTCCAACATATAATCACTCAGTTTTACACTCTAAACCATCTATTATCCTTTTGATGTACTCTTACTAGAACATAAAGCTTCGATTGTTTCTTGTGTTTTCTCTAATAGTTTCTTTATCAGGTAGTACACATACTTCTTAATCCAATCATAAATATCATTTTCTCAAAAGTTGGTTTTATTTTCAATTCCTCGATAAGGTTCGCAAATTCTAAATCTTCAATTTGGGCTTTGCCAACTCGTTGATACGCACCTGACTTGGAATTCCAATAGCTAATACTACTTCCTTTTTGCCTCCTTTTCAGGTTGACATTTGGCACTCGGTATTACACTAGGTTTGATAACCTTCTCATCTAAATTTGTGTTATTCTACTATGAAATTTTCCATTCAATACATTGAAGTGCAGCACTCGCTTTAGTAGGAAGTATTCAATTGCATAAGCCCTTTCAATTCTTTCGAACCCACAAAATACCTCAATCGTTATCGATTTGCATATTCATAGACATATCCAAAATATTTCTGTACGAATAGTGTCTCCGAGCTATCAAAGCAATTCCTAGTACCACAAATTTCAAGTCATCAATCCAAATGCAGCCCATGAGGTTATACTTGTTCCTAGGTACATAAAATCACTTTACACTATTTCAACAGATTGCACCATAATCTTTACTGGAACACTTCGTCATATATTGCAAAATCTCCAAATCGAAGTGATACAATCAATACCCGAGTTCTTACATTCATCAGTCATACGATTCACACGTTTTTTCCTCAAATAGTTTTGTCAAAGAGCTAAGACCAGAGAACCTTTAACACCTTCTGGGTGTATCCAACATACAACTAGTTCTAAATAACTCCAAATCCCATATATATATTCCTTGCAATCACCTCTATCTGCATTAAGTCTGCCAATGTGCCATGTTCAAATACGAGACCACCCACATTTTATTTGCTCAAGCTAAGATTCACTTTTATGAAGCTTCCATGATATATATATATATAAGATTTCCTCAAATATGTAAATTATTCTTCTCCAGTTTTCCAAATACATTCCATATCTCGTTATGATCCTAATCACTAACCAATCCAAACACAATGGAGACACTCTACTCTTCACTAGTATAACACTGTCAGGGGCATTGTTATCTCTGACAATTACAACCCAAAACTCCTTATACCCATGATTGATTCTTATAACTAAGTATCGGTTTTTCCCCCAATGAGGTAAAAATTCTCTTATATTTTTCTCAATTTCCCAACTGGCTTCTTCTCTCGAATGATTTTCTCAATTCATTTAATTTCTCTCAAGTTTCACATTGACGTGTTCTGACATCTGTTCATTTACACTAGTTTCTCCACATACTTCAATTTATTTGAAATCTTTATTTCCTGGGTTGGTAACACATTTGTCAGATCAAAGTTGTATCTCCTGAACATATTGACACATAATATAACGGGAACCTATATTTTCCTCATATTCGTAATTAATGTCTCCTTAATTCGATAATCTGTGATTGTCGGATCCTTTACATCAAACACAATGCATACCTTCTCAGTAGCATATCCTACCTCTTATGCTTTAGGGCTCCAATAATCATTTTGAATTCATTTCATTTTTATCTCTAATTTGTCCTTTCATTGATCATTTTTAAATTGAATCATCTGATTGACTTAACCTAATTCAGGGAAATTCTTCTTTGAAAGAAGATTTCTTGCTACTTTCATCGATACCGCTCATGGAATTCCTACTCATCAACTGTCGTCACCATTTCTTGTCGGTCATTCTCAATGCCTTAGGAAATCAATTTTAGCTATTCATAATACCCCATGAAGATTAATTTATGTCATAACTCATATAATCAGAACATTCTTTTTAATAAGGTTCATTGAAGTATATACCATCAAAATCATTACATCTATCGAGAGACAGATGTAGGACAACTCACCAATTAGTCACTTATGCTAACCAATTAGTCACTTATGCTAAGGATACCTTGATCTCATTTGATTTTTGACAACACTTCCCTTTTTGCACCTGTCCTCGATCGTGAGGATTTTTCCATGATCATATCCTTCTTCTTCTTCTTCTTCTTCTTTTTTTTAACCATCTCAATTCATTCCCAATTGATCACTATTAGCACTTTCACTTCTTATTCTAACTCATATTGGACTTTAAACGATAGGAACTATGACTAGCAATTAGTCACTAATTCACCGATTGCTTCCGATATCATCTCCACACATATAATACATATATGCTTAATATTTTCACTTACCATGGTGCTCCCCTTATCAGATGTGCATTCACATAGGCAACTCAACTGAACCTTGACAACTTTTTCATCTACTATTATCATCATTTCATTATTTCATCATACCCACGTATGCTCACAATCAATTCAGAATCATAGCTGCATAATTATCCTGAAATTTTGATTTCCCACTAACATATTCTGACACAGTCATAAGCTCTTATCACGATAATCAAACAACCAGTCCAAGCCCAATTGCAGCCTCTCTAGCTCATAGAAAATTTTGGTTTCATCCAACTTTGTTTATACACTTTCAATCTTGTCATTTCTAACATATTTCTATTTTCCTCTATCAATCCACAACTATATATTCATACCTATCCCACATTCAAGGATATACCCCAGTATAACACTGATGTTGTATTTCATAATACATCCACCAATACCAATACACTTAATCTTCATTTGTCATATCAAACGATACACTTTTTCTTATTCCATGATATCCAAAACTTCCATTTATCACATTCTAACATATCATCATTTTCCTCACTATTGCTAACCGCTTAAACAATTGATACATGCTCATGCATGTGACTCATATGCTAGACTGGGGATCAGTTGTCACTGTCTGCCGTGACATGACTTAAATGCATGTAACTTGACCCATATTTCAAAAACGACCCATATAAGATAGTACTTCTGGGCTCTGATACCACCTAAATGTAACACCCCACTCCCACATGACCCAGCCCGACATCGAGGGTGATACCCGAGCCCGTGCCCTGCGAGTGTGGTGTGTTACATCACTCAGTCAAAACTCCGTATACATTTTTTTACACATACACACACATTATATATTATGTGGAAAACAATTTACATAAACAATTCAATGGCCTCGGGGGCCCTTTTCATAAATACAATTTAATTCAGTGCTTTTGACTTTACAACATGACCTAATCATTTGTACCTAATCATTTGTACAAAATTTCGAAAAACACAATTATTCTCAGACACTACTGCAGACGCGAACTGATCCCGACCTTTTATCTCGCTCATATGTGGTTGCTATACGCCCGTTGCCTAACGGGGTATTCTTCTGGGTCCCGAAAAATAATTGTAAATTTTGGGTGAGTTTTACGAACTTTATGAGGTAACCATTATCGATAGTTCACTCAATTCATGCAACTCATCAATTCACATAACATATATTTTCATTGTTGCATGTCTGATCACATTTCACAATTTCACTTGAGTACAGACAATTTAATGCATTTCATTCGATTAGACATTTATAACCAATTGATTTCATACAACACGCAAGCATAATACAATTGTTTTATAATCTACTTTCAGAAATACCACATGATTATTATCATATCAGTATATGGCATTTTGCTTTTCATTCAACCAAATAGATCAAATCAAATGCAGCATGTAACATTTTTTTTAATTTCGGTGTTGTGACCGAGCGCCTGAAACTGTCCTAATAAGGGCACATTAATCGTTGAGCCAGAAGCTCTAAAACTGTCCCAATAAGGGCACATTAATCGTTGAGTCAGAGGCTCTGAACTATCCCAATATGGGAGCATTAATCGTTGAGCCCGAGGCTCTGAATCACTGGGGCTCGAGGCTCAAATATAAACGTTGAGCTTGTAGCTCTCGGTGGCTGCTCCGGTCACAACTGTTATTATCTGATCATGCCTTGTATGCATGGAATGCATAGGTCAAAATGAAACCATATCAATATCACAATCATTCTCAATTATCACATTCAACCAATTAGTTCACAATTTTTCACATTAAAGTCACACTCACATTTGATCACATTTAAAACATAAAGTTTCCAAATTCTCAGACAATAACACTTCTATGTCATAATCTTCAAATACATCGGACACCTTCGGTCCGAAATTCAGTCATAAACAAACGCACAAGCCCACCATTATTCTCCACAGAGTTATAAGCGCAAAATAATAAACAAATAATAATTGAAAAACTATCTAGGTCACTCACTTTTGTTTTGAAGCTAAAGTCTAGAAGTCTCGGCAACGTCTGTGGGTTGACGTTCCAAATGCGTCTCTAAAACAGTCCAAATATTTAAGCATTACCAAATTGACAATCAGAAATATTAAATAATGCACATGTGGCAATTTAAAACGTGTACAATGCATGTTCGTGACATTCCCGGCATTATTGCACAATTTTCTATCACCAAATCTTCCTCTAAAAATTAGAAACCCATAGACACAAAAGACACTCAATTTGGACCCTTATAAGTCCAATTGTTAATAAAAGACGGACTAGAAAAATAATTATCCGATCCCCTCACTTCGACCTAAGCAATTCCCGTCAATTTCAGCTCTAAAAATTCTCAATTTCACAAATAAATGAAATTAAATATTTCACGACTCCGATGCCTCGAGAATTAGGTCAATCGGATGTCGGACAGAAAAGTTATAAACAAAATAGTGGAGAGAGGTCAGTGTAGGAAAAATACATGTCCTAGTCGACTAGTCAGAGATTGTAGTCGACTAGGTCGACTACAGTGACCGACTGGATTCTTCTGCCGACATCCCAGCTTTCACAGGTCATAACTCCTTACTCCGAACTTTAAATTGAACAAACTTAGTATCAATTTCAAGATAAAAGAGAGCTCTACAAGTTTCATGCAGGACACAAAAACCAATTTTATCTCTAAGGGTGTCAAAAATGCAACCAAAGTTACTGCCTACACAATGTTTCCCAAAACAGTATACCATTTTGCAAAAATCATAACTTTCCATTCCTTTTGCTAAAAATTCCAAAATTTATGTCAAAAAAAAGATCAAAACATGTTCTACAACTTTCATGATAACTTGGAAGCCAATTCCATTTCTAAACAACTCAAATACTCAAACAAAGTTTCAGCCTACCTAAATCATTCTCAACAATAACCCAATCTTCATACAGGACACAAAAACCAATTTTATCTCTAAGGGTGTCAAAAATGCAACCAATGTTACTGCCTACACAATGTTTCCCAAAACAGTATACCATTTTGCAAAAATCATAACTTTCCATTCCTTTTGCTAAAAATTCCAAAATTTATGTCAAAAGAAAGAGCAAAACATGTTCTACAACTTTCATGATAACTTGGAAGCCAATTCCATTTCTAAACAACTCAAATACTCAAACAAAGTTTCAGCCTACCTAAATCATTCTCAACAATAACCCAATCTTCCAAAATTCATAACTCCACATCCCCTTAGCGAAAAATTCCATACCATATAGCAATAAAAAGCTCAGACAATATACTACAATTCTCAAGAAGGATTTAGAACCAAATTCCATCTCTAACTAGGTCAATTTCTTCCATGAAGGTGGCTGCCCTGTTAAAGCTTGTTAACTAACAGATGACCTAAATCAGATTCATTCTTGTAAAATCCATAACTCACAATTCTTATATCTAAAAATAGCATATTATGCACCATTTCAAAGCTACAACCTTCCTCTACAACTTTCCAGAAGACCATTTGAGCTAATTAACATCACAACAATCCAGAATTTAGCTTCAATGCATAATCACCACAAACCCTATACTTAACACATTTTCCAGCACTAAGCATATTAACACCCAAAAGTTAACAGATCAGTACTCTCAACCTAGATATTGAAAAATTTCATACTTAATGGCGATGAAAAGATAACAAGACCATATTCAAGTTTCATGAAGACCAAATTAGCAAATTCAATTCAAATCAATTAAAAAAATTCATCAAAGTTTCAGGTCACAATCTCGAATTACTGTTCATACAACACCTATAACTCATTTTCAAGGCAAGATTCAACACTCTTCTCATCAAAATTGGACAGTGCTTCCTTCACAAAAATTGTAGCTAAATGACTCAATTTTAGTTTAAGACAAACCTCACCTCAATTTCTTAACCACACAGCTAGTTATGGTAAAAACATTGAAACATGTACAAAGTTAATTTTTCAGCTTTGATACTCATCCCACTTCTATCATTCCAATTCCAACTCTACTCCAACTAGCATGCAATTTAGCCAATAAATTAGCCACAATTTCATCCAAACCTTCACTTCCATACATAGTCACAAAATTGGAAGCACACACACAATTGACTTTCCTTAATTTTCCATTCATCTAGCCTTCCAAAAATCAATCCAAAACCAAGCCAAAATCAATGTAAACCATGTTCATTCACTCATCCTCACACAAACATGAATTTGTACCCAAACAAGTAAACCATAAGCTTTATGAAATTAATACACAATAAGTCATAATTCATGCACAATAACTCCCAATTAATACATCTAACAACTAAGTAAAGGACATGTAATTTAATTCTCACCTAAATAAGCTTCAAATCTTTAATTCTTCCAATCTTCCAACCAATTACAACTTCCTACTTTCTCCTCCTCATGCAAGACATCATCTTCCTCTCAACAACATACACATCATCATCATGTAAAGGAGGTAGAAAGCTTGAGTGTGTGAAAGCACTTAAGATAGGAGGAGAATAGCAATTTAGCTAAAGGAAGTAAGGAAAACCAATGAAGAAAAAGGAGAAGGAGGTTTCGAATGGGTGAAGGAGAAGAGGCTTTAGAAGTGTAGGACAAAAACAAGCATTAAATGAGTTAAAGATGAGTCATCAAGACACTTGTCATTTAAAGAAGAAAAAGACAAAAACTCATTTAATATTATTTAATGAAAGAAACCCTAATAAATGAAATCTTTAACCCATTCAATTCCAAATGGCTCCAATTATAATCCCAAAATCATTTACCTCAATTCTAGTGCCATTGGATAGAAATTTTCGGTACCGAAAATCAATCGGTCCACCTCGTGAAGATTTTTCCGGTCTGGAAATTCTCCCCAAAAATTTTCAGAAAAATTCTGAAATTCCCAAAAAATATAAAACACACATAAATCACTCCAATTTAATTTTTCAAACACAATTATCACATCAAGCACACAAAATTACATTTAGACCCATATGTCGGGAAATGTCATGAATGCATGTACAATCATGTGCATGTGCAAGAATTTCCATTCATATAATTATAGAGGCTATATGATGCATGTTCATGCCGAGATATATTTACACTAGCCTAATCCGTCCCAAATGATCAAATTATCCTTCTCATTGGTGATGGGATGTTACACTACTGCTGGCATTGGGAGTAAATAATGGATGGAAAGTGCATCAAATAGATGTGAAGAGTGAATTTCTCAATGGAATGTTAGATGAAGAAGTATATCTGAAGCAACTCGAAGGATATGTGAAAAAGGGACAAGACCAGAAGGTGTACAAGCTGGTGAAGGCTCTATATGGATTGAAACAAGCTTCAAGAGCCTGGTATTTAAGAATCAATAGTTATTTGTTGCAGAATGGGTTCATGAGAAGCAGAAGTGAAGCCACATTGTACGTGAAAGGTGATGATGGAGAGAAACTAATATGCTCACTATATGTAGATGATTTGCTTATAATTGGAACTAAGGACAAGTTGGTAGAGGACTTTAAGGAGCTGATGAAGTTTGAATTCCAAATGACAGACTTAGGAGAAATGAGTTATTTCTTAGGTTTGGAAATTGATTAAAGGTAAGATGGGATATTCATTCACCAAAGAAAATATGCAGAGGAGTTGATTGAAAAGTTTAAAGGATAACAGTGACATGACAACTCCCATGGACCATCAGCTGAAGCTGGAGGCTACAAAATCAGGTGAGCAATTTGATGTTACTTACTATAGAAGCATGATTAGATTTTTAATGTATTTATGTGCATCAAGGCCTGATATTGCATGTGTTGTGAATATTATGGCTGGTTTTAATCACAATCCTTTCGAGACAACATGCTTTATATGCTAAAAGAATATTGAGATATGTGAAGCATACTATTGATAATGGAATTTGGTATGGAAGAGGAGAAAAGGTGGAGTTGTATGTGTTTAGTGATACAAGTTATGTTGGAAGTAATGAGTGCAAGAGTAGGAGTGGGTACTACTGTAGTTTAGGGTCTAGAATTTTTGCTTGGTGTTCAAAGAAGCAAAGGAGTTAGCACAATCAACAACTGAGGCTGAATATGTGGCAGTAAACATGGCTGCCAAGCAAGCTCAATGGTTGAAGAAAATTCTGATGGATATAGATGAATTGAAGGAAAATGTGTGACAATTTATTGTGATTCTAGTGCTACCATTTCAATGGCTGAGAATCCATCTGATCATATGAGAACCAAGCCTATGAAGGTGAAGTATCATTATGTCAGGGAATTGATCGAAGAAAAGGAAATCAAGATGGCCTTTTGCATATCAAATTTTCAACTTGTTGATTTATTTACAAAGGCATTGTTAAGATGGAGATCTGAAGCCTTAAGAAGATTGATAGGTGTGCAGGCTCCACAAAGAGCTGCTGAATTGTGTTGTTTCATGCAGCCTGCTATACTGAAATTTGTGGAAGAATTTACGAGTTCTGTTAAAGTAAAGAAGAGCAGTAGAATGAAGAACAAGATTCCTATTTATAAAAGAAAGCTAGAGATGATGATTTTGGGAGCAATTCAGAAGTGTTTGGATCCAAAGAACATAATTCAAATGATTGAAAATCAATGCAAGAAACGTAGAAAGAATGAAGCAATATACAATGGGAAGCTAAAGGATGAAGAACCAGAATGTGTGAAGCAAATATAGAGTTGTTTTAATCAGTTGAAGAAAAACCTGAAGCAGAGTTTGTCAATTCTTGAAGCAACTATGAAGAAGTCATGCAAGATAATGAAGTAGAAGAATTCAAAGTCAAAGTGTCAATTGCCATTAAAGAGAACTAAGCTAGCTCAAAACCGCACATCAACTTTTGTTTCTGCAGAATCAAGTTTTTGTCTTTTTACTTTTGCAGCTTTAAAATCATTAGGTGATACTATTGTCAAAGTTTGTTAATTTTCAGACAACTTTGTTGTTTTGTTCTTGATCAACCAATGAGAGTGAGATACATGTCACAATCTTGCTCTTTAGTTATTTCCTGTTTTCATTTTCAACCATTGATGTAAGTTGGCATAGAATGTGTGAAAGCAAATATATGAAAAAGCTCTTGATCCGTTTTTCTATAAGCAACAGTTGTAGAAATATATGAAAAAAACCATCTTCTTCTTCCTTTTGAGATATCCTTGCTTTTAATTTCTGTTGTTCTTCTTCAGTAGTTTTGGAGTTGTGCTGAAAAACAATATTTGGAGTGAAAAAACCAAACTTTGAAGTTAAAAATTCCATTTCAGAAGAGTTAGCATAATTTCATTGTTACAATCCGAACCAAAACTCTTACAAACACTTGTGAGGAATATACATTGATTATTACGGAGACAATTACTACATGCCACAGAGAATACAATCAGTTTATCAAAGGAAATGTTGATCTTTTGCAATTTTTCTCTTCTCAGGAGCAAACTGGAGAGTACCAACTAGAGTCACCCTCGAACTTGACATTTGTGTGGAGAAGAAGGTGTTTTTCTACCTTGCTAGAGTGGGTAGACTGATTTGAGTTACAAAAAATATTTAAGACCTGTTTTATTTTATTTCTTTGTTTATAAATTTAACAAAAATATATATAGTAAGTAATAAATAAAATGTTAGTTTAAATTTTTTACATATAACTATAACAATTCAGCACAAGCGACAGAAATCTTGAATCTACATAAAACTTGAATTCGGTTAAAAGTGAAGTTCAAATAACCAACATTCTTTTTTTTAGTTACAAGTAAGAGAGAACCAAAACTACCTCATAAAAGAAATAACACAGGCATCAACCCATCTAATCAAGGAGAGGGTTTTAAGAATATCGTCTCAAACTTGAAAATTTGAAAAAATGTCATAATCCAATTTAACCAGACAATCTGCAAAATTATTTTCACGAAGCACATGCCTAATAAAACAACTCCAATTTCTAGCAAGCAAAGCTTGTATATCAATAACTAAAACAGATAGGGGATGTAAAGAAATAACACCAAATTCACCATTCACACTGCCTCCATGCTATTAGATTCTGCCATGATCTGCCGAAAATCGTGATCTTATGCAAAAATCAAACCATCCCGAATAGACCATAACTCCCTTACCAAGATAGTTGAAACACCAATTCGAAACGAATACCTCCTAGCTAACAACCAAATAAATCATGTAACAACCCTCCACCACTAACAATAGAACTGTCGTCATAATTCAACTTTACTCAACTAGCTAGCGACGCAGTCCAACCAATCCAACGCCTCTCACCTTGAAGCTTCGGTTTTGAATCAAAAGTGAAGGACACATCTATTATAACTTTAAAGACACAACCATTCAAATTTGGTAAGAAAATAAGCTCCTTTTAAAAGAACCATAAGTTCCGAGCCTTCCACAACCACCAAATACTTGCCAGAAACCAATGTGCCTAGTCAAAACCAAAAGGACCCACAGCACGAGCACGTAGATTCAAAGCTAGTCAATCAACCAAATCTGTCGCAATAAAAAATTTATCAGGAACATCCCACTGCTACTACCTTGCAACCCCACGATTACAATCATGCAACAAATGCAAAAGAGACTCAGCATATAAAGAGCACACTCCATACAAATTAGAAGTAGCCAAACCCTTTGAGAATCGCAAAGAATTCGTCGGAAGACGTGAGTGCCCAAGTAACCATAAGAAAATTTTCAATTTCGGTAGACCAGCCACCTTCTACAACCAAGAAAAAATAGATGAAATCGAAACATTAGACACCTCTTCCGAAAGAAGTGTTTTATAAGCTACTAGAGCCGAATATGCACCATTCGAAGAAAAATTCCAAGACATAGTATCCTGTACCAAAGTAAATAAAGGTAAAGGAATAGGTTGAAAACCATCCGACCTAGGAGCCTTATAAGAACCCATACTCGAAGCAGTTAACCAAACTTCTTCCCGAGTAACAGGTTTCAATATATCTTCAATTTCTGTTTCAAATAACCGAGAAAAATTCAAACCCACAAAACCCACAATATTAAAAATATCATCATTCGAGAACAACTTCTTATAGAACCCCACTGCCATATCCTTCAATAAAGCTATATTCGACACCCACTCCCTAGCATCATTATTTAAACATTGAATTGTATTCTGTCTCCGATGAACCCTAGTAATCGCATGATAATACTTAGTACATCGATCGCCATCCTTGATCCAGGTAACACAAGACTTTTAAAACCAAAGTGTCTTTTCTGTTTCAAACACAAATCATATTGGCATAACAAATCTTTTTCAAGCAACAAGAAAGAAAAAGAAGGATGATTCTGAATAGCCAACTGAACACCCTTTATTTATTTAAGTAAAACTCTCTTATTCTGAAAAATATTACCGAAAACCTCCTTATTACAACGTACAGTTTGTTCCTAAATTGTCAAAAGAGCACCAGAAATAGAATCATGAGGCGCAAACCATGTCGATGAAACAACTTGCTTAAAATCCTCCCATAAAGTCCAAACAACCTCAAACCTGAACGGCCTAAAATCTCTTAAAGGCAACAACAGAGGAAAATGATTAGAAACAAGTCGAGACAAAGACATAACAGAAGTTTCAGGAAATCTCAGTCGCCAACTAGCATTAAACAAAGTTCGATCTAAACATTCTTGTATAACACCAATTCTAGCAATTGAGTGTGTCCAAGTAAACTGACAACCTACATAACCAAAATCCATAAGGGAGCAATAGTTCCAATGCTGTAAAAACCTACTACAGTTAACGACAGATGGTAAATCACCCCCTTTTTTTCTCATAGACATATGTAATTTCATTAAAATCACCAAATAACAACCAAGGCTCATTTACGTAATCTACAATATCATACATCTGAGATCAGGAAAAAAAATCTAACCTATTACGAATAGAACTGGCATACACTGCAATAAGAAACCAACAACTACTCCTCCTAACATCAATTAAACAATGAATAAATTTTGTATCCATCCGTAGCAAAAGTATATCACAAACATTCTTATTCTAAAACAACCAAACACTACCAGCAAAACCAACAAAATGTGAAAGGAAGAAGTCAGAAAATCGACCTTCTTTGCCACCTCAGTCGCTCGTTCATCCAAAATTCAAGGCTCCATAATAATCAAAAGGCCGAATGATGAAGACGACATAATTCTTTTACATGGGTTAGAAAACCCCTCTTCGCAATTCCACTACAATTCCACTGAATTATTTTTAAATCCATTTTAAAAAATATTAAAAGAAGGAGCTAGAAGCATACAACTTTCTAGATGGGCTTCGACCCCAACAGTGACCACCACAATCTCCATTATCATCTGAAATATCATCATCGGTCTCCAACAAAATCAGATCATTCACCGCACAATCAACTTTGTTAGCCAAAGCTTCTAAAATTACCACTAGTTTCTCACACACAATGACGTCACTAGCAATTAGGTCGGGAGGTTTCGGTTCATTAGAAATAAATTTTGCCACCACCCCACCACCAACATTATCGATCATCGACAACTCAAGCACCTCCGTTGATGAAATACTATGAATCTGAGATTTTGTGACCAAAAATCTTATCTAATGCATCAAACGCCATACACTCTACATTTGGCCCAGAACATTGTCCAACCTCCAAAGCCTCCTTTCTCCTATTTACAACCATTGGACCCTCAGAAACAGGCCTACACAACAGACTCAGTCTGAAATTGACCTTTATCTCTTAGACCCACAGGCCCACTAACACTAGAAATTCTCTTGCCAGGCCCCACCGAGCCCTTATCCACCTTGACAACCACGTTATCCCTCACCTGCAAAGATTCAAACAGATTTCTAGTGATAGTGTTAGATAAAGTCTTCACCTAGAAATAGAAGAAGACTTATTTCTAACGATGCGCCTTTGTTTACGCTATGGAACCAACCATAAGCCAAAGATACCCCTTTTTAGAATTTGAACTAGCATCAACCATTGCCATATCCATAGCTACACTAGCATTCTCCGCCCCATTAATCACCAGAACCACCACTTCCGTATAATTTTCAATACGATGATTGACATGGATACATCTTGAACAGACCCCTAAAATTCCTTATCCTCCATACGTTGCCATACACCTCCAATAAAAAACTTGGAGACAAGAGATTGTTCAAGATTTAATTCAACACAAACTCTAGCAAAACGTCCTCTAATAGCCATGGACGTCTACCTATCCACCTTAATGGGTGGTCCAATAGCACTAGCTGCTGTAAACAGGAATTTATCATAACAAAATTTCATTAGAAATTCAATAAAATGAACCCAAGTAACCCTTGAGGAAATTCTAGCCGTAGATAGTTGAAAACCATGCTTTCACTTCTGAATATAAAATGGTTGACCTCCAACAATATAGGGATCATCGGACACTATTCGCAACATAGTCTCTTTCTCTGCAAACTTAGCAAGGTAAAAACCAAACCCCAAATCAATAATATCTAGTCCCATAGAAGGCTTCCAAAGCAAGTTCAATTGATTCTCCAAGTACGTAAAATTAACAGACCTCCCGTAAACTTTAATAATGAGAGCATCTTTCCACTTACCACTAACCTCCTGGAAAATATCATCATCAACCAGAACCTTTAGTCGCAAGTAATCAGTCCCTTCATACTCTAAATGAATTTTTTCCGTCCACTGACTACAAAGATCAAAAGCCGAACTTTGACCTACCAAAGAAGTGGACTTTGCCCTAGATGATTACCCTACTAAACAATCACGAAAAGAAGGTAATTGCCTTGCATAAAACTCAGCAATAGCTAAAAAAAGGGATCAATAATCGTAAAGCCAGCTAAATCAGGGCCAGGTAGTTGTCCCACTTGAAAATTATTCTCAATCAGTGTAGGACAAAGCGCAAGTTGAGCCCCCTCCATTCTCGTAACGTGGAAATTAGTGAGATTTTAACAACTTGATCGAGATGCAGTATGTATTAATGGGATCTAAAAAAGTCATCGTCGTGAGCAAAGGATTGGTTACAAAGTGGGAGACGAGCGCAGAAACTCGATAGTGATCGTAAAGCATTCAACGAAATCTTGAGTTTGTTTAATATTTGATGACTAAACCTCTCATATCTGAAAAAAATCTTGCATTCCCCTTAATGTTCGGCAAACCTCAATTGCAACACCGAATATTGCTTTCACCAGTTGATGATCAGACAATTTTAGTTCCCCCTTACGTACTGATGTTGCTTTAGTCCTTCATCGTTCCAAAGTATCCTATCACACCTCAATACTTGACGTCCTCCAGGAGACCCACCTCCAAACTTAAAAACAATTGACGTCCCAATGGCAAGAGCAGAACTGCTTATAAATCTGATGATAAATTTGTGGAGTTGGCTCTAAAAGTTGGATGTTATAGCTTCAGCATCACGTGTGAAGTGGGTTCTATACCAGCATTCTAGTCCATAAATATTATCTATGGCAAAGATCAAGAGCCTAACATTATCTGGAAAGATGCATAATTCTTGCACACAATATATACCAATTATTGTTGTTTTTATAAAACTTATATAGACAGTTGCAATTTTGAAGTGTATATTAAGTTTCATGATGAGTTGATGTGATATAATTTTTGTAAAGGGGCAATCTAAGAAATAGGTGTGTTGGAACCGTATTTATATATATCTATAAGTTCACGATCAAGGGCTTGAGTTTGTTAGGGCTTATATCTATACTCAGGTAGATGTAATAAGATCCAAGACTTGGGAGACCAGCATATCAAAACTCATTGTATCAACTAGTCTGAAAAAAGAAATATGTAATCTTCATCTTATAAGCGACTATTCAATACAAAATCAATCGCTCTTGACTCTCAAGGATGTAGACATATTCCATTGATCGAATATCGTTAAACATATTCTTGTTTATTTCCTTCTTTCTTAAATAATTTTGATAGATACATATAATTTCTCAATAAATGGTAAATTTTAGTTGCAAGATTTGAAGAGGAGAAGTTTAATGAAACTAAAATTTTGGCTTGTGGCAACTTACTAGCATAATAAGGCATGTTAAAGGAACTACGCGAAAATAAGCTAAAGGATATAGATGAGATAAATTAAGAAGAGTTATAGGTGTAAGTAGTTGGAACCATACTACAAATGAGGTCATATACCATATTATGGATATTGTATCCCTTATAGAGATAACATATCAATATGATGAACCAAATGATTAGTGATCTGCTGAAGCTTGAAGTTACTATTATAAACAAGGATAAAGTGATGGTTATGCTTTATTTTTTACCTCTTTCTTATGAGCATATGGTGACCACGCTCATATTGAGAAAGAAGAAAGCTTTTGTAACGGATATCACCGGTATGTTATTAGCTTATAATCAACAAAGAATAAATGCCAGTAAAAGCTCCTAAGGTGAAAGAATGTATGTGAGGAGAAATTAGGATCATAGGGGAGAATCAAAGAAAAAGGGAACGATGGCTCGCCCAAGTAGAGTTTTAAACAATGTTTTTAAAATTAGATCAAAAATTAAACCGGTAAGACAAGAATTTTAAGATTTAAAAGGTTCAACTAATATTAGATCGTTACAAAATTATTTAAAATTAAACAAAACTAAAAATTTAAAATATTAATATTGAAAGAGATTGTCTTTATCTATTTAAGAATTTGAAATTTAATTGAAAAAGAGATTGTTAAATGAAATTTTTTGTTTATTTAAATTTAGAAGAACTTATTAATTTATAAAAATTTATTGATTAATTAATAAATTAATCAGTTTTAATAATAAAAGTTATTAAAGTAAATTAAACTGAAAAATTAAATGATTCAAGATTTTATGGTTAAATCGATTGAAATTTTTTAATCATTGATTCTAAATCTGAACCTAAGATTTGGTAGTACAAATGTAAACAAATTAGCCATACTAAGAGGCATTGTCAAAATAAGGAGTATAGTGACAAAAGAAAAATTGATGATTCGTCAAGGTTTACTAATATAGTGTAGAGTGGGGACTTAGATTGCAACAATAGATACATGTTCTTTATATCAACCAATTAATTATAGGACTCATAGATTATAGTCAAAAGATCACATGATACCAAATAAAGATTAGTTTATGTTATACACATTAGACAACTTTGGCACTATTTGATTAGAGAAGATAAAACTTGCAAAATTATTAGAATAGGATATGCCAAGATTAAGATATTTGATGGTATTGTTAGAACCTTGATCAATGTTTAGCATGTACCACATTTAAGGCAAGACCCAATCTGTTTGGAAATTTTACATGCAAACAATTTTGGATATATATTAAAAAAAAGACAACATTAAGGTAAAAAGGGTGCAATTACAATGATGAAAGGGCCAATATTAGCAGAAAATCTATAGATTAAAAGAAAGCTACAACATTAAAGTCAAATGAAGGTAGTATTATGTTATGATGTATATAGTTAGGTAATCTTAACGAGCAAAGGATGATAGAACTTTATAAGAGGAGCATATTGAAGAATGTTAAATATTGGAAGTTTGACTTCTATCAGTTTTATGCACTTGTTAAAAACCCTAGGATAAACTTTAAGGATGCAAAGTTTAATGAGTAGATGTAAGCCTATTAAAAGGTGTCAAATATCGGAAGTTAGACTTTTGTAAGTTTTATGCACTTGGTAAAAATTCTAGGATGAACTTCAAGGATGCAATGTTTGATGACTGGTATATTTTAAGCCAAATATATGGTACAAGTTAAACTAGAATAGCAGGGAATAAATGCTAAGAGGGGAAGAAATTTTGGTTTGAAAAAAAATAATATCAAGAACAAAGCATCAAAATGATATAGTCACGTAATAAAGTCAAATGGACCATCAGGCTATCAAGTGGATATAATTGAGAAAACTTGGTCATATATGCTCTTAGCATATGTGATTCGATCCAACTATCCTTCGAGGGACTATGGTTAGTTATGAAAAGCATATATGTATAGGTAATATGGTTAAAAATGTGAGGTTTTACAAGATTAGAAAATTGACTGCATTTAATTAAATGTTTTTGGAAAATGTTCACACTAAAGAGAATACAACTAATATGATGTTAAAATTGGTTATTATTAAGAAATTCAAACATTGTTTGAACTTGATTAATGTCTTGATATGTTAGACATAAAGACAACCCAACTTATATAAAGTATATTTGCTAAAGTGGAGCTTGTTGTGTATAGCTCATAAATATAAATAAGCAATCTTGGAGGCATTTATTATAGTTTATTTGTTGGACATAGTACATTCGCCATGATGGACTGTATATGGCTCATATATACAGGTACAATCTTAGGGTGCTTTCTTTTTTAGAATGTATAGAAAAAGACATGAGTATAACATAGGCATGTTGACATAATAGAAGATTTTCTAAAAAGGGACACAATTTATGATTTGAGTGTGTTAGTTGTGTTTATATATGTGAAGAAACAAAAAGATCCACAGTTTGAGACACATGTTGAAGCCCATGTTCATATGCGAGTAGATATAATAAGATTAAGAATTTGGGATATGGGCTCATCATATGATAATATCCATAGTATAGAATATGAGTGTATTAAAGCGTGTGTCTATATTTTGAAAAAAAAGCTGAGGTACATGACTTAACACATAAGCGTGTCCTAGTTTGTGTCTATGAAAGACATTATTATTTAGAAATGCATTTTCTAGTGGATTTCAAATTTTGGAAAGATTTTATGACTTAACTAGAGTCGTGTTTAAGTTATGTTGAGTTTAATAAGGGGCAAGTTATATAAAATTGTATTAACTAGATTTTACAATTAATTATACTTATTTAAACTTAGTTTATATAAAGAACACATGCAATCCTCATCAACTGAGTGATTATAAAATACAAAATCAGCCACTCTTGCCTCCTAAGGATGTAAGCACACTCAAATAGCTAAACCACGTCAAAAAATTCTTATTGGTTATTCTTATTTGTTCCTTTCTTTATAATATATTCTTATTAGATGCTTACAATTTATCAATAAGTGATATTAAAGGAAAATTGAGGCAATAATAAATTTGATTGTGGGGTTTGAAGTGTATAAGTTTAATAAAACTAGAAATTCTAGAATGTGACAATAAAGAGTAAAGGATTTGTTGGCACAATATGGGATATTACAGGGACTAAGTGAGAATAAGCTAAAAGATATAGATGAGCTCGACTTGGAAGGGGTATAAGGATAAGCAATTGAAACTATACGAATTTATCTAATAAATGAGGTCATATACCATCTCATAGATATTGCATTTCCTGTAGAGATATAGAAGAAACAAATAATCAATACATGTCAAGGTCTCTAACAAACAAGTTATATATGAAGCAAAGATTATATGGGTTGAAAATATATAAAAGAACAAATATGGAACAACATATCAATGTGTTCAACTAAATAGTAAGTGACCTAATAAGGTTCAAGTTAATTATGTACATAAGGAAAGAGCAATGATTCTATTTTGTTCTTTACCTTGTTCTTATAAATATTTATTCACCATGCTCACATTAGGTAAAGAGACATTTGATATGAAGTATATAACTATTGTGTTATTGATTCACAATTAGTAGAGACTAAATATTGAAGAAAGCTATCAAGGTGAAAGTTTGTATGTGAGGGGGGATCAAGATCGTGTGAGAAATTAAGGGAAAATGGCTCGTATAAATAGATTTTTAAATCTAAACCTAATGGTAAAATGACAAATTGGTTTAATAAGTGCGAGCAAATTAGATATATTATAAGAAAATTGTAAAAATAAAAGAAGGAAGAAAAAAAATGATGATTTAAGGAATCAAATTATAGTGATGGAAGCATTCTGTATATTTTAACTAGTCAGTTATAGGATTTACGGATTTTAGATATTGGATGCTTATATCGCACGATATTAAACAAGGATTAGTTTATATCATACACATTGGGCAACTTTGGCATTATTTAATTAGGGGATGATTAAGCTTGTGAACTTTATCTATTTAGGCACCTTACATGTGGATGGTTTTGGATATAAGATTGAGGAGTATATTCAGGTGGTAAATGGTGCAATGATTAGGATAAAAGGACTGATACTAGTAAGTGAAACACACTTATTGGTGGAGAAGCTAAATAGTAAAGTCAAAGGAAGATAGTGTTATCTTATGAAGCATACGTTTGAGTCATCTCAATAAGTAAGGGATTTATTAAAACGTCAACTCAATAAATAAGAGATGACTAAACTTCACAAAGAGAGCTTATTAAAGGGTTTTTAAAAATCCTTTGTAAGCTTTAATAATATTGTGTTTGGAGAGCAACATACATTGAAGCAAATATATAGAGATGAGGAGTCAATATTAGCAGAGAACAATAATAGTTCAAAGTTGGTACAAGTTGAACTAAAATGACTTGGAATATATACCAGGGCCTAAAATTCTAGTTTGAGAAATATAACAAGGTCATGAAGAAAACACCAACACAATATAGTCACAAATAATGCTAGATGGATGATCAGACTATCAAATAGATATGGTTAAAAAGACTCAACCACATATTTTCTTACCATCAGTGATAAGAATCTAGCTACCTTTTTATGAGACTATATTTAGTCAGGAGAAAAATAGATAGATGGATCTCATTATTAAAGATATGAGGTTTTACAATATTAAGAAATTGATTACACTAGTTAAATCTTAAGAAAAAAGGTTCACACTTCTAAGAACGTAGCTCATACGCTGATGAAGGTGGAAATTTTTATGTATCAATTCTCTTAATTCTGCCTATTTCCATCTAATTTTACTTTATTAGTAAATGATTGTAACATGTTTGCTAATGTTTAGTAGAATATCTAGGATCCAATTACTATGCCAATACAAAGTAGTCGTTTCATCCTTAGTATATGATCCTGCAAATGCCTTTGTAGAGTATCTCCCCAACAATTTTTTATTTTCATATCAGTAAACTACTCGTTTTACTTTCAAATATTTATTAGTTAATAATTTCAGTCACCCGCTTCGTGCTAATAAAAAGAATGAAGTTAAAAAGTGATGTTAGTAGTTATTTAAACTTGACTTGGTTGAATAAAAGAGTATTACTAATAATGTGTTTAATCTTGTATTGAGAAATTAAGTAACTTTTAAACAAAATTTGAATGCTTTTGTGTTGATTAAATTTAATATTTTTTGTCAATACAACAACAACACCACCACCTAATAGAAATCTTATTAAGGTGTGGACTTTAGAAAGGTCTAGTAGTACATAACTTTATCCTTAACTAATAAAGAGGATATTTTCAGATAACATATATAAACATATCGCTTTATAGTTTATAAATATAAATAAGTGTTGAAACTTTTGTCTCGTAGACTTTTTATCTTACGAATGGAATTAAATTTTGTGAATTAAATCCAATTTAAAGGAATTATAAAGTGAATTGAATTGTTTTATGAATTGATACGAGCAGCCAATTACATAACAATTTAGTCACTTTTGTAAACCAATGGTGCAAGATCTTGATTTTTAAAAGCTTTTATAGAATTCCTTATTATGCAAGATCTTGATTTTTAAAAGTTTTATAGAATACCTTATTATGATAATAAAATTGATCACCTTGAAAACAAGCAAATGCTTAATTGTGAAAAATTAATATGTGTTAAATAGTATTTATTTAAATGTAGCTTTTCTCTCTTATTAGTTTTAAATATATACATATATATATATATGTATACATATATATATATACAAATATATACATATATACATATATATATATATATATATATATATATATATATATATATATATATATATATATATATGTATGATTTGGGACATCTTGTTAAAAATATTAAATTATAAATAATTTTTAAACAGTGAAGATATGTGTTTTATACTTCTTTACATTTTATATCATATTACGCTACTTTAGGAAAGCACTTAGAGGATGTTTTATAAATTATTAATTGAATAAATTTATTTTAACTTGTTGTATAATATTTACTAAACAAGTGAACTTTTATGTTTTAAAAATTTAAATTAATTACTAAAACATATCGTCATTATCATTGTCATCATCATCATCATCACCCAATCCTCTGAGTTCCAATAAACAATTACTAAAATATATGAAATTATTAAATTATATTTGTTGCAGATATAATTATTAGTAATTAATATTAAATAATATATATTTGGTTAACAATAAAATGAAATCGTGAAAAAATAAAAATAAACCAACTTTTGTAATTTTTCACAAGTTATAAAAGTATAAAGAAACCAAAATCTCAAATAAATATTTTTTACAGAATTTGTAAAACCAAAATAAAAAATAAAATAAAATCACGTCCTTAACGATACATTCTCTAGAAATGATATATTTTGTGCTTAATTTTGAATATCAAATTATCTCTTGCTTTTACAAGGTATATATGTATCGATTACAAATGTGCTTAATGGTGTTATATGTATCGATTACAAACAATCGACCGGACAAAATAATATTAAAAATAACATATTTGTATTGAATATTTATATTAAGATGTATTGTGAAATTTTAATTTATACTAACAAATACAAAGATGAAATTTGAAACATCATAAAATATTGGATCAAAGTTATAAATTTTAAAAATAAAGTTTTAAATATTTAAATACAAAATATATAGTTAATAATTATTATATTTATAAAATAAAATTTTAATCTTAATTTTAATAAATTTAGTTACTGAATAAAAATTTAAAAATATAATTTTCATTATATAAAAATTGAACAGCTATTTTATAATTTAAAATATTTAAAATGATATATTATTAATGAGTGCCATTATTAGATCATACCAGTATCAAAAATAGTTACGAAATCCGACGTATATTATTCACATATTTACGTAACATAACATTTTTCTTTTAATATGCTTTAGTCTTTGTTTGGATACTTACTTATATAAAATAAATAAAATAAAATATGGAGAGAAAAGAGGAGAAAAAATAGAAGAGAGATGTAATTTCTTTCTCTTGTTTGTTTTCTTAATTTATCAAATGAGAGAATTGAATGGAAGATAATTTTTAAAACCTTATGCCTTTGATTATAGAACTTGTTTATTTTTACTTGTTAGATTTAATAAGGATACCATGGTAATTTACTTATATTAAGATTATTTTATCTTGAATTTTATTCCTTTTCACTAATTTAGTGGGAAATACAATTGGTCTAAATTTATCTCCCTTTCTTTTCCATGCCCTCCCTTTCTTTCTATTTATTTTTATCCAAACAATAAAAATCAAAAGAAACGTAATTCTCTTCCTTTTCCATGCCCTCCCTTTCTTTCTATTTATTTTTATCCAAACAATAAAAATCAAAAGAAACGTAATTCTCTTCCTTTATTTTCTTTTACTTTCTTTCGATCCAAACAAAGGCAAGGAATTCACCATCAGCAGATTATCAGAGTTCTTTTTGTGTACTGGTTAACCCGACTTTGAGTCTCTTTTGTTTTGGCTTGAATTACCACCAGATTTCTATGGTGTATGTTCGCAGATCGTGACGCAGGTTTGTAATTTTGACTTCCAGTTAGCAGACGTATCCTAATTTTTAAAAAAGAACTCATAAGCATGACAATGATGAGACTAATGATGTAACAATCGTTTAACCATTAATTGTAGGAATTGATTTCGTTAATAAAAATATTATTTTATAAGATGGTTACAAAAAGGTTCGTAATCGTAAAATTCAACCGGCTCATTAGGTTAAACGTAAAATTTTAAATTATCTATTTTTTTTCAATTTTTAATTTGTTTATTTAATTTACTTTGATAATTTTTATCATTAAAATGGATTAATTTATTAATTGATTGGTCAAAATTTAAAATTAATAAGTATTTATAAGCTAAAATAAACCAATTAATTTCATTTAACAGTTTTTAAAATTAAACTTCAAATTATTTAATGAACGAGGACAGTCTCTTTCAATTATTTTTTTAATTTTGTTCAATTTTAACTAACTTTGTGACGGTCTAACATCAATTACATTTTTAAATTTTAAATCTTTTGTATTACATGTTAAACTTTTAGTCCAAAATTTAAAAGATAGCTATCAATTATTATATGTGGCGGCAGTTAATATAATTGATGCATAATCACAGTCAAATTGTGGCATGATGGAGAAATTTGAATACTTAAATATTTAAAACCTTAATTTCAAAGAAGATAACCTACTTTTAGTAAAAATAACATGTAAAATTTTGAATATTTGAAAATATAATTTTAAAGCATCTATCACCAAATACATAATAATGTCAGATAATTAAATCGCAAGGAATGCGACAATGCTATGTAATGTTTGACCAAAAAAAGAGTTGGTATATACCAATGTTCCAAAAGGCATAATCTTGAGGATGGGGTCTCTCCTCTCTTCCGTTAGACTTGTCTCTCAATCCTAATGATTGTATCATCAGTTCATCACGCATCAGATTTTATGAATTCCGTCACAACAATATTATTATACATGGCTGCTAAAGTGTAAAGTAACCACTTTCAGCACATATGCCTTAGCTTCCGTGTCTGCTACTATTCTCCGTCTGCCTACTCTTGGACTTGTCAATTATTTGCTAATAAAGCTTCCTCTTTTGTCTACCAATATTTAATTTTCATGTGATAACGTAAGTTTTCAAAGAGTTGCTATCGCCATCGTCCTCTGCCTACGTGCAACTCATCTTCTTGAACACTCTCTTAGGTTCTGATTCCTTTTACCGAATCTTTTCCGGTGAAAGTAGGAAGAAAACTCACATTTGGCGAGTAAGGTTTGTGGGCATGCGTCAAAGGTTGGAGCTCTTTTTGGGTTTCATTGGTTTTCCAGGAAAAGTACAAAAAATGGAAGAAACCTGTGGCTTGTACAGTTCTATCCAAACAAGCCCGGAAGTAATTTAAAATTGGAAGGGTGAAAGCTCCTTTTTGTTATTTGTTTTGTTCTGCACTGAAGATAAGGTTAGGGCTATGATTGTCCATGTCTGCCATAATAATTTTTTCCTATTTCAACGATTCTGTTCATTCTCCAGGCAATCCAATAGGAAGTAGTCCGTAGAGATTTGTTTTCCGTTTCCAATCATTGACTCGCTGTTCATATTGCTTTTGAAGTGATTTTGGCGAAGTAATCATTCTTCTTTATTGATTGTTTATAGAAATTTGAACCCTTCGTGTGTATGATAGAAAGACTCGATTGATCTCAAGTCCTTGGTTTTCTTGCCATTTCTGATCAGCCGAATGCCCATTTTGTTTTTCCTGTTCTGGTCACGGGTCACCTTATATCAATTCGTACATTGTTTCTTACAGGCAAATACCCAGAAAGTTGAGCTTAAACTCATGGAGAATGCTGTTGGAGGGTTCATGAGGAACAGGAGATTAGCGAGTTTATTTAGTACAGACTCCTCCTCCCAAAATGTTATAGAAACCAGCAGGAGAGTTAAAACGCATGAAGAAGTGGAACAAAGGCCTAGAAATGATGACGGGTGGATTTCTGTCTTCATCTCGTATATGAGAATTGTGACTTGTTTTCTGGCAATGATGGTTACAACGATGTTATGGGCTCTAATTATGCTCTTGCTCTTGCCATGGCCCTATGAGAGGATTAGGCAGGGCAATATTTATGGGCATTTCACTGGTAATCTGTAATTTCAACTTCGACGTCGTTGAAGAATATTATTATTTTGTATTCGTAACAGTGTTTAAGAATGAAGTTACTATTTCTTTGAGAAAAGAAAATTCAAGGAAGCCAAATAACTGAAAATTTCCCCTCCTATCTATCCCCAGTTCCAAGCTCTTATTGCCTTACAATTTCCAGGTTATCTTGTTCAGGTCTAGGTAAACATTAGACAATATTGCAATTTTGTTATCAAATGATCCTGTGTTTTACTAGATGATTCACGCAAGGGATTTTGGCTGCAGATGTGGATCTTAGGAAATCCTATGAAGATTGAATTCTCCAATGAGAAGGCCATATATATCAGTAATCATGCATCTCCCATAGACATTTTCCTTATGATGTGGTTGGTTCCTACCGGCACAGTTGGCATCGCAAAGAAAGAAGTAAATGTTCACTATTTTCTCTTCATCTTCACAACTGTGAATGATTGATAAGATTCATAACAAATGAATGTTAAGGACCAATCTGTATGAAACTGTGTTGACGAGAGATTTAGCAGACAAATTTCAGTTTTACTGAGAAGTGAAATTCCAATAAGTGCAGATCATATGGTATCCTCTGTTTGGACAACTCTATGTATTGGCCAACCACCTTCGAATAGATCGATCAAACTCAACCGCAGCTGTGAGATCCATGAAAGAAGTATTTATCTCTCTTTCTCTTTGGGGAAGAAGTTTGTTTGTTTGTCTGCATGTTGAGCTTATATTACATTTGGCTCAGGCTGCTCGTGCAGTTGTCGAAAACAAACTATCACTAATCATTTTCCCCAAAGGCACAAGGTCCAAAAATGGCCGATTGCTCCCCTTTAAAAAGGTAAGATTAGGGAGCAAGCTTTGTCTGAAGATTATGTTTGTTTGCCTGAAATTTCCACTTCTTCTTTGCGATTGCAGGGGTTTGTTCATCTAGCATTGCAAACACGCCTGCCAGTAGTGCCGATGGTCCTGACAGGAACCCATGTAGCCTGGAGGAAGGGCAGCTTGCGTGTCCGGCCAGCACCTATATCAATTAAAAGTCTTCCTCCAATCACAACTCAGGATTGGACGGATGATAAGATTGATGACTACATAAAATTAGTACACAACATACACATTGAAAACCTTCCCAAGTCTCAAAGGCCCCTAAGCCTAAGCTAGCAGGACAGGAGACGTCTCTTGTTGATCATTTATGTACGTTGATTTATCTGGAAAATCTGTTTTACACATCAAAATCTTATCTTGGTTGTCCATGTTATGTTGCAAACTTTGGTATACTTAAAAACAAAGATTAGAAATTGAAAAAATTCTTGACATGGTTAATTTTTTAATTTTATTGTTAAAATAAATCAGATCAATTAATTGATCCATTTCCAAAATGCATAATTTTATAAATTAAAATAAATAAATAAATTTTTATTTAAATTTTCAATAAGACAAGTTTTTAAACATATTTCAAAACTTTCAATTTAGTTAATATTTAACCGATTTTATTTATGATACAAGTCTTTCCTTTCAAAAGGAATTATCTCTATTGTGTAATTGGTGGGGTTTTAATTATGAATTTCAAGAGAAAAAATAAACTCAAGAACTTTGCAAATTGTACAGTTGGTTCAATGAACTTGATTTATAGATTGATATTTAAAAGGCCAAGGTCGAGGCAAAATTTAGTTAACTAAAATTTGATATTAAAATCTATACCTTTTTTAATTCCCGTAATGTCGTGATGTATTAATGATTAAATAATTTAGTTAAATACAGTAAAAATTTAAATCCTTAAATTTTTCTTTTATTTTAATAATTTTATTATTAAAATAGACTAATTTATTAATTTATCACTTATAAATTAATAAAGTTTAATTAATTAATTAATTTTATTTAACACTCAATTTTAATTAAAATTTAAGTTATAAAATAATTATTTTAATTATATTTTAAATTCTTTAATAATAATAAAATAAGAAATAATTGATGGGAGCAACATCTTTGAATTTTTCTACATTCTCAAAAAAAAAAAAAACCCCAATTCACTTCCCATACGATACGTGTCGGTTTTGCGGGGCGTTTTCGAGATCTTTGTCTCACGGTGCTGCCAATCAGATATTTAATATTTTCTCAAGCTTAAACTCAGTAGTCACTAGGATATCAACATTTTGAAAAGCTCATATCTTTTTCTTAGTTTTTTTTTTTTTTGGTGTTTCGTTTTCTCTACCGGAAAAGCACCGCTCCACTGGGTTGGCTTTCTTCCTTGCTTTTCCACGTATGTATGGGATTTTGGCTTCACTCTTTCTAACCAAACATGGACCGGTACTCTTGTGTAAATTGGTGTTGTATTTTTTTTTTCTTTTCTTCTCTTAGTAGTTGTGATTGTCTTTAACTAATTGTACAGCTTACAGTCAATGTCTTTTTGCTTGCCAATGAGTTACATTTGGTTGCTTCTCTGCTGGCTTGTTAAAGTTATTTGCTTTTATTGACCCTTTATGTAAGGCTCGATATCTTAAGGAAATTACGATTCTAGTCTTAATATGCTGTTATGATGTTACTTTGCCTTAAGCTAAATTTTGCGATTAAAATTCGTTGTCTGGGAACATGATTGCACGCTACTAATTTTTATGCAATTGCTTCTCTGTTGTCATTCAGGGCGTTTGAATTGCTTACCTATGTGTAGGTAATTCTTATGTCAGAAAAACCTCTCTTAGTTACTTTGGTGGATGGTTTGCATCTTTGGCTGCTTCAGTTGCTCTCCTTCTCAAACTGATAATACAGTGGGATTCCTGTGAGGTTAGCCAGAAAGTTGTAGTTTTATAATCTTGTGAAAGTTGGTGAATAAAAATGATGCCACATAAATTGCTGTTTTTTTTTTTTTTTGTAAACCAACTTATTAAACGCTCAACTGTTGTAAGATCTATGTACTTTACTGAACTAAATAAATAGACATGGAGCTTTCACTTCTTGAAAAAGGTTGGCATAGATAATATGGAAATTGAGATAAAGAAGGAAAGTATTGAATTAAACTATATGTTATTGAATTCCCATATATGTAAGTGCTACACATCTACATGCCTGAAGTCAACTAATGTGCTTTCAAGGCAGACCTTTTTCTTATGCATAAGAAAGCGTCAATATCTACAAAAATCCCTCAACCCATGGCCTGAGATTTGAACCCTAGTAGATGGGGAGAACTCCTATCTCCCTTTTGTTAGGCCAAATAATTGATGGTTCAAATTAAACTTCAATATTTTGCTGTTATTGTGTGAAAACATATTATGGGAGTTCTTGTTAAGATATTTGTGATGTCATAAGATTCCAAAGTGAATACAATTTTGCAGGATTTGTTGCTTTGTTTCATGAATATTGCCTTTTTCCTTCAATCAGTGGCACTTTTTAACTTATGTCTTTTCAGTAATATTGGTGACTGTGAACTCAATTTTCAGCTGCCATCTTGATCTCATCAAGCTAGTGATTCCTGGGATACAATAAAGATGAATGAAGCAAATCAGGAAAACAACCTTGATGCTTCAGCCATTGTTCCATTGAAGCGCAAACGTGGTCGACCACGCAAGTATCCAAGACCAGACTCTGAAGGGGGAAATGATCATATTCCAAGAAATCAAAATCGAAATCAGGGAGAAAATGCTCATGTTCCACCTTTAGTCAACGGAAATAATCCACGCCAGCTAGATCCAACTACTCATGCAAATGATACCATGGTGGGTCAGGTTGTTCATGGTGCAATTGAGGCTGCATTTGATGCTGGATATTTGCTCACTGTCAGGGTTGGCAACTCAGAAACTACTTTGAGGGGTGTTGTTTTTAAGCCTGGACGCTATATCCCTGTTTCTTCAGACAATGACATTGCACCTGGTGCTCAAATGATTAGACGAAATGAGATTCCCCTCCCAAGAGAGGACTACAGTCAGGTACAAGGTCATAATTCAAGGTCCAGAGACAGAACTAATCATATGTCTCAAACAGCTGACATGGCATCCTCAAAAGGCATGCCTCAAAGTGCTCCACTGGGTGAAGCAAGAGGCAACCGGGTGCCTGTTGTGGTGCAGCCCTTCAATCTAGCAAATGGCATAGCAGCTCCTGGTGAACCATCTTTACTTGTAGGCCAAGCTAGCCATCAGTTGGCCTCCAAAGGCAAAAGCATTCTAGAGACTGCTCATTCATCAAATGGTTCAACTGTCACAATTGTGGAGCAGGCAGCTGAAAACCAGTTTCCACATTTTCAATCTCAGGATAATCAGCAGATGATGCCTTCAGGCCTGCAAAATGAAGCTTATTCTTTCGGAAATCCCACAGAGGCAAAGCATAAAGGAGAAGCTAAACACATGAGACCACCTGATATGCCTTTTGAGAAACTTTTAAGTGAAGTCGTTAAGAAGGTTCAAGTGCCATCCCAGTCAAAGGAAACTATTAGCCGCTCAGCTGATAAGTTATCCCCAAAAGATTCTGACTATAGCATGGAGGACGATGGCAGTGACACAGATCAGCCCCTTTCTATTGAGCCTCTGCAAGCTCTGCAACCTGATCTTTTAAACCACCCTCCCGTTGTGTCAAAGCCTGTAGAGCATTATAGAACTGGCAAATTGACTGAACTTTTGCAGGTAAGTTAAAACCTCAACTAGAAAGTGCAGTTAAATCCTATACCACCTAATTTACACTTTATTTTCCCCTTAAACTATGAAAATTAGTACCTTGAATCATAGGCCATCAAACAACTTACATAGTTACATTTAAGACATAGAGATGGGTTGTCATCTAACACTCAGAGCTTAAGAAGGTTTTGCAGGAGAACATGATTGAGAATCAGGAATTACGGAATGAGGAGCAAGTTGCAAGTTCACGACAAGAAGTTGATAAGCCAAGGATCCCAGAAACCAAGCAGGGAGCTTAGAGCCTGCCATACGAGTGAACCAACATAAGCCTCGACTGTCTAGTTGAACTGGTTTCCTTGAGGGGCCATTGTATCTTTCTACTTGTGTAGTATCTTGTGTAAACTTCATCGCCATTATGTGCAATTAGATTAGTGTATAATCTCTCAACCTGAAATTGATACACACTCCATGGAGAATTAGCTTTTGTAGACGCACTCAAGAGTTTGCATTTGTGAGGGAAAGAGCTGCATGTTATCATGTGGTTGTCACTTGCTCGGCGTGTCGTTTCGCTTATAGTAATTAGTACACCCTTCAACGTACACATAGTTCACGGCTATCTTACATGATCCAGCTCAAACATTTCAACTTTCCAGCAACCTCCCTTCTAAATTCTAATTCTAAAGCGTTGACACAGCCAACTTCTCTATCCCATTTCATGAAGGATAAATAGAATACCAGGCGTAGGACAATGCAAAAGAATTCTTTTTAAGTTCTACAGGGCTTCATATGGGGGTGGTTCCCTTGACGCTTTCTGCAATTCTAGCTTGCAACTTTTCAGCTGCATACATTCATGGTTCAGGGATGTCAATTACTTCTTCTTCTTCTTCATCATCATCATCACCTAGCCTGAAATTCCGCATTGAAGCAGGGTCTGGAGAGGTCCGATAGTACGCAGCCTTATCCCTACATAGTAGAGAGGCTGTTTCCGGTAGACCCACATGCAGATGAAACAATAAAAGAATGATGCAGGTAACAGAACCAATTCATAAAACAGAAAATCCATGAAAATACAAGTAATGGGGAAATAAAAGCACTAAATAGAAATGATAATAAAAATACTCGAATCTCAAGATAGAGCTAAAATAAATGCAAATAACAATAAGAATACTAATCACACATAAATACTAATAATAATAGTAATAATCAATATTCCATAATAATAGTAAGAAGGACAAAACCAAAACTAATATGTAACACCAAAACTAATAGAAATAAGAATAAAAAACCAAAATCTAATATATGCAAATAAATATTAAAACAAATAATACTCACATGTGGGAATAATACGAATAATAGAAACTAAGAGAAAGACGAAAAGACAATAAAATAAAAGTACTAAAAGAAGAGTTGAAAAGTAATGTTATTGAGAAGCACTTCTACACTCAGAACCTCCCCCTGCTAGTAATAAATCAATGCAAGAAACAAACTATTAATCACGCACACGAAAAAAAAAATTCTAGCGAATCTTGACCTCCCCAACCATTAAACACATAACCTATAGCTAGAAAACTCAATGCTCACTCCAGCAAGCGCAAGAGGGGTACAAAGACGAAAATAAAGAAGTACCTGAAAAAACTTGAGAGAGGAAAATAGGAAGAGGACGATATCTTACTTGCCCCACCTCGTGCCAGTCTGATTGCCATACTTATCAACCCAATACATTACATGCAACAATCAAGATCCTATATTCTAAACTGCTAAAATAAAGCAAGCATTTCACAAATGTGGTTTTCTTATTGCCCAGTTGAGCATAGCCCAGCTCTCAAGTAAGCAGACTCTCCACATGGCATAGGTTTTTGACTCAAGTAGTGTTATGATTCAATCTCTAAGCTGTAAATACATCAACAATGCTGCTGCATCCTGATTTCAGCAAATATACTCGTGGTATAGAACAACTAACAACGTCAACTATAAGAACGAAATGTAAAACTAACTGATGAGAACAAAGACTGAGAAAAAAGCCCAACATTTATGTTGCTCCAGCAAAATTCCCAATGATGATATTGAAGTAAAACACAGGCAAAGCAAATAACTCTTTGTTTCTTCAAAACAAGTGCGTGATTTGCACCCACATTTTGGATAGTAGAAAATTAATAATCAACAAAAAAAGAAGAGAAGAAACTATGATCCGTAAAACCCAAGTAAAAAAAAAAGTCATGAATCACAACTGAACTACTAACATGCCTAGGTATCAAAACAGCTAAAAACCCAAAAAGAGCAAAAACCAAGCAACCGCAACGCAATGAACAAACAGAAGATCAAGAAAACACGAAATCTAATCTTTAAACCCAAGCAAGATTCTATATCGATCTAAACTAGCATTGACAAGCAACAATCACCAAATCTACAAGAAAAGATCTCCAAAATTCGCGAAGCAAGAGAAGGTGAGGGTTTAGATCCCAAACGAAACCTGGAGATTGAGTAAATAGCAGAAGGGAAAGCTAGGGTTTTGTTGGCACTTTCGTAAATCAAGGTCAAACCCCACAATGAAACATCAAAGAAATCAGGAATCAAAAGGCATTAAAGTGTTTAAATTTTAATTTCTTACCGACTATCTCCATGTGGGGTTCTTTGATATCCTCTTCCCCACATGAAACTAGAGTAGATTAAATTAAATTTAGTTCTCCTCAGAAAACAGATGATTGAGTAAGATATATATGAATTTACCTAATAATACCGAAAACTTCACCGGGAGGGAGTTTAATAGAGTCAAGATCGAGATTAGAGAGATCGATTCCAGCAACGGTTAAACTGGCCTCGATAACTTTGTAAATATCTTGTAAAACGAATTAACTGGGGATAAACACGAAGAAGAAGATGAAACATCACCGCTCACAGCAACCGAATTGCTACGAGAGGGTTCTTTCCACGTGTGCATTAGAACTCAGTAAAACGAATCAAAGGCTCAAGGAAGAAAGTTAAAACAATAACAAAGAAGATTAAATAGAAATACCCTATGCGTTACGTCGATGGAAGTCTGAAAAGTGAAAGCCAAAAACCCCTAATCTTGCGTCTTCTCTATTTGTCGTTGAACAGGTTGAACAAAAGATACAAAACTAAAGAGTTATACAAAGTGGCTGAGTTAGTGCGGAGATAGAGACTGAAAATGCTTTCAAGATAGAACAAAAGCATTTTTTGGGACATTTGAAAGAAAATAGTGAAAGATTCTGAGGAGGCTACTTAGAACAGCACATTTCACAGTTTAGTGTTTGTCTTGAACCAAAATGCTAAGGAATAAAAGTTCACTAGCCGAAATAACCATTTTAGAATTGCATTCTCTACTAATGCTTCTAATAACAGCAAGTGCACAAGAGTCCTAAAGTAGTAAAGAAACACTTACATTAGTGGATCAGACTCCAAAATGAGCTCAAATTGGTTTAACAAATCAGAACCTGAGAAAGTATCTTCGCCACTCATCTGGGTTCAATCCGCAGTCAAAAGTCAGGATCAAGTTGACCTTTTGAAAACGCCAGAATCTGTGAGAGAAAAAATATGGCGTGGAACGACAACGATTCCTCAACTATGGGAAATTCAAAAAATTCGTCGGTTTCCCATGTCGGTGAAAGCGAAAAGCTAGTGTAAAACAATGGGTATTTCGAGAGTCGAACCTCATGTAAGTATTCAAAGAGTTGTTGATTGCAGATTGATGAACGCCAGAATATGTCAATTACTTCATCATGCAAAAAAGAAACTGCAACTTTGCAGGGAGACCAACAGACTACTTACCTTCGTGGAGAGACCACATTACTTGAACTCAATGAACCACAATGTGACTCGGATGAAACAGCAAGCACAGTGGTTGAAGCACTTAAAACAAATAGCATTAGTAGAAATTGATGCATACAGAAGCAGGCATTTCATAATATAAGATTGTTCAGCATATTAAGTGCGTGATCAGGATCAGCATCCGCTCCACTACGGAAATGCCTTGTGATTATCTGCTCTTCCTCCACAGGTTTTGCATTTGGGGGCAGGGATCTGTTGTAAAGAAAAGCAAAACTTTAAGCACATTCGAACCAAACCAATAAACAATTCATTCACGGTTATCAATGTGAGTTCCAGTAGGGCTTTTAGCAAACTATTTGCATTACATGGTTAATTATCCTATATTGTAAAAAGTTGTAAATAAATGATGACTGTTAGTCATGTTGTTGAAAAACTAATCAAGTTATGCATGAATCTGTACTACCATGTACTAGTTTAGAATATGAAGCATACAATTAGTTAATGGTGAAGACCATTATTAGAAAACATCATATAATCACTGAGAGATGGAGAATAAGCCTCATAAATAAAATTTTGGATGCATACGCTTTGTAATGGAATTGTTTAGAAAAAGTTTATCCACTAATTAAGGGTAAGATTGCGTATTACAGAACTTTCACAAATTTCATGTATTAGTGAGATTCATATTAGGTGATGTTGGTATTGTTGACGTTGAATGAAATTGTTTAATCTCTAAAACTTGCATATGTATGTATAAATTAATGTCATTATACAATATTTTCAAACATATTTTCATATCAAAATAAATTATTATTATTGATAATTTTGATTTCATGACTATTAATCAAAAGAAAATCATCTTGTAAGGAAGGAAAATTTCATGAAAGATTTTTATAGTGATAGCGGCTTCAAGCTATACTTCTGGTGGTTTAATTTATTTTAAGGTTCCATATATTTTCTAAGAATTTGAATAATTAAAATTAAAGTGTTAATTAATTGATGTTGGTTCATTTTCTTGATAGTAATAATCAAATTCTAATTTCAAGTACTTACCAAAAAAATCTAATTTCAAGTACAAAAGGTATTTTTAAGGAAATTAAAAATAAATTTAAAAGCAACAGATTTGATAAATCAGTTAAGATAATAACAAGCAAGATCCTTAATACATTTGTATTTTATTCGACGCAAATATAAAGATCTTTCGTATATGAAAAAGGAGAATAATTATATTTTGATGAAAAATTTTAAGAATAAAATATAGTCTTTAAGGGTTGCTTGGTTAACGGGTTTGAGAAGAAGTTAAAGGGTAAGTTATAACAAATGAGTTGTTAGTTGTTGGTTATCATTACAAGGACAATAGTTTGATGTCTCAGGTAATCTTCTATATCCTTCATTTAATAAAGGAATGAAACTCATTCCTTAATAGTGGGTTTTTAAAATATTTTAATACTACTTAATTAAATATAATTAATTAATTAATTAATTATAATATAATTAATTACAATATAATTAATTACAATAATATTAATATTAATCAATTAATTAAAATATAATTAATTAAAATATAATTCATTTATTAATCAAAATATTGTAGTTAAATAATTAATTACAATATAATTCATTAATTAATTAAAATATTGCAATTAATTATTTAATAAAATATAATTAATTAAAATATTACAATTAATTAATTAATTAAAATGTAATTGGTTAATTTAAATAAAACTAATCAAAATTTATCTTGTTTGTAAAAAATTTCAATAGTCTTTGAAGTTTTGAGAGCAATAATTAAAAACGCAACCAATTCATCTATTTTAATAGTAAAATTTTAAATTATCTATTTTATTGTTCAATTTTAACTTTTCAATTTGATTTTTTAATAATTTTTGTTGTTAAAATGTATTAATTTATTAATCAATCAATTTTAATTAATAAATACTTATAAACTAAAATAATTAATTAAATTTTATTTAATAATCTTTTTAATTAAATTTTAAATTCTTCAATACGTAATAACAAAATTTTCTACTACATTTTAAATTCTTTAATTTTATTCAAACAGTTTAATATGAATTGAATTTTTTAAAACTTAAATTTTTTGTAATGGCTAATTTTTAAAACATTGTTGAAGAGGGCTAATGTAACACCCCACTCACGCGAGACCCAAACCCGACATCGACAGAGATATTCGAGCCCGCGACCCGCGAGGTTGGTATGCTAGAGCAGTAAAATGCAGTTTAAAACTCATTAAGATATTTTTCTTTTTGAAAACAGTCGAGTGCGCGGAAATAAATAAACGATTCGGGCCCGCGATACTAAAACATTTCTTTTCTTACCAAATCATTTTCGATCAAATACCATTTCAACACTCAAATCAGTTCATATGCATATAATCATAGCCATATCGGGCCCAATACAATTTCAGTACTAAATGCGGAAATACAAAATTACACATAATCCAAAATGACAGAAATGCAGACGTGAACTGATCTCGACTTCTTTACTCTAACTCTTTGCAGTAGACATACTCCCGTTTATCTAACGGGGTACTCGCCGGTTCCTGAAAAATAATTGCAATGTTGGGTGAGTTTGCGAACTCAATGAGAAATCATCATCGATGGTTCACTCAAATCATGCATTACGCAGATTGCGTATAGCACGACACAGTAAGATACAATTAGTATATAACAATTTGTTGTAGCCAATAACAGTTTGCAATATCAAATAACAATTTACAATAAATCAGGACATCACATAATTCAGTAATCGTCACAAAACAATCATTCATGTGTATACAATGCATATGTGACTCTTTTCCAGTTATTCAGTATTGTGCCCAAGTGCTCAACAAGATTCGATGGGGACGCGTCATGGATTTCTCCCTGCTCAAGCTTGGTCAAGATAAATGTTCGAGCTCGAGGCTCTTTTCAGTGATAATAGCAACTTGGGTCACATATTCATTATCTGATCATGCATGTATGCATGTAATGCAGAGTTTAGTAATTCAGTGTATGGCTATAAAAGCCCAGTATTGCATTTCAAAGGTCATGCAAGAGTCCAATCCAATACAGTAGAAGCATGTTATTCGATCATGTACATTTCAGTAATCATGCAATTTCACCTTTGCATGTATTTATACAGTAGTCCATTCTAATACAGTAGAAGCATGTTATTCGATCATGTACATTTCAGTAATCATGCAATTTCACCTTTGCATGTATTTATACAGTAGTCTATTCTAATACAGTAGAAGCATGTTATTCGATCATGTACATTTCAGTAATAATGCAATTTTACCTTTGCATGTATTTATACAGTAGTCCATTCTAATACAGTAGAAGCATGTTATTCGATCATGTACATTTCAGTAATCATGCAATTTCACATTAGCAAGTAATTCACATTGAGCATTTAGACAGTCAGGAATTTGAGAAACCAACTAGGTTACTCACATGTAACTTCCGAGCTACTGCCTGGAAGTCCCAGCAGTGTCCGTGGAATGACGATCCAACGACGTCTCTATAATAGTTTAAATACAGTCCCATTACTAAATGCTCAATTAAACATTTCAATGATGCATATGTCTCAATGGAAATATGTACAATGCATGTTCACGATTTTCCCGGCGCTAAAACCCAATGTTGAACTCTTATGTCCCATTCTAACTATTCGCTCAATTGATCGACAATAATTAATCCAATCTTATAATTCAGTTTAATTTCCCTATAGCAATTCCCTATCCATTGGGTCAAAACCTTTATTGAAATTCCCAATTAAAACTCCAATTGTCTCAATTCAATATTTAGGTCACACTATGAACCATAATTGACCTTATTCTCTATGAATCAGCACCATAATAATTAAATTCGACTCATAATTATCCTCAACAGTAGACCTCTTTCTCTAGTTCATAATGAATCGAGAATCATCTCAATTGGAGGTCTATACCATAAGTTATACCCAATAAGCTAAAAATCACTCCATCAGAAAACTGTCCTTCACCGCGACCTACACCCCTCCCCGCGATGAAGAGAAGATCGCTCGTCGCGACGTGAAGCACGCTCGCCGCTGCGTGCGTCGTCCTCTTCATGGCCATGCGCGACGCAGTTGAATTGTTCGCCATGGCGTGGAACGGCGCCGTCATGGCGAAAGCACTAAATTTTCTCGCCGCGGTGAGGCCACGCCAGATGTCGTGACGTGCGGCCGCGCCACCGTCTTCTCCGATCGCATTTTTCCTCTTCTCTCTCTAAAACTAGCGTTAAAACACTCCCATCCACCCAACTCAACCATAATAAATGCCATAAATGCATTAGAAACCATTAATAACAACATTAAAGTCATAAATACTTACCAATCGAAGATCAAAACCACAAATCACCGTAAACCCTAAAATCCTTCCAAATCAACGATAACCCACTCTCAATCCTTCTCAACCTTCATCAATCACAATAAACCAGTTAGGCTAGTATAATGAGAAGAAAACCATAAAGAAAGATCATAGAATCCTCACCGATGGGAGGAATCGAAGATCGTCGTGGGAGGAGGAAGAGAAGAAATGCTTTTTGCCTTAGGATAAATCCCCAATTTCAAACCTACCTATTTATAAACATAGGTCTCTCAACCAGTCCAAATTTCAGTCTCTAAATTTCAATGGCTCAACATTTTAATTTTCTGACAGTATAACTCTAAATTTTTCCATTGTCATTGGACAATTCTTTCAGTACTATACAGTCAATCGGTCTGGCACTCCAAAATTTCCGGTCCGGGCATTTTCTCCCGAATTTTCCGAAAATTTCCTATAAGCCACTATCAATTGCCAATCGCTCTTAGACTATTCTAAATCAGTCATTCGAGTCCACTTATCCTAATTTCTCAATTAATCACAATCCAGTCAGTTCAGTCAGTTTCCAGTTCACAATCCAATCAATTCATACTCGCAATAAAATGCCGGAAAATCATGAATGCATGTACCTATGAATAAATGCATATGCAATAAACATGTTCCTTTATGATCAGAGGCCAGTAACATGTTCAATCAGTGAATGCAATGAACCTATCAGTCTGACCCAATATTACCAAAATATCCTTGCTAATAGTAACGGGATGTTACAATTCTCCCCTCCTTACAAAAATTTCGTCCTCGAAATTTCATATACGATTGATCCGAGAAACAGGAGAAATTGATTCGATCACTATATACTATCTCCCACTTATTTCACTATATAACCAATTTCTGTCAGTATACTAAATCAATACGATCAATCACTCATTAACATTCTCAAGCTTTCTCAAAATTTTCACTTTCTTTATCAATAACACTTATGTCGGATCATAACAATATTTCTTAATTCTGACCCTGTAACTCTTTACGAATCCGAATCATCTTTTAGGTTTTCAACTGACTTACCAATCATTAATTTTATTTACACCACAGTCACAGAGAGGCCACTTATAATGAATTTAACTTTCCCCAATTCACCTTTATCTCATCTTAGTGTATCTTGGCTGAGGCGATACACTTCGAAACACTTCATTCATCGCTTAGCAGACTACATTTCTATAGTGTTAAAACACTAATCTCGAAAGGTTCCATTAACCTCAATATAATTAATTTAACTCACTGACATTAACTTTAATTTCTTAACCCCCCTTACAGATTCATTTCACTTATCCACATTATCTCATATAAATTTTGGCCTTCGACTACTTTAGGCCCTGATCACATTAATATAGGGGTGAACAACTCCCTTTTTGCTGTTAGACCCCTTATACATTATTCGAATGGTACCATCAATAAAACAATCGATATGCTCACCATCAATCTGAACTAAACATCAATTTCATATTTCAAGGGACTCTCAATAATCTTTTTTTTTTTGAAAGACCCCTCATGCACGATCCAATTGGTGACACCAATACACAATGGATATGCACTCAATCAATTTGAACTGTACACCAATATCATGTCCCTATGACTTCAAAATATCATTTTCACATTTATCTCCAACAATCAAACCTGTTGGTTACTCACACCTATAATCATTCGATTTTACATTCCAACCCATCAATTACTTTTCCCATGAACTCTTACTCGAACATAAAACTTTAATCGTTCCTTACGATTTCTCTAACAGTTCCTTTAGTGGGTATTACCCATATTTCTTAATCCATTTATCACTACCATTTTCCTCAACAGTTTAATCCATTTGAAATTCCTAAATACTCAATTCTGTTTTGCCAATCCTTTTTACACATCTGATTTGGAATTCCAATTGCCCATAATACTTTCTTTTTGTCCCATACTAGTTCGACAGATCATGCTCAGTATTGCAATAGGTTTAATAACCTTATCGCCCAAATTGTGATTTTCTGCCATCACATTTTCCGAGTCGATACATTACATTGCATCACTAACTAAATTCTGAAACACTCAAACATATAACCCTTTTCAATACTTCTAAATTCACTAATATCTCAACCATTCTTGCTTTACATATTCATATCTATATTTGAAAGTTTCTATCCGAATAATGTCTCCAGCTTTCAAAACAATATCCAGTCCAAAATAATTCAGTCATCACTCAGAATGTAGCCCATAAGGCGATATTTACCTCTAGGTACATAAAACCACTTTACACAATTTCATCAAATAGCATCATAACCTTTATCGAACATTTTGTACATAAAGAAAATCTCCAAATGTTTCTGTCACAATCATCAATCATATGATCACACTCGTTATTCCTCAAACATTTGTCAAAGCTAAAGCCAGAAAATCTTTGACAATTTCTGGACGTATCCAGCATACCGCTAGTTCTAAATAACTCCAAATCCCAAATACATATGTCCCTTGAAATTTCACATTTTATCATCACCTCTTTCGACATTAAGTCTCCTAACGAGCCATATTCAATCTTGATTCAATCACTATTTATTTGGTCAATCGAGATTCATTCTTACGAAACTTGCATGATAAACAATTTCCTCAATCGTGCTAATTTATATACTTCATCATTTTTTTTAAAGCACTCAATTGCTCACCCATGCTTATAGTCATTATCCACTCTAAACACAATTGAGACATTTTACTCTTCAGTAGCATAACAACTCCTCATACTCATAATTAATTATCGATTGCCTCCAATGAGGAACAATTTCTTATAACTTTCTCAGTTTCATCATAATATATTCTGACACATATTCCTTTACACTAGCTTCTCCACCTATTGCAATTTATCGGCCATCTTTATCCTCTAGGTTGAATAACCCATTCATCATATCAACTTATACTTTACGAACATATTTACACAAAATATTCATGAACCGATATTCTCCTCATGTTCGCAATTAGTATTTCTTTGATGCTCAGTAATTCTCTTACAGAATCGAATTCGTCTCAGCACAATAATACATACTTAGTTTATTTCTTACGCTTGAGTCTCTACTAGAATTCGGACTCCACAATTTACTTGTACTTCATTTCAAATTTATTCTTTCAATGATTATTCTCAAATCAAATCGTCAGATCACTAAACCTTATCAATCATTAATACTGTTTATAAATCTCGATCAATCAACTGTTTTTTCATCACAAAAAATCAGTCACTCTTGATACTTCAAGAAACTCAATCTCTGAAGAGCACTTAAACAATTTCATTTATTCTAATCTCTTGACATACATCGCTATAATCATCTCATCTCATCTGAAAATGTATTCACATCAATATACCCATTAATAGCACATACTATTGAAGACACTTTAATCCTATTTAATTCTAGACATCATTTCTCTTTTTGATACCAGCTCTCGATCATGAGGGACTTTGCTGAATTCATGTCCCTCTTTAACTCTCTCAAGCTCATTACCTATGCTATCATCATTGATAATCACACTTCTTTCTTAATTGATCGCTACAAGCATGCTCGCGCTTTACTCTAACTCATCTTGAACTTGGGGCTACCAGAATTATAATTGAAACTTACTTAATAAACCATCAATTTCCTCCTATATCATATTCACGCATATTATTCATTTATGCTTAATCATTTCACCTATATGGTGATTCCACTATCAAATGTACACTTACAGTGACAATATAATCTGAACTCATAAATTTTCCTTTTTGCACCCGTCCTCGCTCGTGAGGATCGTATACAATCTCTATTCATTTCCAATTGAGCACTATGAGCACTTTCATTTCTTATTTTAACTCATATAGGATTTTCAAACTACAAGAATTCTGACTAGCAATTATCCATTAACTCATCCATTGCAGCTCAATATTTTCACTTTACCATGGGGCTCCCTTAATCAGGTGTGCATTTACATAGGCAAAACAACTGGACCTTGACAACTTTTTCATTTACCATTGTCATTTTCTTACATTTCAATCTTTTCATTATTGTATCATACCAGAATTTTCACTCTCAACTCAATATCATAAATGTACAATTATTCTCGATATCCCACTTAACACATTCGACTTTAAGTCACAAACCTCTATTCATAACTCTCATCACAAAGAATCAAACCCAATTATAGTCTCTATAGATCGTAGAACATTTTATTTCCACTCACTTTGGTTATACACTTTCACTCTTACCATTCTTACCATATTGCTATTTTCTTCTATCAATCCACAACTATACATTCATATCTATTCTCCATTCCAGAATATACTCCAGTATAACACTGATGTTGCCTTTCATACTATATATACACCAATACCAATACACTAAATCCTCATTTGTCAAATCGAATCAGACACTTTTTCTTATTTCACGATATTCACAACTTCCTTTTTCCTCATCCTTTCTAACCGTTTAAACAATTGAGACAGGCTCATATATGTGACTCATATGCTAGACTAGGGATCAGTTGTCACTGTCTGCCATGACATGACTTACATGCATGTAACTTGACACATTTTTCAGAAAGCCCATGTAAGATTGTACTTCTGGGCTCTGATACCACAAATGTAACACCCCATTCCTGCGAGACCCGAACCCGACATCGACAGTGATATCCGAGCCCGCGACCCGCGAGGTTGGTATGCTAGAGCAGTAAAATGTAGTTTAAAACTCATTAAGATATTTTTCTTTTTGAAAACAGTCGAGTGCGCGGAAATAAATAAACGATTCGGGCCCGCGATACTAAAACATTTCTTTTCTTACCAAATCATTTTCGATCAAATACCATTTCAACACTCAAATCAGTTCATATGCATATAATCATAGCCATATCGGGCCCAATACAATTTCAGTACTAAATGCGGAAATACAAAATTACACATAATCCGAAATGATGTAAATGCACGTGAACCGATCCCGACTCCTTTACTCTAACTCTTTCAGAGACATACTCCGCTTATCTAACGGGTACTCACGGATTCTGAAAAATAATTGCAATGTGGGTGAGTTTATGAACTCAATGAGAAACCATCATCGATGGTTCACTAAATCATGCATTACGCAGATTGCGTATAGCACGACACAGTAAGATACAATTAGTATATAACAATTTGTCGTAGCCAATAACAGTTTGCAGTATCAAATAACAGTTTGCAAGAAATCGGGTCATCACATAATTCAGTAATCGTCACAAAACAATCATTCATGTGTATACAATGCATATGTGACTCTTTTCCAGTTATCCAATATTGTGCCCAAGTGCTCACCAAGATTCGATGGGGGACGCGTCAGGAATTTCTCCCCTCGGGCTCGAGGCCCGGTCAGTACAGTGTTCGAGCTCGAGGCTCTTTTCAGTGATAATAGCAACTTGGGTCACATATCCATTATCTGATCATGCATTTATGTATGTAATGCAGAGTTCAGTAATTCAGTGTATGGCTATAAAAGCCCAGTATTGCATTTCTCAGTGTCATGCAGTAGTCCAATCCAATACAGTAGAAGCATGTTATTCGATCATGTAAATTTCAGTAATCATGCAATTTCACCTTTGCATGTATTTATACAGTAGTCCATTCTAATACAGTAGAAGCATGTTATTCAATCATGTACATTTCAGTAATGATGCAATTTCACCTTTGCATGTATTTATACAGTAGTCCATTCTAATACAGTAGAAGCATGTTATTCGATCATGTACATTTCAGTGATCATGCAATTTCACCTTTGCATGTATTTATACAGTAGTCCATTCTAATACAGTAGAAGCATGTTATTCGATCATGTACATTTCAGTAATCATGCAATTTCACATTAGCAAGTAATTCACATTGAGCATTTAGACAGTCAAGAATTTGAGAAACCAACTAGGTTACTCACATGTAACTTCCAAGCTACTGCCTGGAAGTCCCAGCAGTGTCCGTGGAATGACGATCCAACGACGCCTCTATAATAGTTTAAATACAGTCCCATTACTAAATGCTCAATTAAACATTTCAGTGATGCATATGTCTCAATGGAAATATGTACAATGCATGTTCACGATTTTCTCGGCGCTAAAACCCAATGTTGAACTCTTATGTCCCATTCTAACTATTCGCTCAATTGATCGACAATAATTAATCCAATCTTATAATTCAGTTCAATTTCCCTATAGCAATTCCCTATCCATTGGGTCAAAACCTTTATTGAAATTCCCAATTAAAACTCCAATTGTCTCAATTCAATATTTAGGTCACATTATGAACCATAATTGACCTTATTCTCTATGCATCAGTGCCATAATAATTAAATTCCGACTCTCATAATTATCCTCAACAGTAGACTTCTTTCCCTAGTTCATAATGAATCGAGAATCACCTCAATCGGAGGTCTATACCATAAGTTATACCCAATAAGCTAAAAATCACTCCATCAGAAAACTGTCATTCGCCGCGACCTACACCCCTCGCCGCGACGAAGAGAAGATCGCTCGCCGCGACGCAGGCGGAATTGTTCGCCGCGGCGTGGAACCAGGCGCCGTCATGGCGAAGCACTAAATTTTCTCACATGCGAGGCCACGCCAGACGTCGTGACGTCTTGGTAGCACGCCACCAAATCTTCTCCGATCGCATTTTTCTCTTCTCTCTAAAACCAAAGATTAAAACACTCCTATCTACCCAACTCAACCATAATAAATGTCATAAATGCATTAGAAACCATTAATAACAACATTAAAGTCATAAATACTTACCAATCAAGATCAAAACCACAAATCACCGTAAACCCTAAAATCCTTCCAAATTAACGATAACTCACTCTCAATCCTTCTCAACCTTCATCAATCACAATAAACTAGTTAAGCTAGCATAATGAGAAGAAACCATAAAGAAAGATCAAAGAATCCTCACCGATGGGAGGAATCAAGATCGCCATGGAGGAGGAAGAAGAAATGCTTTTGCCTTAGGATAAATCCCCAATTTCAAACATACCTATTTATAGACATAGATCTCTCAATTAGTCCAAATTTCGCCTCTAAATTTCAATTACCAACATTTTAATTTCGACAAGATAACTCTAAAATTTTCCATTGCCATGGACAATTCTTTCAAGATTATACAAATAATCGATCATCACTCCAAAATTTTCGATCCGCATTTTCTCGAATTTTCCGAAAATTTCCTATAAGCCACTATCAATTGCTAATCGCTCTTAGACTATTCTAAATCAGTCATTCGAGTCCACTTATCCTAATTTCTCAATTAATCATAATCCGGTCGGTTCGATCGGTTCAGGTTCACAATCCAATCAATTCATACTGCAATAAAATGCCTTGGGAAAATCATGAATACACGTATCTATGAATAAATGCATATCTGATAAACCGCGTTCTTCTATGATCGAGAGCCAAGAATATTGCTCAATCAATGAACGAATGAACCTATCAGTCTGACCCAATATTATCAAAATACTATTGCTAACAGTAACGAGATGTTACAGCTAACCACAAAAACAAATTGCAAATATAATACAAGTGAATTGAGTTTTATGATCAACACAAAATCTGAACATACTACGAAGATAAATTAGTAATCTATGTGGTTAAATTAGATTAAGGAGGAAGAAAATATATCAGAATACGTGGACCCCAATCCATCAGCTTTCTCCCAACTTATGCAAAACCCTAAACCCTCCCTTTTTTTTCTCTAACCTTAACCCCTCGCTCTTTCTGTGCTCACCAACGAAAGACCCTGTCTTACTGCCTTGTGCTAACGCTATCGGAAAAAACCAAACGTCTTGACTTTCCCATTCATTAAGGATTGCAAGTCCCTTTTAAGGACGACCCAGAATGAGGAAATCCAAATCCCAATCCAAACAACAGCGAAAGCAACGTATAGTTGTAGAACAAGAAGAAATTAACTGTCTAAACCAGTGGATAGAATCCCAGAAACCTGAGTCCGGATCCAACCCCCTCTCTCTTCCGCCGCTCCCTTCGGATGATTCTCCCGTCGGCCGCCTTCCAGAAGGCGGCTTTTCCCGGTATGCAGGGGCTACCAAGTTTAGTGAATTGCCATTGTCAAAGAAGACAAAAGATGGGTTGAAGAAGGCTAATTATATTTTGATGACTGACATACAGAAGGCGTCTTTGCCTCACGCGCTTTGCGGCAGAGATATTCTCGGTGCTGCCAAAACTGGGTCTGGAAAAACCCTCGCTTTTGTTATTCCTGTAAGTGTCTAGTGTCTAATTTTTATTCAGATTCATGATTATGTTTTGTGGGATTGTCATTTCCTGATGATAGTTTGTAAAGGTCATTTCTTTAACCTATTACATGAATTTACATTAACCTAACCCATGTCCTTTTGGTGTGAGTTGGGCGAAGTTCAGGTTTTGGAGAAGTTACACAGGGAAAGATGGAATCCCCAAGATGGGGTAGGCAGCATTATAATGTCTCCCACGAGGGAATTAGCGGGGCAACTTTTTGATGTACTAAAAGCAGTTGGGAAGTTTCATAACTTTAGTGCTGGCCTGCTAATTGGCGGTCGAAAAGATGTGGATGTGGAGAAGGAGCGTGTTAATGAGCTGAACATATTGGTTTGTACTCCTGGTCGGCTTCTTCAACACATGGATGAAACACCAAATTTTGACTGTTCTCAACTTCAGGTCTAGATCTGCGCATAGTTTTATGTCTTTTTGTTTTATTGGAAGACATGAATATGATTTGTGCTTTCTTAGTACTGAGTATGATATCTGTTCAGAATGCTTTACTTTTTCTGTATCTTTATTTTAAGGATTTGTTTATGTTTTTTGTACAAGCTAGTACCTTTGGTACTGGCTAGAGCTCTGTTGCCCCTTTCATATATAGCTGATTTAGATAAAATTTCTTGGCTAGGGAACAGTTATTGGTCCTTGATGAGGCAGATCGTATTCTTGACATTGGTTTTAAAAAGGCTGTGAATGCAATAGTTTCACAGCTACCTAAGCACAGGCAAACCCTTCTCTTCTCTGCCACTCAAACCAAGTCTGTTCAGGATCTTGCAAGACTCAGTTTGAAGGATCCAGAGTATCTCAGTGTGCATGAAGAGGCTGTGACGGCGACTCCTAACCGGTTACTGCAAACTGCTATTGTTGTGCCTGTCGATCAAAAGTTGGACATGCTATGGAGTTTTATAAAGACACACCTTAATTCAAAGATTCTTGTATTTCTTTCAAGCTGCAAGCAGGTGCGTTACATAAGTTTATTCTAATTGTATGAAACTTGTGATGTGGGTGCACAATGTTGCTACTGTACATGGTAAAGACCATGGGGGAATATGGTAGATTCTTGAATCACTATTGGTCCAGTAAGATACTAATGTAATGAAATTTTGGATTATTAGTTCTGTTGATGGGAAGCAATAGTGAGATGCATTTCAATTTATTTTCCCCAGTATTTTCCAATTCCAGGCCAGTCAATGTGTCATGCTGTCTTTTGATTTACATGAAAAAACATGTAATTATGTTTCTATTATATGGCGTTGATTTTTTGAGTTGGTTGCTGGTATATTTCGCTGCTGCTGCTGCTTTGGAAGTTGAAATTTTCTTCAAATGTTACGTGATAAAAGTTTTGATGAATGTATTTGTTTTTGCGGATTCATTTTATCTTGGTATGTGTCCATGTCAGGTTTTGATGAGATGGATTATATTTGGTACATAGCTAAATTATTCTTGTATACAACATGAAGAGGGAGGAAGCATTGTCCTTTCCTAGGGGCCTATTATTATTCAATTCCTGATGTCATATGCATAATAATGCTTTGTGGAATCAGTATTACTCCTTCCAATATGAATTGCCTCTAGTTTCAACTTTCCTCATGTGCAATTTGATAGGTGAAGTTTGTCTTTGAAGCATTTAAGAAACTGCAACCAGGGATTCCATTGAAGTGTCTCCATGGAAGGATGAAGCAGGACAGGAGGATGGGAATTTATTCTCAATTTTGTGAGCAGCGATCAGTTCTCTTTTCAACTGATGTAGCCTCTAGAGGCCTTGACTTTAATAAGGCAGTTGACTGGGTTGTTCAGGTGAGATAATGATTGTTTCATAAACTGAAAGCTTGCCTTATATGAGCACTAGTTCATTTGAATATTACTTTCTTGCTTAGGTGGACTGTCCAGAGGATGTTGCTTCCTACATACATAGAGTTGGTCGTACGGCACGTTATCAATCTGTAGGGAGGTCTGTTGTGTTCCTGATGCCCTCAGAAATGAAAATGCTTGAAAAGTTACAAGCAGCAAAAATACCTATAAATGTTATTAAGGTGAGCCACCTAGAGCATTTAATCTGATTTGACTGGTATTAGATATTGCTTGTTCTAAATGTGAAAGATGGTTGCTGTATGGAGTACACTAAATTTGTTCATCTTGTTACTCACTTTAGGCAAACACAAAAAAGTTGCAACCAGTTTCTGGGTTAATGTCTGCTTTACTAGTCAAGGATGACGATTTGCACAAGTTGGCTAAAAGGGCATTGATAACATATTTGCGTTCCATACATATTCAGAAGGACAAGGAAGTGTTTGATGTGATGAAACTCCCAATTGATGAATTTTCAGCTTCTTTGGGTCTACCAATGACCCCAAAGATCCGTTTTCTTAATCAGAGAATTAAAGGACAAAAGACAACAGGAAAATCTTCGCCCATTTTGCTGGAAAATATGAATGATGATAGTACAATTGATATTCCGAGGGAAAAGTTTGAAAGTCGTGACTTTAATGAACTTGCAGATAGACGAGAAAAATTAGAAATTAGTGACGTTGAGGAGGAAAATGTGGACAAAGATTTTCTTTTAAGAAAAGATGCACCGAATGTGGGGGATGCAAAAACAAGTGAGATTGGAGATATCATGTAAGTGAAGTTTGTAGCTTCTGTATAACGCTGTTTAATGTTCCATTGGATTAACAAAAGGCGTTGCTTTTAGAAGCTAAGCTTCCATTTTGCATGCCTTTTCTTTTTGTTTGGACTCACCTAGTTCTTACTTTTTTTGTTGATTACTTGAGGCCTGCAACACGGGTTTTGAAGAAAAAGAAGTTGAAGATTAATATCCACAGACCACTGGGGACAAGAGTTGTCTTTGATGAGGAAGGCAATACACTTCCTCCATTGGCTAGAGTGGCAGATACAAAGACTATTGATGAGTCATCTTTACTTGACCAAGGTATACTGAAGCTTTAATACCATTTTTCTGTTTGGCAGAATGAGTAGATGTCTTTTGTTAAGATGGTTAATAGCCTGAAATAGCAGGTCTAGGATTGCTGATTGACATCTATATGCAAATTGGCAACTCAAAAATCCCATTTCTTCGAGCTATACGAGTTTTGTATACAATGCTCATGTTTTGTTTTCTGTAGGCAAAAGAAGTGAATATTATCAAAAGATGAGAGAAGAGCTGAAGCAGGCAGACAAGGAAGATAAACAATTGGATCGACAACGACGCAGAGAGAAACGTATTAAAGAGAAGATGAAGTGGAAGAAAGACTCCATGGAGGAAGAGGAAAGTGAGCATGAGTTTTCTGCGACAGACGAAGAGAACATGCAGGACATGAAACAGAAAAGGCAAAAGATCTATTTTAATAGTAGTGATGATGACGAGGTTAAAGAAAAAGAGAGTGATGTAGGCTTGAATACTGATTCCATTTCTTTGGCAGAACAAGAAGCTCTGGCCCTTAAGTTGTTAAATTCCATGCACTGATAGATCCTATTTTTTCACATGATGCCAAACTTCCAACTTTTTAGTTTTATGTGGTCCTTTGTCAATTCTTTTTTTTTTTTCAGAAATGATACTTCCATTTTGTCCATATCCTTTTCTCGATTCTAGCATAGCTGCTCTGATTCTGGATGATGATTTTGCTCAAATTTTACAAAGAAATGGAGTTGTATACGCCAAGATTACTGCAGTATAGACATTATTCAACATGGAACGTCTATTCAATTTGATGATGGACAAAATCGGTCTATTAAATCACTTTTTAAGTCAAAATGCTAAACTTGTACTAGTCCTTTTGTTCTGTCGTTATTTTGAAACTAAAATTCAAAAGCAAAGTTTTAAGTCGAAACAGGAACTTCCAATGTCTTACGTTATGTTCCACTTAACCTCGGGTTTTATTCCTATGAAAGATGAATGCTACAAGGTATATGCAATCTATGACAAAATCAATATCATAGCCTGTAATTTTCCAAAAACAAAACAGGGGGCAAAATTTAGGGCAGTTTAAAATTCTGCTCGTGGGGAGATAATGGAGATCTGCAAAAAGCGCTGTTATGAAGCAAAATTAAACCTAATGTAAGGTCATTTTTCAGCAAGAAAACTAGACACGCAGCAGGTCTCATTCCTTTATTAACTACTAAATAAGAAGTGATATTTGGCTCAGATATTACACCAATATTTATGTATACAAAGATTTTACTGAGCAAGTCCACAATCGTATGAGTGGGCTAACAAAACATAATAGGTCCTCCCGTCCACTCAGTTGTCCTACCAGATATAATATATAAGAAAAGAGGAAAGGAAAATGTCGAATTGGAAGTCGACAAACAGCAAACTTGTCTGGAGAACACAAAATGTACTACAAAGCCATTAGTCATAGCAGCATGCCGAGATGCGCCAATTATCAGTTTACAAACACCTCTCATCTGATAGAACTAATCCTAAGCAGCTACAAAGCACAATTTCCCACACCAAGCACTGGAAGACAATAACCACTCGACAACTGCAAATTGAGATTGTCATGAAGAGAATACATGAACTCCAACTGGTGACGCCGCAGAACTAGATCACTGCAGAAAGCATAAAATGTTATTACATAAATGATAAGCCTGAACCCAGAATTTTGTAGCAAACGGTAGCATGTAGTCATATTATGGATACACATCTGCGGACACCAGTAAGCAATGATAATATAAAATCATCCATTTAAGTTGTTGAAATATTACTGTGAGCATTATATGCTTCAATGTCGTCCATGTTTAAGCATCTTCTTTTTCCCTATAAAAAGTTTCCAATATTCTCTTCTACAAGAAATTATTTAGACGGAGCAGTCATATATAAGGTTCTCCAATCTTAGTTAAGAAGGCCATGTAACTTACCTGCTGTGGCTGCTGGTAAGTTCCTGGCTGCTGGTAAGCGCCTGGCTGTTGGTAAGCCCCTGGCTGTTGATAGTTTCCGTATCCAGGATAGCCTCCATAATACATGTTAGGATCTTGCGGTGCAGCTGCATATCCATATGCATCATATCCTTGAGCATATCCGTAGTAACCACCACCCCACTGGCTTTGATCTGGCTGAGACTGAACACAGCATCCTTCTAAATCAGTAACATGAATAAAAAATTCAACAAGAAGAAAAAATATGCAAAAAATAAAAACCTGTTTGTTTGACGGACTTCGACCCCATGAGAGCCGAATACTTTGTCCTGCTAACTGAGTTCCATTCAACATCAAAAGCGCTTGCTCCGCACAAGAACTAGACCACCGCATACAAAAGATCAGAAATCAAGATAGGCAAAATCATTAAAAGACAGAAGTTAAGAGTTTTGTCCCAAGTACCGATTTGCAAACTGAACAAAACCACAGCGTTTTCCAGCAGGTATCTTCACATGCACTAGCTCACCATATTTACTAAATACAGTTCTCAAAACATCATCTGTAACACTAGGATCCAAAGCACCAACAAAAACCTGCATCAAGAAGCTCATAAAATCATTTGCGGTTCAAAAATCAAACACTGCTAACATAAATCAAACTACCCACAGTGGTATTATTTGGATCATTCTCGCCCTGGGTTCCTTGAGGATTGTCATACGTAGCTGCAAGAACAATTAAAGCAAAAAGATACATAACTGCAGCTGAAGAAAAGGTCAAAAAGACAGCCTACCAATAAAGCCTATGAAACCAAGATTTTTCATTTGTTGAAGTTTCGTTGGAATAGACGATATTCCCTTCCAAAGAAATGGTTAGTGTAGCATTAGAATATCAACATCCAATTTTTAAACTTACAACACATGAGACGAGAAATTGTTCAGTAAAAGAATCACTAAAGTGTCACATTGATTCATGGAGATTCAGACTCAACAAAATGGCACTAGCTGGCAGAGAAAAATAACAATAAATAAAAATTCACAAAGGTGTATTCTCAGAGAAAAAATAACAGTTACGAAAAGTTCATCAACAGTGAGCATGCTGCAGCAGGATTGGTAAACACTCAGGAGAATCATAGTAAAGTGAATTAAACATAAATTCAGATGTGAGAGGCCTCACAACAGAAGGAAGCAACTGTCTTCAGGGGCATAACTAAAGTATCCCTCTTACATTGACTGTTAATGTCCTACTTCTAGTAGGGACCATCCTCTGAAGGTGATAAGCTTTCAACTATTCCATGGAAAATATGTAAAGGTCACATATCACAACCAGTAATAATGAGCTCACTTCACTTCAATCATAGGCTTTTCTTTGCCAGCATCAGTATTAATCTTTATGGGTAGACAACTCAATATTAGCTCAATACCAGTTTCTCTGGGGAATTACTAAGACCCAAAAAGAGCGAGAAAACAACTGAGAGGTAACCTCTGATTAAATATAGAAATTATCATAAGACTGCAACATCAAATTGCACCAGGGGAATATCTCTTCAAAACATCCCAAGGTCATTAATATTTGCAAGGTGGTGGGGTTGGTTAAAATGGCAGCTTTGTAATAATAACAACTGGGTCTACAGTATTTCGCGTGGTTCCCAACAATGTGAATCAATCTACAGAGCAGATGTTTACTCATGATGTAGAAAAACATATGGAAATTTAGACAAGGTCTCGACCATATGTAAACAGTACAAGAAAACTGAATAAAAGAAATAGAACAACGGTTGACATAACGTAGCAGAACTAAGGAGATGTGTAAAAGGAATTAAACAAACTTGGACGAAAGGAATAAAATTAACTTGGCTGGTAACTCCTTAAGTAAAAGGAACTGGAAATTAAAGGGCGAATGTGGCAAAAAAGCCACAAGTAAATTAAGTAAGCTTATGATGTAAACTAAATAACTGACCTAAAATGAGGCCACGCATTTAGGTGGAATCATTTCAGCTGAAAACAGTTCCAGGCCCCTCAAAATGAGAGCCTCTTGGCGTCCTGCTTTAAGACAACATGAGTTTTATATAAGTTTTTGCATGTTTTAGTTGAATTAAATGCGCCCAAGTTTAGAAAGGTAATTGCTGGAAGGAAATGACTCCGAAATTCATCTATCCTCAAAACTCGAAACTGAGAGCAGAGGAAATTAAGAGCATTGTTTTTGAACAAAGTCACCTAAGAGAATACACAACTGAACCACAAACACTAAGCCAAGGCATCAAACAATAAAGTAACAGACAGTGGTAATGAAAAAGGAATAAACATATATAAAATGATATTCAAGCCACAAAGGGTTCAAGAACTTACCTTTCTGGAACTGTTGGACCACAGGTTTCTTAGTAGCAGCAGGTCCAATCCGCATTGGCCTAGTAGAACAGTACTGTCCATTCATTTCAACCATAGCCCGTTGCTGCTCATTTTCATTACCAAACCTCACAAACCCATATCCCTTAGAATGCCCAGTGATCCGATCAGTCACAACTTTTGCACCTTTAACTGATGAATAGACATTTTTAAATGTTTCTTGCAATAGGTAATCATTGACATCAGCAGCCAAGTCACCAACAAAAATAGTATAATCTGGACCTTCATCCTGTCGCCTTTCACCAGCAGCAAGTGTAGCCCAGTTCAGCCGGAAAGTTTGCTCTGAATTTGGCATTGGTGCACCATTGTAAGTCTGCAAGATCCTCTCTGCAGCAGCTCGAGATACAAACTCAACAAAACCATAACCCTCAGGGTAACCTGTTTGTTTATTCCTAATGACCTTAGCTGATACAGCCTGCAACACACAATTCATCTGTCATGGATGGAAGAACATACAAAATAAAGAAAGTTTATCTGTTAACCACCTAACAAAGTTCACTTCTTTGCCTCATGATTTTAACTTTCAAACTCCAATACATAGCCAACTGACATATAAACACAAATACATATGCATATAACCATAGCCAACACATGACATCAGGCCATCATTCTGTAAAATTCGACATTGTAAAAAGAATTGCCCAACTAATCCAAATTCCGTAACAAATCGTACAAAAAGAGAATAGTCCGCCACTTTTACCAAATTCTTCAGGACAAGCACAATCATAAAAGAACAAACTCAAGACCAAGATATAAAATCCAATACAAGTTCCCTACTTTCCAACAAGACGAAACAAAACTTAAATGGCTTTACCTCTCCAGAAGCGGAAAAAATAGACATGAGATAATTCTCGTCCATCCACTGCTGCAAGTCACCGATCCACAAAGACTTGATCTCATTGGGGTCCGGAGCTCCGCCGCCACCGGTAGGTATCGAAGAAGCCACGCCGTATTGAGACGGGGGAGGGATAGGCGGTGGAGTCCATCCAGCCGGCGGCGGAACGGGCTGCCCCTGCTGTTGCATCATCATCATCCACTGAGCGTTCTGCTGCTGGTATTGCTGATCGGCCGGCATCGGCTGAGGAGCAACTCCGGTGGGTGGTTGTTGCATCATTAAGGTTAGGGCTAATAGAGATAGGATAGGTTAATTAGGGAGAGGGATGGAGGCAGATCTAGGTGGTAATAAGGAAAACCCTAAGTGGATTATGATTTGAGAGAGACGTCCACAGGGCTATGGTTAAGATTGGGAGTGGGAGGGAGAGAGAAGGCGAGATAGGATTAGGATGGTTTTTATATATGTGAGAGTGGTGCTGTTTGGGCCTCTTTTCATTGCCAGATTGGGTGACTTGGACTTGGACTGGGCTGTTGCACTTTCAACCCAAACTCTCTTGCACAACCATATTTCAGCTTTTTATAAGTTTTTTTAAAAGGAAAATGGGATTAATGATTTTTAAATTATAAGTTAGTGATGATGACATGGGAAATTTTCACATGTAACCTAAACTATATGCTAAGAGGTGTTATAATGAATAATAATGCTTAGATAGCAACCTAATACTTTTTGTTGTTCATTTTAATATTAATTAAAAACAATGGTGTTTATAAATATACATGCATATGGCTTTTTTATTCAAGTACAAAAGTTAGTAGATTATAAAGAAAGAAGTGAAATTCTAGAAAGGACCCAAAAGATTAGACTCATATATTTTGAAAATGCTTTTTATTTGGTGTAGATTTTATTTATAAAGTAGAAGTAAATTATTGAGATGAAAACATGTATTTATAATAAAATTATAATTATCAAAAGAAGAAATTATTAAATAAGTTTAACATCATTTATTTATAAAGTAGAAGTAAATTATTGAGATGAAAACATATATTTATAATAAAATTATAATTATTCAAAAGAAGAAATTATTAAATAGGTTTAACGTCACATTAAACTAATGAAATTGTACTTAATTTGGTGAAAACTATGCTAAATGTAATTTATATTTTCTTACAAATGTCATGTACAAATTGTTGATCAATCTAACACAATAAATAAACTCACCTAATATTATCATTTTTGATAATTTCATGTAAAAATAATTTGATAGTTATATCAACATCCTTAATATACAAAGGTTAAGACTGATGGAATTTATTAGCAGTGAAAATTTTGAAATTTGAACCATTCCCATTGATTATAAAAGTTATCATTTTCATTAGTTAAAATACTTTGAAAGTAACTTTGGGGAGTCCATTAAAAGTTAGGTTTAAATCTTATAATTAGGTAAGTTAAGGAATCGTTTTGATTGTTTTTCTCAAAGTCTGAGTGAGATTTTAACTCATAATTTTGATGATAATGAAATAGGTCGAACTTGACTAAGCCTGTTGTCAATCCCTAATACATGTAACCTGAGTCTAGACTAGCTTGTGCCTTGCAGTTTAAGCTTGAGTGGGTCACCTAAAATGATGTCGTTTTAGGAAAACGGTTGGCCCATTCGAGCCTCTAGCCCGTCAGGCTTGAACTCGTCTAAAATCTCAATCAAATTAAGCTTGCCCGTTGACTTTAGGTGGCTTAAGCCTAATTACTAGGCATGTTACTACTAATATTTTTGTCCTTAGTTTTATTAGTAAGTTAATATATAAAAGTTCAAACTCAATAAAAAGGTACGATGAGTCAATAAGCCAATTGAACAATCAATTGATGAAGAAAATAAAACACATATGCAATTAAAGTGAAAATATCTAAGTCATATACTCATTTAATTTCTCTCTCATCTTCTTAAACTCCATTTTCTTAAACTTGTTACACCTAATTTTTTATTCAAAGATGTCTTTGTAATCCCTATGTAGGAAGTCAACAGATAAATCATAGATAAATCATTCATGCTCATTAAGATCTTGAATATAATAATAACCATATAGATTAAGTGAATAAATCTACCTTGATTGGAATTCTACATGATGTAGAGAGAAGTTTCAACAATTACAAACTAGTTTCTCTCTCTTAATCAACAGATAGCTTGATGGATAACCAAACACGTTCGTTATGTATTTTATTTTGTCTGCATGCTTAATTAGGATAGAGAGGATTAGTTTATATACTTTTTCACATTAAATCTCGTACATCCATCAAGTAATAAATTAACGGTTAAGATTTAATATACTATTAAATTAAGAAAAATAAACTAAATTTAATATAGGCCTACAAAAAATATGGGCCATAACATCAAGTCATATTTCTTATATTCTCCCACTTGGCTAGATGTTTCATCATTATGTTTAATAGTATAACATAAGGCTAGCAAGAAATTAAATATTATAAATTGTTAACATCATAAGCACCTCAACATAACAAATCGCATAATAGGTTATGACGGTCATACACAGTATAGTCGTATACTCCCTTCTATATATTACTACATTAAGAACTTATTATATTTACGTTCATAAGTTACATATAAACAACATACAATCCACTTACTTGTTAAGAAAATACATATAAATTTCTTATTCAAACAATCTTGTATACACAAACATAATTAATAAGAAATATAAAATTCAAAACATATTATTGTTAAGCTCAAGAGTTTTCAAATATTATCATCAAATATTATTATCAATCATCAATACAACCAAGATCCATCCTAAGCGCATGTTTTTTTAATGTCTTTGATTGTAAAGCTTTAGTTAGATGATTTGCAACCATGAGATCCATCCTAATATGTTCTATATACACTCTTTATTTCTGAATCTCCTATTTAATAACAAAATACTTTAATTCCATATGTTTTATGCCATTGGAGTATTTGATGTTTTTAGAGAAGAAAATGTTGCAGAATTATCACAATAAATTTTCAATGACTTGTTTACTCTATCGACCACCCAAGCCTTGAAATAAATAATGCATGAATTGTAGTCTTATAATAAGCTATAAATTTTGCTTCCATAGTGGATGGAGCAATGATAGATTATTTGACACTCTTCCATAAGATAACTCCTTCAACTAATAGGAACACATAGTCAAATGTTGACTTTCTACTATCAACACATGCAATAAATTTTGAATCTGAATATCCAATCACGTCTAAATGATCAAACCTCTCATAAGTGAGCATATAATCCTTTGATCCTTGAAGGTATCCCAATACTTTCTTTACAGACTTTCAATGATCAATACTAGGATTACTTTGATATCTACCTAGCATCCCTACTGCAAAGTTGACGTCAAGTCTAGTAAAGGTTTGTAGATACATCAAACTGCTCATAACAAACGCATATGGAATTGTTTTTATTTCCTTACATTCCACATCATTCTTTGGACATTGCATAAGTCTAAATTTATCTCCCTTTTGAATATAGATTATACCTGTTGAGCACTTGCTTATGTTAAATTTCTTAAGAATTTTATAGGCTTTCTGAGACAATCTTAATAAATCTTCTGATCTCTTGCGGAATATTGAAATCCCAATCATAAATGATGCCTCTCTCATATCTTTCATTTGAAAACTCTTAGAAAAAAATTATTTAGTCTTATTAATAAACCAAGTCATTAGTAGCAAGAAAAATGTCATAAGCATACAAAACTAGAAATATAAACTTACTCCTATCGATCTGTCAATAAATAGACCGATCAATAGTAATTTCTTCAAAATTGAAAGAAGTAATGGTATTATTGAACTTAATATACCATTTCCTGGAGACTTGTTTAAGTTCATATATTGACTTCTTCAATTTATACACCATACTTTCCTTTCCTTCAATGGAAAAACCTTTAACTTGATCCATATAAACTTCCTCCTCAAAATCTCCATTCAGGAAGGTTGTTTTTACATCCACTTGGGCTAAAATTACTCTCAATGAAAAGGTCTTCTTATAATCAATGTCATCTTTTTAGTGTGATCTTTTGCAACAAGTCTAGTTTTATATCTTTCAACATTACCATTTGAGTCATGTTTCATTTTAAAGAACATTGATATCTAACTCGTTTAGAACCTTCTGGCAAGTCTATAAGAACCCATACATTGTTTTGAGCCATTGATTTCAACTCTTCTTTCATAATATTAGTCCATCTTTTAGACTTATCACTACCTATGACTTGTGAAAATGAAACAGGATCATTATCAATGTCACAATTAAAACTTGACCCTTACAAATAAACTACATGATCATTATAAGTAAACGACCTTCTAGCCCTTTAAGGTTTATTTAAAGCTATACCAATTGGCTCATTTGAATAAGCTGGTGATAAGTTAGGTTTTTCATGATGTGCTTCTTCATTATCCAAATGTTGTTCTTGGTTGTTTTGATCTTCCAAAGCAGGAACAACATTTGTTGTAGTTGTGGGTTTAATACCATGTATAAGTAATGTTCATTAATATCCACAACTTGATTTTCAACACTTTTATTAACCTTACCATTCTTTAAAATTTTATCATTTGTTGTTTTAATAATTATAAAATTGTGGTTTGAACAGTAAAACCACCCTTTGGATTTCTCTAGGTAACTAATAAAGTAACCACTAACTGCTCGAGAATCCAATTTTCTTTCATGTGGATTATAAATTCAAGCTTCTACTGGACAACCCTAAACATGTAGGTGTCTTAAAACTAGATTTCCTTCCAGTTCATAACTCAAAAGGAGTTTTAGGAATTGCCTTACTAGGAACCTTGTTTAACAGATACCAAGAAGTTCTAAGTGAATACATCCACAAACTTTTAGGTAATGAGGAATTACTCATCATACTCTTAACTATATTAATTAATGTTTTATTTCACCTTTAAGTCACACCATTTTGTTATGATGTGCCTGACATAGTATACTATGTACATATGCCATGATTTTCTGGAAAATTAGCAAACATATAGGACACTGTCCAAATTCATCATACTTTTCATAATACTCACCACTTTTATTAAATCTTATAATTTTCACTTTTCTATCTAATTGCCTCTCAACTTCTTTTACAACACCTTAAGGGAATTTACAACTTAATATTTTTTATCCAGCAAATAGATATATCCATACCATAAAAAAATCATCTATAATAATAATGAAGAATTTTTCTTCATTAAAGGATGGAGTGTTAAAAGGTCCACAAATGTCTGTGTATTATCTCAAGAAGCTAACTGCTTCTTATAACTCCTTTCTTGCTATGTTTAGTTTGCTTACCCTTAATGCATTCCACACATAAGCCAAGATCAATATAATTTAGATTCAGTGGAATCTCATTCTTTTCTAATCTTTCTAACCTTTATTTGGATATATGACCCAAACATTTGTACCACAAGTAAGCAAAATGTTCATTTGTCAAACTAGGTTTCATGTCAACATTATGATTAACAATAAATAAGGATTCATAAAAAAATCATCAAGTTTCAATTATATAAATTGCCATAAGCATTTTATAACCAATAAAGTAATTATTCTTATACAAATTGAAACAACCATTTCCACCCTTAAAGGTATATCCACTAGCATCAAGTCTAGAAACAAAAATTAAATTTCTAGAAATTGAAGGCATATAAAGAGTGTTCATTAGATCCAAATGATGCCCATTATCTAATGTCAACCTATAAGTTGCCACACCTTATGTTTAAATTATAAGGAATCCCTACATAATATTGGAAACATGAGTAGTGACTTCATAATCAAACCACCAAGTATTAGAAGGAACTTCAGATATGTTTGAATCAAAACATATAGAAACATAATGTATACCTTTTTTTGGAACTAAGTCTTACGTTTTAGGCAATCTTTCTAATAATGTCCTTTCTTGCACAAGTGGAATTTATCTAACTTTTGTCCCTTCCTTTCACCATCAGCTGTAACACCCCACACCCGTAAGACCCGAACCCGATATCGTTGGTGATATCCGAGTCCGTGTCCCACGAGAGTGGCGTACTACATCAGTCGATTTAAAATTCAGTATACATTTTTTTTCTTTGGAGCCATCAACTCCACGTTCACACGGCAAACACAGTAAGTAAATAAAATCCGTGTTCAATATAAACCCGTTTCAGTTATTACAGTCATCCAGTAATAATTACAATAAGTCAATGCAGTAAACATTAATACCACAATGGCTCAGTAAAAATTAAAGCCTTGTTATACGTTGATTGCGGAATACAATTTACTAAAACACTAATGCGAACCGAACCGATCCGATCTCTAACCTTTACTCATCTACAGAGACATACTCCGTGTCAACGGGGTATTCTTGAGACTGAAAATAGATGCAAATTTTGGGTGAGTTTTGCGAACTCAGTGAGAAACCATCATCGATGGTTCACTCAATTCATGCATGTTCAAACACTTTACCAATTATCACATACGATCACGATTTACAAAAGTAATACCAAATAATACGTACAATCACATTTCACAAATGTAAGGCGAATCGCCTATCATACAATCCACGATTAATCATACCATATATGCAATGCACATGAGACCCTTTTCATTTTCATTATGTTATGTGGACTGCGCTCAAATCGCCCCGAGAACGGGCACATTGCGTTGAGCGGTGGCTCAAACATTGGGCTTGAAGCCACGATACATTGAGCTCGAGGCTCGAATACGTTGGACACGAGGTCTGTGCGTTGGTAAAGCTCTCACATCGTTAGGCGTGATATGCCCCGACACGGTGGTTGCTCGATCCAACCGCTTTTATCTCGATCATGTCCTTATGCATGAATGCATATGTTCCAATTTTCATTTACGATTATTTCTATCACTTACATTCAATGCCATTTCCATTTCCTCGGACCTTCGATCCGTATTTCAATCATATATTTTTCCAATTTATTCGTCATACCATATCGCATTTACGGTCACATCCATGTATCGAGACAGATAATTAACACTTCGATATCAATCCTATTTCCTCGGACCTTTGGTCCGAGATCTCAATGTAAACATTCACAAACAAATACACACAAGTAGCACCGTTATCTCATTCCCAATATTTCGTACACCTATGGTCCAAATCAATCAAAGTTAAACACACATATACCCATCCATTATCTCCACATGGCATAATCGCGAAATATTAAACACATAAAAAATTGAGAAACCATCTAGGTTACTCACCTATTGCTTCCGAGCTAATGCGGAAAACCTCGTGACGTCGGTCAATCGACGCTCAATTGGACCTCTATATGAATCGAGAAAAGTACGAGTCACTAAATATGAAATTTGTGCTCATGATGATGAGATATGCATGTTCATGAATTCGGTCCTAATTCAATATTTTCCCATAATAAAATTCTATCAAAATTAGAAATCCATAAAGGCCGACGGCGCAATTCGGACCTCTATAGGTCCTCAATTAAATAAAGCAGTGTTTACAAGTTCACTAGGGGCTACGTCAAATTCCCGTCTAAAAATTCCCGTTTTCTCAGAAAATGAAATTAAATATTCAACGAATCCGATGCCTCTGGAATCAGGTCAATCGGACGTCGGACGGGAAAGAAATTGACAAAAGAACAATTGTACCATTTAATATCAAAATAATAATCAAAAATAAAATAAATATATATATATATATATATATCGGAAGCGCCCGCCTCGCGAGGGCGAGACGCCGCCATGAGGCTAAATTGCCTCATTCAGTCGCGAGGCGGGCGTCGCCTCGCGACCAGACCTCGGACCTCGCCTCATGAGGCGTAACATCGCCTCATGAGGCGGCCCTTCTCTTGCCCTCCTTCTTTCCAGATTACAAACTTACCTTCCAACTACTCTAACTTTTAGCACACAATTCAGAAAAATACCCACTATACCTCATTGGAAAGCTTATGAAAAGCTCTACAATTCTCTAGAAGACCATAAAATCAATTCCAACCCTAAGGGTGTCAAATAACCCATCAAACCTTCTGCCTTCACAATTTCCCTCAACACAGGGCAGTACATTTACAATTTCATAACTCACTGATTCCTTAGTAATAAATTACCACAAAAATATGCTCAATAAGTTCACAATGTCCTCTACAACTTTCATGAACAACCCAAAATCAAATTCTATTTCTAAACCAGTCAATTAATTCATTCAATGTCACTGTCCCTGAAATCCTTCAATATGGGCAGTAACCTTACAAGAAGTATAACTTCCAGTATACAAGTCAATAAATTCAGAACTTTATATCCCTGTAAAGATAACATCATAAACTTCATTTTTCATGAAGCACTCTTTATCCAATTCGATTTCTATCAATTTCAAAACTATTATGGAAGTTTCTGTTATGATCAGCCATTCATAACCTAATGTAGGGTCAGTTTTTGAAAAATCATAACTCCCAATTCTGACTTCTAAAAATTACAAACCATATGTCATTTTCAAGGTAATCTTTTCCTCTACAACTTTTCAGAAGCTCACTCACACCAGTTCAGTCCACTTAAAATGTTAAAATTGCCTCTAATCAGTAAACTCACAAAATCACACTTAAGCTAGGTTTCATCCAAAATGCTCAAAACTAGTCATTAGTAATCAATTCATATCTCCCAATACACAATTCTAAAAATAGAAAGATCAGTAGCAATGGAAAAATAATCAAATATGCTACAACTTCCATGAAGACCATTCTCCCTAATTCCATCTCAATTAATTCATAAAAATCAACAAAACTCAGATGTCATGGTTGCGGTTACTGTTCACAGGCAATGGAACAGTAACTTTCCATGCAAAATTTCACCCTTCTATCATTGGAATTCAACAACACCTATTTCACACTAAATTGAAGCCAACATTCCAAATTTTCAGTGGCAACTAACCTTACCTCATTTGCCTTTCTACAAAATAAGTTATGAATAAAACAGTAACATCAATTATACTTCCAATTTCCCAGATTCAATGTTAACCTTAGTTCAATCACTTCCAATGCCTTTTCATATCACTAGACATCAAAATAAATACAAATTAAATATCACTACAATCATACATATGTTAGGGTTAATACTGAAAAATTGGCAGCCTTAAATTCCTCAATTCAAAGACTCAAATAATTATCCCCATTCAATTCTAAATCAAACCATATCATAAATTTTAATGCATCTTCACCTAGCCTCATACCCCTTTCTTCAAATCACAATAATCATCACTTTAATGTCTACATGAACCTAATACATGCTTGAAATCCTTTTATTAACTACCCCATACTATCATGACATTTAATTCCATGTAAAACAACATTTAAAACTCAAACCTTAAATAACAACTTACCTAATTCAAACCCTCCTTCAAACCTTCAACAACCAACTTCTAACTCCTACACCAAGGTACCAACCACCTTTCCTTCTCATGTATGCTCAAGACTTATCTTCTAGCTTTGAGGGAATCAAAGAGAGGAGCTTGAAGCTATGGAGAAAGATGAGAAGAGAGCAAAATTTTCGATGGTTTATATCAAGAGAGTTTGAGTTTGTGTATGTTTGGATAAACCCTTACCAAAAGCCTTTAAAACAATCCATTCCTTTCCTTTAAAACATACACTTCGAAAGAATGAAGAGAGGCATTAAATGATGCCTTTTAAATGGCAACAAGTGATTGGTCCACAATTCAAATGAAAGTCAAGATATATTTATTTAATCCGGATCAAAATTTTACTCCAATTAATTCAAATGACCTACTTTCGGTCCCAAAATAATATACTCAATATTACAGTGCCATTGGTAGCGATTTTTGCTCTGAAAATCTAATCGATTCGCTAATTGGCGATTTATCCGATCGAGAATTTCCCAATTATTTTTCGAGAATTAATGAAATTCCTAAAATTGTAAAACATGTAACGATGCACTCCAAATAATTTTTCAATCACGAAAATCACCTTTTCTACCCCAAAACATGTTTAGGCGATTCTGGCGATTTTGCGGTCAGGAATTTTCTCCGAAAAATTCAGAAAAATTCTGAAAATCCTTAAAATGTAAAACGCTCAATGGCGACTTTTCGAATAATTTTCAAATCCCATAACCGATTAATCACAATAAAATACCGTTAGGCCCAATTCCGGAATGTCATGAATGCATATACCGTAATTCCATGTACACCATTGATACTGTTTATCAATCCTATTATGCACGAACAGTACTAATTATTCCTTACCAATATCATCCTATGCCAATTTTACTATTTTACCCTTCCAGGGAGGGGTGGGATGTTACAATTCTCCCTCCTTATAAAATTTCGTCCTCGAAATTCCCAATCAACAGTTCACTATGACAATAATCATATGAGTCTATATATCCTATACACTTTTCACTTAATAATTCACTTATCGGTGATCACTATAACCACTCTCGATCGTGGTTCGATTCTTGATTTGGCTAACTCGTTATCACTTAAAGACAAGAACTGGTTTGACAAGACTATCAGTTGACGTTCTCATTTTTCTTAGCTATCTCACTTGCCATTTCTAAGATAGTCACTACCTTTGGTTACGGTATGTAGCTCAGTACAGTATTTTCGAATCTATTCATTGATCACATTTTATCCTTCCAGTACTTTTTCCCTAATGCCATATAGTCCAATTTCTGTTCCATTGAGTACGTTTCCATTTCTTTGGTACCTCCCTTAATCACGTCAGGGGCGATTTACATTCCCTTGGTACCAATACAGTAACATTTAATTCCACTTCACTATAATCAGTAACAATGTACCTAATGCAGTCATTTATTATATGTCATTCACTAAGACAATTCACTTTTCTATAGTGTTCACACACTTTATTCGGGTATACAGTTTACTCTATCTCATTTGTCCGATCCAATTCCACTTTAGCTAACCATGCAGTTTTCCTAAGTCACTTTCCTTTTTCTCACACATTTCAGTCTCAAACCCATTATGGTCTTTAACTCTCAGAGGCCTTATGCGATTGTAACGATATATATTCTCCAGTGAATCAAAACTCTATAACAAGAACATAATCAAACCTTTTCCTATTGGACATTCAACCTATAAACACTTGAGCCAAGAATCACTTCATTCTATACCTACAATTACTCAATTTCACTTTTCAAATATCTTTGACTAGAATGTCTAACTTTAACTCTGTTCACTTTCTTGTTCTAATACCTTTTTATTGGGTACACTTATTTCTTCTTCTTCTTTTGTTCACTATAGTTTTCCAACTCCATTCGTATATGCAAACTCATCATAAGATTTCTCCCCATTTACTTTCTGCACTCTTAACCTTTCTTATCACTATTCTTACAACTTCAATTTTCCAGAACACTTCACATTTACCCCTGATATGCTTGACATTAATTGAAAACCCCAATATCTGTAATTGATCTTTTCATTGCAGCATTATCGTATTTATACCTGTCTCTTTCCTCAAATTAACACAGTGTATGCTTATAGGAATCTACAGTCTCCAAGGCTTTCAATCATGAGAATGGCACTAATACCCTTTTATCACAGTCAGTTCAATTTATTTCATACCCATTCAACATATTATCGCAGTTCAATACTCACTGCCCACTCTTCATGTGTATGTTTATCATTAGTATCATATTCCTCAATTTGCTTATCTCGCATAAATCCCTATTAGGGTCTTATTGACTTTACAGTACATCTTTTACCCTTTTCATTGAGTCTACAATGAGTGTATCTGCAATTTCTTTATGAAGGTGTCACTACATCACCTCATTGTCAGTTTCCCTTTTTGACCCTCTTGTCTCCATTCAGTTACTCTTTTTCATTTTCTCTTCTCATTTGTTTTTATATGATTCATATCAACATATGTTAATACCTTATCATCCATATTTAAACCTCCAAAATTTTCCATTTTATTTTAGTATCTCTCTTCTCAGTTCGGGACTCTTTTATTTTTCGTTTCAAATCTAGATTCCTCAACAGTTTTACATCATAACTGGAGATCGATTCACTTCACATTGCAATAGAATCACCTCAAATTAAAATCTCACTCATATGGAATTCTTTACATTTCTGTACATACAATGCAGATAATCTCAGCAGTATGAGCTAGGACCCAATTTCAATTTTAATTTTGTCCACAAAAGTCTCATCAACCAATGATTATTCCTAATTGTGTTTCAATCCTTCTTCACTATACGTACAATCTCAATCAAGACACTATTATGTCATCATTTAACAGATCAGAACATTCCTTTCGCGAAGGTTCCTTGTGACAGTCACTTAAATACTTTCTTTCACACTTATTCTGTAATCTATACCAGAATCACTTTTCAATTCCTCTCATACAGGTACACTCAGTCCACTTTTGTCTTACTTTAACCTCTTAAGAACTTCACACTTATAATCACTCTAAACATTTACCGCTCATTTCCTTTATGATTTCCATATATCTGTCACATACATTTCATTAGTCACAATCAACATTACTGTCCAATAGATATCCCTAACAGTAAATCGACTTAAATACAATAACTCTTTTCACACATCACTATTGTGGTTTCATTCATTTCAAGATCTTTATTTCATTCTCACCATATCATTAACTGTATGTCTCATTCCCCTATCCGTTATGTGCAACTTGACCTTATAAGGTCATATCAATTTGGCTTATCGACATGATCATTATTCCTATTTTTTTTTCTGCTACTTATCTTCTATTTTCCTCAAAGCGATCATGATCGGTGTTCGGTCCCCAATATCCAACAAAGTCGTTGATACCACTCCATTTTATCTCTATCTATATACCTATCCATTTACCATTTTCGTGTCCATATACACCTAATTCAGTATTTCCCGATACACCATCAGTAGAAATCATCTATCTGTCTTATTCCTTTACGATTTTATCATACTAATTTCCAACCTCAAGCACCATAATCACCTAACAATTTCGGTCTCAAACTGATGCGGTCTAGTTCATAACCATTTCCGAATTCATTTCGATCTATCGTACACTTTTACATTCTTTCAGTTCTCAATAAACCATTCTGATTCTATTGAGCTTCTTTCCATTTCGCTATTATCTTTCGCCTATAATATCTCTCGATCTCTAACTCAAATCTGATGAATCAAAATATGCCCGATTGGATCATCTATATTTTACTCACTTCAATATTTCCCCTTTCATGACATATACTGATCGAAGCGTAATTACCTAACCATCCGGGCATTTAATCTCACTTAGATCTACTATAACCAATATGCTTCCCATATCTCTAATGGACCTCTCCAAGTTCTCAACATCTTCATTTTCTCGTCACCATAACATTGTCAATTTAATTTGGAAATTCTTAATTAGTCAAGGCCAACACGGTCATTACATTATCACATATGAGGGTTTCTAACCCAAAGACAACATCAACCTTCTTATCCATTTTTTCCTTTATCCTTTCCTAATTGATTATCCCCTTTTAGGGATTTTCACTCTAATCCAGTCTCACTCTTCTCTCACTTAATCACTTGACACTTATGCACCTTAGGCTTTATCCTCGTGCGACTCGACTGGGATCGATTACCACGATGCTGCAACGACGCGACTCAAATGCATGAAACCTATGTTCCAAAGCGTGCCCGGATACATTACGTACTACTGGGCTCTGATACCACCTAATTGTAACACCCCACACCCGTAAGACCCGAACCCGATATCGTTGGTGATATCCGAGTCCGTGTCCCACGAGAGTGGCGTACTACATCAGTCGATTTAAAATTCAGTATACATTTTTTTTTCTTTGGAGCCATCAACTCCACGTTCACACGGCAAACACAGTAAGTAAATAAAATCCGTGTTCAATATAAACCCGTTTCAGTTATTACAGTCATCCAGTAATAATTACAATAAGTCAATGCAGTAAACATTAATACCACAATGGCTCAGTAAAAATTAAAGCCTTGTTATACAGTGATTGCGGAATACAATTTACTAAAATACTAATGCAGACACGAACTGATCCCGATCTCTAACCTTTACTCATCTACAGTAGACATACTCCCGTGTCAACCGGGGTATTCTTGAGACTGAAAAATAGATGCAAATTTTGGGTGAGTTTTGCGAACTCAGTGAGAAACCATCATCGATGGTTCACTCAATTCATGCATGTTCAAACACTTTACCAATTATCACATACGATCACGATTTACAAAAGTAATACCAAATAATACGTACAATCACATTTCACAAATGTAAGGCGAATCGCCTATCATACAATCCACGATTAATCATACCATATATGCAATGCACATGAGACCCTTTCCATTTTCATTATGTTATTGTGGACCGTGCGCAAATCGTCCCGATGCGGGCACATTGCGTTGAGCGATGGCTTCAAACATTGGGCTTGAAGCCTCGATACATTGAGCACGAGGCTCAATACGTTGGACACGAGGTCACATGCGTTGGTGAAAGCTCTCACATCGTTAGGCGTGATATGCCCGACACGGTGGTCGCTCCGATACAATCGCTTTTATCGATCATGTCCTTATGCATGAATGCATATGTTCCAATTTTCATTTACGATTATTTCTATCACTTACATTCAATGCCATTTCCCATTTCCTCGAACCTTCGGTCCGTAGATTTCAATCATATATTTTTCCAATTTATTCGTCATACCATATCGCATTTACGGTCACATCCATGTATCGAGACAGATAATTAACACCGATATCAATCCCTATTTCCTCGGACCTTTGGTCCGAGATCTCAATGTAAACATTCACAAACAATCACACACAAGTAGCACCGTTATCTCATTCCCAATATTTCGAGACACCATGGTCGAAATCAATCAAAGTCAAACACACATATACCCATCCATTATCTCCACATGGCATAATCGCGAAATATTAAACACATAAAAAATTGAGAAACCATCTAGGTTGCTCACCTATTGCTTCCGAGCTAATGCCGGAAAACCTCTGTGACGTCGGTCAATCGACGCTCCAATTGAACCTCTATATGAATCAGAAAAAGTACGAGTCACTAAATATGAAATTTGTGCTCATGATGATGAGATATGCATGTTCATGAATTCCCGGTCCTAATTCAATATTTTCCCATAATAAAATTCTATCAAAAATTAGAAATCCATAGGCGCTGACGGTGCGCAATTCGGACCTCTATAGGTCCTCAATTAAATAAAACAGTGTTTACAAGTTCCGTCACTAGGGGCTACGTCAAATTCCCGTCTAAAAATTCCCGTTTTCTCAGAAAATGAAATTAAATATTCAACGAATCCGATGCCTCTGGAATCAGGTCAATCGGACGTCGGACGGGAAAGAAATTGACAAAAGAACAATTGTACCATTTAATATCAAAATAATAATCAAAAATAATATATATATATATACGGAAGCGCCCGCCTCGCGGGGGCGAGACGCCGCCCTCGCGAGGCGAAATTGCCTCATTCAGTCGCGAGGGCGGGGTGTCGCCCTCACGACCAGACCCCTCGGACCTCGCCCTCGCGAGGCGTAACATCGCCCTCGCGAGACGGCCCTTCTCTTGCCCTCCTTCTTTCCAGATTACAAACTTACCTTCCAACTACTCTAACTTTTAGCACACAATTCAGAAAAATACCCACTATACCTCATTGGAAAGCTTATGAAAAGCTCTACAATTCTCTAGAAGACCATAAAAATCAATTCCAACCCTAAGGGTGTCAAATAACCCATCAAACCTTCTGCCTTCACAATTTCCCTCAACACAGGGCAGTACATTTACAATTTCATAACTCACTGATTCCTTAGTAATAAATTACCACAAAAATATGCTCAATAAGTTCACAATGTCCTCTACAACTTTCATGAACAACCCAAAATCAAATTCTATTTCTAAACCAGTCAATTAATTCATTCAATGTCACTGTCCCTGAAATCCTTCAATATGGGCAGTAACCTTACAAGAAGTATAACTTCCAGTATACAAGTCAATAAATTCAGAACTTTATATCCCTGTAAAGATAACATCATAAACTTCATTTTTCATGAAGCACTCTTTATCCAATTCGATTTCTATCAATTTCAAAACTATTATGGAAGTTTCTGTTATGATCAGCCATTCATAACCTAATGTAGGGTCAGTTTTTGAAAAATCATAACTCCCAATTCTGACTTCTAAAAATTACAAACCATATGTCATTTTCAAGGTAATCTTTTCCTCTACAACTTTTCAGAAGCTCACTCACACCAGTTCAGTCCACTTAAAATGTTAAAATTGCCTCTAATCAGTAAACTCACAAAATCACACTTAAGCTAGGTTTCATCCAAAATGCTCAAAACTAGTCATTAGTAATCAATTCATATCTCCCAATACACAATTCTAAAAATAGAAAGATCAGTAGCAATGGAAAAATAATCAAATATGCTACAACTTCCATGAAGACCATTCTCCCTAATTCCATCTCAATTAATTCATAAAAATCAACAAAACTCAGATGTCATGGTTGCGGTTACTGTTCACAGGCAATGGAACAGTAACTTTCCATGCAAAATTTCACCCTTCTATCATTGGAATTCAACAACACCTATTTCACACTAAATTGAAGCCAACATTCCAAATTTTCAGTGGCAACTAACCTTACCTCATTTGCCTTTCTACAAAATAAGTTATGAATAAAACAGTAACATCAATTATACTTCCAATTTCCCAGATTCAATGTTAACCTTAGTTCAATCACTTCCAATGCCTTTTTCATATCACTAGACATCAAAATAAATACAAATTAAATATCACTACAATCATACATATGTTAGGGTTAATACTGAAAAATTGGCAGCCTTAAATTCCTCAATTCAAAGACTCAAATAATTATCCCCATTCAATTCTAAATCAAACCATATCATAAATTTTAATGCATCTTCACCTAGCCTCATACCCCTTTCTTCAAATCACAATAATCATCACTTTAATGTCTACATGAACCTAATACATGCTTGAAATCCTTTTATTAACTACCCCATACTATCATGACATTTAATTCCATGTAAAAACAACATTTAAAACTCAAACCTTAAATAACAACTTACCTAATTCAAACCCTCCTTCAAACCTTCAACAACCAACTTCTAACTCCTACACCAAGGTACCAACCACCTTTCCTTCTCATGTATGCTCAAGACTTATCTTCTAGCTTTGAGGGAATCAAAGAGAGGAGCTTGAAGCTATGGAGAAAGATGAGAAGAGAGCAAAATTTTCGATGGTTTATATCAAGAGAGTTTGAGTTTGTGTATGTTTCGGATAAACCCTTACCAAAAGCCTTTAAAAACAATCCATTCCTTTCCGTTAAAACATACACTTCCGAAAGAATGAAGAGAGGCATTAAATGATGCCTTTTAAATGGCAACAAGTGATTGGTCCACAATTCAAATGAAAGTCAAGATATATTTATTTAATCCAGATCAAAATTTTACTCCAATTAATTCAAATGACCCTACTTTCATCCCAAAATAATATACTCAATATTACAGTGCCATTGGGTAGCGATTTTTGCTCTGAAAATCGAATCGATTCGCCAATTGGCGATTTATCCGATCGAGAAATTTCCAATTATTTTTCGAGAATTAATGAAATTCCTAAAATTGTAAAACATGTAACGATGCACTCCAAATAATTTTTCAATCACGAAAATCACCTTTTCTACCCCAAAACATGTTTAGGCGATTCTGCGCGATTTTGCGGTCGGAATTTTCTCCGAAAAATTCCAGAAAAATTCCTGAAAATCCCTTAAAATGTAAAACGCTCAATGGCGCACTCAGAATAATTTTTCAAATCCCATAACCCAGTTAATCACAATAAAATACCGTTAGGCCCAATTACCGGGAATGTCATGAATGCATATACCGTAATTCCATGTACACCATTGATACTGTGTATCAATCCTATTATGCACGAACAGTACTAATTATTCCTTACTAATCTCATCCTATGCCAATTTTACTATTTTACCCTTCCAGGAGGGGGTGGGATGTTACATCAGCAACATGCAAAACTTTGACAGGCTCTTTCTTCTTAAAATTTTTTGCCTTTGGTTTGAGATTCTTTCCAGCTCCTTGACCTAGCTACTAGGTTAATAGAATGAACTCCTTGTTTCTTTACTCTGGCTTCCTCTTGAATAAGCTTAGTGGACAATTCATTAGGATTCCACTTATCCTTTAATATGATATAATTAGTGTTAAACAAGTCCACATTCAGTAGGAGGTGAGTCATGATAAATTGCACTAAGAAGGGGTCTTCCACAATCATACCTAGTGTCTTAAATCTTGTTGCGATATTAGTCATATTAAGGACATGTTGCTGCATATTCTTTGATTTATCAAACTTCATGATCATGAGTTCAGCCATAAGTGTCCCTACAAGTGCCTTATCCGCAAAAGGAAACTTATCTTCTATAAGCTTAAGAAAATCTTTAACATTATGATTTTTAGTCCTAGGAAGAGTAAGCTTAATGTTGCTGGCAATTATCATTCGCATAAAATTCAAACATAACCTATTAGACATTGCCCTTTTCAGCCTCTATACTAGTTTCCTTAGGGTCAACAGGCTTATCCTCTATTAGCACTAAGTCAAGATCCAAAGCACTTAAATAGAAGGTGACTTGTTCGCTCCATTTAAAGAAATTCACTCCAGGGAACAAGGTAACATAAAAAGTTTGAGAGTGAAGGCTAATAACTACAAACATATACACGCTCAATAGTTAACAGATTCAGACAAGAAGCATATACATTGAATATATTGCAGGTTTCCTTTGGTAAACACAATAATACGTATCATCATTATTATTATAATGCTATTTAAACTTTATAGAAAATTAAATAAATTTCATCAAATACATATAGAATCTTTGGATAATTGTATACATGTGACAAGAGTATATTAATTTTCTCCTTTATATTTATTAGTATAAAACATTGATTTACCTTTGTGTAAAGTTCTTAATTTCTATCAACTAATAAAATTTTCATTTTATCATTTCATAAAATACATTAATTATACAACCATATTCAAAATTAATTTGGTCATTTTGATGACTAACTAATTAATTTTAATCATACTTGTCATATAATAATAATAACAACAACAACAACAACAACAATAATAATTCATAAGATGAAATTAAAATTAAAATTTGTTATAAGTCAAAACATCATTAATATGACTAAAATGTAATAAATCAAAACTTTAAAATCAAATTTTCATGGATCCAAATTGTAAGTTTCCATTAAAAATTGAAAAGTTGCCCAACATCCATTCTTTTGTCGTTCACACAAGATGTTTCTTCATGTATTCTAATGACATATAGAAAAGATTTTGACACTATTGGCAATTCAAAAAGCACGAATGATGTAAGCCAGCGTTGCATGCTTCGTAGCAGTCAGATGGTTGTTGAACAGTTCCTGGTAATCCTTGGCCCACTTAAAGAAAGATGAAACTGACATTGGATACCAACTTCCAATGGCTTTTTATTTTTTCTTAAGCGAAGATACGGTGCGGAAATAATTTTTGTACAGACAATTATTCTTTATATAAAAACCTATAATCATAATTTTTATAAACATCATATAATTGAAACAATCAACAAATCATTAATCTAAGGATTATTATCTATTCAAAATCTAAGATCTGATAACACATATAAGTTTTCGTACTTAATATTCAAACATCAACACATAAATCATCATTAATCATTCATGCCTATTAAAATCCTGAATATAATAATAATCGCATAGATGAAACGAATAATTCACTTACCTTTAGCAAAATTCAACATAATGTAAAGAGGGCTTTTAACAATCACAAACTAGTATCTTTCCTTTAACTCTCTTTCTGTAGTAAATAGCTTGATTGATAGTCAAATACATTCGTTCCTTTTTTTTGCGTACTTAATTAGGGTGAAGAGAGGATTAGTTTATACATCTGTTAACATTAAATCTTGTACATCCATCAAGTACTAAATTAATGGTCAAGATCTAATATAATATAAAATTAAGAAAACTCATAAACTAAATTTAATATGTTCCTACATAAATGGGTTATAATATCGAGTCATATTTCTTACAACAATATCTAGACTAACCTTATCCATATTACACTCTATAACATAAATAAAGGAAAAATAATTACCTTCAAAATATGATATGTTTTCAATGATTAAAATCAAACTGGTTTAATATATTTAATATAAAAATTTGAATCGTTTAACTTTTCAATTTTATCTAGCAATCTTCTTCAATTAAACTTCATTCTCTTTGTTGAAAAAAGATAGACTCCTTTATGATTATTTTAAGTTATTTATTTTATTCAATCTTTATTGTATACTAATTTTATATCAATCTTATACCAGTTAAACCTTTAATCCTTTAACTTTTTATTTTATCAATTTAATTTTCAGTCTAATTCTTAAAATATTGGAGTTTTTAAACTTCTCACGTGTTCTTCCTTATTTGAAAGCAAGCAAACTAAATATGACGAAGATAAACCTCTCTTTCACATTTAACCCTTTGTATAGGAGAGAGTTAGTGGTCAAAGTCAATGAATATCCACAACTGAGATAAAGAGACACTTTGCCTAATAGAGGACAATTGAATTTCACTCAAGAAAGTATTCAAGAAGTTCTAACTGAGCTTATTCTTTAAAGGCGTCTTTGTCAATTTGAGAGAAGTTTTTTGTGTAAATGGAACAGTATCCAAATAAGCCATATTATTTAGCAACTTCCATTTAGAACCTAAATCCCAAATGTACGAATGATATATACACTATGTATATAAGTAACTGAGCATAAAAGGGTGTTCAATTTATTGAGGCTACTAATGCCTGGTAACCTTAGACCAATTATATATATATTTATATGTATGTATATGTATACTACATCCACATTTTTTTAATAGTTTTTGATACGTAATGTCTGGATCATATTTGTGAATAAATATGTTAGATTTTTTTTTCAAAACGAGGACTATAATTACTATAATATAATATTTATTATAATAATATCGAATGGTAAAATTTCTCTTTGCCAAGGAGAAGACGTCGGTTCGATTCTCGCTATTCGTCGAAAGTGTTTTGTTTACTAGGATACTTATTTGACCATGATACTATTCTATTTCTTTGATCGATGGTTGACATTATACTTTGGATCGGAACAGGGGGAGTACCGCTTGATCATTTCTACCATGATACTATTATATTTTGTGCATGATTTTTTCATATAATTCAATCCTTTCATATATAATGTTTTGATTAGACATAAAGTATGAAGTTGATGTCTACTATGTTTTGAGTCCAATCATACTAGTGCTCTACATTAACTACCAATTTTAATGACATTTGTAAACTATTTACAAAATGTCATACTATCTTGGCCAATCATATATTAAATCAATACTCATTGAGAATAATAGAATATTTTTACTAATTACTTTAGGGCGATGAATCATATTTTAATCACTCAACTACTTTCATATAGTTTATGTTACATTCAATGACTACCAAATGAGCTATCCATTATTAGAACAGGTCATAAGTAGTATAAAAAAATATAGCAATCCTTATATAAGATAACTTTGGATATCACAACTCAAATGATAACTTATACAATCGTCACAACGAGAATTTTCATAGATATACAAGTAATGTTCTAAATGGATTTCTCATATCATATTAGTTTAGTGAACTTATTCTCTAACAAGCACTCGCTCGTTTGTTTAAGTATCTCCATAGTCTATGAGATTAACCACTTCCTTCATATGGAAAAACATAACGGGTCTTAGTTTTTTCATATTTTATTAATGTCTAGTCTTATTAGAAAATTATTAGGAACAATTTAGAAATATTACATAAATGTAGTATGAATCTCATAATAATTTTATTTGCAATATATAATTATCCTATGGACTTTATCATATACATCTAAACATGTACATGACAAATAGTACCTTTAAATAATTGTCACTAAACTACAATCAATCAATTGTCTATAGGGCATAAACTAACAATCTCCTACTTGCACTAATCATTTATGATATACTATATCACCATATGATGATTATACTACTGCTGGAGTAGTGACTTAATGAGAGAATTCTACAAGATTCTCTATAGTGAGTACTTGCTTAAATCTTAAAACTTTTATCTTAAATATCATCATAATTAAGAAAAATGCCTAAATACATCTTTGGATCTTTGATAAGACCTTAGCTCCTTTTACATGCCCAATAGCTCTAATATTTCACAGTACATTATTGTCTAGAACAATGAAAGAAATTATATCAAGTTCACTAAAGAACTTATTGATCCAATTAATCATTTCCACTAAATGAAAATATATTATTACTTAATTAGCAACTATTGCTAAATTGGAACCTTTTCCAATATTGAATGATATTGTTATTAGGTAAAATAAACCTTAATTAAGATTTACTTCTAAATTAAGTATCCTTATCTGCTTGAACTCAAATATCACTCATACGTAAAATAATGGATATTTTTAATACTTTATAAGTATCGATATCTTAAATACCAAACATCTTTAGTACATTATTGAACAACTTCTAATCTATTTCTATAGATTAAAATTAAGTTGTTTCCTTTTCATATCCAACAAGAGTTGTTATTGGACAATTATATTTTCAACAATTGAAAATTAGAATTGTTATTCTCTGTGAGCAATAATAGTCTTTACATACTCCCACCTAAGAGGACACATATATTCCTAGTAACCTTTTTGTAAATATGATAAATTCACAATTATCTTCAAAATAAACTCTTTAAATTCATTATGAAAGTGAATCTTTTAATGTTTCGTAGCCTTTCAACTATACATCAAATGTATCAGCAAATGCATTAGTTCCAATTGGATATATTGTCATGAGATTTAAAATTTTCAAATTTTGTCTTACTCCCACTACTTATATTGAGAACCATTTTCCTGTAAGTATAAATTGAAACAAACAATTTGTTCAACATGTCTGTAAGATTATATCCAAGCTTTTGAATATCTCATAACCTTTTATTATCTAATTTAGTTTTAACTTAATAGATAATAGATGCTTCAATCATCACATCTCATTAACTTTGACTCTTTCAAAGTCTTAGCATTTCGTATATGATATGAAATCTTGCTAACGGATTAAATTGGAACTATTAAACGTAGGTCGTTATTCTAGGCACAATTATAGAAAAAACAATATTGCATCATATAATATCTTATATTGTATTTTTCTCCTTACATAAATCCATCCTCTTATAAATTTTTGTCCGTGAAGGTATTCACTAGAGAATCTCATTCCCTATAGATAATTAAAAATTTAAAACTCATCACAATGATCTTGTCGAAGTGCTTCAACATTCTCAATGCTTAATTTCTACTTAAATTTAAATACTTTAAACTTTTCAAAACTTTTAAATCATTATGTTATTTAATACATATTACTATATCACATAAAGTCATTAATAATCTAACAAAATATAAATATTATCCTTTTATGAATTTGTATTACATCTAATTATAGATCACATGTATAAGATTGAACAATTCAATACCATCATCATTATTTCCCAAAAATTGATTTGGTTATTATTGAACTTAACAAATTTCATAAGTTCCATATGATTCATAATAAGAAGAATACATATATCTTTGTATGTAACTTTAGGGTTCTCATCGTGTTGATTTAACCAACATGGCATAAAATGATAGTCTCGGTTATCCAACTTTGTATTTTTACCACTTATGTTAAGCATAAGTCTCCTTTGATCCAATATATACAAACTATTTGTATAAAATTAGATCAATTACTTTTACTCAACTATCTATTTCATATTATGCATTAAACATTATAATAATGTTGAATCTAAATTCAATATCAAATACTTACAAGCATGAACTAGAAATATATATGACCTTTATGATATTTTGTAAAGGCAAGAAAAGTCATACATTCATTTCTTCTAATGATAACTATTATCATTCTACAATAAATGCCCTTAGTTGATGTCTATTTTTTTGTTTTAGTAAGCTTAATTAAGTGAAACAATTCCAATAAGGTATTATACCTTTTAGCTCTACTTTATGTATACGCTTGCATCTTCCTATCATGGTGTTGGCATATATCTTACTTCTTGTTGTCATCAAAGCTTATGAGATATTAGTAAATTCAAAATGTCAATGCATTTTGTCATTTATATGATTTTGACATATCTTTAAAACTTTGTCACTGAATCGTCAATAAGGATTATAGAAAAGTAACATAAAAGGCATACAATTTTTATCCAACTTTGAGAACACTTCTCAAATATAACCTATGTCTAAGAAATTGGATTCACTTAGTATCAACTATATTTAAAAGGTAAATTCCACTTAGAATAGAATATAAATGAAGAAAAGAAGTAATCAATTATATGCTATGCCTATCAAATGAGATTATGACTTTAATCATGTATTTGGTTACTCATACTATTTTATTCAAAATAATAGCCTTTACTACTATTGAAAAGATTACTTTAATCTTTATAGTGAGCTAGGATTTCATTTAAATATAGTTGATTTTGACTTTTCTCAACAAACTAACTAAACTTAAATTAGATAGATAATAACTTTATCAATCACATCTCTTGTAAGTCCTAGAATTGTTAGGTGAAAACTCTTATAAAAGCATATCTTATATGTTATTTCTAAATCTGTCTCTAAATTCATGTAATTATGAGTTTGGTCATCAAAATCATACAAATTTAATTAAGTAAAACCCACAATCATAAATGTAATATTAAATTAAATGTTTGAGCATATTTATATTTATATTTAATGATCATGCTAATTTTATAGTGAAATTAAATCAATATGTTTAATTTAATATATATAAAGCGATTATTTTGTCTTTATTCATTCCATGTAAATATGTATATTCAATAGAGATTTCAAGGATTTCAGAAATTTTACACCCAATAGAATTTTACGAACAGTATAAATCTGAACAAAACTTTCAAACTTTTTAGACACAAACCTGAGAGTCTGTATCTGCCAGCAAGAAAAATACAAACCTGTCGTGGCATGGACCGCCATTTCCTACCAATATTATTGTGCTCCTCGATGGACCTCGCTGAATATTGTGACAAAAGGTTCATGTATTATTTGTACAGCTAATCTTTTTGATAAAATATTACTTTTTCATTACTTTGGTCTTTTAAAAATGTGCTTTGCTTGGCGTAATGATAAGAATCACGCGTCACGGAGGCTAGCGGTAAACCGTTTGTCGTGAAAAAGCTGCTACTGTGCTTTTATTTAATTAATAAAGCAATATTAATTACTTAAAAATGTCAATGTAAATAAAGTGAATGTCTTTAAAGTTTTTATGGCAAACTAAAACAAAAAGGATTCAATTACTCAAATCAAATGAAAAAGGTCAAAGAAGATAGAGACACCTCTCTTAATATATGATAATGTCAGCTTATGAATATTATTTTTCACTCTGTATATATTTACTAAACTATCTAATGAATTTTATATCATGATTATATTAAAAATATGTCTAGTTAAATTTTAATACTCCTCCACGAATTGTAAGATGGAATACACTTTAAGAGTGAGCAGGTTCAGAAAAATCTCAATGCATACACAGCAAGGTATTCAAAATACCGGTCAAATATCGGTTGGTACTGAAAATTTTAAAAAATTTGGAGGTTTTTTTGCAAAATTTTAAAATTTTCAAAATCTCTTCCCTCCCTCTCATTCCCTCCTTTTTTCAAACTTTTTAAATAATAATAAATATTTTATTACTAATAATAATTATAAATTAAATAAAACTTAAAAATAAAATATTTTAATTTTAATTACTAATAAATTATTTTATTTAAATTTATTTTAATATTTTATATAATATTTATTAATAAAGTATTAATAAAATATTTTATTTTCAAAATAAATAATTTTAAAATTATTATTTATAAACTAATATTTATTTTATATATTTTCAATTATTAAATCAAAATTTATATATTTTAAAATTAATTATATTTATTAATAATTATTAAATTAATTTTATATATTAAATGAAATTGTGATTATGTCTAATTAAATGTAAAATGAAATGGAATGTGAAAAATAACAATTCTAAAAAATAATTCAAAATTTTGATAAAATAAAAATATTTAATAATTAATAATTTTGAATAATTTTCATTATTTTACAATTAATTATTATATTTAGATAATTATTATATATTGATATATATTATATATAGATAATTATTATATAAAGAAATAATTAAAATAAAATAAAGATATATAAAAACTAAAATGAATAAGATATAAACAAAAAACTAAATTAAATAATTTACAACTTTACATTATGACAATGGACTATTTTGTAATTTTTAAAAATTCAGGGACAATTTTATAAATTTACAAAATATTTTTGTATTATTGTAATATTTTAAATACTTTATATTATTCTTAATTTTATAATTGTATGATGATAATTTTCTTTATTTATATTAATTTTGGTTATTATTTATATGTAAAATATTTAAAATTATTGTTATTTCATATTAATTGTCATTATTATTTATTATTAAAATTTTGAAAGTATGGTTGATGTTATAATATATCAATATGGACTATTTTGCAATTTTTAAAAAGTTTAGGGACTATTTTATAAATTTAAAAATATTCAAAGCGATGCGATCTTGACCGATATCGATGCAGATTACATTAGAATTTCGATTGATCGCGGCGCGTCGATATTCATAACATTGATACACAGGCAGAACGATGGTCAGCAACTACAGTAAACAATAAAGTAAGACACGTGTTATGTTATGAACTTAATTATACTCTCACACCATAATTAAGAAAACTGTACTGGATAGCTTTGTGCATGTGATGGAAGAATATATATACCTGCATTATGAACATTTCACGTGCATCAAGTACTTTCTGGATCAGGTCTTGGGGACACAACTAAAGGAAGACGATGCTCTCTGGCCAAATAAGCCAACTCGATAAGGAATTAATTTCTTTCTTATTGGCCACTTGATATAAATAAAGAAAATAAAGAGTATTGTTATTGTTATATTTTACATGACAATGAATAGTACTATTAGTGCTCTAAGAAGTCTGATGGTGGATTGGGATTCCGAGACTTGAGATGTTTTAACACTGCTTTGTTAGGGAAACAAGGGTGAAAACTGTTGACTGATATTAACACTCTCATATACAGTGTCTTCAAAGCTAAATATTTCCTAAGAGGGGATTTTTTATCCGCTACTCCGAGATCTAGGTGTAGTTTTGTTTGGAAGAGTGTCTTGTTCTCTAAACAGGTGTTGAAGCAATGTAGAAATGGAGGGTTGGTGATGGGCGTAGTATTTCGTGAATAGGGACCCTTGGATTCCCCGTGTGAGTAATTTTTATATGGAGGATGGTTCTCTTTTTATCCATGATGCATTTCAGGTTTGCGATCTTTTTGTTGCGGGCAAAAAGAAGTGGGATGTTCCAAAGCTTATGAATTTGTTTTCAGTTAATAATATGAGAAGAATTTTGAGCATTCCTTTGAGTTTTCGTGCACATTAGGATAAGTTAGTGTGGCATTTTGATCAGAAAGGTTTCTATACGGTCAAAACTACTTATCATATAACTTACCGTTTATTCAGACATGGTGGTGGTATGGAGGGTGTTGGTGTGTTATGGAAGCACTTATGGAAGCTTGATGTTCCGCCAAAAATTCGGGATTTTATGTGGCGTTTGGGTCGCAACGTGCTCCCTACTAGGGATAATTTGACAAAGCGTGGGATTAATGTTCTCTTGTAATGTTTGTCCTACCATGATGAGGAAAATGTGGACCATGTGTTTGTCAAGTGTTGTGTTGCCAAAGACGTTTGGCGGCTAGCTGGATTTAATTTCATTAATGTGAATGTCTTTTCAAGATATATTTTTGCAAATCTTCTTTTCCTTAGGCAAGTGGAGGGCCAAATTTGGAGCTACGGTGGCATGAAAACTTTGGGCGACAAGAAATGCTTTACTATGGTCTAATATCAGGCCAAATCCCTTACATATTACACAATCAACTCGTCTTATGTTGGAGGAATTCAATAATGTTTCTTCAGTATTGCAGGCAGCAGCGGCAAGAGTCTATACTGGCTCCAGTTCGGTTGGCATAAGTGCACCACCAAGCATCTTGGCTTGCATATGTTGATGGTGCTATTTTTGAAGCTATGGATTTTGTGGGTTTTGGTTTGGGTATAGAAGATGCAGAAGGCAACTTTTCTTTGGCTATTTCTGGCTATGAGGAAGGTGGTAATCAAGCGGCAGTTGTGGAAGCCCTTGCTTTGAGGCATTGTTTACATTATGCTTCTGATTCGTTACTTGATCCTGGTTGTGTTTTTACAGATTGTCAGCCATTATATTTTGCTATTAATTCCTCGTGTGAGGATAATTATGATTTTGGTTTGATTGTATCTGATTGCAAGGTCATTCGTATTTCTAGGTCGGATATTAAGGTTTTTTGGATTAGGCGTAAGGAGAATAGGTGTGCCCACCTGCTATCGCATGACTCTTTTCGCCATAGCAGGTTTCATTTATGAGTTGATATGCCTAATGTGTTGTTTGAGATTTATTCTCGTCGTTTTTAATAATATTATCTTTTCTTAAAAAAAAGAATGTTATTATTAACTCATAAGCTCTGTACAAATGTATTAATGATTACATAAAGTTTATTATTATATTATTGTTTAGTTCTTAATTATTAATTGTTTTCATATCAATATGTTTAATTTGATATATATTAACCTATATAAGTGTCTGTAGTTTTATAACAGTTACTACTAAAAAAACGTTATATATCATAGTTTATTATTATTGATCAACGACTAGTTATTATAAGTCACCGGAGAGGGTTGCTGGAGGGGTGAGTCAACTCAACCTAATCATGGTTGTAGATATTCCCGAAGCTCTTTCTGTAGGAGGACGCTCCTCCACCACTGGGGTCGAACACGCCTCCCCTCCACGCCACTGCCAGTTTCAATAAAGGTAACAACTACTGTTATTGTTTTCGGTAAAGTATGCATGGCAAGAGAAACCACCTCAACCCTAACACCCAATTCCCAGGTGCACATTTTTATTCTGTGCTTCTTAAATTTTTAGTGCAAGTTTGTCCGGGTGTCAATGGGTATATCCTTGTTAGTAAGCTAGTATTTTAACCATCTCCTTGAGTGTCTCCCGTACGTTTGTGGTGGTAGTTAGGGACAGTCTCAATTTTCCAGATCGATTTTTTTTGGCTTCTTTCTATTATGGAGTTTTGTTATGTTCTGGTACTGTCAAGCCTTATGAGGAAAGGAAGCTCGTGGGGTACCTCACTTAGTTAAAGTTGGAGGTCACGAGCAACAGAGTTTTGTATTTTCTTGTCTGCCATAACCATTTACTCTCATCCTCTGTAAATCCTCTTTTAATCAGCGGAACACAATGCGTAACCAGCGACTTTGTTCTTGACAAAGCAAGAGTGGGATGGATCTGTATGTAGCTCTTATTAGATTCAAACAAACCAGTTGTTTTGGGGACAGCGAGGCTTGACAGTATGGCTCGTTATTGACAAAGGTAGCTGGCGTATTGCGTCTGACACACCCCACGTCCCCTCCGCAACCTTCCTTGAGTAGCCTGACATGGTGCAAGGGAGGTAATCAATCTTTTCTTGAACCGTTGGTAGTCCACCTTAGAACCTGACGCATCGATTAATACCACAAAATTCCCTTGGATTTACACTTTCAACTCACTCTTCAACTTTTTCCAAAAGACTTTATTTTTAGAATCACCCTAGGCCATTCCTTCACCTCCAGTTGCATGCCTCAAAAGCTTTGACAAGCATGGTGTGATTATTACTGTTTCCAATTGGTCCAAGGCATTCAAGGTCGTTGCCTCTTCAAATTGTCTTCTTGCGTCCCCTTTCCTAATACGGATCTGTCACCCCTGGGTTGCTTTTGCATGCCGGTAGTAATTGTTCCAAGTCATTCACTTCTTTATTATTAATATTATTACTATTATTACGTGTGGGATTTAGTATTATTATTATTCTTTTGTTTATTTTTCATATTATTATCTTCAGTGTTATTAGTATTGGTATTTATTTATTTATTTATTTATTATTGGTATTTATCAATATTATTACTATTATTAGTAGTTTATTTTTATTTTTATTTTATGAGTATTGTTATTATTATTTTCCTGGTAGTATCTTTTTATTGAGTTGTATCGTGATTATTATTATTATTATTATTATTATTATTATTTGTGATTATTATTTTATTCTTACTAAATTATTATCGTGCAGTTTTTAATTTTGTCTTCTATTTTTCTGCATCATATTTACCTGTCACATTTACATGTGAATCTATTTGGAAATAGCCTTTCTATTATATATGGGTAAGACTGCACATTATTAGACCTCTCCAAATGTTGCTTTATTGTAAAATTTTAAACTGGGTGTGATAATGACGATGACGATAATTATAACTAGTTATTATAAGAAAAGACACAAAATCTGGCTTGCCTGAAGTTATCGTGATTAGAGCCTCTTGAAACTTTAGCCAATAAAAAGCTAGATTACGTAGTGTATTATCAGCGCGTCTGCTTTTTGGAAATTTAACATTTAATTTTATTCATGTTATTATTAATTATATAAAATAAAATAAAATAAAATAATTATTTATCATTTATTTTGTTTTTCAAATGTGTTACATATATTTTGATTACTTTAATTTTAATTTTTAAATAAAATTTTGAAGATAAAATTTAAAATTTAAAATGGATTTCATTTGTGTGTAACACATATTTTGATTTTGATTTTGATTATTTTAATTTTAATTTTAAATAAACTTTTAAAATACAAATTTAAATTTTAAGAATAATTAATTTATTAAAACTATTTAATTAATTATAAATTATAGAAAAGATTAAATTAAATTAAAATTTAATTTTATTATTATCACTATATTAGCTGCGCCGAAGAAAAGGGTGTAGCCTTCGTCCAAGAAAATGGTGGAGACATTATTAAAAGTTGCGTTGATAGTGCAAAAGAACCAAAAGAAAATAAGAAAAAGTGAGGAAGCATCTTTAAATAGAGCGATGATGTTTTTAGAGTTAGACAGAGCTGAATAGTGTAGCATTAGACACAATATCCGCTATTTGATTTTGGGAACTTTAACATTTAAGTTGGACTTTCCAGTTTCACTTGAAGCTATTGTCTAAATAAAAAATGAATACACTAAGTGTTTTAAACTTACTGTTTTGGATGAGAGAGAAGTTCTAACCTCTCTCTAAAACTCTTTCCTTCATACATTTCACCTTGCCTATTACTTGTTTGCTAAAAGTCCTCAATACAACGTTGCTTTCAAACTTATTACCACGCTATTCACTGCTATAGTCCTTTGTCTTCGTAAGCTCCTGCATTGACCATGGACATTCAACTCCCATCCACGTCCTCACTGAACTGCCAACAACCATACCCTTCCTACGATGACCTCCATGCTCAGACCACTACGGGACACGCCACTAAGAAGGTCCGGATTCGCGAAAGGGAAGAAGATCCACCCTCACAAAGCATTGCTCCGGCTCACCTTCCCCACAGTTACCGTGTTGCAGTTTCTGGACAATCTGACACAGCAGAGGCAGAAACACTTACGTGGCCAGATGAGGACCCTATGGAGGTTGAGGAGGGCGACATTACTCTGGTGCAAGGCACCCTTGGGCTAGGCATCGAGCTATCCAACTCCCTCAAAGATCGTCTCCACAAGCGATGGGCTAATGCGATTGTGGTCAAATTATTGGGCCACAACATGCTCAAACAACGCCTACAATTCCTGTGGCCACTTTCAGGTGCGATGAAGATAATTGATTTAGATAATGATTTTTTCTTGATTAACTTTATGCAGGAGGAAGACTACCTCAATGCCCTTACGGGTGGGCCGTGGGTGATCATGGGACATGGCCTCTCGGTACAGGCTTGGAAACCTTCCTTCCAACCGTCTTCCGGTGAGGTCTCCTATGTGATCACATGTGTCCGCTTCTCAGAACTGTCGGTCGCGCTTTACCATCCGACTATCCTCCGCGCTCTAGACAATCTGCTTGGCCGCACCATGTGCATCGACAATACTACCCAGCAAGCCCAGCGTGGCAGATACGCCCGAATGATCTGCACTCACCTCTTCGCTCCATGGTTGAGTTAGACGGCGAGCGGATTAAGGTTGCCTACGAGGGCCTCCTGCCGATTTTCTTTGCATATGGCCACACTAGACATGAAACCAAGTTGTGTCCCCACCGGCCATCGCCTTCCTCCGCCCCTGCCGCATCCTCCAACCCACGACCACCGGTTGTCCCTACAGAAGTTCCTTCCCTGCCCCACTTACCCGCCTCCCCAACGACTATGTCCCCATCTCCTTCTGTGGGTGCAAATCCCGATGAACTCTACGGTCCCTGGATTCAAGTCCAGAGGCGTCCTCCCCGTAATCCCAATGGCTCTAAGACAGGACGCGATCGACATCATCCTGACACCACCGTACGACCCTCGGGGTCGCGATTCAACCCCCTCGCCGCTACAGACACATCTCCTTCCACCCAACACCCCGCTCCCGCATCCTCACATGCTCCAAAACCTTTTCGTCTCAGTCGCGACTTCACAAGTTCTAAGACGACGTCGCTCCACGCTAACGGACGGGCTCCACGCTTGAATGGGCCTCCCATTCCACGTGGGCCACGAGCCCATCTAGTTGGGCCTGGCTCCACCCTGTTAGCCCGAGCCCATTACCTCCCCCAATAGCTCCTTTGGCCCAAGGCCAGCCTAGCCCAACTCCCTCCCCAAGCCCCTCCCCATTCAGACAAAGGCCAAAAGCCCATTGATCCCTCCCATCCCACACACAACCACATCGCCATCACTTTGCCCTCTCATTCTAAGGTTATTTTTCACGACACCTCCGTTGCCACTCCTCCCCCTGACGCTATAACCCATACCCGAATGGAAGAGGACCCACTGAGTGACCTAGAGCGCACCTCACTCGGCACCACCATACACCTTCTTCCCCCATCTAGGCCCCTCGACCCTCGGGTAATTCCTTCGTCCATCCCTGCTGCCACTCTTATCCTTGACTCCCCGATGAATGAATAACAGCGGATCCTGCGAGTTCACCTGATGAGGGACCAATTTGTGATAGGGCCATCACCCCTGCCTCTTAGCCCACTCCTTTTCTCTGTTGTTTTTATGTCCAACCTCCTTTGGAACTGTCAAGGGACTGGGGGTAAATCCTTCCAGCCTATTCTAAAGAACTACATCTGCACTCACAAACCGATATTGGTAGTTTTGATGGAACCCCGTATCAGTGGCGCTCGAGCCCAAAAAGTTATCAAGAACTTGGGTTTCAACTAGTCCTTCCGAGTGGAAGTTATAGGCTTCTCCGGAGGCATCTGGCTTTTATGGAATAAGGACACCCCTATTCAAATTCTAATAACCCATCTACAATTCATTCATGTGAAGATCCAATGGATCCATACTCCGTTCTTGTTCACTGCTATCTATGCCAGCCCGACCTACTCTCTTCAACATTTCTTGTGGGACCACTTACAGCATATTGCCCGGTCTACAGCTCTCCCTTGACTTTTGGGAGGTGATTTTAATGCCAAGTTGGACTACGATGATCAACGGGGTGGCTCCACCCCACCCTCCGCTCAGGAGTGAGCCCTTCCTTTCGTGACTGCATCCACTGCTATCAACTGCACGATCTTGGCTTTATTGGTCCTAAATTCACTTAAAGACGTGGCCAACTTCGCGCTCGCCTTGGTCGTGCTTTCTGCTCCAGTCCATGGTTGTCAGAATTTTCCCACACAACTATTCATCCCCTTTCCTTCCTGAAATCTGATCATCGCCCTCTCCTTGTCACCTACGCGCATCCTCTATCTCCATCTCCTTCCCCTCCCCCTCGAGCTTTCCATTTTCAGTCTGCCTGGTTGACCCATGACCAATTTGGCCAAACTGTTAAGGACAATTGGCATCCCCATATTTCAAATATTCCTACTAAGCTCGGCCATTTGGCTACACAGCTTCAGAAATGGAACTCCACCACTTTTAGGAACATTTTTCACCGCAAAAGGCGACTCATGGCTCACCTTCGGGGCCTTCAAACCCACTTGGATGCCAGGGATTCGGCCTCTTTGCGCGACATGGAGGTGTACCTTCAACAGGAGCTTGAACATGTACTTGTTCAGGAGGAGCTGTTCTGGCACCAAAAATCGCGTTGCCAGTGGCTCGCGCAGGGGGATAGAAACCCTAAGTACTATCACGCGGTCACTACGGGACGCCGACGGTCCCTGCAATGTCGCTCCCTCCGCGATGAACATGGGTGTGAAAGTTCAGATCCTGGTGGCATTCAACGTATCGCTCGCAACTTCTTTGCTAATCTTTACATCACTAGCCAGTTCGCCTCGCCACACCCTCTTCCTCCCGATTTTCCCCCTCTTCCTCTCCAAGTCCGTACGGATCTGCTCGAACCTATCTCTCCCGATGAAGTCAAGACTGCTTTCTTTGATATGAATCCTTAAAAGGCACCAGGCTTCGACGGTTTCACTGCGCTTTTCTTCCAATCCCAGTGGGAACACATTGGGTCTCTCGTCTTATTCATACAAAAAACCTTTAGGCACGAAATCTGGGAGCAAGCCCTGAATCGTACTATCTTGGTCCTCATTCCTAAGACCCCCTCCCTGCAGTCGATTACACAGTTCCGGCCTATCGCTCTGTGCACGATCCTATACAAGGCTATCACCAAAGTGATTGTCAACAGACTGAAAACCCACCTTGACAAAATTATAGCCCCAACCTAATGCAACTTTGTCTCGGGCTGACACATTGTTGATAACATCATCATCGCCCAGGAGGTTATTCATTCCATGCGGAGAAAAACTGGTAAAATCGGGTTTTTTGTGGTTAAGGTAGACCTGGAAAAAGCCTATGATCGGCTTTCTTAGGCTTTTATCCTCGATACGCTCATCACTGTCGAAATCCGGGATTCCCTCATTAATCTTATCATGAAGTGTGTTTCCACAGTGACTATGCAGGTTAACTGGAATGAAGCCTTAGGTGATGTTTTTACCCCTACCCGAGGTCTCCGTCAAGGTGACCCGCTTTCACCTTTTCTGTTTGTGCTATGTATGGAGTGCCTTAGCCATCTCATCACGCACTTTGTGGCCCGTGGACGCTGGTCACCTATCACTTTAAGTCACCCAGGTCCCGCCATATCCCATTTGTTTTTTGCTAACGACCTCATCTTGTTCTCAGAAACTTTTCTTGAGCAGGTTTCCATTATTCTGGCCACTTTAGATTCTTTTTGTGCCGTGTTGGAACAACGCATTAGCCAGGATAAATCCCGTGTCTTCAACTCCCGTAACATCTCCCCCTCTATGGAGCGTACTCTTAGTCGAGCGCTGGGTTTCAAACAAACCCTGGATCTCGGTCGATACCTTGGAGTTCCCCTGCTTCACGAAAAAGTCACTAAAAAGACTTACTAGTATCTGATCGACAAAGACCAGCATCGCCTTTCCGGGTGGCAAGCCAACCTCTTGTCTTTTGCGGGCCACCTCACTCTAATCCGGTCGGTCCTCTCTGTACTTCCTACTTATACAATGCAAACAGTTCGTCTTCCTCGGGGTTTGTGCGATGATTTGGAGAAGATTATGCGTACCTTTTTATGGGGCTCCTCCCCCGAACATCGAAAGCTTCACCTTGTTCACTGGGATCAAGTCTGCCAACCGAAGGAGTTAGGTGGATTAGGGATTCGGAACATCCGTGCCACCAATGAAGCTTTGCTTACCAAATTAGGTTAGGCTCTAATCATTAAACCCAATGCTTTGTGGGTCCAAATTTTATCGGCCAAATATAAGTTTGATGTCAATCATATCCCTCCCACTCTCCCTTCAACCGGTGGCTCCATGGTATGGAGGAGTATCAAGGCAATTTGGCCCTATGTGATTAACGACATGTGCTGGATGATCGGCGACGAGTTCTAGACTCGATTTTGGCTGGACCCCTGGGTCACCAACGAGGGTCCCCTTATCCAGTATGTTAATAATCTTGTCCCTTCCATAGAACTTGACCGTCGCGTTCACTAATTCGTGGACAACACTGGTAACTGGGATTGGCCCCAATTTCAACCTTTCCTCCCTTCCTCAATCTGGCGGGCCATTGCTGGAAATTTCCCCCCAAGCCTTACCTCGGAGCCTACAAACTCCAATGGGGACCGTCACCTACTGGGAATTTCACTACAACTTCGGCATATGATATGATTATGGAGCACCTGCGGGCCCAACCCGACCGCTTATGGAAGATCATTTGGCAATGGCCCAGCCCACAACGTATCCGCACTTTTCTTTGGCTCTTTGCTCAAGATCGCCTATTCTCTAACCAGCAACACCCTCGTAAGCATCTCACTACGAGCTTAGACTGCTATCACTGTCGGCTGGAGGAGTCCTCGCTTCATGTTGTTTGCGGTTGTCCCAAAGCGCAACATCTTTGGCTTACTTTTCCCCGCCACGCCCTCCCTTCCACTTTTTTCACTACCACCCATCAGGAATGGCTCACTACTAACCTCCAGACCCATCAGTTGGTTTCAGGCTTTGAATGGTGTAACATCCCATCACCGATGGGAAGGGTAAATCGGTAAATTGGAATGGGCTAGTAAGTTAGACTGCATAATTGGTATGAGCATTCATTTAGCCTCTAATTTTATGGGAATGAGACATGTGTAGACATTTTGTACATGCACATATATGTACATGCATTCATGACATTTCCCAGTATTTAATTGTGAATATAGTGTGTTTTATGAATTTTGAGATTTTTGTGTTTGAAAATTTGGATTGGGATGTCTTAGGAGTGATTTTCAGTTGTTAGTGACCCTTAGAAAATTTTCTGAAAATTTTGGGAGAAAATGTCTGAACCGGAGAATTTTCTAGGTGACGAACCGATTGACTAAATGATATTAGAATAACTGTCTAATGAGAATGGAAAAATTAGATACATGATTTTAGGAATAAAAATGTGAAACCATTGAAATTTGGAGATAACCTAGACTAGAAATGAATTTTTTAAAAGTGAAAAGAAAAAGGAACTTGGAAAAAGGTATTTGAGGAAAAGAAGAGTAGTATGTCTTGAGCCCTAGGTGTAAAATTATTAAGAGAGCTACCCCTAATACCTTAAGTTTTCGGTGGTTCTAAGAAGAAAATCACTTTGAGAGCTACTTGTCTCCTCCATCCTAGGGCATGCTATTTTCTGCCATTGATTGATCCTCTTCCATACATGATTTCTTGTAGTTCACTTGCTTGCTGCTTCCTTGTTGTTAAGATCAACCTTAATCCTTGTAAAGATGAAGATTGTTGTAGTTTTGGGAGAGAGCCGTAGGTGTTAAAGGCTTAGAGAAATTTTCGGGAGTTTGAAGAGAGGAAGCTTGATTTGGTAAGTAAATGGCTTGTATGTTGTTTATTGTTAGTTGAAATACATTTATGATGTTTAATGAGTAAGATTGGGGTAGTTGTGTTGAGTTAGGACTGATTTTAGAGAGAAACATGTAAAAAAAGGGTCGGAGAAGACGAACAGGAACCCGCACGTCGCGACGTGTGTGAGGGCCTTGTCACGACGAGCGGTTAATTACTCGCAGCGACGTGTGTGAGGGCCTCGTCGCGACGAGCGGTTAATTACTTGCTGCGACGAGCGGTTAATTATTCGCCGCGGCGAGGCCGATTTTCTTAACTGATTTATTTTAGTTATTGGGTCATAACTAATGATGTAGACCTCCAATTGAAGTGATTTTTGATTCGTTATAAACTAGAGAAAGAGGTCTACAATTGATATGAAGAAAGAAAGTTTAAATTCAATTAGTCAGATCTCAATTATTGGATGAAGGTTGAGGATAGGTTTCTTTTTCAACCTAAGTGTTGTTTCTTGATACTTGGAGTATAATTTGGAGACTTCTGAAATAAATGAAACGCTTTTGGGGTTTTAGAAACTTAGTGTAATGGGTGAAATTGACCAAATGAATAGTAATTTTGGCTTTGAGGTCTTCCTTGAGAATAAGGGTATTGTCTAAATGTTGTAGTATTTATAGTATGAAAAGTTGGTTTCGAGATAAAAGAAAGTAAAACTTGGGAAGTAGCACCGGGAATGTCACGAACATGCATCGTACATTTTTTATTTGCGACATGTGCATCATTGAATCCTTCTGATTATGCATTTAGTAATGAGTGATCATTTGACTGTTATAGAGGCACCGTTGAAACGACATTCCACGGATATTGCTGGGACTTCCAGGCAGTAGCTCGGAAGTTACAGGTGAGTAACCTAGTTGGTTCCTCAATATTTGATTGCTAAATGTTATGTACTTAGAATTTTGTGGAGCTTAATGATGGGTATATGTGACTTGTTATGTTTGAAATCTCGGACCGAAGGTCCAAGGGATTGGGTGTTTTGACATTGAAGTATAAATTGTTGTGAAAGTGAAATTTTCATGCTTCAATGTGATAAATTGTAAATGTGTGATGATGTGTAATTGAGAACGATTTGATGGATTTTGATAAATTGGATCTGATTTCAATGTGATATGGTAGAATTGTGATAAATGAATTCCATGAACGATTGATTAATAACAGTTGTGACTGGAGCTGCCACCGAGATCTACAAGCTCGACTACTGAAAAAGAGCCTCGAGCTCGAAAGGGAGTAGTGCATACCCAGAGGGCTCTCCTATTCCTAAGACGCGTGGAAAGTAGTGCATACCCAGAGGGCTCTCCTACCCCTAAGACGAGTATAACGCTTAATGAGCCCGAAAAGGGACAGTTCAGAGTTAAATGTTCAATGTTTAATGAGCCCAAAAGGGGACAGTTCAGAGCTAAATGCTCAACGTTTAATGAACCCGAAAAGGGACAGTTTAGAGCCTCAGGCTCACTGATTAATGTGCCCAGATTGGGACAGTTCAGGCACTCAGTCACAACACTGAAATAAAATAGAAAAAAATGTCATGTATTCATTGCTTATGCATTTGAGTGAATTCTAGATTGGGAAAAAGGCAGAATTCCAGAATGCCTTGCAATTATGTGATCTTCTGAATATGTAATTGTGAAATGATCTGTAAATTGCTATGTGATATTCTGAATGTGCTAGTGTGTTAATATGTACGCTATATGCGTAATGCATGAATTGAGTGAACCATCGATGATAGTTTCTCATTGAGTTCGCAAACTCACCCAAAATTGCAAACTATTTTTCAGGATCGAGAGAGTAGACTCCTAGCTCCAAAGAGAGACTTTTCCTGCCGTGTGATCGCGTTGGCAAGAGAAGTCATGGCACACAGGTCAGTCAACTGGGATTGTTTTTGGGGATGACCTAGTTAGATCTTTGTATCAGTCCTCTTTTGAAGTATTGTATATAGACAGTGAAAAACTGATAGACATGTGAATTTATGCTTTGATGAAATGTTATGAGAAGGCATTTTGGTTTCAAAATATAGTGACTTTTATATTATAGTTTGATGAGTATGATGCCATTAGAGTAATGAAGTGACCCTATGATGCCATTAGAGTAATGAAGTGACCCGATCGTAGCTCTCCCTTATTGTAGGATATATATCGGGACGGCCTACGGGCGTTCCGGTGTATACCTTACGGTAAGGGAGCGCTACAAATGGGCAGGTATCTTTGGGACAATCTGTTGGTTTCTTTGGACATGGCATAATCAGGCCATTTTCGACCCTCAGTTCTCCTGGCCGGTTTCTCCTGTCACTATCATCCTCAATCATGTCCGCCTGAGTTCTCAGGCCTCAGCTTCGCTTTGTTGCGCTCGTCTGGCCCCTCGCGCACGATCTACACAATTTATTGGGTGGTGCCCGGCCACCCCTGGGTGGGTCAAACTGAATACGGATGGGGCGTGTTGCAACGACACCTCCTTGGCTACTGCAGGAGGTCTCATTCAAAATCGCTCTGGCGATTGGTTTGGCGGTTTTGGTCATAATATAGGCCATTGTTCTCCGGTTTCGGCTGAACTTTGGGGCATCTACTCGAGTCTTCAGCTAGCCTGGACCCTCGGTTTTCGCTGCGTGATACTTGAACTGGACTCTATCGTGGCTCAAGGGCTCCTCTCTGACGCCTCACATCGCCCCCTATCTCTCAATCCTTTGGTCCTAGGCATCAATGAACTTCTCATCCGAAACTGGGTAGTTATTCCTTGCAACACCTATCAAGAGGGCAACCGGTGCGCTGATTGGCTCGTCAACCATGCTTTTACTTTGGGACTCGAGCTCACCACTTTTGATAGGGCACCATCTGGGTGTGCCACTCTCCTTTTAGAGGATATGACCAGGGTTAGTCTGCCTGAGAGGATATTGTAATTTGTGTTTTTTCCATTGTAAAAAAAAATGAATACACTACATTTGTCCATTAAAAGTACATATTCCAAATGTTTTACCAGAAGTAATTAACTAAATTGCATTTGATGGAACCATAATAAAAGGAATTAAAAAGTTTAAATTTATAAAATTTAAATTTAAAAAATCATATAGTATAATCAAATGTTAGGTGTGAAATATATCGTCATCACACTCAAAATTGAAGTCCCTAATAAAGAAAGATTTGAGAAAGTATGATAATATGTATTTATTTTTATATAATAAAGGAGCTATTTTAGTAGATCTATATATAAATGTGATAATAAAAAATAATATATATACAAGTGTAGATAAATAAAATTGGCACACTAACTAATTTTGTTAATAAAATTACCAAAATAATACATAAATAAATAAAATATAATTAAAAGGATCTAGGCTGCATAAGCGGGTTATTTTTATCGCAAAATAAGCCAGAGTTATTTATTCAGAAGTCCTGAGATTACGAAAGGATCTTTCCCAATACCATGTCCTGAAGAACCAAGTTATAGACCCGAACACGATTTCCAAGCTAAGTTAAACTCCAACTTGTTAATATTAGAAACATTTCTTTTCAGTCTCAGTTACCCTAAAACGTGCCTTTTCTTTCCCAGTCCATGAAGGCGGCTCTCAGTCTAGCTTGGACAAAAGCCCCTTCACTACCATTATAAAAGGAAGAGCTTCTTAGCTTGGTTTGGACCACAGTCATATTCTTCTCCATCTAGTATTAATACAATGTCTTTTGTGCTCTCTCCTTTCTTGTTCTCAATCTTATCTTCTTCCATTGCTCAAGCTTCTGTTCCTCCCTCTGCAAGATTTCAGTATATCAATGCAGGGGAATTTGGAGAGTATATTGTAGAGTATGATGCCAATTATCGTTTCTTAGATCCCTTTGCTCAACCATTCCAACTATGCTTTTACAACACTACCCCAAACGCGTACACTCTCGCCGTTCGTATGGGCACAGTGTCCTCGGAGGGACTAATGCGGTGGGTTTGGGAAGCTAACCGGGGAATCCCCGTCGATGAGAGCGCTACTGTCACCTTTGGAGAGGACGGAAACCTAGTCTTGGCCCATTCCGATGGCCGCATTGCTTGGCAAACCAATACTGCCAACAAAGGCGTGGTAGGGTTTGAGTTGCTGTCAAACGGTAACATGGTTCTTTATGACAAGAATCGTAAGTTCGTTTGGCAAAGTTTTGATTCACCAACTGATACCCTCTTGGTGGGCCAATCTCTCAAGCTTGAAGGAGTAACTAAACTTGTCAGTAGGGCCTCTAGGAAGCAAAACAGAAACGGTCGATATAGTTTGGTTTTGGAACCAAAATCATTGCCCATGTATTACACAAGCCGTAAGTCCCCAAGCGGGCAAGCGTGCCATACATATACTTCTCATTTTCAAGCAATTTTGGTTTAGAAAAGGGACTTTTGAAGTATGTTAGGCTTAACAGTGACTTATCGTTGAGCACAAAACTCGGAAACCTACGATTGAGTAGCCGAAGTTACAATACAACATTATCGTATCTTCGGTTGGATATAAATGGCAATCTCAAACTCTATACTTATCTTTATGACAACGAACCTCGCGGTGATATGGCTTGGGAAAACACCTTCACTCTCTTTGATGCAAAACCACAGTCATTGGAGGGCACGTGCCAATTGCCAGAGACATGTGGGGAATTGGGCTTATGCAGTAACGGCACTTGTGTTGCTTGCCCAGCTCCCAATGGATTGAAGAAATGGACCACCAAGTGCGAGCAAGCAAATGTAGAAAAAGCTTGCAAGGCAAAACAAGGTGTGCGCTACGTGAAGCTTGAGGGGGTTGATCATTTCATGAGCAAATACAGCAAAGGAAATGGACCCATGAAGCTGGAGACTTGCAGGAACAAATGTACCAACGATTGCAAGTGCTTGGGCCATTTCTACAACACTCAGACACACAAGTGTTGGATAGCTTATGACCTCAAGACCTTAACCAAAGTTCCATATTCGACACACTTGGCCTTCCTAAAGATGCCTATTAACTAGTTTGGGTGATTAAGTTTTTGCATCTGTGTAATTGTTTGTTTGCTGCACTTTATTTAATAATTGAAGGCATGTAGATGGAAGAAAGAAGGCACCTATCATGCCTCAGTATTACCTGTAATACGAGTCTTTTTGGTTATGTATAATTTTTATTCTTCCCTTTTATTCACTACAACAAATATATAGAATTCGCGACATTTTTTAAAAAAACGTCACAAATTGTTCGGTCTTTTTATGACGTTTAAAAAACGTCATAAAAAGTATCAATTTTTTGTGACGCTTTTATAAAACGTCACAAATTTATCACATTTTTCACGACATTTTTTCAATAAAACGTCACAAAATAGAAACCAAGACGTTTAGTTGAAAAAAACGTGGCGGTTTATTCGATTAATATTTAAGACTATTCGTTTCCCACCATTTTGCTATTTTCTTATGTCCCGTTTTTCTTCAGGTTTCTTCTTCTTCCGCGCCTTTCGATCCTAACAAATAAACCCTTCACTCTTTTCCGTTCCTCTTATCTCTCTCTATCTCTCTCTCTGAAACCCGAAACACAAATTTGCCTAATCGCACCAGTGAGTTCCTTTTCAGTTTTATTTAGGTTTTCATCGATTTCTGCTTTGTTTGATTTGTTTTCGGAGTTTTTGTAGTTGATCCGCGGTTTGACTTGCAGGATTCGCAATGAAACGGGGTAAATCAAAGTCTGATACCAAGAACGTTAAGTGAGTTTCGTTTTTTCTTTTTTGACGTTTTTTTTTCTGGAATTAGGTTTCGTTGAGTTCCTTACAGATCTTAAATTTAGATATTTTCGGGCTCGAAATGGGCAAATTGTTGAGTTTGTGGAATGGGCAAATTCAGAAGCAAAGCGCCTCTCAACGGTTGGTATACACTTTTGATTAATTCATCAACCAGGAAGTTCCAGTATCTAAAAATTGCTTATCATCTCTGTTTTCTTCAGAAGGTAAATATCTGATTTTTTTTTGTTATGTGTTTGGAGCTGGTTTTGTCAATCGCTAATATTGAGAGATGATGGTGTTTGGGTTTATTGTTTTAAAGACGATGAAGCTTCTCGAAGGAATGATAATGAGAATTTTTCTTTTGGATCTCCGACAATCATCAAGGAACTCAGGGATGAGGTCTATGTAATTCCTTTAGTAAATCCTCAAAGGAACATTTTCATTATCTTAATCACCAGCAGCTCGTATATCTGTCAGGTTAGGGATGAATTGGAGCACTTACTGGATGATGATGGGGACATGGCTAAAATGTATTTATTAGTTCAACAACAGCTTGAAGATTCTTCTAATTCCACTTTGAATGAGGGGGATGACATTAATGATACAGATCCCGACACTATCTTTGAAGACTAGTACTAACACCATTCTTTTCTTTTTTCTTTTTTTCCCAGATCATTTCGTATGCCAATTCACAATGATAATATCATTGTATTAATTGTTGATTCAGGATTCATGCTGAAGACTTGTTGCAAGTTCATGAAACTTCTACTAGGAATGAGATCAATGTTGCTGACAGCTTGGAGGATAATATGTCCAATAAACATATCAGGGACAACCATGGGACTAAAACTAGCTGCAGTCATAGTGTTATTAGCAAGCACTTAAATGTAGACAAGCTAGAAATGTTGTTGGAGACATACTTTGTACAAGTTGATGGAATATTGAACAAGCTATCTACGGTATACAACTTGATTTCTTGTGAATCTCCATTCTCAGTTTTTCTTAATTATGTAGACTGAATTCAAGGCATTTCTTACACTTATTATCATTTGTTTATCAACACAAAAGATGGCAAGCTAATGTAGTTTATGTCATGTGCATTGCTTCATATAGTCAGCAAGTATGCATTAGGAAGGAATCGTGAATGAAGGGCATTAAGCTCTGTAACTAATGCTCTAATCTATAAGTTCTTTTTTAGAATGCTATGAATTTATGCAGGTCTAATATCTTGTTCTGTATGGTGAAGCTGAGGGAGTATGTGGATGACACAGAGGATTACATGAACATAATGCTAGATGACAAATAGAATCAACTGTTGCGAATGCTAGATGACACAGAGGATTACGTGAACATAATGCCAAGTTTTCAAGTTTCATTTGTTTAGCTCAGTGAAGTTGTGTGGAAACGTTTTCTGGCTAAGTACTGCACTGATTGTTTTTTTGTGGCATTTAAATGGTTCTGCTGAAAGTACTTAGAATTTTCAGCATTCTCTTTGTTCCTTTTGTCATATTAAAATTTAGTTACGCAAGTTTCACCCACATTTCTGTTTGTTGTCTTTTATACGCGTCACGTGAATTTTCTTCTAGATGCCTACCTTATGGACACAATGTTGGCGGAATCATTGCTGATGCTGATGCAGATGCATAATGTGTTAAAACAGTAGTCAAGTTTGTTCGCTTTGATTGCAAATCATATACTTGTTTCTCTGAAAGATCTCCACCCCGTAATGATTGCCATATATCCGAGAAAACTAGGTTGCTTTCCTCGGGTGAAGACAGTACGCACATCAAGAAAAATAAATGGGCAGATACACATAGCAGAGGTGAACTGGGTGTTACCCACGCTGTCTCTTGGTGTTGTTCTTCTATTTAATGACACTGATAGAATTGGATTTGTATGCCGACGGTTGATAGAATTGGATTTGTATGCCGACGGCCTTTTAATTAAATATTCTCTGATTTTTTAAAAAAGTAAATATTCTACTTCTTGTTTTTTAAATTTAGTTATTTATTTTTGCCCTTTTCCTTTGTTCTATTAAAAAAAAATAACAATAACACTAAAATATAAAAAAATTATATTTTAAAAATATTTATTAAATTTAAAAAATTATTAAATTAAAATAATTTCGAAAAGTGAGAAAAATAATAATGAAATGTTTAAAATTAATGATATACTAAAAAATTGAAAAATTATTAAATAAATAAAATTTGCAAATAATATTGAATAGTTATTAAATAAATAAGATTTAAAAAATTTTGTTATTTAAAAATTTATTAAAATTGAAAATTTATTAAATTTAAATTATTTTTGAAAAATAAAAAATTAATAATTAAAAAAATAACTCTATTTATGAAACGTCGCAGAAGACTTTTTATGACGTTTTTAAAACGTCGCAGAAGACTTTCCGCGACGTTTTTTAGGAAACGTCGCGAAAAGTCAGAATGTAACTTTCTGTGACGTTTCCTAAAAACGTCGCAAAAAAATCAATCTTTCTGTGACGTTTTTTAAAACGTCTCGAAAGGTCAGTATTTTTTGTGACGTTTTATAAAAAATGTCGCAAAAACTTTTTGCGTACACCACATTCTGCGACGTTTTTTGTGACGTTTTTTGAAACGTCGCGGAATATATTCTGCGACGTTTTTTGAGATTTTGTGACGTTTTTAAAACGTCGCTAATTACCTTACTTTCTTGTAGTGATTTTTTTATTATGTTGCTTCGTCAAGTTAATAATAAGAATCACTCTTTTTCTGGATGATTTTTTTTTTCTTGGAGAAGTAGCTAGTTTGTTGAATTTATACTTTTTTTACTTGGCTGGTGTATAAAGATTTTGAAAGCACTTCTAATCTCCACTAATGATCATGGTGGCTAGTAGACCCAGTGGCAGTCACTCTCAAAAAGGATATAGAGTTTGAACTGCTGCGAAACCCCAACGAGGACGAGCATGACAAAGTTAGCAAGATGGGCACTGGATTTGTAGAAGGCCACAATAGCTGATCTGCCTTTCGTGTTGACGGGGATACAAGCAAGAGTATGAAACAGAAAGAACATGCTATGGTTTTAGGATAAATATAATTAGTAATATTAACATAATTTGCTCGGAAAAAGGATAAACACTAATAATTATCAGATGTGAACATAATAAATATGAACTAGAAAAGTAAAAAATAAAGATATTTGATGTAAAATTAGAAGAGAAAAAATAAAAATAACAATAAAACCTAGAAATAATACGAATTATGATATTAAAAACATTTGAAAGACGAGTTTTCAATATAAATATTTCGTTTAAACATACATGTGAGAGGCTATACTAATATATTCTATTTAATTACATATTCGTTTTAAAAGGTAAGAGGAAAAAAAGATAATATGTTCTCCTTACACATTATTTTTATTTAAATATTACTTAGGAGTAATACAACATTCTTTACAAATATAATGAACATTATAACTGAACAAATATTTTTAAGAATTTAATATATAAATATATATATACACTAAGACAAATAAATAGATTAAAACAGAAGAAGTCCACAATGGGTTAGATAAAAGAGAAATGTCTAGCATAAAGCAACCTACTCAACAAAGTGCAGGATGGGATAGCAAATGGGACATGAAAAAAAGACTATCATATAAAAATAACAAAATCTACATAATAGCATCCCGAATAGAAAATAGGAAGACCACCAAAGTAAAAGAGAAAATCATGAATTGTCGTAACTCAACAAATTTTCTATTTAAACATCATATATAATTGAAGTCAATATGATATTGAATATTGCTTTTAACAACCAAAATTCTCTATTCATTAACTCTAATAAAATTTCTTAAAATATTCTTACTTTTTTTCATATTGGTAAATATGGTAAAAGTGAAGATAATTCTCTAAATAATCGAGTCTCTTTTGTTGTAAAACTTAATATTGATTGCCAAATTCACAACATAGGACAAACTAGCTAGGTTAAAGACATTTAGAGATTTGTTCCAGAATATATCATGCACTAATTTTAAAAAATATGATCATGAGATTCAATTACTTTACTGTAAATGATACAACTTGAATAGTTTAATATTTAGAAGTGTATAATGTCCTTTATCTAAAGCCTTTATTTGATTATTCACATTGGAATAATTGATCTTTAAGAAGACAATTAGAACGCAAAACCAAATTGTTCCAAACTAACAATAGGTAAACTTCATTTGAATAATTCAATACAAGATTTGTTGCTGAACTTCAATGGGTGATGCTTCAACCATATGAATACATTCTTTTTAGATGCCTAAGGAGAATTGGCAACAAAGCCTTAAGAAAAAGAACCTCTATGATGAGAGTTAGGCTAGAATTAAAGATTGTTTTTTATAATAGTTGAGAGTGTTGTGTTTTCTTGGTGACCTATTGTTATAATGATAATGTTAAGGAAAATTTGAATTGGACTTAGTGTATGCCAGTTGTCAAACTACAATAAAACATTCCTTCCACTCCATGTAGTTACTTTTAACTAATTCATGATACTTTCTTTAAGACTAAGAAGTTGCTTGAATGTTCATGAAGTACAAAGGTTTGGTTTATTTAACTAAAAATATATTGGTTTTAAGCGATTCAATATTTGTATTTCTTTACCATGCAAGTGCAGAGCAAGAACATGTTACACCCATAAAGATTTGTAATATGAGAAGTTCATTTGAATTCCCTTAGTTAGAAGAACTATATTCTTCATTCTAATGTAATGAAATCCTAAACTACCATTAACTTTTGGCATGTAAAGCTAATACCATTTACTATCAACTCTTATATAATTTTCTTTGTCCCCTCTTTATATGAAGCTCTTGAGGTTTCTTTCTATTAATTGGTCAACTACATTAGTAGGAACAAGTGGAATCTTCAATACATTTGTAACAATTTAAAACTGAGTTTATAAGGTGTTGTCATTATGAATATGACAAGTTCTTATTATTCTCATTTCTTATTACTCTTTACTTCTTTTCGAAAAAAAAGTTAAGCAATCTAGGCTCATTTCTTATTATTCTTTACATCTTTCTATAAAAAGTTAAGCAATCTAGGTAAGGAGGTTTTGAAGTTGTAATAAGTACTCTCATATTGTACTCCCATATATTCTTGTGAGTTATTTGATCATATTAGCTACTTCTTGATTGTCTTTAGAGATGAGCAAATTGCTTTTATTAGGATTGATGGCTAAATCTGATAAATTTTAAAATTCATGCAATCTTTGATAAATAATTGATTGAATCTACATTAGCTTTACTAAAATAAAAGATCATATATAAAAGAGAGATTGAAAAACTTGATTTGATTGTAGTTTTTTTTTATTATTTGAAGTTCCTACCTATCTTAATTTTTCTTGCTATTAATTGGGTTGAAACTTCAATATAAGTAATGAAGAGGTAAGGCAAAGGATCATATTGCCTCAATCCTTTCTCGCTTTTGAATAGCTAAATAGGTTCACCATTAATGAAGGCATTAAAAAAAAAGTAGTGATATATTACCTAAGCTAATTAACAAATATGGAGAGAAAACCAAAAGTTATTAGTTGTTGAAAAGGAATTTACAACCCATCGCGTCAAAATCTTTATGAAACTCGATCAAAGGATGTAACCATTAATATTAAGCTTAATATGATAATTCTTAATAAGTATGTAAGCTAACAAAATATCGTCATCAATGCTTTAACTTTGGATGAATGCCCATTAGAGGGAATGATGAAGGTTTTCATCACCTTTTAAAGCTTATTCATAAACATCTTTTAGATTAACTTATATATCATGTTATAGTAGGAGATAAGCTTAAAATCTTGGAAGCAAGCTGAGTAAGCACTTTGAAGATAAGAAAAATGCAAGTTTTGTTTAATTTTATGAGTAAGCTGTCTCTAGCAAACAATTCAGGAATGGCTAAAGAGATAGAGTCACCAAATAGTGCAAAGTTTCCTAAAAGAAATTACCGTTCAAATTATCCAAACTGGTCTAATATAAAAATGTTTCTTCCATGTCATATCTTATAAAAGGTTTAATAAGAAAATGTGCACGTCCCTACGTTATAATATAAAGAATAAATGAGGTAAGATTAATTATAGAATATGAGGCTTCATTTGGACAACTTAGAGAATTTCTGAAGAATTTGAATGCCAATAGCTTGATGGATTCACGATTAGTAATGCAAGACCTTATTGAATATATTATGGAGCAATTTTTATTGACATTCCTTTAAAGCATTATGAAAGAACTTAGTGTTACGGTTCCCAACCTTGAGCCACGAAATTTTGGACTTTTGTAGCAGCAAGAAATTTTGAACTTTCAAAACATCTATCTATGTAAACAAAGATTTCTTCTCATGTAGCTTTAGTTAATCATTGTATGGTCTTTCGTAAGCTTCAAATTTAGCTCTTTCTTTGCCTTTTTTTTAATGGCAGTTTCAATATCATTTATAGATAGACTATTTAGGTTTTTCTTCCCTATTGGCTTTTAATTTCCTTATGCATTTATAAGTCTCCAACCTCAACATTTGAATGTTTGTGCCAAGATTGACAATTAACTTAAAAATGGACTAATGAGCAAATGGGTCTTAAGCATGATTAGGACCCTCCTGGTTAAAGCTGAAGTAATAAACATAACTATTATCGAAGAATGATCCAAACATTAAAGATTACCAAATAATGTCCAAGAGCTACAGAAATCTAAAAGTCATTGGGGGCTTACTAAGGCTTTGTCAAACTTTTTACTAGTGAATCGTATTTCTGTTTAACTATTATTTCAAGTGAAAAATGACCCTTAAATAGACCATATTGGCTTATGTAATTATGTAAATATTTAGAAAAGAACTTCTATTTTTTCATTTACACTTCTTACTTTTATAAGAGAAAGGCAATCGAAATCCTCTAATAAAAGTTCAAGAGAGGAAGTTGTGCACTGAGCTTAAGGAGATTATTCCAAAGTGACTTTCTAATTGAAATATTATTAGTTGTATAGATGAATGAAAATTGTATTTTAGTTGAGGAAGGGACTATATTGATCTCAAGATGAATAAATTGATTAGTCTATTAAAAGGGGCATAATTACATTAAGGAAAGGTTAAAAGCCACCAAAATTAGTTCATTATAGTGTTGATGTCTATTTAACACCAACCAAGTTTTTTCAAAGAATACGTAGTTCTTAATAATATGTTGCTTAGAGGAATAGTTCAATCCTTTTTCATTTTATGAGATTATAGACGTATTAGGAAGAGATGGAGTTGGATAAAGTCTTTCTCCCTAGTTTCTTTTAGAAATTGCTACAAAGTAATTAGCTTTAGCACTTCCTCGTTAATTGATAAACTAACATGAGAGGAGATAATAACAAACATGTTAATGAAAGAAATTTTATTAATAACCAAATGGTCTATATAACTCTCAACAAGAGAGAAAGTACCAAAACAAATGATGAAAAGGCTTAATTCAGAGTTATTGTAGATTTTAACAAGGTTTAAGGTTGCCTAATAATTAGTTAACAGTTAAAGTATCCACTAATGGGAATAAGATTTTTAATTCTTTGTGGGCACTGTGTGATTGCCCTTTTTTATATTGAACTATTGAATTAACATAAGAGAGCTTTACATGGTCAACAATTTTAAAGACTCTAATCATTAATCTCCATACTTTAGCAGAGTTGGTTTTGGAGATTTCCATTGATAGCTCACTAGGATATTTGCTTAAATAATGCTACCTTCATAATTAAGTTTGAAGATCTTTAAAGTTTTTGAAAAATACTTCTTTGGTTCAACTTCTATACAAACCTTATAATATCTTCCTTTCTTTATTGGAGCTATATTTTCATTCAAGAAAATAAGTTTACCTATTATATTAGGTAAATAGTTAAGTCCCTCTTACCTATTATATTAGGTAAATAGTTAAGTCCCTTAGTAAACTAGTATCCTAAGAGAATATTATGAAAATTAACTCAAATATGGAGCGAATTGTTGTTTCAACCATTTAAGTCTAAACGTATCCTCCATTTTTCACAAACAATTACCCATACATCACGACCTTAACTCAAGGATCTTTATCAGGTTGGATTCACTTCCAATTTTAAATAGAAATATGTATTTGTTTATTAGAATAATCTCCAAAGCATCTATATTCTAGTTTGCCAAAACTTATCTTTAGACCAATAGGAAAGTAGGGTGCTTATCCACAAAAAAAATCAACCAAAGTAGTACATTTCTTAGAATATCTAACTCTCAAAACCTTAACCAAAGGTTTAGGTGACCCCTAACAAGGATGAAGAGAAACAAACGTGAATGACAAATTAGGCGAGGCTTTGCCTACCACCTTAGACTAAGGGGTCTTTAGAGCTTGAGAAGAAGGAGAGGAGGTAGAATGAGGGATTTTGATGAGAGCAACATGTTGAAAGAAAGAAAAAAGAGTGGTGCCAAACTTTAAAAAAGCAAAAGGAAGCATTGAGGGATTAAAAAGGGAGAGGTCAAAGGAAAAGGAGATAACATAAAGGCCTTGTTTGGTAATTAGCTGATTGCATTAGCTGTTAGTTGATAGATGATTATATTAGCTGATTTGACCAGTTGATTGCATTAGTTGTTTGTTATTTGATATTTGGTAAAATTAGTTATTTAATATTAGTTGTTTATGTGTAAAATGACTTATGAGGATATGACTTTAAAAAAAATTATAAGGGTATGAATATTATATATCTTAGTATTTGGTTCAATATTCTTATAAAATTTAGATTTTAGATATTAAATTCTAAAAAATTAAGTTTATAATTCTAATAAAAACATATAACATTCTCATCTTAAATTCATTAATCAATCCATTTAAGATGGTTATAATTTTTGGTGTAGATGAAGAAACATTTCTTATGAGTTATTGGTTCAAGTCTCATATCATTTGGATGTCTACAGAAGAAGTTATAGGCAAAAGATCAAAGGATGTTCAAAAAAATAAAAAAGCCTTCCATCGGTAGTCATCAGTGCCGCGATCGTGATTTTTCAAAAGCCACGATCGTGTGCTTTCGAACTCAACATAAGAGACGCGATTGTGCTTCAAATATCTTCCTTCTTCCGATACTGCTGATTTCTCTTCTTCTTCCTCTCTTTATCTTAATTCTTCCATTTCTAACTTATTTCAATCTCCATTTTTGACTTCATTCAACTAAATACATTTACAACCAATTCCAAAAATCCAAAACAAAACACAAATATTAAAACAGAAAAATCCACGCATGTTCTTCACCTTTCTTACACTTTTCTTCATTTTTCTACTGCATTCTTATTTTCTGCTCATTCTTCAATTTCTTCTATAAAAATCTATCTTTCTTATATCCAGACATCATCTAACATCTTTTCCTTAACTCAAAACTCGTTTTTTTTTTCATTTATAAAAGCATCCAAAAATTCACGTGAAAATTATGAAAAAGAGTATACAAATATCAACTTTTCATAATTTTTTGCACTCTCCCTATACACAATTTCAATGATTTTTCTAATTCAAAAATCATTTTAATAACATCTTATAATATATTGATAATCAAATATGCAGAACAATACATACGACATACCCAAAAATTTATACTCACATTTCAGCAAAATTCTCATCCTCATTGTATAAACATTTACTATTAACTAACATGATGCCTGTTTTATTTATTAAGTCACCCCTGTGACTGGCTATTCACGGTGCAACTCCTGATTTCACGTTATTTCTTCAGCATAACTTGCAAAAGAAGTGATGAAAAATCTTGACTCTAGCTTTGCTAGAAGGCCGTGTATTTTGAACGAGTATCTTATCTTATGGTTAAAAAAATGTAGCTTTTGCCCCATATAGAGAATACTGGAGACAAATGAAGAAGCTTTATTAGCCACTTATTCCTGCATACCGCAATGCACAAACACCATGCATAACTAGATTCTTAGAAAGTTTAATTGCAGAGTTGATATCACAATGGAGACAGATATTACTCAGCGGGAAGTGTTCATTTGTTCATATTAGTGAGGAAATAAGAGATACTAAAAGTGTGAGTGACTACTATGGGTGGCTAGTCACCATGACAATGAATACTTCAAGATAACATAAATATAGTGAAGAGCAGTGAAAAAGTAAGGGTAGAATAGTAATCGCTAAACAGGTAATTTAGTTGTTTCTCCAAAACGCTACACATGGCCAGGGATGGAGCCAGACTCAACTCTAAGGGGGGGCCGGAGGTCAACATCTAAGGGGGTACTTATATTTTTAAGGGGGGCCACTTATATTTATAATTTTAAATTTTTTAATTATATAAGTAATTTTTTAAAAAAATTTTTTTGAAAGGGCCCCCCCTTCCTAATACATGGCTCCGTCCCTGCACATGGCCAGCTTTTCACCAATTAGCTGTTTGGGTTGAATCAACCAACCCAACCAGCCAACAACTAAACAGAACCAATAGCTGATTGATAAAGTCAATTAGTTAATTTTGTTCAATTTAAAAAAAATGATTAATGAAAAGTTATACAATGTCAAGGCAAAATTTTTCTTACACTTTTAAGAATTTAAACCTTATTTTAATTAGAAGGCACTTTAAGTTAAAGAAATAATAAAATATAAATATATTTGAAATATTAAAGAAATTTATATAAAGAGAAATAGTACAAACTTTCTTCATTTTAAAAATATGTTTATTTTTTAAATTACATAAAAATATTATATTTTAAGTCAAGTTAAAACAATTATTTAATTATATAATAATTTTATTAAAATAATTTATTATACAATAAAACATCTCATTCAAAACTTCAGATATTCCAAAATTCTTTTAAAATAATTTAAAAATAAAATATGATGAAAATTAAGTATATTTATAAAAGAAATATGATTATTTCACTTGATAAGTAAGTAGTTCTTTTATTGAAACATTTATTTATTACTCATATTTTAATTTGAATTTATTGGAGATATAGACTTAAAACATCTTCTCAATCATATTTTATCGTTTGTGCACAATTAAGATAATATTTAAATATTTAATGATCATAATATCCATGTTGGGTTAAAAGCACTTAAAGCTCGAAACTTAATCATCTTGGCATAATTCTTAATATTCGTAAATTTTCTTAAATATCTAAATTATAAAAATCAATAAATAGTTTAAGCTATTAAGATCTTTAACTCAATACATTAAAGAGTTAATTGTATAAAAAAAGCCCTCATAATTTAATCATCAAGTAAATAATTTTTTTTAAAATTATCTGAAAGATTTGTCACTACTACCAATATGGTGTTTAAGAACCTTAATGCTTCACCTCTTAAAATAAACACAAGGTTTTTTCAAAGCTCTGAAAATTTGAAATGCTAGGGTGAGCATTTTGTTGTTATTGTGGCTAAAAGTGGCATTGTTAATGATTATACTTATGTAAAGCATAATTAATGAGTAAGCCTACCCATAAAAACCCAAACCACTGTCTTGCCATTCTGGTAGCAAGTGAAAGATCTATGAACACTCTAGGGATTTAGTTTGGTAAAGTGATTGTAATCACTTAAAATGATACTTCTTATTTACACAAAAGAAAACAAATGGTATATATACCATCATTATCTGTTTATAAAAAAATGACATCAACTATATATATAAAACACAAACCAGCTAAAACCTATACAATACATCAATACTTTGCACTACTCTATACTATACAGTAGTCTACACAATAAATATAAACACAAGTGTAACTTGGATAGCAAAAAAGAAAAAATCGAAGCTGGTAAAGCTTTAGTAAACATATATGCCAATTGAAACTTTGAAGCAATATGTTGAGAAAGAACGAAGCCTTTTTTATACTTATCACGAACCAGATGACAACCAATCTCTAAATGCTTAATCCTCTCATGAAAATAAGATTAGCAGTAATATAAACAACAACCAAATTGTCGCACCATAACAAAATAGGAAATGAAATAGACACTCAAAAATCAGCCAGCAAAGAAAGCCATTGCAACTCACAAACAATAGTAGAGAAACTATGGTATTTAACCTCCACAGAAGATCGAGAAACAATGGATTGTTTCTTAGTTTTTCAAGAAATCATAGCATCACCCAAAAATACACAAAAACATGTTAAGGATCGCCGACTAAAAGGACATGCAGCCCAATCCGCATCACAAAAAGCTTGTAAAGAACAAGAATTGTTATAAGGGAAGAATAAACCTATAAATAGAGACTGCTTCAATTACTTGGGCACATGAATGGCAGTCATCTAATGTTGCTCAGTAGGACCCTGAACGAATTGACTCAACTGCTGAGTCGCATGGGTGATGTCAGACCAGGTAAATCCAAGATAAAGGAGACGCCCAACTAACCTCCGATATCTATCCAGATTCTCCAATAAAACTGACAGTGAAGAGATATAGGAGTAGCTGCCCCTTTTGAACAAATCAACCTTGCATCATTGAGAACATCTAACACATACTTTCGTTGATTCACATACAAGCCATTATCTGACCTAGCAAGTTGCAACCTAAGAAAATATTTTGTAGATCCCATATCTTTAATAGTAAACTGTTCATGTAAAAACCGTTTGACTTGGTTAATACATGTCTCCGTCAGACCTATGATCAACACATCATCAACATATACAATAATAGCAATATAACCATTCCCTTTTGATTTAAGAAAGAGTCATAGATCATGAGCATATTACACAAAATTCTATTTACAAAGAGAAACAGAAAGCTCATGATTCTATTGTCGTGAGGCTTGCTTAAGATCATATAAAGACCTCCTCAAACGACACACTTGATTAGGACCAACCTTGTTATATCCTTGAGGAGGTAATATGTACAATTCCTCATCAATATACCCATGTAAAAATACATTATTTATATCCAACTAATGTAAAGGTCATCCTTTGGCAGTAGCAATAGCTATAAAAATTCTCACAGTAACCACTTTAGCAACTAAAGAATAGGAGTTGGAAGCCTATTTATGATGTATATAACAGTTAAAATGGAATCTCCCCAAAATTGTTTTGGTAAATGGGATTGAAACATAAGAGCTCTAGCAGTTTGCAATAAATGCCTATGTTTTCGCTCAACAACTTCATTTTGTTGTGGAGTATAAGGAGAGGTTTTCTGGTGTATAATTCCATGGTTGACAAATATTTCCTGACAACTATGACTCAAGAATTCTGTCCCATTATCTGTTCTAACAACTTTGTTTGTAGCATGAAACTGGTTTCGAACATGTTTAAGAAATTTCTCTAAGAAGGCAGAAGTCTGACTTTTGTGTTTGAGTAAATAGGTCCAGGTTGTTCTAGAAAAATTATCTACTATGGTAAGGATGTAGCTCCACTAATCGACCCTTGCTTATAAGGACCCCAAAGATCCATATGCAACAATTCAAAACATGCAACTGTACTAATACTGCTCTTAGGAAAAGGAAGTCTGGTTTGTTTTGAAAGATGACACACATCACACGGTTGTTCAGAAAAATTTATGTTATTGAAAGAATCTTGCAACTGTTTTTGTACAGTGAGAGATAGATGGCCCAATCTTTGGTGCTAAAAAACATCAACATCACTATGACATTGTATTGGCTTATTGATACTATTTTCTAAATGTGTGGTGTAAGATAAAATGGTATTTCTATGAAAAGAAGATTTGTCAAGAACATAGAGCCCTGCAATTACCTTTCTAACTACTAAGACCTCATTAGTCACAAGGTCCAGCAGAACACAAAAAGTTGCATAAAAGGTAAATTTGGTAGGAGATTGACAAGCTAGTTTGTTCACAGAAAGTAAGTTATATTTGAATAAAGGTATATGCAAAGAGGATGACTGACTAAGATTATCATAAAGAACAATATCCCCTGTGAAATTTACTGTCTTAACTATGCCACTTGGTAGGTGAACAGGGGTATATTTAGCTACAGGTTTAGGTTTGTCAAATAAATTAATATCACGACACATATAATTGGAAGTACCTGTGTCTATTATCTAAGAACCATACTCAATTGAATTAGCTGAACTGAAAAAAAAATGATTGAGAGTGCTACCTGCAAAGTTGTTGTAGTGTGCAAAGTTGATGACATCTCCTCCTTTGTCCTTCATCTGCATCTGCTTCCCTTGACTTTGCAAAAAAACTCATAATTCCCTATTGAATCATTGCTGCCACATTTTGTTTCCAAGCTAGTTCCTTTGTATCCTTCTCCACTGAGTAATCCAAAGATAAATCACTTATATTCATAAACTCCTTATTCATATCCCCTCATTTTTTATCCTTAAAACCCTTATATCAATATGGATACTCATGAATCTTGAAACAGGTATCTCTAATATGTCTCTTCATCTTACAAAAATCACAAAACATATCCTCCTTATTTATTTGTTTCTTGGAACCATCTCTACCAACTCCTTTTGCACTACTATTACCAGTAATACGCACCATCATTGCACTAGTTGTGTCATCAGCAAAAGAAATGTTAACCTCCCTTTGTTTTTCAACCCTAAAAACTATCGAGTAAGCCCTATCCACATGAGATAAGGGATCCATCACAAGTATCTAACTCCTAATTGCATCATATTCTTCATTCAAACCTATAAGAAATTGTACCAATCTATCATTATCCCGAAGTCAACTAACTGTTTAAGGAATATACACGAACATTATTTTAGGGCTCTCTATGAGCATTGCGGAATGGGAGCCAAACAATTCAGTTTATCCCACAATCTTTTTAGTTTAGTAAAATACCTGGAGACACATAAATCCCCTTGTGAAATTGAATTAATCTCCCTCTTGAGCTGACACAATAGCGGCCCATTATATTCTCCATATCACCGCTCTAGGTCTTTCCAGAGATCCCTAGCTGAACTTGTGTACAAGAAAGACTCAACGATATCTTTGGAGATGGCATTAAGTATCCACGAGGTCACTATAAAATCAACCCGACACCATCAATTGTAATCTGGCGAACCTTCACCTGACCTCTCACATTTTTCAGTGATGAAATCGAGTTTTAGCTTTGCGCCCAATGCTATTCGCATTGCACGACTCCAAGAAAAGTAGTTATTCCCACTTAATGGAGTCGTAATGAGAACCATTCCAAGATGATCCGAGTTCTGCAGGAACTTCAGATTCTCGTCTCCAGCCATGCTTCCAAACGATGACCTTGATGCCGTCTACCATGACTCAACCTTGAAGATGTATGGATCTACCCAGATTGCTTTGATACCATAAAAGATCTGTGAACACTCTAGGGGATTTAGTTTGGTAAAGTGATCATAATCACTTTAAATGATACTTCTTATTTACACAAAAGAAAATAGATGGAATATATGCCATGATTTTCTGTTTATACAAAAACGACATCAACTGTATACATAAAACACAAAACAACTGAAACCTATACAATACAACAATACTCTACACTACTCTATACTATACAATAGTCTACACAAAGTCTACACAATAAATATGAATACAGAAGTATTCTACAGCAAGCAATACAAAAGGCGTCAAGATCAAAGCCACAACAATAATGTGGCTGTCTGTTTTGAACTAAATAAACAGTTTTTGCACCATCTTAGAAATGATTTGCCAACCACTTGACCAATTTGTCCAAAATTTTGCCACTGTCCTGATGACAGGATTGTTACTTTAAAAAGGACAAAACTGACATCGTACCTGGAAAATCCTTAAGTTAGATCTTCAAGACACGACACATCAACATTAAATCGCGTGTCTTTAGCTCAGTGTTTCTTTCATTCGGCTGTTGCCATCTTCTACACTACAGTAACTAACTACGATGAAGCCAAAGTTGGTCGTAACAGTATTAACGGTATTTCTATTGATATATTCTGCAACTGTCACTGCTGATTATGTAAGACCCCCTCCTCGCAAGACCCTCCACTTCCCATGGAGTTCAAGGCCTTCTCCCAGTCCCCAGCAGGTAATAAAACCCCCTTTTTTTCACGTGTTTTCCCTTTTACCAGCTGATTTTGGTCATTATTTTGTGTTAAATTGCATTGTTTGTTAAGATCTGACATGGGTCCTGCTTGTTTTCCTGATAGTGTGCCTGCTTGATTGTTTTGTCCCGTAACACTTCAAGACAAATAGGAAAAAGGGGAAGAAAAATGTGTTACATAGTTTTGATAGCGTTAAGTATAACTGAAAAGGAATGTTGGAGAATATCTGGTTGCCATAATATTTCTTTAATTTTAATGCCATGTGAAAGATGGCAGTAATTTATGGTTTTGAATTCCTCTTAGTTTGTCTTCTTAGTTTTGTTGTGATCTTTTGCTCTTTTCATTTGCAATGAAACAATGAAAATTTTAGGTACGAGGTGATGGTAGTGGATATGGTTAATTTAATTTAATGAGTTGAGAAAACTTTTTCCAGGAGTTTGGTATTTGTTTTCTTTTTTTCTTTCTGAACATAAGAAAGTAGCAAATATTTTGTAGTCCCTTTGTCTGAAGGAAAACATAATAAAAAGTTTTTCTTGAGGAATGTACGTTAAGTTTGATGGTTTTATGGTCCTTCATTATAATTTCTCTTAGCCTTCACTAAAAATTGTGTTTGGTCACCCACTCAAGGTGCACATCTCTTTGGCTGGAGACAAGCACATTCGAGTCTCATGGATCACTGATGATAAATCTTCTCCATCCATAGTTGAGTATGGAACTTCGCCAGGAAATTACAGTGAAACATCTGATGGAGAGAGTACAACTTATAGTTATCTTCTCTATACCTCTGGAAAGATACACCACACTGTCATTGGGCCACTAGAACCTAGTACAATTTACTTCTACCGTTGTGGAGGCCAAGGTCCTGAGTTCCAACTGAAAACCCCACCACTTCAGTTGCCCGTTACTTTTGCTGTGGCTGGAGATTTGGGTCAGACTGGCTGGACTAAATCAACCCTAAGCCACATTGACAAATGCAAATATGATCTGCATCTTCTTCCAGGGGATCTTTCTTATGCTGATTACATTCAACATAGATGGGATACATTTGGTGAGCTGGTTCAGCCGCTAGCCAGTGCAAGGCCATGGATGGTAACAGAAGGAAATCATGAAAAAGAAAGCATTCCATTGTTCAAGGATGGATTTGAATCCTATAATTCTAGATGGAAGATGCCATTTCAGGAGAGTGGATCAAGTTCCAACCTTTATTATTCCTTTGAAGTTGCAGGAGCTCATATCATCATGCTTGGTTCATATGCGGAGTACTATGAGTACTCAGATCAATATAACTGGCTCAAGGTTTGTTATATTCTCTGTTTTTTGAAATAAGAGCTTTTCTTTGCAACTTGAATCTGCCAATTGTTTATTTATGATCAGTTGAAGTGAATCTTAAGAGAATTTGAACTCACATTTCAAATTAGTATGGAAAGGGCAATTTTTGTATTCTCTGTTAGGCTGTGGATGTTGTGCTCTGTCATGAAAATCTCCCATGACAAAACAGGATAGCTGGCAATTGGATATATTTCTTAATTCCTTTGCCTGGACTGCTTTAACAGACAAATAGTAGACCTAAGCCTCTATTTGTCAAAGTTTTCCTTTTGCTACCTGACAAAATTTAGGAGCAAAGTCATTGCACTGGACTGGTTGCTAATGTTTACTATCCAGTTGAATTTTGTTTTGAGGCTTTTTTTCTTGTCTGGAGAGTGGAAGCTATTGAAACTGAGTATTCTCCCAGAGACTTCATCGCATACATTGTCAAACATGGTTATCTACAATTTGAAAGTCTAATGAACTCATTAAACTGTATTATTAACCGAAGATCAGGTATTGAAGTTATCTTATTGTCTAGAACTTCATAGTATGTTTCTAGCTGGATATATTGTCAGATCAAGCTATGAACCTCTTCTTTGAAGCCTTCTTCTAGTTGCTTTTGAGCTACATAGAACTATGGGAGAAATTCTTTTGATGTGATAGAATTTGGTTGTGATGTGATAGCAATTTATTTGTTCAAATGGATCTTGATATTGACTCTTGATCTGCAGGCTGATCTCGCAAAGGTGGACAGGAAGAAGACCCGTTGGCTTATTGTGTTATTCCATGTACCATGGTATAACAGTAATGAGGCTCATCAATTTGAAGGTGATGCGATGATGGCATCCATGGAACCGTTGCTTTATGCTGCTAGAGTTGATATAGTTCTTGCTGGCCATGTGCATGCTTATGAACGAACAGTATGCCACTACCTCCCTTTTTCTCCGTTAATATAATGGAAACTGGCTTATGTTATCTGCTGCTTTCTTGACAGGAACGTGTAAATAATGGGAAAAGTGACCCTTGTGGTGCAGTCCATGTAACTATTGGTGATGGAGGAAATAAAGAGGGTTTAGCTCGCAAGTACGTACCATTCTTAAGAACTTTCTAAATCTCCAAGTAACTTAAGAGTATTTCGTGTTCTCAAACTTCATTATCATACAAAATCTCACCCATTGCACCAGTTTCAACGTGTGAACTAAAAGAATTTAACGCATCAAAAATCTTTTCAATAACTTTAAATTATCTTGTTATTTTAATGAAATAAATAACAAGATAATTTAAAGTTATTTTAATGAAATAAAATTAGAATTTAAGGTTTAAATTAAACTTTTTGCAAAGTTGAAGAATTTCACGTACCCATTGATCAACTTGATGGGAGATTCATGGACTTTCAGTCCACAAACTATGCTTAGTTATGAACTTTCGAATTGTTAATTAATTCATGTTTGGCTGATTATTTCTTTTGCCAACATTTAATAAAATCTCAAGTCACCAAGATAATGAAGCATTAGGCCATCCCAATTATTATTATTCTTAATTCCTATGTTTGCGAAATATCCCTGCACTGCTTGTTGGGTGGGAAATGTAAGTGCAACAACCAGACAGCAGAAGAGTGCATATTGTTGTTCAAGGTTCATTAACGACTGTTTATCAAATCTTATTACAATTCTGTGCTGGCTACACCTATCCTCAGATACAAAGACCCCCCACCAGAGTGGTCAGCCTTCCGTGAAGCAAGTTTCGGCCATGGCGAACTTAAAATAGTTAATTCGAGTCATGCCTATTGGAGCTGGCACAGGAATGATGATGATGAACCTGTTAAGTCGGATGAAACTTGGATAACCTCGTTGATCAGCTCAGGATGCATTGCTAACGAGCTAGGATCGTAGGAAGACTCTTTTGGGACATCAGGATTGCTGTGTATTCTGTTACTGCTTTCCTATATTTATAAGATGAGACACTGTTTTGATGCCAATGTAAACATATTATGTTTCAACCTAAGAGAGTGATAAAAATGGAATAGGGACTTCTTATGTTGGTGTGCAAAACCAAATGAGGAAATTGTAGCCTTAGCTCAAAAACAGTTCAAATGAGTCGCTCAATTACAAGAAGCAATGAACCTATGTAACAAATGCTGCAGTATCGCGTCTAAGGTTCGTGGTCAAAGCAATTGTGATGCAGTCCTTCATTCAAGCTGTACCTAAGCAACAGTTCGATGGTCTAATTTTTTCATTGTTAGTGTGGAACTGAATGTATCCTGTGTGTACGCGAAAGGAATGTAATTACACGTACCATAACCTCGTTTGTATGGTCAACATGCGATAATCTCGTTTAGTTTGCCTTACGGTTACCTTGTTTAACAAACTTAAGGTTTGTTGAGATAAAAGAAGATGAGATGCTAGAATAAGAAGAATTCAGATATGTCAATAAATAAGAACACTTGGCAAACCACTGATCTAGCTGTTGATTCATTTTCGTTTTGTGGTAGGAACACTTTTTCTTAATTATTATTTTTTGGGTATAATGTTTATTTTTACATAATTTATCCATATACAAGATTTTGGGAAAAGTTCGTTGTCTAGATAATTTTATTACTTATGATGGGAATCACGTTTACTCCATCAACCAACCATCAGAAACATTAAACAACAACATAAATTTGAAGAACAGAAGGAATTGAAGAAGAAATGTCTGAAGACATCGAAAACAGAAAGAATGAGAAGCTCTCGAAGATTCTTGTTTGCCAGATACAAAAATAAGACAAAGGCTTAAGACAGACTCACGTGACACACTAAGTTAAAAACACAAGTCTGAACCATTAGATCAATACATTGTGACTGCACGTTGTTACACTAGTCAAACTAAAACACCTAGATTATTACTTTAATTGTGTTGAGTCTAGGTCAATCCCACAGAGAGTATGTATGAAGTTTATGAAAAGAAATTAACCGGTGTTTATACTTAACGGGATGTTTTGGAATTTTCAAAAAAGAAAATAAAATGAAACTAACTAATAAAAACAAATTATAGAAAACATGCAAAAATGGTAATTGTGGGGAATTCGGTAGGGACCTGGTTCTTTGGTTCAATCTCGGCCTACACCCTAATTAAGCATATTTTATTAATTTGTTGTTATTTAATCTCTCCTAGTAACTATTAATTGTGGGTTAAAAATTAACCCGAGTTTTTCCTTAGATTTTGTTTAATCAAGATACGATTGTTAATTAAACCTAACCACCAAACAACCTAGGATACAATCTCTAGATTTAATTAGGCAGTAGCATTACGAATTAGAAAAACTGATTAATCAAGGCAACAATCACATACGATGCGTCATTTAACCTAGATTATGTTATCCCTAATAATTACGAATCATTAATCGCTACAAGTGAATTTTAACACAACAATTACGGATTATATCGAAATTTTAGCAATGGTTTTGCAATTGACAATTTAATGAACGCATTAAAATCATCAACTCACAATACCCAATAAATTCATACACAAATAATTGAATAATAACGAAAATCTAATTATCTATATACAATAACCAAATCAATTAATATAGGATAACATAATCAATTCTTAATGAGAAAAAAAACAAAATAATAAAAAATATTTAACCCGGGTCGTCGGCATCGATGTCACCTCCGAACTGACGTCAAGATATTTAGCCCTTTATAGGCATTTTCTGAAAAATTGCTTCAACCCTAATGTTATAGCACATACCGAAAACCCCTTCACTGTAGCGTCTACTGTTGCCCCCTATATTATTTGTTCCTGTAGCATGATGGGACAAATAAACCTTGAGGGTTTATTGTCCTCGCATGTTGTTCATTGCTCTGCGTTTTTATCAAAATGTCTAAGAAGCTCCCTGGAACGCAAGGCCCCACTGAAGACGCAATTGCTGCCTCCATTGTTCATTGACGGGACAATTGAAGTTGTAGAGTTTCTAAGCCCAGCCTCCGTTCACGCTCCCACGTTTGCTCCTCAACATTGTGTCTCTCTTCTTGCGCGCTCCAGCCACAAGCCACCCAGCCTAGCCGTAACTGTTTCCACGTCTGTTGCCTGCACGTGCAGTTGCCTTCACACCTTTGTTGTAGCTTCTCCTGTAGCTTCTCTACTGTGGCATGATGATGGGACAAATAAGGGTCCACATCACTTAAAACCTTTCTGCTCACCCAGCCTCCTTGTGTGTCTTCTACCCTCGTGTAAAACGCACAATCATCGTTGTGTTTAACGCAACTGTCTGCATTTCACACAAAAACATAGACAACAACGCAGATGTTGTCTGCGTTTCACACAGAAACTGGTCTTGTTGCGTTTTCTTCCTCTGGCACATCATTTTTGGGCTGATTTTTCCTGCTGCTTGCTTTTAATTTTTTTCTTTTATTTATTTATTTATTCTTCTTCATCCATGCAAACAAGCAAAAATAAATATTCAAAAAATAACCCATATGTGGTGCTTTCGAGTCACTTTAATTTCTTTACTTCCAAATTATACCTAAAATCATATATGAATTAAACTGAGTATCTTAAACATTTTCATGTCAATAATTACTAAGTGTAAATGATTAAATATATTAACAATTAAACACATATCAATTTCCCCCACACTTAGTTTTTGACCGCCCTCGAGCAAAACATCCAAATTAAGCTCAAAAACATGAAACATTTACTCAATTCTCATTTTTTTTCAAGACTATATAGTTATAACCAAAGATGAGTGACTTTTAAAAATCATAGCAAGATGTCAACATTCCAAGCTTTTACTCATGATCAATCAACATTCATCATCTTAAAAAACGGAGCAATCTAATGGTAGACTCGAAAAATGTATTTAACTAAAATATATCAACTGGTACACTCAACACCATTCATGATCATGACAATCCACAATTTTGCATATCATTTCATTTCTCCACTACCAATGTTCACATGCAAAATCAGAAATCAAAGGATTTTTTAGGTTGTAATGTGGGCAAAGGTAAAGTGAGATATATTTGGGTCAAGTAGCATAAAAGTCATCAAAACTAGTGAAACAAAGCAACACTTATCAAAAATTGGGTGTCGTCAATTATGACGAATGCAACATTTGTATTTCACAATCTCATTCAACTCTCATACACAAACCACATGAAGCATATACCAATTCGAAGGAATCACTCATACAATTTATGTCAATGAAATCATAAGAGTGAATCTTCTAAGCCAACCTCTACCTCATATTCAACATGCTTAAATAACACACTCATTACAACTCTAGGAAGATGCATAAACCATAAATAACTTTTCAACACATATGCAATTCCTCCTTAATACATTCATTGTAAACATTTTTTTATTCTCTTTTTATTCTTCTTTCTTTTTTTCATTTTCTTTTCTTTTAGTTTTCTTTCTTTCTTTCTTTCTTTTCCTTGTAAAAATTAAAATAAACTACATCAATAAGGGAATTTCAATGATAAGACATAAAATAACCTCCCAACATTATAACCAACCCTCACATATGTACCCCCCTCCTCCCATTTAGAATTTTGTACATCTACAAACTCAACAATCACAAATGTTCCACTAGCTTTATAACTTGGGTAGGACATTTGGTTAAGTTTAAAAGCATAAAATGTGGTTTATACAAAAAGAAAGGCTAAATTTTAATGGGATTTATCAAGGAAAAAATCATGTCAATAGGATAGGTTATTTGGCTAATGTAGTTTCTAAAAAACAAAAAATGCCTAATCATATCCATGTTAACGCATGTTATAAAAAATGTGGTCTCGAATAGAAATTCAACGCAAAATTGGGATGTATATGTCATGAAGGTCACACATTATCAAAAGGCAATGAGACTGATATGAATGTGTCAGTCAAATAAGGCTCAAAATCTTATCAACTTTGTCTACCATTAGTCACTACTCTTCTAAAGATAATACATATCGACCAATCACAAGAGAAAAAGTACATGTTAAAGTTTTTATGAAATTTTCTAGTCAATTCACACTCTAATCATGATTATATAATCCAAGAAGCAATAGAAAACAAAAAAATGTTTGTTTCATATGTTTTATTCGTTCTCTCATTTTGATTGAAAACTTAAAAACAAGTAAAACAAACAAATTCAAAAACAAACACACATGCATACATATAAAAAGTAATGCGGAAATGTAAAGGAAAAGAAATTTATTTCCCTTGGGTTGCCTCTTAAGAAGCGTCTTTGTTTAGGGTCGCTGGCTCGACTCTTTCTCCTTACGTGACATAATTGTAATTTTCGGATATTACAGTTAATGCCACTTTCACTCGAGGTAGTTCCGGATAGGGCCTTAGTTGATCATCATCCTCCTTCAGCGTCTTCCCTATCCTCAGATGCTCAATCCTGACTGAGTCCATATAATCCGGAAATATTTCGAACATCTCTTCACCTTTTTCTTCATCATTCAATTCTTCCAATCTGTTATGTAAAGGTAAAGAGTTAGTATCAAAAATAATCATGGACTCAGTACTTTCCTCCGAGCTAAAAGATATGTCTTTTTAAGATTTGAGCTCTTCCATTTCTTCGACACAAACAATTCGTTGAGAGTTGACCTCAAAATCTTCAAGCCCCTCATCACTTTGCAATGTTTCTACACAAATGTCCATTGGGTACACCTTGGGTTGATACGGCTGCTCCTCTTCACTTTGTGATATATATATATATATATTCTCTTACAATTGCAACATCAACTATTCCAAAGATGTACCGGAGTTGTGATAGGAAGCTTCTGGTCTGTACGAGAATTGTTATGCGCCCTGTAAACTAACATGGAAGTAATTCTGATGATTATTCTATCCATAACAAAAGTTAGGTTGATCAGTCCAAACATTGTTATAGGATTGAGAATACAAGTAATAAAAGAAATTATTTCCGTCCATAATTTTTTTTAACACGAAACAAAAAAATGAACAGATCATAAAATCAAAAGAAAGAAATTAATTACGAATAAATATGTACAAAACACCAATTAACTAACAAACAAAAACTAAAACACCGCACTCCCCGGTAACGGTGCCAAAATTTAACCACGCGTCATTATGCTAGTCAAAATAAAATAACTAGACTATTACTATAGCAGTGGTGAGTCTAGGTCGATCCCACAGAGAGTGTGTGTGAAGTTTATGAAATAAAATTAACCGGTGTTTACACTTAACGGGGGGTTTTGGATTTTTCAAAGAAGAAAATAAAAAGAAATTAACTAATAAAAACAAATTATAGAAAAGATGTAAAAATGATAAATGTGGGAAATTCGGTAAGGACCTGGTTCTTTGGTTCAATCTCAGCCTACATCATAATTAAGCATATTTTATTAATTTATTGTTCTTTAACCTCTCCTAGCAACTATTAATCATGGGTTAAAATTTAACCCGAGTTTTTTCTTAGGTTTTGTTTAATCAAGATACGATCATTAATTAAATCTAACCATCGAACAACCTAGGATACGATTTCTATATTTAATTAGGCAGTAGTATTACGAATTAGGAAAACTGATTAATAAAGACAACAACCACATACGATGCGTCATTTAACCTAGGTCATGTTATCCCTAATAATTACGAATCATTAGTCGCTATACATGAATTTCAACACAACTATTATGGAGTATATCGAAATTCTAGCAATGGTTTTGCAATTGACAATTCAATGAACGCATTAAAATCATCAACTCACAATACCCAATGGGTTCATACACAAATAACCGAATAATAACGAAAATCTAATTATCTATACACAATACCCAAATCAATTAATATAGGATAACACAATCAATTCTTAATGAGAGAAAGAAACAACAAAATAATAATAAAAAATATTTAACCGTGGTCATTAGCATTGATGTCATCTCTGAATTGACATCGGGATGTTTAGCCCTTCATAGGTATTTTCTAAAAAATTACTTCAGCCCCCATGTTATAGCACATACCGAAGACCCTTTCACTGTAGTGTCTACTGTTGCCGCCTTTATTTATTGGTTCTTGTAGTGTGATGGGACAAATAAACCTTGAGGGTTTATTGTCCCCGCATGTTGTTCACTACTCTACGTTTTTATCAAAACCACTAAGAAGCTCCTTGGAATGCAGACGCCCCACTGAAGACGCAGCTGCTACCTCCATTGTTCATTGACGGGACAATTTAAGTTGCAAAGTTTCTCGGCCTAGCCTCTGTTCACGCTCCCACGTTTGCTCCTTAGCGCTGCGTCTCTCTTCTTGCGCGCTCCAGCCACAAGTTGCCCAGCCTAATTGCAGTTGTCTCCACTTTTGCTGCCTGTGCCAACACGCAGCTGCCTTCACACCTTTGTTGTAGCTTCTCTTGTAGCTTCTCCTGTAGCTTCTCTACTGTGACATGATGATGGGACAAATAAGGGTCCACATCACTTAAAACCTTTCTGCTCACCCGGCCTCCTTGTGTGTCTTTTGCCCTCGCATAAAATGCACAATCAACATTGCATTTAACGCAATTGTCTGCGTTAAACGTAAACAACAACACAGACGCTGTCTGCGTTTCACACAAAAGCTGCTCCTGTTGCATTTTCTTCCTCTGGCATGTCGTTTTTGGGCTGATTTTTTTATGTTGCTTACTTTTATTTTATTTATTTTCTCCTTCTTCCATGAAGATAAGCAAAAATAAATATTCAGAAAATGACCCATATATGGTGCTTTCGACTCACTTTAATTTCTTTACTTCTAAATTGTACCTAAAATCATATATGAATTAAAGTGAGTATCTTATGCATTTTCATGTCAATAATCACTAAGTGTAAATGATTAAATATATTAACAATTAAACACACATCACACTATCGTATTAATACATCAGAAGCTTCAATTACAAAAACGTAGCTTCAAACAACACAATACGCATGCAGAAGCAGATGGATTAGTTACTCACGTGGGAGGCACATGACCCTGGTCTGATATAGTCAAGTCTCATTCGAAAGCCTCTACATGCATGAAACAAATATAAAAGGAAGAGGATACAAGCATCAAACGTAAGAGAAAACATACATTGTATTTTTCACATTTTCATTATATTCAATTATCTATGAGTGTAAGAATAGAGTGAGAAAAATATCAAAGAGTGCTAGAGTACTTACTTATGGGTACTAGGAGAGTTTTGTAGACACTTTGCAAGTGTTTCTAAAACCCTCAATCTCTGTACAAGTTCTCATCTTCTTCTTCATACTGGTGAAAACCGCATCAATGAAAACCTTGGATGTAGATAACATTGAAAGCTATCGAACTAAGTAAAAATTCTTTGTGTTATTTACTTTTTGTATTTCATATCATCTACAAAGTAACAAATCTTTATTAGTTTTTTTTTAAAAAAGGCATCAATACAACACTTATATCCTAACAAAATTGGTATCAGAGCATTCGGAAAATCTCTTGGGGCATTTCTTGACTACTGGAAGCACAAAAGATCATCAAAGATTTTTCTGTAAGTAAGAGTCTTTTATTTCTTTTAAACTACAATCACAATGGTAAGAAAAGAAATGGATGTATTTACTGGAAAAGAAGAGTTCACAATCTGGAAACTCTAAATGCAAGCTCTTCTTAAGTCTTATGATTGCTATGAAGCTATTGAAGATCAGTATGATCATAAGACTGATCCAGTAAAGAAACTTAAAATGTAAAGACTAGTTAATGCTTCACTTATCACCAACAGTGATAAGAAAAGTACAAAATGGTAACATTTCACAGAAGCTTTGGATCAAACTTGATGAATTTTATGTAAATAAGTGTCTTCTCAACAAGATGACACTTCTCCCCAATCTTGCTAACTACAAGATGAATACCTCTTTCTTTTTAGATGACAATTTAGACTATTTCTTTAAGTTAGTTCAAGATTTAGAAGCTACAGATGAAAAGATATCTGAGGAGCATCAAGCTGTAGTAAGTTTAAAGGCTTTACCTTCTGAATTCAATGCATTCAAGAAGATAATTAAATATACTAGTGGAGAATCCCTCACTATCAAGGGGTGTTAGACTCACTAATGGAAGAAATAGTGGATGTTAATCCTTTTAAGAAAGAGGTAGAAGTAATGTTTGTAGAAAATAGTCATGACAAAAAGTCTTATAAGAAAAATAGCAAGAAAGGAAAGTGACAGAAGGGAAGTGGAAAGGATAAGCACCCCAAGGAAGGTAAGGAAAAGAAGGAAAAGGGAAAAGGAAAGAAGTGCTTTTACTGTGATAAGGGGGACATTTTGCAAGGGACTGCAGAAAGAAGAAAGGGGACAAGGCTGCAGGAAGTGGAGATGTAGGAAATGTAGAAAAACTAGAAGACTCAAGGGGTGATGAGATTCTGGTGTCATTGAGGACAGTAAAGACCTGAGTAGAGAGTGAATTTTTGGCTCAGGCTGTACAATGCATGTGACACCACATAGAGACTGGTTCACTACATTTGAACCAGCACTGCCAAGGTTAAAATGGAAAATTATGGGCAACAAAAGATAGAGGGAATTGGAAGTTTTTTTGTCAACATGTTTGATGGAAAGAGAAGGATCCTCAGTAATGTCAGATTTATGTCTAGAATAAGGAGAAATCTGAATTCTGAAAGCTTGTTTCATAATCAAAGGTTTCAGATCAGATCAAAATATGGACTCAGAGAAATCTTAAGGGATGGTAGAGTCATTATTAGAGGAGTTGAAAGGGGTGGGATATACTATGTTACAAGCTCAATAGAAGTAAATCAAGTTTCAAAGAATGGAAATCATGAACCAACCAAGCAATGGCATGCAAAGTTGGGCCATATGGGGAACAAAAGCTTGTTCCATCTCTCTAAACAAGGATTAATCCCTAAACAAAACCTACATAAGTTGGAATTCTATGAATCTTGTGTGCTAGGAAAGCATCACAAATCCAGTTTTCAAAAGGGATCTTAGAGAGCCACAAAAGTCATGGAATATACTCATAGTGATCTATGGGGGCTAGCTCAAGTACCTACAGCAGGAGGGAACTTATACTTCATGTCCATTATTGATGACATATTTATAAAGTGTTGGGTATATCCGATGAAGAGAAAGGATGAAGCACTAGAGAATTTCATAAGATGGCATACACTTATGGAAAATCAGACTGTGAAGAAGTTAAGATGCCTAAGGACTGACAATGGATTAGAATGCTACAATAAAGAATTTGAAGATTATTGCAGCAAGAAAGGAATCCTAAGGCACAAAACAGTAAGATCTACACCTCAACAAAATGGAGTTGCTGAGAGACTCAATATGACTCTCCTAAGAAAGACAAGGTGTATGTTACTCTCTTTGGGGTGCTCACATTCTCTATGGGGAGAAGCAATTAGGACAACAACCTACCTAGTTAATAGGCTCCCCACATCTGCTAATGATTACAAGACTCCACAAGAGGTTTGGAATAGTAAGAAACCTAACCTTACTCACCTTAGGACTTTAGGATTTGTAGCTTATGCACATCAGAAAGAAGAAAAATTAGAACCTAGAGCAATCAAGGGAGTTTTCCTAAGCTATCCAGAGAGGGTTAAGGGATACAAGATCTTACTACTCCAAAAGGGAAGCTATAAAACTATCATAAGCAGAGATGTCATCTTCAAAGAAGATGAATTTCCTCTACTGAACAAGAGCTCCTCAAATTTAGACTTCCAAAGAGAAATTCAGGAGAACTTAGGGTTATTGAACCAATCGGTCCCTTTCTATGTGCCACCATAAATTGAAGAAGGTGACATTCCACAACCTATTGATGTGGGGCCTATGCAAGGCTCTACACATCATGAACAAAGGATAGAAGAGACAGAAGCTGTGGGTGAAGAAGAAACCCTACACACAACTTCAACTGATGAACAAGGAATCATACAAGACTATCAACTCATAAGGGATAGGCAGCCAAGATAGAGAATCCCTAATAGGAGGTACATTGACTCAAACTTAGTTGAATATGCTTGTTTTGTGGCTGAAGCTATTGAATGGAAGGCTCCTGAAACTTTTGATGAAGCCGTGACTAGAAGTGATGCTAAATAGTGAAAGGAGGCTTGTGAAAAGGAATATTCTTCTCTAATGAAAAATATGACTTGGATTTTAGTGCCTAGACCTCTTAAAGTCAAATTAATGGAGAATAGTTAGTTATTCAAGCTAAAAGAAGGAATAACAGAAGCTGAACCAAGAATTTACAAGGCAAGACTTGTAGCTAAGGGGTATAGGCATAAAGAAGGAGTTGACTACAAAGAAATATTCTCACCAGTAGTCAAATTTAAGACATTCAGACTCATTCTAATGTTAGCTACTATCTACGACTGGAAAATCCATCAAACAGATGTCAAAACAACCTTCCTATACAAAAAGCTAGAGGATACTATCTACATGAAATAATCAGTCGATTTTGTAGACAAAGATAAGTCTAACTATATCTGCCTACTTCAAAAGTCCCTATATGGGTTGAAGTAAGCACCTAGGCAGTGAAACATGAAGTTTCATGAGATAGCAAGTGAGATAAACTTTGTAAGAAGTGCCTATGTCTACTGCTTATATTACAAGAACTTTGAAGGAACAGAGGCCATCTTCATGCTAGTCTATATAGATGACTTAATTATTGTTGAAAAAGAACTAGGTAGAATAATTGAAGTGAAGAATACTCTGAGCAAACATTTTGAAATGAAAGATTTGGGAGAAGCTCAGAAGTTACTATGGATGCAAATTATAAGCAATAGGAGGGAAGGGTAACTATGGTTGAATCAACAAAGTTACATCGAAAGGTACTAACTCAGTTCAACATGGAATTAGCAAAACCTACCTCTATTCCTATATGCTCACATCTTCAGATGGTTGTTAGTAAGAGCCCCCAAACTAAAGAAGAAAAGAAAGCTAAGTTAAACTACCCCTATGATATTGGAGTTGGTAGCATCATGTATATGATGCTATGTACCAAACCTGATCTTGCATATGCTATTAGCATTCTAAGCAAGTTCATGTTCAAACCTAACTTTGAGCATTGGCAAGGATTGAAGAATGTCTTCAGATACCTTGTTGGAACCTTAAGCTACGGATTGTGTTTCACTAAAGCTAAGCTAGCTAAAATCAACAATTTAAGCCTACATGGATATATAGATGCAGACTATGCAGCAGATAAAGACATAAAAAAATCAATTTCTGCATACTATTTTACACTAACAGAAAACACAATCAATTGGAAGGTACATCAATAATCAATTGTATCACTCTTAACTATAGAAGCAGAGTTTTATGCAATTATAGAAGGGGTAAAAGAATTAACATGGTTATCAGGCATCCTAAGAGAAATCCGAGCTAACCTAACAACAACAATAATTTACACTGACAATTAAAGTGCAATGTACCTGAGTAAAGACCTGGTCTTGTATGAGATATCCAAGCATGTTGATGCTCGACTCCACTTCGTGAGAGATAGAATAGCGCAAGGCTTCTTCAACCTAGAGAAAATCACATGAGAGCAAAACCCTTCAGACTTTGGGACAAAAATATTAATTAAAAAAATTTATTTTCTGAGGGACTACTTACAAATTACAGAAGTCCCTTGACTTCGAAAGTCGATCCATTCGATCTCACTGGTGTGGCAAAAATTAAGGTTTCAGATTCACTCTCAGGTTTTTTGTTCAAGGTGAAGATTGATGGAATAGGAGGGAATAATGTGATGGAATCACGTTTACTTTATCAACCAACACTCAGAAACATCAACACAACAACAGAAATTTGAAAAGCAGAAGGAATCGAGGAAGAAATGTCTGAACACATCAAAGACAGAAAGAAAGAGAAGCTCTTGAAGGTTCTTGTCTGTCAGATACAAAAATAAGACAAAGGCTTAAGACACACTCACGTGACATACTCAAGTTAAAACACATGTCTAAAGCATTAGATCAATACATTGTCGTATTAATACATCAGAAGCTTCAATTACAAAAACGTAACTTCAAATAATACAATATGCAGACAGAAGCAGATGGATTAGTTACTCACGTGGGAGGCACATGACTCTGGTATGATATAGTCAAGTCTCATCCGAAAGCCTTCGCATGCTTGAAACAAATATAAAAGGAAGAGGATACAAGCATCAGACGCAAGAGAAAAACATACATTGTATTTTTCACATTTTTATTGTATTCAATTATCTGTGAGTATAAGAATAGAGTGAGAAAAATATTAGAGAATGCTAAAGTACTTATCTGTAGGTACTAGGAGAGTTTTGTAGACTCTTCGTAAATGTTTCTAAAACACTCAATCTCTTAATAAGTTCTCATCTTTTTCTTCATATTAGTGGAAACCACATTAATAGGAATCTTGGATGTAAATAGGATTGAAAGCTATCGAATGAAGTAAAAATTCTTAATGTTTTTTATTTTCTATATTTCATATCATCCGCAAGATAACAAATCTTTATCAGTTTTTATTTGAAAAAGACAGCAGTACATCATTTATATCTTAACATTACTCATCACTACTTTTCTTTTGGATTAATAAAATAATAAAAAATTAATTTTAATTATTACGTTGGTTATTGAGAGATGGTGTATACGTAAAAAAAAAAATCTCATTTACTATGTCGGGACATGGCGCTATTGAAAAAATTGATGAGATGAATACGAATGAAATTGATTAGGTCCTAAAATATCATTTGGGCCGTGCTCACCACACTCCGTTTGTCGATTCTCCATCTACGTGGCAATGAATATAATTGTCAACAGCAGTGAAACGACATCGTTTGGAGGACAATTGACATTTTGTTCACGTAGAAGGGGTAATTATGGAAACGAAAAATATATACTAAAGCAAATCGCAGCCCTTGACCCGGCAAGTTCAACGATCCACCTACTCTGCTCCAACTCTCCAGAGAAAAGGCCAGTCGTTTAGACTTTACTTCATTGATCTGCCAAAATTTGAAGAACAGATAAAAAGGTATAAAGAAAAATGCACGATTTCTGCTTGACGATCCCATATGGGATGATTTTGATGGGTGGTGGTGTAGTTGGATATGTGAAGAAAGGGAGCATAGCATCCTTAGCTGGGGGTTTGGGCACTGGATTGCTGCTTATTTTGGCTGGTTACTTGAGTCTCAAGGCTTTCGAGAGGAGAAAGAACTCTTATCTTGCTCTTTCCATTGAAATTGGTACAATTTCTTCTCTGGGTTTTGATTGTTTTCTGTATCTGTTTGTTGCTCGAGATTTGCTATGTTTGTGAATTTAAGATATACCCATAAAAGAAAAAGGACCGTGTTCCTTAATGGGCTGTGATTGTTTGGCGTTAATTCTGTAGCTTTTCTGGTTGACATATTTGTTCTTGGCTGCTGGGGATTGATGGCGTTGATAGCGGATAACTAATGAAACTTGATTCACTTGTAACTTCCACGAGAAGGCTTTACAGCATTTCCATTACGAGTTATGGTTAGTTCTTGGATGACATTTAGTTGAGAACATGTCATTTAATGGCCAATGAAGGTCATATCATGATTAGAATTTCTTTGGTGAAGAAAAGGGGTTTTGACAGGCCAAGTCTTGGATCTTCTGCAGCATGTGTTGCATTTCAACGTAGAATGTGATCCAAGGAAATGCTTTTATCAATTAGCCTTCTGAAACGACAGTGCTTCCGAAACAAAATGATCTTACACTGGAAGGATTAGTCTTATCAAACTGCTTGTCAACTGTTGCTAGATTATGTTATTTTACCATGTCACTCATTGTTTATAATTGGAGTGGAAGTTATAAATATTAGAAGTTAGTTTTATGTAAGGGTTTGGGAAAAACTTTGATTGTTTGGTGAGGGCCAGAGAAATTACTCCTAGGTCCTGATTTCCATTAAGTTAATTATAATGCTATTCATGCCTTTTGCTATGTTAGCTGAGAAATTATTGAAATTCATCCTGGATGCAATAAAAGATGAAGGGATATAAACTTTTGTACATCAAATATTGTTAATTGAAACGAAGGAAAGCTTCATGCTTCCTTTTTCCTATCCATTCCTGATATGCTCACTACAATAATCTACTTTCATCAATTCATTTGCCTTGGAACAGTGTGCGCAGCTGTTCTTACATTTGTCATGGGACAGCGTTATGTGCAAACCTCTAAGATTATGCCTGCTGGTATTGTGGCTGGGATCAGGTAAGAATATATATCAACACTTTTTTCCTTTGCTTGTGAAGCTGCGTTGCATTATGTATGCCATATTCACTGATGTCAAGTGAATGGCTTGCAAATTTGATTTTTTTTTCCTTCTGACATATCACTCTTGTTATATTCCTTAATTATATCTGTGTCACAGTCCGCTTTACATTATCCTTCATTTGTTCTCTAGAAACGGCTGCTCTAAACTATTTGGCATGTTGAAAATCTGATGGTAACTTTTGTGTGTATTCTTCCACTGAATGGAGACCACTTTCTCCTATTGCCTGATTGAGAAGAAGGTTTCTGCTTTCTAAAACCATTGAATTACTCATGTTGCAGAAGGGATAGTAAATAGACCCGGAATTTGCAGTGGGAGACGATGTGGTGTTTTGTGGGGTGTATTGGTTTCTATAAATCTTTCCTAACTATCCTTGATGTTTTCTTTAACTAGCCAAGAACACTTAAGTGAACTCTTTTTCTCTGTGGAATCTGGGTGATGTATGGCCTTGTTTCCTCTTATTTTCTAGACATCTTAAATTCTTGATGATTGAAAAAGAATACGCCAGGTCAATTAGTTATGTCAATGGTAAAGATCTTTAAGAATCTTTCAAAGTAGTCCAACTTATGTGACCATAAAATAACATAATTTTTCTTCATACAATTTACCCGTTTTTCAACCTTAACAGCTGTGCTGACTTTGATTGATTGATAAAAAGCAACGATGATGACACGGTGATGTGGATGAGAAAAATTTAGTACAGCACTCTTGTAAACTTTTGCCTTGGCTTGAATTTCTTGCACATGATGGTTTCATAACAATGTTAGAGCACATTTTGGGGGAAGGCTAGTGGAGTTGGGCTTTCAAAATGAGATGTTTACTTGCTTGGAGACTGGATTATGTGATTACAATCAGGATTTCTTGTTCTTGCTTGAGAGATTCTTTCATATCTGATCAAACAAGGTTTCATTGTTGAAGTTTATTGCTATGAACATTGTCCAGTATCATCACAAAAGCGTGAATTTACTTTGGTTCTTTTTTGCAGTGCTCTCATGACAGCGTTTTTCCTGTACAAAATTGCAACTGGTGGCAATCACTTTCCAATCAAGAGTGAGTGATAGCATGGAGAATTACTGAAAGATAAATATCAACACATGTAAGGAGATCGTAGAACCCGAATTCATTCATGTCAAGATCTTATATGTCTTAACGAAATTTATGTCAGTGTTATATAAGACTAAGTGTTGATTCTTAAAGGCATTTAAGAGAGACGGGAGAATTGAATGTTTGTGAGTTTTGTATGCTCATTTAATGTTATAGGCCTTGCAATCAATTCATAGTGAGTGTATTTGTGATTAGTAGGATGTTTAAAAAAACTCGAGTATTTATAGTCTACAACACTTTAAATAGTCACTAAAAACAAAAATTAGTATTAATTTTTTGGTAGAATAACTAGTTGGATTTGTTTTTCCTGATTGACTCGTGAAATTCGGAGTCAAAGATGAATGCGGATTGATGAGAAAAGAAAAAGAAATATACCTGATAAACTGTGATGGTGGAACATATTTAGATTAAAGCAAAAACTTTGAGACCATGAAATGCTTTCAAAAGCTTTCACTACAAGTATAGGGAAGCTTCTCCGAGGAAGATGCACTAACACAATATTAGAGAATATATGCAATATCAAATCTAAACATAGTGGAATGAATTTAAAATTAATTTTTCATAGAATCAAGTTTAACATATTTTAATTAGAAACATAAAACAAGAAATTAACAAAGTTATACTAACCTGTTTCGATTTCTTGTTACAATTTCCTGTTTCTTTGAATTCATCAATTTACGAACCATTTAATCGTTTGACCAATAATGGTATCTACAGATTTATTCAGAGAAAACTCAAATTGAATTTGAGAGGAAAAATTATAAAGAGTGCTAGCTATCATCTTTCTCGATTTCTTTTATATGAAAATCTTATTTTCATGTTCTTGAATTTTATTAAAATTACAATTAAAGTCAAATTTTAATTATAATTATGAATTAATCCTTATAAGATCAAATATCACATATTGATTCTTAAAGTTTTAAAACTTTTCAATTAAGTCTAACTTAATTCAAATTTCATTTTCTCCTTTGTAGACCTTTTATGTGTTACCTATTAGGTTCCTAATATGTTGGTCATGAATATAAATTATAATTCTAATTTGTAATTAAAATCAGATAAATTAAAACTCCTTTTAATTTATCTTTAATTCTTAATTAAACAATTTGTAATCATAGATCATGATTGACGTCTAACAACATGTCATGACTACCCAAATATTAGGAATGTCAAAGTGGTTTGACTTAACCTGTTTATGTATGACTATAATGTAAAATTAATCCTTTCGTCATCTAATATTTCAATTGGAATTGAAGTATGAAATTTATGTCTACTCTAAATAATTCAATTATGTTCGTTCTTGCTAATTAGTAAATGTTTTATAATTGATATTTGAAAACAATTTTTTCAAATTTCAATTTACTATGGCCAGAGACTCAAAAAATCATTACTAATCAAGAATATTAGAATATTTTCTCTAATTACTTTAGGATAACGAATTCTTTATTGATTTACTCAATTATCTCCACATAGTTCATACTATATCCAATAATTACCGAATTGAACTACTATAAGAATAGAACGTAAGTAGCTTCAAAACATAGTAATTCCTATATAAGATAACTTTGGTAATCTCAAGTTTAAGGATCAATTATGCAACCATCATAATGAGATAATCTACAAGCACACAAATAATGTTCTATTTGGGATTCTCATGATTGGGTCAGTTCAGTGAACTTATTCTCTAATAAGTACCTACATATTTGTTTAAGTATTTTCACATATAAAGAGTAAAAATATACCCTGACTGTGATCTCCTAACGTCTTGATCAGATTTGAAACTAGCATTTGAATGACCCTGAACTCTCAGCTCAGTTCCTCCATAGATTAGAAAAATATCTTTAGTCCTTCTCAAGTACTTCAAGATGTTTTTTACAGTCGTCTAGTGACCCTCACTGGGATTAGCTTGATATCTGCTTGTTATGCTCAAAGAATAAGCAACATTTGGTCTTGTACATAGCATCGTTTACATGATCAGTCCAATAGCCAAAGCGTATGGAACTCCATTCATTCTATCTCTTTCTTCTTGTGTCTTAGGATACATCCTCTTGGAAAGAGAAATCCCAGGCGATGTAGGTAAGAATTCTCTCTTAAAATTTTCCATTTTAAACCTTTTTAACACTTTGTCTATGTACGAGGATTGGGACAAATTCTTATATAACCATATCTTAATAGATTGGAGCATTGAAATGTCATTTCCAATGAGCAATATGTCATCTACATAAAACAATAAGAAAACGACTGCACTCCTACTTATCTTTTTGTGAACACAAGGTTCATCCACATTTTTGATAAAATTAAATTTTTTGATTGTCTCTTCAAAACAGATGTTTCAACGTCGCAACGCTTGCTTCAATCCATAAATGGACCTTTGCAATTTGCATACTTGATCAGGAAATTCTTTTGATTCAAAACCCTCAAGTTATATCATATACACATCCTCTTGCAAATTCCCATTCAAAAATATTGCTTTGACATCTATTTACCAAATTTCATAGTCATGGTATGCTGCTATAGCCAATAAAATCCTTATAGATTTAAGCATTGCTGCTGGTGAAAAAGTTTCATCAAAATCAACTCCTTGTTTTTGTCTGTAACCTTTTGCCACCAACCTTGCTTTGTACATATGTACATTTTCATCTATGCCAGTTTTTCTCTTAAAAATTCATTTGCACTCAATAGGTACTATACCTTCAGGTGCATCCACCAAAGACCATACTTGGTTAGTGTACATAGATTCCATTTCAAATTTCATGGCTTCTTGTCATTTTAAAGAATCAATATCTAACATTGCTTCCTTAAAATCAGTAGGTTCGTCATTCATAAGTGAAACATCATCAATTCATTTTTCAACATGTAGATCTAATATAAAAGGAGGATGGCGTACCCTTCTAGATCGTCAAGGACTATGTGTTTCTTGAACCATTGATTAGACATTTAATGTATCAACTTCTGGTTCTTGTTCCCTTTGGATATGTGTTTGTGGTTCTATAACTTCTCTAAGTTTCACATCATTCCCACTATTTTCTTTGAGAATAAATTCTCTTTCTAAGAATATAACATGTTTTAAGATAAACATCTTTTGTTTAAGAGGATGATAAAATTGATATCCAAAACTTTCTTTTGGATACCCCACAAATATGCATTTATCTAATTTAGCTTCAAGCTTATCAGACATTGCACGCTTCACGTAAGCATCACATCTCCAAATTTTTAAGTGTGACAACTTTGGTCTTTTACTAGTCCATATTTCATATAGAGTTTTGTCAACTGATTTGGATGGAACTCTATTTAATAAGTAAGTCACAGTTTTAAGAGCATATCCCTAAAATGAAACTAGAAGAACTGCATAGTTCATCATGGAATGTACCATATCTAATAAAGTATGGTTTCTCCTTTCAAAAATCCCATTATGTTGTTGAGTTTCAAGCGGAGTCCATTGTGAGAGAATTCCATTCTCTTTTAAGTAATTAAGAAACTCATAATCCAAGTACTCGCCACCTTGATTGGATCTCAGTGTTTTAATATTCTTATTAGTTTGGTTCTCTACTTCAAGTCTAAATTCTTTGAACTTTTTAAATGCTTCAGGTTTGTATTTCATTAAATACACATAACCATATCTTGAATGGTCATTTGTAAATGTTATGAAATATGAAAATCTACCTCTAACTTGAGTAGACAAAGGGTCACATACATCTGAATGTATAAGCTCTAATAACTCATTAGTACATTGTCCCTTTCCACTAAAGGGAAGTTTGGTCATTTTACCCTTTAAACAAGATTCACAAGTTTCATATGATTCATAATCGAAAGGATCTAAGTATCCTTCTTTATGTAACTTAGTGATTCTTGTTTCATTAACATGACCTAACCTACATTGCCATAAATAAGAAGGATTTTGGTCACTTAATCTCCTCCTTTTCTTGCTATTTGTTTGTAGAATTGGTCTTTCAAGATCTAATTCATACAAATCATTTGTAAGCATACCAGATCTATAATAAATATCATCTTTATAAAAAGAACAACAGTTATTTTTAATATTGAAAACAAATCCATTCATGTCTAAACATGGAATCAAAATAATGTTTCTCGTGATGACAAGAACATAATAACAATTATTTAGTTCAAGTACAAGACTAGAAGACAAAGCTAAACTATAAGTTTCAATAGCTAATGCAGCAATTCTTGCTCCATTACCGCCTCGTAAGTCCACTTTACCTTTGCTCAACACTCTACTATCTGTCAGCATCTTGATTAATTCTGCAACTGTAATCCTTGAAAGACCCTTAGAATCTTCAAGTGAGGAAATTTTTGTCTCATATTTCTCGGGCAAGGTCACAAGAATTTTTTCAACAATTCTATTGTTTGGAAAATTTTCACCAAACAATCTAATTTTGTTAACAATTGTGATAATCTTGTTAACATATTCCTTGACCCCTTCTGATTCCTTCATCCTTTGCATCTCAAATTCTCTCTTAAGATTTAATACTTGCATCAACTTTGTTTTCTCACAACCCAAATACTCACCTTTTAGGGAATCTCATATCTCCTTTAGAGTATCACAAGCCATGATGCTAGTGAAAATCATCTCAGATACTGAAGAATAAAGACAAGTTTTTGCTTTGAACTTCTTGGCCTTTTCTTCATTATGACTCTTAAGTTGAGCTGCAGTTGGATGAGGAGGCAATGATGGAACTTCATTATCATTTTCAACCACATCCCATAAATCAAAAGACTGGAGATATGTTTGCATTTTGATAGCCCATAATTGGTAATTTTCTCCATTAAAAATGAGAGGTGAGGCTAAAGGAAAAGTGTTTGAGGTCATTTTCTAAAGAACTCACTTGTTTTCTCTCTACTCAAATTTTTTTTACAGCCCCATGACCAATAAAGGCTCTAATACCAATTTGTTGGAAAAAAACAGAGAAAGAAAGATAATAGAAGCCAAACATTTACCGAACTTCATTAAACTCAAAATAATGACAACCCTCTTTAAATAAACATAGAAATAAACCAACCTTCCTAAATGCTAACAACTAGGAGAATAATGTGGGAATCAAAGGCCCACTACCCCAACAAACTTCACAACTAAAATATTCCACCAGTAAAGACAACTAACTAATTAGATTTTTTCCTAGGGATACAAACATGACCGCATAATTAATAAAAATAATAAATTTAAATCAATATTCAACACTTTTTAGTTGCAGGCCATCTTCAATCCCCCCCCCCCAAAACTATGTAGTCCGTTTCTCTTCTTCCGTTCAGTTCAGTCACCATAAACCATTAAGACCAAGAAAAGGAGACAGAAGATGATGAATAGCATGAGCAATAATACCCTTTTCACCGTTTATATCTGCGTTGTTGTTCCCATCTGCCTCGTTGTTCCCATCTGCCTCTTGTTCATCAAGAAAAGACGGTCGAGGAAAAATCTTCCTCCAGGTTCTCTTGGATTTCCGATAATAGGCCAAAGCCTGTCTCTTATGAGAGCCATGAAAGCCAATGCTGCAGAAGAATGGTTTCAAAAGAGAATCAGAAAGTATGGTCCAATATCGAAGCTTAGGGTTTTTGGAAATGCAACTGTTTTCATATATGGTGAGGCTGCCAACAAGTTTGTATTCAGCAGTGATGGCAAGAAACTCTGCAATGGGCAAAATCAGTCTCTACGAAGGATTATGGGGGAACAGAACTTGCTCGAACTCAATGGTGTCGATCACAAACGTCACAGAGAAGCAATTATGTCCTTCCTGAAGCCTGATTCGTTGAAGAAGTACGTGGATAAATTGAATGATGAAGTCAAGTTGCATATTGAAACGCACTGGAAAGGCAAGCAAGAGATCACTGTACGTATTAAACCTTTTACTAATAATATCATAAACAACATGATATGAGTGAATGATTTTCGGCTTTTCTTTTTATGGAACTATCAAATAGGAAACAAGAATCTTGCTATAAATGTCTTTACAGGTCTTCCGCCTGATGAAAACACTCACATTTAACATAATATGCACTCTTCTATTTGGAATTGAAAGAGGATCTCGAATAGATGTGCTACTGCATTGGTTTGAAGACATGATTGCTGGGATGATATCAATCCCCTTTAACCTGCCCTTCACAAGGTACAATCTTGGCCTTAAAGCAAGTAGAAAAGTTGAAAAAGCTCTAAAGGAACTCATAGCCGAAAAGAGGAGAGCACTAGAGCAAAAGCTAGCTGATCCTCAACAAGACCTTATCACTTGCCTGCTTAGTTTCCGTGACCAAATAAGTGGAGAAGTGATGAGTGAAAAAGAGATTGTGGATAATATTAAGGTCGTTATGGTTGCTGGACATGAAACTTCCTCTGTTTTGCTCACTTTCATGATGAGGCTCTTTGCTCTCCAACCCTCTATCTACGCTTCCGTACTTCAAGGTACTTCCATGGAATATTTTCTATTTCAGTTATGTAGCATCCATTTCAGATATAATTACCATAAGATCTTGCAATATGAGTGTTACCTGCAGACTTCCTCTCAATGCCAGTACTAATTCATATGAAGGCCCGTATTCAACCGAAATAGCAAGACCAGGCTCCTAAAACTTTGGCAATGAACCGTGTGTTTGGCTAGTTCTTATTATGCTGAACTAAAGCTCCTCCTAAAATTCTTCCAATGATGCAACTGAAACAGATAATTTTCTTGCTCTTTCTTTCTTTCTTTTCCTTTTCACAGAGCAGGAAGAGATAGCTAGAAGCAAGCAGAAAGGGGAGTCCTTGACATGGGAGGACCTTGGCAAGATGAAATACACATGGAGAGTTGCATTGGAAACCCTGAGAATGTATCCTCCGGTATTCGGCACTTTCAGAAAAGCTGTAAGCGATATAGAGTACGACGGATATCTAATTCCTAAAGGGTGGCAAGTAAGTAACAGCAACAGTGTTAGTCCTCTCCTCCTTTGATGCATATATATATATATACATAATTGTTAAATGATAGCTATACCTGTATCTGGTCCTCAGGTCTTCTGGGTTGCAGCTATGACTCACAATGACGAGAAAATATTCCCAGAACCATTTAAGTTTGATCCAAGTAGATTTGAGAATCAATCTGCAATCCCATCTTACTGCTATGTTGCATTTGGAGCAGGACACAGGATATGCCCTGGATATGAACTTGCCAAAATCGAAACTCTTGTTGCCATCCATTATATAGTCACTCAATTTACGTGGGAGTTACTTGCAGATACTAATGTCACTAGGTTCCCATACTTGATGCCAACTCAAGGATTACCAATCAAGATCACACCAAGGCTTAAAGTGTGATATCTTTGTATCTGAATGCACGGATTAATCGTAACCTTTTTACTCTTGCCTACATAAATTATAGGAAGGCAGAGGAATTGTAGCATTTTCTTTTTGTCTGTCTTGAACTTATTATCTGGAATTGGGTTATATAATTCCGCCTTTGTTGATAAGAAAGCAAAACTTTTGTGTGTAAATGATGGGGTAAAAAAATTTAAAATATTTATTACTTTAAATTATTTAAAAATACCTTATAATTTTAGAAATTATCTTTGAATAGTTTCTATTGTATTATTTTGACATAAATAATTATTAAAGTATCGTATAAATATTTTAAAATATTTAATTAATTTTATGTACTTATCAGTATGAATCACGCTGATGCACAAATTCCAGTAAAATGTAGATAATATTTGCACTAAGCCATTTAGAAATATTTGAATTTAAATTTTAATATTATCATTGCTTTCATAGACTTAAATTGTGTGTATCATTTCAAGAAGATTGTCGTAAGCAAAACTTGTTCTTAAGTTAGATCGTTTGTTTGGTACAGACCCAAGAGTTGACAGAACAGAAACTGCCAACGGATTGTGCAAAGAAAGGGATCACATCACATCGAATATAGTTATAAAATAAAGGGTAGGTAAGCCGTCCCTTGCAGTAAGTCAAAAGTTAAGATTATTATACGACTGAATAGAAGTTAGATGTACATGTTTCCAATATTTTTTTTTTATTTTTGAAAAAGGAGGTAATATGATTAAAAACAATGAGAGTAAATCTCAAACAACACATCGGGTAGATCAACCCAAAGATGAAACCTATCATGACGAATAGAGTTACGCGCGAGCAGGTGGGCACCCCTATTCTCCTGACCCCTAATCCAATAAACTTTAATATCTGGCCGAGAAGCAAGAAGGGCCTTACAATCGGACACTATCAAACCAAGAGCAGAATTATCCTCACACGAGGAGTTAATAGCGAAATATAAGGACTGGCAATCGGTAAAGACACAACCAGGATCAAGTAAAGAATCGGAAACGTAAAGTAAACAGTGTCGCAAAGCAAGGGCCTCCGCCATCGCCGCTTGAGTACCACCTTCCTCATAGTCAGAAATGGCTAAAGAAAAGTTGCCTTCCGCATCTTCTATAACCAAACCATAACCCACAAAATCCAAAGCTTCAAAAATAACACTGTCAACAAATGCAAGCCAAGATGCGTGGTGGTGAATGGGGGCCAAGCGAATGGGAGCCGCACCAGCCTGAACGTGTGCCGCTGTGGCCTGCAATATGGAAGAAGCATGCTGGAACTCCTCTAGCATAAGGCGAGCAGACTGGGTAATATGAAATGGATGTGGCCTGGTATTGGACCATAGTAAAGCATGCGTCTTCGCCCAAAGTTGCGTGTCACCATAAGACTTTCGATTCGCCTTCCGCTTCCCTAAGGAAGAGAAGATGTGCAAGAAAAGATCCTGAAAAGACAAATTTACATTAGTGAAATGAAAGCCTGCGATCCTCCAAACATCTTGGGCAACACAACATGTAACAAAAACATGGTTCGTAGTTTCCTCAGCAGGGCAAAACAAACATGGCAAGAAAACAGTAAGCCCACGCTTTGTCAAATTATCCCTAGTAGGGAGCACGTTACGACCCAAACGCCACATAAAATTCCGAACCTTTGGCGGAACATCAAGCTGCCATAAGTGCTTCCAAAACACACCAACACCCCCTATACTACCACCCTGTCTGAATAAACGGTAAGCGATATGGTAAGCATATTTGACCGTATAGAAATCTTGCCGATCAAAATGCCACACTAACTTATCCTGATGTGCTCGAAGACTCAAAGGAATGCTTAAGATGTGTCTCATATCGTTGACAGAGAACAAATCCATAAGCTTGGAAACATCCCACTTTCGTGCGCCTGCAACAAAAAGATCGCAAACCCGCAAAGCATCAGGAATAAAAGGAAAACCAGCCTCCACATAAACATTACCCGCACGGGGAATCCAAGGGTCCCTAGGCACGGAAATACTACACCCATCACCAACCCTCCATGTGACCCCCTGCTGCAACACCTGTTTAGAGAACAAGACACTCTTCCAAACAAAACTACACCCGGAACGCGGAGTAGCGGATAAAAAATCCCCCCGTGGGAAGTATTTAGCTTTGAAGACATTGTAAACGAGAGTGTTGGTGTCGGTCAAAAGCCGCCACCCTTGTTTCCCTAGCAAAGTAGTGTTAAAACAATGCAGGTCACGGAAACCCATTCCACCAGCGGATTTCTTACAACACATACGATCCCATGCAAGCCAATTAATACCCCCATGATCCCGCTTGCCATTCCACCAATACTTATTAAACATGACTTGCAGCTCAGAACACACAGACACAGGTAACAGAAATACATTCATGCAGTACGCTGGAATTGCCTGAGCAACAGATTTAATTAAGATTTCACGGCCAGCTCGAGACAGGAAACGACTATTCCAGTGATTCATACGCTTCCACACCCTATCTTTGAGGAAAGTAAAAATCTGTTTTTTAGTCTGACCAATTAAAGAAGGCAAGCCCAAATACGAAGTCCCAGTGAGAGGAAGAGTAACATCGAGAAGGCCAGAAATAGCATGAGTTACATGCGCAGGGATAGAGGGACTAAAAAGAATGCCAGACTTAGTGAGACTGATAGACTGACCTGAAGCTGCCTCATAAGTGCCCAGAATAGTTTTAATGGAGGAAGCCTCCTGAGTGGTACCCTCAAAAAATAGAAGTGAGTCATCCGCAAAGAAGAGATGAGAAATCCGCGGACACCCAAGACCAGCCCTAACACCATGAATCAAGCCCCTGCGCTCGACATCTTTAAGGCAGTGTTTGGTTGTCGTCCCCATCAGCGGGGGCAGTGAACAAAACATAAAAATCCTGTAACCTGAAATTGTTTGGTTGCTGACTCCCTCTTTTTGTCATCTGCCCCCAGTGAACAGAGACAACGAATTTTGTTTACCTCTAAACCGTTAGACAGGGGTCATTACGTCCCTGTCGCGCAAACCATTTGTCGGGTTGTCCAACATTAGCCCTACCTTTCTCTACCGCCGTCTCCCTCAACCGTCGAATCAGTCGCCGTCCGTTGCGTGTCTTTTTCTGTCGATCCAAGCCGAGAACGTCACTTTCTTGCCGGTGGTGAAGCCTCCAGCCAGCAGCAACTCTGTTCATTCTTCGTCTCTCTGCATACCCATCCCTCTTCGATTTGGACGGACAGTGAAGTGTAAGTTTCGATCTTGCTCTATCTGGGTTTTTACTTTAGTTTGATGATATATGGAATAAGCCACTGGATCCAGTGAATTTGGCGTGCGTCCGATCTGTGGATTGAATTTTATTCCATCCACAGATCTTCTTTTATGCGTAGATCTGTAGTGGAAGGGCTTTATAAATTTTATTTTGTCAATATTCATAGATCAGGCACTACTATCTAGTGACGCGTTTCAATCACTAGCCTGCTAACTCAGCCTTATGCAGTAGTCTCGTCGTTATTGTTCTCAACTATCTATCCTACAAATATCAGCATTTTTGCTTACCCTCTAGGTGTTTGATATATTGGCTGCTCATGTTGGTATCCTGATGGGTTGGGTTGATTGCTTGCTCGTGTATACTGAGAATTTATAGTATTGAAAAAAACAAAGCTTAATTCACTTTGAGGTTCCATCATTACTCATTCTGTTCTGTCATGGATTCAAAGTTTTCTTATGTGAATGCTATGATTCATCATGGATTCAAACTTTTCGTATGTGAATGCTATGATTCATCATGATTTATATAAACCATTTACGTAACCCTTATGGGTTTTGATGGAGCTTGTTGAATTCAATAGTTGTTCCTTGATTCTGCATTGCATGTTTGATAAACTCCAGACTTGAGTGATATGTTTGGGAATGACTAATTGGGATCCCCAATAAAATGCCATAAAGAAGAAAACTGAATTGATGAGTTGTGATTTTCCAACTATAGAGACTTCCTTAAAACTCCAGCAATAGATTCTATTAGTAATTCTATCTACTAGGAATTTGTAGTCATGGAAGGAGGGATTTAATGAAGTTATAGATATTCCTAGATAGAATATAGGAAGTTGAATCTTGAAACCAAAAAAATAAGCAAGAGTATAAGCTATGTTGGAAGCACTTCTATTATGAGATCAAATGGATAGAAAAGGTTAACATTTACCATCTCCAGTGCTCCTCTAATAACTCCACTTAAGATGTTACAGTAGTATAGACCTTGACATGTATCAGGAAGTTCGACAAAGTCCACAAGGGGATTGTCCTCCATAATTATGCTGCAACAAGTCCCATCGGCATCCCAATTCATAACAGATGCAAATACCCTAGAAACATTTTGAATCCTACCTGTATCAAAGCTTTATTAACATACATATAATACTTGTTTCAAACTAGTTTACGTTCTTACATTGTTTGGGACAATGTTGCATGTACCAACCAAACTTTCCCCAGCTTTACATTAACAAATTGTTCGGACCAGAAAATAAACACAACACTAATTGCAAAAGCGAAAATGCAGAATATGATAAAAGATGCCATAATATATGAGATAAAAAAATTAAAACCAAGAGTGCTGAATCGAATAACATAAGCAGACCTTTGCAATTACTTCAGCTGTTTCCTTTTGAAGTCTCACACATCTTGAGACATTAGATTTTGCTAAAAACTCATCAACCAATCTTATCCCGATGTTATAGCCCCTGCAATTAATTTGCTAACAAATTGATTGTGGTTTTTCAACTCAGAGTAATAGTTTCAAAGAAAATACAGAATCCCATGTAATCACATAATAAGTATAATGTTTTTGCAAGAATTTATCAAACTAAAAGGTGCTACTACTGTTGTGGCTTTCAATTGCCATGGGATTGAAGGCTAAGCACCTTCAGTTGTTCAATTGGTCCCATGAAATTCAATAGAACACTACAAGAAATTAAGTAAATGATAAATATGTACTTACATTAGATCCAGCTCTGCATTCTAAATTCATGATCTAACATTAGTAGACATCCAACTGGTACACCCATGTCATTAAAAATTGCAATCATAAAATCAACTCCAAAAACGATCTCACTTCTTCCAAGTAACATTTTCTTAGTAATCTTAAAATGTATAATCATGTAAGAAAATTTTTGAGTTCTAAAGCTTTTAAGCTTTTTTCCCTTAAGTGAACCTCTTATATATCTTTATTTATTACTCTCTCCTTGATTGTTGGTGTGCATGATTTATGTTATCACTGCAAGCAACATTTATTTTGAAATATGGCAGAACATTGTATTACTTTGTTAGAATCACTGCATATAGGGAGATAGTAGTATGAAGGTTTGATTAACTTCTACTGAAGGAGTCTTCACATAGTATATAAGAGAGAATAATAATATCATCTTAACAATGTATAAGATGAGCTTGGTTTTGATTATGGACTTGGTATTCATAACAGTGTATAGTGTTCAATTTTAGTTAACGATCAATACGTTGTGAACTCTTTGTAGATAGTTTTTGTGCCCCAACATGGATAAATCGCGGGTCAACGCAATGTAGACATTGTGCCAACTGCCAATGCGTCCTACTCCTCTATGCCGACTGCAGTCCAACAACCAACAAATGAACAACTCAATACAGTTGCCCCTTTGCAGACAAACAAAGATTGGAATCATGAATTTTTACTCATGGCCATTGGCGTCATTGTGGGAATGATTATTCTGCACATTATTAATAAATTCTAAGGCCTTCATGTATGATGAACCAATTATGTTATTATGAGAAGTGAGTATTTGAATGTCTTTTTCAATGAATGTTGAACCTATCATGTAATTACTTATATGAATGTATGTTGAATCTATTATGTAAGTAATTCTATGAATGCTTAGATGATGTATATGAATGTATGTTGACTCTATTGTTACTAATTTAGTATTGAATATCATTAATATTAATATTATTATTATTGGTCCCAAATTATTATTATCAATATTATTATAATATATTTCTTATTACAATTATTATTATTCTTATTATTAAATGTATTATAAACTTTGTTTTTGTTATCATTTGTTTATTATTGTTATTATTATTACTATTATTACTAGTACTAGTAGTCGTATATGTATTATATTAGTACGCATCCATTTTCTCTTTACAACTAATATAATGTTAATAAAATTTATCCTATGTCTAATTATTATTATTACAAATTATTATATAATTTATATTTATTATTATTCAAGTTTATTATTATTAAACATTTTTTAACTTATTTATGTTTGGTTATTATTATTATTGTTATTAAAATAATCATAAAATTATTATTAATGAGCATCGTGATTAATTTCAAATTGTTATTATTATTCCAAGTTATTTTTAAACTAATACAAACTATTCATAGTAAAGGTATCAATGAATTACATATTTCTGATCATATTAAGGACCAGGGGCATATTCGTCATTTGCATTATGTTTGTTTACTGTCCCCTGCAACCAAACACATTTCGTTTATAGATGTAGCGGTTTCTTACATTGCTCGTCAACCACAACCAAACACCACTCGCCTCCGTGTGCATCCGTCTGCTCGCCTGATACATGCATGCTGCAGCCTAACGGAGATCGCAACCAAACGCAGCGTAAGTAAAAGGGAAAGGCCCTCGGCCACAAACAGAAACAAATATGGGGAGAGAGGATCCCCTTGTCGTAACCCCTGAGAGGGAACAATTGGCCCTACTTGTGAATCATTTACACAAATTTTATAATCAATGTCCATAAAGCACATTTTCATCCAAGTCACCCAAACCGGATCAAAACCCAGAGCGACCAGTATATCACACAAATAGTCCCAATTAACACTGTCGTAAGCTTTAGCAATATCAATTTTCAGGGCACATGCACCATTATGACCTCGAGCTCGACGTTTTAAACTGTGAATAGTCTCATATGCCACCATAAAGTTATCTGTAATCAGGCGAACCAGAATAAAAACAGATTGATTCGGAGAGATCAGCTTATGAAGAATATGTTTCAACCGATTGGCAAGAGACTTGGACATAATTTTATATAGCACATTGCAAAGAGCTATAGGTCGAAAATCCTTAACGGTTATTGGACTCTCACACTTAGGAATTAGAGCAAGCAAAGTTTCAGTTAAAGAGTGTGGGAGGGTACCTTGGGAAAGCCATAAACGACAGCTATCGGAAATATCCTTGCCCATCAAGGTCCAGTTCTTCTGAAAGAAAGCCGGATTCAACCCATCAGGGCCAGGCGCTTTATCTGGGTTCATTTGAAAAAGGGCTGTCCGAAATTCATCATCTGAGAACGGTCGCGTAAGGGCGACGTTATCATCAGGACTAACCAATGGCGATACCAAGCCAGTAATGTGGCGACGGTGAGAGGCGACAGTGCCTGTGAAAAGGTCACCAAAATAATCTCGCACTAAAGTTTGAAGCCCAGCTTCATAGTGAACCCAAGAACCCGAGGCATCCTGAAGTTTGTCTATCCGATTGCCGCGCCTTCTAGCCTTGATACTATTATGAAAATACTTCGAATTCTTGTCCCCATTTTGTATCCAAAAAACTTTAGCTTGCTGCTTGAGTCTAATCTCATCCTCGGCCAAGAGAATATTCCATTTGTCCTTCAGATGTTGAATAGTGAGCTGATCCAAACTATCAATTTCCGAATCAAGTTTCTGTTGAACTAGACGCTTTTGCTGCCACCGCAAGCGATTTCGAGCCTTCCCCCAGGCCTGAACATCGTCAATCACCTTATTTCTTCGACGAATAAGAACAGCAGTTGCCGAGCCCTGCCAAGAGCGCATCACAATGGCAAAAAAATCATTATCCAATAACCATGAGTTATCAAACCTGAAGTTTCGATTTGTGCGGCCAAGAGAGCCATCAGTATCAACCAAAAGAGGAGAGTGGTCCGATACAGGAGCCACCAAAGTAGTACACACAGCATTCTCGAAAAGAGAATTCCAAGACGACGTAGCACAAGCTCTGTCTAGTTTTTCTCTCACCCGATCCGACGAAGACCCCCTGTACACATACGTAAACAGAGAGCCCATTGTGAAGATATCGGCTAAATTGGAATCCAGTAACGCTGCACGAAAACCATTAATCAAAAAGTTGGCGCGAGGCGGGCCACCATCCTTCTCAGAAGCGGCTGCAATATCATTATAATCACCCACACATAACCACGGAAGACTACTCCGGGCAGCCAGGGATCTCAATAAAAGCCACGAGTCCCTCCTCCTAGTGCTTTCAGGGAAGCCATAGAAGCCTGTGAATCTCCAAGAGCGAACAGAACACCGAATTTCACAATCAATAAAATTTGCAGAATAACTCTGAATGGAAAGTTGTACAGAATTACTCCACAAAATGGAGAGGCCACCCCCATTGCCCAAACTGTCAACAGAAAAGCAAGAATCAAAACGAAACAAAGAACGTAAAGCTTCCATGCGAACACCGTGAACCTTTGTTTCAGAAAGAAAAACAACTGCGGGTCGATGACGAAGAATCAAATCCTTCAATGCCCGAACTGCTCGAGGGTTACCCGCACCTCGGCAGTTCCACACTAAGAGCCTCATGGTCGGTGGTCGACCTTCGGAAGAGAAGGTTCGACCGTTGGATGTAGTGTTGTACCCCCTGCTAAATCCCTTAGTGCAGAAATAAAATGGGTTGGAGTAGTCTGTGGGAAGCGTGGCCGCTTCTTTGGATTAGTGGGTTTAGCCATAGGGTCGTCTTCTGCAGGCCCATTGGACCCGTGAGCCACAGTCTGCCAATTAGTATCCATTTCTCCAGCAGTAGAAGACGTAGTGGCAAAGTGCGGAGCAAAATTCAAATTCCTGCAAAGGAAGGAATTTTGAAAAATTTGGGAGGGCAACACAGCACAATTGCCGCTAACCAATCCCTCGGAGTCTGGAGCACCCAAAACCGTAAGACCCATCGTGTCCGACCTCAACCAAGAACTCGTCGGACGTTGGGTTCGCCGGCCAGCCGCCCGCAAGCTGTCATCCCACATCGGGGTTAACTCTTCGCGCTTGTGATGAAGAAGTAAATCACAAAAAGAGTCAGTATGTCCCAATTTCCCACAGAGAAAACAAAAAACAAAGATCCGTTCATAGGAAAACAGGGCATAAAATGCAGATCCGTCAGGGTCAACAATCTTCTTCTTTCTTCGAAGTGGTTTCGTGGTATCAAGCCGCACTCGAATCCGCATCACATATTCATTAGTAGTATCCTTGCGTATAATAGGGTCATATGCAATGAAAGAGCCAATAAAATCGCCCAATCCTTTGGCAACCAACTCAGTCATATAACCAGACAAAAGCTTTCGAACTACCACCCAAACGTCAGTAAAAATAAGGGGAACATGCATAGGATCCTCACCAGGTTTGATTCGATGAAGGAGTAGCAAATACCGGTTAAACAACCAAGGACCCTGTCCAGATCCACAGCCGCATAAAACCGAAAGAGGATGCGTTTGGCACCCAAATCAGAAATAGAGATGCCGACCCATAAATCAGCTAGAGTCTTCTTCATAGACACAAAATTTATGCGGGTATACGTGAGGAACATACCAACCAAACAAAGATCAAAGGTCGATTGGCAAGGGGCAGAAGAAGGAGGAATAGCCAAGCTGTCTTCTTCCTCATCAGATAGCGTCAGGCAGTGGAGAGCTGTGTCCATGAAGAAAGCCTGGGTAATCGTGCACCTTGTGATGAGGCTAAAATGCGAGAGAATACAACACCAGAACGGAAGTCTGTTGCGGTTGTAACAGGGTAGGGGAAGCTGGGCAAGGCTTCGCAATCCGAGAGAGGCAAGTGGAGAGGTGGGTTCACGGGGAAGACCCTGTGAAGGGTGGATATTACAGCAGCGGACAAACACAATGTCCTTCCTGCAATCCCATTCACAGCAGACCCTAAGACAGCATAAGCACAGACAGCTAGTTTCCGAAAGTTAAGGACATATGCGAGAGGAGCAAGGAGGCTGAGCTAATCTTCGCAAGGCACGAAAGGCAATCGATGAAGGGTGAAGAACCCTAGAAAAAGGGAGAAAATACGATAGAACTCATGCCACTGAGGCATATGAGAGAACCTCTCCAATATTATTTTGTTCAGTTGCTTTTATTGATATTTGTTTAATGGGAGAAGGGAGTCACGGGACCTTACTTTTGATGCTGATGCTGATGTTAGTATTGTATTGATGTTAGTTGGTGATTTGAGTCATAATTATTTATTATTTATTATTTTTGGTTTCCTATTCGTGATTTCTGTAAAATTGTTTAATTGTTAAGGTTAATGCAATTATATTTGAATATAAATAAATAAATAAAATAATTTTATTTTAATCTCTTATATAAATTTACTAATAAATATTAGTAAAATTTTATTAAAACTTTATTAAGATAAATAATTTAATAAGAAAAATTTTATTTATAAAATTTTATGTATTTTAAAATATATTATTAAATAATTCTTAAATTTAAAATATTTTTATTTTAAAAATAAAATTAAAATAATTATAAAATAAAATATATATTATACTATATTGATCATAATAGAATTAGTAATAAATATTAAATAATTACATAATATATATTTATTTGACAGTGAATTAGATTATGATAAAACAAAAACAAAAATAAAAATTAATTTTTATGGATTTTATAAGTTATGAAAACTAGAAGAAAGCAAAATAAAAGTAGAAATAAAAATTCAAACTTACATATTTTTAATTGAATTTGAAAAAAATAAAGGGAAACAAAATAGGCCCTTAATTTTCTTTATTTACATAACTTAATACTTGTGATATTGATACTAATTTATGGTATAGTAGATTTAGTCAAGATCGAATGAATCAATTAATCAAGAAAGTCTCGCTTGTCTTATAATCAACATCCAACGTCATAAAATCTCCAATATAAAATCATGATCATAATAATCAATTTCAAGAAAACATTAAATAATAAAAATAAAAAATATGTACTAACTCTTCATATGCATTAACAACACCGTAACTAAAATTTCAATCACTAAAATGATTATAGAAGAAGCTTAAGTAGAAATTTACTATATTTCATTTCTTGTAGGTTCTCCAAAAGTATAATGGGCATGTTTGAATGTTGGTTGATCAGCTAAAAAATAGCTTATTGACCTTGTCAATCAATTATTGATTCTGTTTGGTCGTTGGCTGATTCAACCTAACCAGCTAATTGTATAGAAGCTGCTTGTAAGTAGCGTTTACGCAACAACTGATTAACCTTCCTATAATGCCTTTCACTCTCTACTCTCTATACGATGTCTTTTTAGTTTGGTCTCACATCTCTGGTCTGTCTCACTCACGCAAGAGGGTGACGGGGGTGACTAATTAAGTCACACCCGTGACTACCATTTAATAAGTCCATGGGGGTGAATAGTCACCCCCGTGACTAGAGTCATGCACGATGGTGCATTCACTTATGTCCTTTGCTTTAGCTTTGATAAATGAAATATTGAACTTTTGAAAGTGGCACAATTTTTTTAAAGTTCAATAATATATATATATATATATATATATATATATATATATATATATATATAACACCTTACTTTCACAAGACACGTACCTGACATCCAGGGTGATATCTGAGTTCGTGTCTGCGAGGGTGGCATGCTAATATGTTCATTAAGATACTTAGTACAATTTTTTTTATATCAAACGCGTATGTGAAAATCAATAATCAAAAATTCGAGACCACTTTTATTCAGAAACATTTTCAATCGCAGCAATACAATTATCAAAATTTCAATAGCCATTTAGGCCTATACTTTTATTTCATAAAACTCAAAATCACAATTATTTATTACACTTTGATCAATATATTTTACAAAACCTTTCCAATTGGAAAGTTATACACAACCAATATATTCAAATACACAAGATACAGTAATTGTGGAAGACTTAATTTGGTACAAAAATAAAGAAATATAATGCACACGCAAACTGATCCCGACCTCTACCTCTTACTTGAATGCAGTAGGTATACTCTCGTTTGCCTAACAGGGTATTCTTCTGAGCCTGAAAAATAATTGTAAATTTTGGGTAAGTTTTGCAAACTCAGTGAGTGACTATCCTCAATGGCTCACTCAATCACAAAATACATACAGATCATGCAATCACTTAATTGACATCATTTCAATCATAATCAAATAACATCACATATCATTTTGATCACTTATTTCACAATTCACATTCAAAATAGTTACACAGTTCATTTTGTTCATTTGAAACATACATATCAATTCTATATGTAATACACGTGGGACTCACTTTCATTTATTACTTTGTTGTGACCGAGTGCCTATAACTATCCCGTATCTATTGTGGATACCAGGCTCATTAATAACTGTCCTGTATCTGTTGGAGATATCGGGCTCATTTTACATAGTGAGCTTTTGTGTAACATCCCATCACCGATGGGAAGGATAAAATGGTAAAAGTTGGCACGGATTGTGAATGGGTTGTATATTTGCATAAATTGGCTTTTATATGGATATGATTGGTAAATTTGGAAAGGCACATGATGGTACATGCACTCGTGACAATTCATGACTTATGTGATTTTAGTGAAAATGAGATTTTTGTATTTAAAAAAATAAAATTGGAATGATTTATATTCTGTGTAAAATCGCGAAGTGGATACCGATGAGATTCCCGGTACTGAAAATGACTGTCCAATGGACACTCCAATTAACGCCATGATTTAGGGATTTTCGTTATTGAATTTTGGAAAGATTTATGAAAGTCAAAGTAGATAAATTGATTGAATTGGAAAATTGACAGGCATAGAAGTGAGTGATTCTGAAAGAATTGAATTGCAATTCAGTCCCTAAGGGTCGGAATTGCTGAACTAAAATAGTAAAATTATAAGATTTTGGTATGGGGGCAATTTGGGCAAGATACCTATGAGTATAAGGCTTAAGGTTAGATGAAGGGCCAAAATGGACTTTGCATAAGTTAGTATTTTATAAAAGGGGAAAATTGGGTTTGAAAATGAGAAAAAAAGAAAAGAAGATGCCGTGGAAGGAGAAGAGGAAGAGAAGAAGAAAAGGAATTTTCGATGAAATCACTAAGAGTTTATGGTTTTGTGAGCTAAATCAAGTAAGTTAAAGCTCCTTTCTTCTTGATTAAATGATTGCTTCATGTGTTAAGTGTTAAAAGTTATGGATTGAGTGTTTTATCTGTATGGTTTTTTGGGGTTTTCGACTTTTGATAGGTTTGGAGTTTTTGTGAATGATAATGGTGTAAAGTGAGTGGGAGATGATGTATTAGTGAAGATAAAGTGTTTAGATAAGTTGTGTTTTGAAAGATGGGAAAAATTGGATTGAATTTGTTGAAAAATATGGTTTCGGAAGGCTTTCGGGTGCTCGCACGTCACGACGTGCTCCGCAACGTGGACGAGTATGCACGCCGCGATGCATACTTGCTTTTTCGCCGCGACGAGTGTTTGGGTTTCGCCTCGGCGAGCTACTGTTCACAGATAATGTGTTTTGAGTTTTTAAGCCATAACTTTTTCTACCGATATCCAATTGAGATAATTTCAGATTTGTTATGCACTAGAGACAAGGGTCTATATGTTGTGAATAAGGAAAGTATTAAATTAGCCTTTTTAAGTTCTCGATTTTTGGATGGAAGCGTAATGTAAAGTGTGGTTTTGACAAAAGATGGTCCGTATCTATTTGGAGTATATCTAGGAATTTCCTAAATCAAGTGAACGATTTTAGTGTCAATTGAGTTCTGAGATTGGGGAAAGACTGTGATGGAAATTGTAGAGATAATGCTGGAATGTCACGAAAGTGCATAGTACACATTGTGAACTCACTACATGTGCATTAATGATTGTTTCTGATTAAATGAGTGTTTGAATGGTGATAGAGGCACAGTTTGAACTTCAGCCACCGACGTTGCCGAGACTTTCAGACGTTAGCACGGAAGTCAGGTGAGTGACCTAGACGATTCTCTAATTATATGTGTGTCATAATTGTGTGATTATGATTATATGGAGAATATTGTGGTTATTGAACACGTAAATAAAGTGACAGAGCTTTTAGCTCAACGAAAGTGACAGAGCTTTTTAGCTCAACGAAAGTGACAGAGTTTTTTAGCTCAACGAAAGTATATTATTTGCAAAAGTGTTACATGCTGTATTTGATTTGGTATATTGATTGAATGTGTTACATGCTGTAATTGATTCTGTATATTGACTGAATGTCTGGCAAAATGCCAATTATTGATCTGAATATGATTATGGGTTATTTCGATTTGTGAAATTATGACAAGTAGTGACATGTTAGATGTTGTATGAAATATTATGGCTGATGACCCGAGTTGCCACCGTCCAGAGCTTTGAGCTCAACGTGTGGAAATGAGTTTTGAGCTCATAAGTGATTAGAGCCTCAGGCTCAATATATTTATGAGCCCTGTATCCACTGTAGGATAAGGGATAGATATTTATGAGCCCTGTATCCACTGTAGAATAAGGGACAGATATTTATGAGCCCTGTATCTACTGTCAGATGAGGGACAGATATTTATGAGCCCTTCAACGGAATAGTATAGGTACCGGACACAGCAATAATAAATGGGCAGTTAGTGGGATGTGTATGTATTAAATAAGGATGTGGATTTTCGTAAAGTGCGAATGTGTAATCCTATGAAAGTGTAGGAAATAAAGTTAAATGTATATGAATTGTGAAATTGTGATCAAATGGGCAGCAATGTGAAAACCCGTTGAGTATTGATATTGTTGCCCAGTTTGAGGGGACCATCGATGATGATCACTCATTGAGTTTGCAAAAACTCACCCTCAATCTACACTTAATTTGCAGGACTCAGAAGAATACCCCGTTAGGTAACGGGCGTATAGAAATCACTAGAGAGAGATAGAAGAGAACGGGATCAGTTGCGTCTGCATTAATAAGAGGACTTCGGGATCATCTTATGGTGTAATTTTTCTGAGGAACCTCGTGGTCAGTGTACTGCCAGTTATGTATTTATAAATGGTTTTCTGCTTAATGTGATATTAGTGATTGTTAGAAAAAAAGAAGAGGTATACTGCGTTTGAATGCGTGATGTAGCCGCCACTCTCGCAGGGCACGAACTTGGATATCACCATCGATGTCGGGTTCGGATCTTACGGGAGTGGGGTGTTACACTTTGGCTCTTAATCACTTTCTGAGCTCAAGGCTCTTTTTGCACATTCTAAGCTTTAAGTTCTTTTTTGGTGGCTACTCTGGTCATAACTGCCTTTATCTTTCATGCATTCATGTAATGGAATGCACCAATCACATATACTCAATCAATCACTTTACATCAATTCATCAATCACATATACTCAATCAGTCACTTTCTTTCAGTTACACATTTCATCGGATCTAAATCCGACATTCAACATTTAAGTTGAGTATCACTTTTTCATTATCATGCACATTCACATTTTTCTTCAAAACTAGGCCCGACATTTAACAATCAAGTTATGTATCACGTATTTCATCAAATTCACATACAAGGAGCACTTCAATATCTCATTCATACCTCACCATCATTGAATCTTCTGTCCGGAAATCAACACAATCAATCAAATTCATATGATCATTCAGTAGTCAATTAATATAAAATTCAAAACAGAACAAACAATGAAATGAGATCATCTAAATCGACTCACAGTATGCTCCAAATTAGCATTTGCTTCCAAGGTCTAGAAACATTTGGATGATGGCGCTCTACATGTTCATTTATATCATGCAAAACATACACTTATCATAATTTTGCACAATTGTATAAGTGTCTATTGATGCACATATATGTATATTAAATATGTACAATGCATGTTCAATGATATTCTAGGGTTTATATCCTTATTACATGTCTCATAACCAATTATCAAGATCTTTGAATCATTCCTTAACACTTAGAACACTCTTGTTACGTTAATAATTCAATCTTACTTTAATTGGGCTCATTTAATATCACTAACAAGCCTAAACATCTCATTGTACAACATTGATAAGTCAATCATTCATAAACAAACATCTATTGGGAAAAATGCCATAACTTTTGCTGTAGATCTTGGATTAATGTTATCTTTAGACGGTTTCGAAGAGGACTTCTAGATCTACAACTTTTTTGAAGACTTTGAAATGAGATTTTGCTAAAACACAAGGCAGTGTAAATTCACACAGGTAGCCCGTGTTTCTTTAGAGTCAGGTACTGTTTTTGCATAAAAAACACACGGGCAGTGTGAATTTACACGGCCTGACTGTGTAACCTTTGGGTTTACTCAATTCTCCTTTTCCAAAACCCCTCCAATGAATCCTACACCCATTCTGACATCAATTCCACTTATAATCTTCCCAAATTCACCATTTCTAATGCAATATCACTTAACTATTTAAACATCAATTAGATTTCATTCACTCTCAATTCTTAACTCATTTGATCATCATGTCAAGTGGATAACTTCTTCAAGTATACCTAATTTCAACCCAACATCATCCATTCACATTTCATATTCCCCACTTGATCATAAACACCCAAAATATAACACATTCTCATACACTCAAAACATAACACAACGTAAACATCCATCCACAAATTTTGTTGCACCCAGTTCCTAATTTCATGTCAAAATTTGAAACTCTTAAAGATATAATTTAAATTAATTGTCTACATATGAAATGTAGTCATATGTCTCTAATTTAATCCAAACTAAGAATCATCTCAATTAAACAACTATAGAGCAAGTTATGGCCAAAAAATAGAAGCATACTCATAGGTCATGTTGCTGCAACATTTTCCAACTCAACTACCAAATTTTGTTTCCAAATCTTACCCTAATACAACTCATACAAAGATCACCTTTTCTACCCCAACACTCTTCATTCTCAACTCCATTTCAAATCCAAAACATTCACAAATTAGTTCATGATCTATATTTGATCATTGACCAAAAACAGAACACATACATTTTCTCATTCATAATTGATTTTCTACACTCATCCTAATACCATTATTGTAGCTTCATGTCTCTAGTTTATTTAGAAACAAGAACCATCTCATTTGGAGCTCTATAGCTTAAGATATCGCTAAAATACTGAAGCATATTCAGAAACATATTCAACTCATACTCTTTTAACTGATCCTCTCACTTTGATTCAATCAATCTTTTTCAAATTAATACCAAAGCCTAGAAACTTTTATGGAGAGGTAAAGGAATATATTAAGGAATATCTTAGAAATCTAACGCTTCAAAAATCGGGTCAATCAGAGGTCGGAAGGAAAAGTTATAAGCAAAAGAATGGAAGAGGGTCGGGTGGCCCTCGCGACCAGGCCGCCCTTGCGACCATATCGCGATCGCTACTAGATCGCCCTCTCGACTAGATCGCGAGGCGACCATGTAGCCCTCGCGACGAGCGTGAGGACGCTGCGACTTTTTTTTTCTCTGACTACCTAACTTCTAAACTCTTTAACTTTTGACTCAGAATTTCAAAATTTGCAAATTTGGTATCAATGAAAAGCTAAAAGGAAGCTTTACAACTTTCATGAGGACTTAAAAACCAATGTGGCTTCTAAGAGAGTCAAAATCCACCTCAAATATGACTGCATGGAAAAAGTCATCCTAAACAGTAACAGAACTTCTAAGCATCATAACTTTCTACTCCATTGTCCAAAAATGTCATACTTTATATCAATGGAAAGATAAAAAAATAAACTACCACCTTAATGAAGACCTTATGAACAATTTCTACCTTTATGAGGGTCAAAATTTCACTCAAATTTCTGTCCCGGAATTTGCCATCCTAGACAGCACCCAAATTTCAAAACTTCACATCTTTCAACTCCCACATCCAAAAATCGCATACTTTATAGCGTTGGAAAGCTATAAAGACAAACTACAACTTTTATGAAGGCAACTTTAGCTAATTCTACCTATATTATTCTAGATTTTCCATGGAAGTCAGAACATAAATCTTATCCTTGTGAAAATTTGAAATTCATCTCAACTGCACTTCCTTAACTAAAGCAACACATTCTTATCCATTCAACTACCAATTGGAATTCATCAAATCATCAACCTCAATTTATTTTACTCTTCATATTTAACCACAACTTATCATTCATAACATTTCTATCTTTCTTTTCCATAGTGCCTCACTTATATATATAACAATAGGTCATTCATTAACTCAAGTGGATAGCCTCATTCCATTATATCTAATTCAACCCACATCATCATACACAATTCATATTCAAAGTTCATTCAACTCAAATGGATTACTTCTTCAAGTGTACTTAATTCCAATTTAATCTCATCCTTAATTAATTCATATTCCAACTCCACCTCATCCATACACAAATTCACATTTCAATTTGGCAATCATCCATACACAAACTCATATTTCATTTACATCATAAATTAAGAGTTTTACAAACATCAATGGCATTTCCAAGCCAAATTACATCATTTCTGTTGGGACCCGATCCGGGGACTGGATCCCAACCGAAAAAGCGGAATGAATCGGAAGCAAAACAAAGACCTATCGAAGTCAAAAGCGAATCGACTTGAAGTGAAAGCAAATATAGCGAAGCGAAATGAATACAGATTGACGGCGGAACGAAAATTGGATCGTAAATCAAACGAAACATAAACAAAGTGGAGACAAAAGCGGAAGCAAAAATAGCGAAACGAATCGAATAAACGAATCGGATACGACTAGTGTAACGAATCAAAAGCAAATCAAATACAGAGACAAGCGCAAACGGATCCGACATCCGATAACATACATTTTAACAATCGAACGCGTTGGAGACCTTAGACTCAAACTGTCCCAAAATTCAGAAAAAAAAGAAGAAGCTCTCTCGCTAGGGCAATATGTCGCCCTAGTGAGGAGGGTCCAAAATTATTAGAAATTTTTATTTTATTTTTTTATTTATTATTATTTAATGATTATTTTTCGATTTTAGGAAATATGACCCCTCTTCAATCTTTCGCTCATATCTTTTCCGTACGACATCCGATTGACTCGGTTTTCGAAGCATTGGATTCCTAAGATAGTGAATTTCATTTTTATAGGAAATTTGTGAATTTATGAGAATTATGATATCAATTTTGATAATTATGGGATTTATGATATTGAATTTGGGTGAATTGGTTTAGGTCAATTATGAAATTTGGGAATTTTCGAAACTGATGATTTAGATAGCTTGAAAAAGTGATGAATTTGGGTTTTCTATAGTTAATTTTGAAGATTATGATTTTTATGATGTTGAATTTGGATGATTATGGCTTAGGTCAATTTTAATTGAAAGAAGGAAAGAAGAATTGATCAAATTGGAGCTTGGAACAAGTTTCTGGTATCGATTCGAGATGGGTAGTATGTTTATTTATTGAATTTTAAGCTAAGCATGGAAATAACGTACTGGAAAATGTGTTAGAATATGAATATACCCGAAATGTTTTGAGCATAACTTTTGATGTAGTGCTCCGAATTGGATGATTCTTGTGGCATTATGAAATTAAGACATAGAGGAACATTTCTCTAGAAGGAAGTTTTAACAAATTCCTTCAAATTGATAGTGCGAATCATATCTGCAAGTAAGCGTGACTTAAAGTAAAGTGCAGGGGCATTTTGGTCAATTGATCTTCATTAAATGACATGGCTTCATTTAAATAGGGAGGCTTTCGTTTTTATCAAAGGGGAGCACGAAATTTTAGCAAAGAAAGAAGAATAAAAAGAGAGAAGAAGGGAGAAGAGTCGGCCATGGAGAAAGATGAGAGAGAAAGCTAAGTTTCGATTTTTCTACTTGATTCTTAGGGATTTTGAGGTTGTACCAAGAGAGAAAAAGATGGAGGAGCACAAGAGCTTCCTTCCAAGCCAAGAAAAGTCGGATTTCAGTGAAGAATGAGGTAAGGTCGAAAATTTGATGTGTGATTTTTGATGAATTTTTGGTTTAGAATTGTGGAAAAGGACATTGGTTTGTGATTTATGAAGTAAATTGTGATGTATATGCTTTAGGTCATTGATTTGACTATGGCTATGATGAATTATAAAATTGTCTATAATTCTAAAGATTGTGGATTTGAGATGGATGATTCCGATATGTAAAGTACTAGATATAAGATTGCGTTTGTTATGTTGGATTCCGGACGGGGAGTCCGATGATACTGGATATTTGTGAGAATATAGAAGTGTATTTTGAACACATTGCAGGTTTGAGTTTATGAAAATGCAGCCGTTATGCTGCCAAATTTTCGATAGGAAAATTAATTTTATGGCAATAAAAGAAAATAAGAACGGATTAAAAGATGAGATTTTGGGATATGTATGTCTGTATGAGTTTTGCGATTTATGCAATTGAGTAAAATGAATAAGAAAAGGAAAAGAAAGAAAGAAAAATTATACCGGATTTTGGGACAGTTTGAGTCTAAGGTCTCCAACGCGTTCGATTGTTAAAATGTATGTTATCGGATGTCGGATCCGTTTGCGCTTGTCTCTGTATTTGATTTGCTTTTGATTCCTTACACTAGTCGTATCTGATTCGTTTCGCTATTTTTGCTTCCGCTTTTGTCTCCACTTTGTTTATGTTTCGTTTGATTTTCGATCCAATTTTCGTTCCGCCGTCAATCTGTATTCATTTCGCTTCGCTATATTTGCTTTCACTTCAAGCCGATTCGCTTTTGACTTCGATAGGTCTTCGTTTTGCTTCCGATTCATTCCGCTTTTTCGGTTAGGATCCAGTTCTCGGATCGGGTCTCAACATAGATGGTATTAGAGCCCAGTAATGGGATCTTAACTGGGCATATAAGATTGGGAAGAGTGTGTAAGGATAAAATTGAATTTGTGGGAATGTGCTAAGTGATCGTTTGATTTCGATGACTTACATGAACATTTTCTCAAATTTTGACTAAATCAAAAGTCAACTCGCAAAGGCCAAAAAGTCAAACTTTTCACAATTTTTCATCTTCTCACACTTTCTCTCTTTATTTCTTGATTTTTAACTTGATTTCAATCAACTCATCCACTTTTGAATATTTCTTATTTTCACTCAAAAATCGGGGTCCAACAATTTCTCAAAATCTCCAAAATACAACAAAAGATACAAAATCTCATAATTCTCAACAATTGTCTAAAGTCTTGTTTTTACATCAATCCAACTTAACAATACAACACATGCATAAACAAACAATTACCTTGACTTTCTTTCATCCGATCTCTTTCTCATTACCAGGAGATGAGAATGAGAGGGGATGAGCTTAATGCTTGTGGGTAACAAGTTTATAACCAAGAAATAAGCAAAAACTATTGAAGTATTTATTTCTATTGTAAAGTTCAAATTGAAATCCATGTCCCATATTTTCAAACTTCACAACTTATCAAAAAATTCATAAACATCATAATTCATGACTTCATTGAAACTTGGCACACATCATGAACACATAACACATCAGAATGGTTTGGGCTGGTCTAAAAACAAAACATACTACACATTTTCGCATAGCGGTCTTGTGTAGCCGTGAACTTAAGGGAGTCCTTGAAAGAGCTTCATGCCACTAGCGAGTAGGCAGGAGAAGCCTTTTGACAAGTGCACTTGACATACTTAAGGGACCTAACGAAACTCACATAACATGCATTTCACAACTTGAGAACGGATAGCCCAATGGCACATTTCAAAAACTTGTTTGTCATGCACATGACACATTTCATAAGCCTTCCCATCAACATTTCACAATTCATCACCCAAAATCTCATACCAATCATATAACCATTACTCAAATTATCCAAAAGCCACAAAAATACAACATTTTTGGAACAGACCCAAGAGTTGACAGAACAGAAGCTGCCAATGGATTGTGCAAAGAAAGGGGTCACATCGAAGATAGTTATAAAATAAACGGTAGGTAAGCCGTCCCTTGCAGTAAGTTAAAAGTTAAGATTATTATACGGCTGAATAGAAATTAGGTGTACATGCTTCCAATATTATTTTGTTCAGTTGCTTTTATTGATATTTGTTTAATGGGAGACGGGACCTTACTTTTGATGCTGATGCTGATGTTAGTTGGTGATTTGAGTCATAATTATTTATTATTTATTATTTTTTGTTTCCTATTCGTGATTTCTCTAAAATTGTTTAGTTGTTAAGGTTAATGTAATTATATTTAAATATAAATAAATAAATTAAATAATTTTATTTTAATCTCTTATATAAATTTACTAATAAATATTAGTAAAATTTTATTAAAACTTTATTAAGAAAAATAATTTAATAAGGAAATTTTATTTATAAAATTATAAAATTTTATGTATTTAAAGATATTTTAAATTTTAAATATATTATTAAATAGTTCTTAAATTTAAATTTTTTATTTTCAAAAATAAATTTTAAATAATTAAAAATAAAATATATTATACTATATTGATTATAATAGAATTAGTAATAAATATTAAATAATTGCATAATATATATTTATTTGACAATAAATTAGATTATGATAAAAAAATAAAAATAATTTTATAGGTTTTATAAATTATGAAAACTAGAAGAAACCAAAATAAAAATAGAAATAAAAATTCAAACTGGCATTTTTTAATTGAATTTGAAAAAAAAACCAAAGTTGAAACAAAATAGGCCCTTAATTTTTCTTTATTTACATCACATAATACTTGTGATACTGATACTAATTTATGGTATAGTAGATTTAGACAAGATCGAATGAATCAATTAATTAAGAAAGTCTGCTTGTCTTATAAACAACATCCAACGTCATAAAATCTCCAATATAAAATCATGATCATAACAATCAATTTCAAGAAAAATATGCAGTCTACGATGGTGGAAATTAACCTTGAATCAAAGGTAACTAAAATCAAAATTAAAATAAGATTTTGTCAAATCTTGGGAGTTAAAAGTAGATCATGTACGGCAAAGATCATACAATAACTTACACTTGTTACTCACTTGACAAGACATGATACGCATCCGTGAACTCACTAATCATGCTCGACATTAGCCTAAAATGCCTGTAGAGTAAATAATTCAACCTTTTCGTATAGATGCTAAACTTAATAGTAACTTTAACTTGGTCCCTGAGGTGCTATTAAGGCATAATGCTAATGCAAGTCTGTATAACATTATCATATAAGGATGACAACGGCTTTCACAAACGTAATATAATAGCTTTCACTATAAGAAAACAACAAAAAATAAAAATAAAAGATCTGTACTAACTCTTCATGTGCATTAACAACATCGTAACTAAGATTTCAATCACTAAAATGATTAAACAACATTGAAGAAGCTTAAGTAGAAATTTACTCTATTTCATTTCTTGTATGTTCTCCAAAAGTATAATAGGCATGTTTGGATGTTGGTAGATCAGCTAAAAAATAATTAATTGATCAAAATTAGCTAATTGACTTTGCCAATCAACTATTGATTCTAGTTAGTTATAGGTTGGTTGGGTTGGCTGATTCAACCCAACAAGTTAAATTTATAGAAGCTGCTTGTAAGTAGCGTTTATGCAACAATTGATTTTGATTAACCTTTCCTATAACGTCTTTCACTCTCTACTCTCTATGCAATGTCTTTCTGGTCTGGTCTCACTTCTTGGGCCTAGCTCACTCACGGACGGGGGTGATGAATTAAGTCACCCCTTTGACTACCATTTAATAAGTCCATAGGGATGATTAAAGTCATGAGTAGTGGTGCATAACTCACTTATGTCATTTGCTTCAACTTTGATAAATGAAATATTGAACTTTTGAAAGTGGCACATTTTTTTAAAAGTTCAATAATATATACCTATGATATTAATATAATATTTTGGATTATTAATTTATATTTTGAGGATTATAAACTTAATTTTATAGAATTAAATATCTAAAATCTAAATTTTTATAAGAATATTCAACGAAATATTAAGATATATAATATTCATATCCTTATAATTTTTTAAAGTTATGTCCTTATAGATCATTTTACATATAAACAACTAATAATAAATAACTAATTTTACCAAACATAACATATCAAATAGTTAATATAATCTGCTGATCAAATCAGTTGATAGAATCAGCTATCAACTAACAGCTAATGCAATCAACTGATTGCCAAACATACCAAATATGTCAGGAGACTATTCATAAAGTAAAAGGTATGAATTACCCCATAACTTTTTCTAAAAAGTATAAGTTAGTCCTTACTGTTATCTATGATATCACATTATACCTTAGCATTTTTAAAATAGTATTGATAGCATCCTAAATCCTTAAAAAGTTAACTTTTTAGTAGTTTCTATATATTGGTCATCAATTTTGTCTATATGATGTCACAATTAGACAATGTGGGCCAACCAAATGTTGATATAATCTTTAAAATATTTTCTTTAAACATTGGTTAAAAGCATGATTTTCACCTTAATATTTTAAAAAAATGTCTAAATAAATCAATATTGTTGTCTGTGTTAACAATTTTACCCCTATTCAAAGTGTAATGAGCAATATTTTAGTAACATTAGGGTGCAAAAACTAATATCGAAAATAATGATAGGGGGTTACTGATATCTTTATGAAACATTAAGGTGTAAATAATAGTTTTGACCCTATTAATAATGGTAGTAACTTCTTTGGAAATTATACGTTATGTAATAATACAATTCTCCCAAGCTTAACATCGTCAATCAATTAGTAAATGACAAGGAGCAACATAAGAAGACCATACAGTGATTTCAATAACCATGTATATCTTCTAAGTTTAAGAAGCTTCAATAAACCAAAATTTGATAAATTATCCAAATTAGTTCAAACAAGATAAATAAAACAATTTCCATGAATCTACTTTATATATTAGTTAGCTAAAAAAATTTAAAGGAGAAAATTCCAAGAATAAATGATTAAGTATCACCTAAAGGTTTATCCTTACTATGTTCCTTGATAATAGGCCTCCAATATGAGTCACAAAATTTTGAAAGAAGGCCTTTATTTTAAAGGTTCTCACCTTGATGCAAATTAACATAAAAAGCTTTTCAACCTTCGCCACTAGTATAGATATACCATTCAATAATTAAATTTAACATGATTGCAAAATGAACGATAAAATCATAATTACAAAAGGTGGTAAGACCTGCAAGCATTTACAATATACTATTACATAATAGTTTAAGGATTTCGCAAGTCTATAAAATCAAGTGATGCATATTCACTTTTCTTATTTCTTATGCCTTTGTTACACCTAATAAAGTTGGAAAATAAGAGGAACTTATAATTGTTTGCCAATATTAGTTATTGTAAAAAGAAATTGAATAGCTCACACAACTTTATCTACATTTTTAAAAATTATTTTGAAATTATACTTTATTATGCAATAAATTGATTGGATGAATGCAAGATAACTAACAAATAGATATATCTTTATCATCAAATCTCTTTGACCTCTTTTATATTCATATTCTCTATATCAATCACAATAAGATCATATAATTGATAAAATTTTTAGAAATATGATAGAAAATTATTAAAATTATAAGGAGAAGATTAACGAGATCTTAGAGTGTAGGATTTACCTTGAATATTTCTAGTACCTAACCAAAATTTAGAACATATTACAATTTTAAATTTTTGGATGAAGTACATTGTGATGAGAAATCACTATCAAAATTCTAGTATTAAAACAAACACAAAATAATTGTGGATACTAGGATAACTAAAAAATCTAATGCAATTTCTTGCATAATAAGATATTATGATCCATTCAACTTCCTCTAAGCTAATGTATCAAAGTGCTCATCAGTTGTGCCCATAATAACAACTTCTAAATAATTATCCAACTCCTTTGTACTATATAAAATCATAATTTTTACCTTTATGAACTTCTTTAAACTAAAACTAAACATTTAAATATCTTACTTGATGAGGATGTACCATTAGAATTTTAAGTTGAAAATAAATTATTGTCATTTATACCCATTCTTAACTAATAAGCATTAAACAAATCATATTATAACTATCTAATGATATCAAAATATACTAAAGCTTAATCATTATATAACAACTAAAATAATATTCAATTACAGCTAGCTTGTAGTTTGGATCCAAAATAATAGCAATTGTCTTAGCATTATCGATCCCATTATAATAATTATCAAATTTTCTCATAATCTTTTTTTCATTGTTTGAATCACTTCATTAGATGAAATGACCTATTGAGATAATGATAACTTTAGCACATATGAGTTAACAAAACAAATGTGAGAAGTTGGATACTTTTACTAGAAAATAACTTAATTACAATGTTAAAACTTTTACCTTCTCATAAATTTCTTTTACTAAGTTTCATTACTCATTTGTCATCAAATAAGTATATTGAGAATATTTTGTCTTAATATGATAAACACATAAGTTTACCTAATTACTAACTCAAGCATTTTGCACGTTGAATTCTACGTAAGGAATGCATAATTATCTTGCAATTTTTAAACTTCTCAACTATTTAGATATTATACTCAAAGTACACTTGATTATTATGAATTAGTTCTATCCCTTATTTGAGTATTTCTAACTTATCTTTCATAATCATATTCAAATGCATATGAAATAAATTCTCATCCATCAGTAAGTTTTTAATCTGCAGCTTATTCTTAATCTTGTCAAACATACTATCATTCTTGCCACAATTATTCAATGTTATTATTGATAACTTTATATCGATGTTCCAATCAATAAAACAATCTACCATTATATTCGTCAACTTTTCATTTGTATGAGTCGCTGAAACATAAATTAACCTATCATTTAAAAACATAATCAAATCACAAATGATAATAAAATTAAAGAACGTTACTTACCTCAGGATGCTACTATATAAAATCCAATAATTTTTAGTAATATGTTGTCACGTTCGTATTACTTCTTTTGATTTTTAGTTATCCCTATGTTTGATGTGATCGTAACTCATCAGTGATTAATTGACAACATCTTCAATGTTGACCTCTTTTGTATATGATAAATATTAAAGATGCCTTTAATAATATTCTTAGTTGACATCTTAAATGTCAACTAAAGTGATATAATAAACATCCTTAATTCTATATGCTCCATATTGAGAGTATATATTCATTCCTTATAATTGCATTTGCAAGCAAATCCTTGGATTTTTTAGGATCATAGATTTTGGCAATCATTTTATTTTTTTCTTTCAATATAGCAGGCATAAAACATATTTGTCCCTCTAAATTTTTTTTTCACAAGAGAGCGGACTTAGCTTCTGAGACAACTTAGAAGAGATCTAGTACTAATTTTGGATAGAAGAAATGGTTCAAAGGTCGGTCAGCTGAGATTGAAGGATTTAAATAGAATTTTTGTATAGTTCCTCATTTATGTAGCATGTAGCATATTTTTTGTAATAGAGCTGTAGACTCTGATAGCTCTTCGATATTGTACACAAGGACGGAGTATGTAATGCTACAATGTATATTCAGTTTTATGAAATTGAAATGAGGAATTGGGTTTTTTAATATTGTGATATTTATGTTTTAATGATGATGTCATAAGAAGTGACGTGATTACTCTAACATGTCACCCTTGTAGGGTACATACTCGGGTATTCCTCCAGAATGTCGGGTATGTGTCTTATAAGAGTGGGATGTTGCAACCATAGATCAAAATTTTACCTGCATCGGGGTTAAATAACTTACTGCTCTTTTAATTCTTATTTTATTAGGATGTGCAATCCTATTGAAAAGGGAATTTTGTTTCACTATAAAGGAGAAATTGATTGACATAATTCAATTCAATACGTTGGTGATAGTAAATTACTAGTTGAAGGTATTAACTTAGAAAAATTATATTGGTTTAGTATTGTGGGGACTACTAGGTGTAATTAGCATGATATATTGGATAAAGTGTATTATAGGTAGCCAAATAAACGTGAAGAAGGTGGGTTGATTAAGAATGTAGATGAATAAAAAGAAGTGATTTGATTTATATTTTTTAAAACTATATAAGAGTGGAGGTCTGTATTGAAGCTAAGTATAATGAAAAGAAAACATTAAAAGTAGACAATGTGGATGATGATGATAATATAGATCCAACAAATGCTGAAGAAGAAGATAATTATTAAACAGAGGATGAACTGCTTATCTTAGGAGTAAGTCATATAGATGATAAAACAAACATTAAAGAAAAAATTGTTTTATTAAATGACAATAATGATAGTGGTATGCCTATTGAAGATATGCATATTGAGCATGAAGTTTTGAATAATGTACATAATGGTGAGCCTAATGGTGTTAATATTGTGTATGATGGTGTGAATATTGAGCATGATATGCCTAATGCTTCTGCTGATGATGTGCTTAACGCTTCTATTAATTAATGTGTCTAATGCTTCTGCTGATCATAACGTGCCTAATGCTTTTACTACTGATAATGTGCCTAATAAGGATGTGCATAATGCTTTTACTAAAAATGATGATAACGATAGTGATTTTGTAACGCCCCAAATTTGGGGTTAGAATATTAACGAAATTTAGTACGAATTATGCTTGTTCTTTGCATATGGAATATTTGCTTAATTGTGCATAAATATTTTGGCATGCATTCATGACATTTTTCGGGTAAATTGGTTTAATGAGATTTTTGATTTATTCGGACTGTATTATTATAATTTTTGGCAATTTTTGTATACTTTAAATATTTTTAGAACTTGTTGGTGAATTAATTATGATGTGAAAATTTACGTGGAGAGTCATTTTATTATTTCATAATTTTGGTGAATTTAGAAATTTTAAAAATAAAATAAAAATAAAATAAAAATTAGGATATTATGGACCAATGATAGAGTGACACATGGCACTAATAGGCAGCTAACAAATGGTGAGTTAGTTGTGACAAATAGATTGAAATGGTGAAGACACGTGAAGGACACGTTAAGGACATGCAAGTTTATACCGTAGTCTAATATTCAGTGTTAGGATTTGCGTTTGTCACTTATGTTCTTCACCGTTCTTCTTCTCCACTGATGCTCTGTACATTGGGTATCTTTGTTATTGCTGGAAATACAAGCTGAAACAAGTAAGTTACATGGATGTCTTAATGTTTTAATAAATGCATGCGTGAATGATGATGTTTTCTTGCTTGTGGATGGAATGCATGCATTAGTGACTATAGTTTCTGTTTTGGTTTGTGGGTTGTTACTGTTTATGAGAACAAAATTTACAGTAGAGAGAGAGTGGAGGAGTGTAAAATTATGGGAAAATGATGATCTTAAACTCTGTTTTATACTATACATGCGGTACATGCGTGAATATGGGGTTATTTTCTTGTTCATGGACGAATTTGTGTTGTGTAAACGGTAATGAGTTTGGAATGAGCAGGAAGTGTCTCAGGATTGTGATTTTTTTATATTTAAATGAAGATTGGTGAATAATGATAATAACAGAAAATGGTTGCTGGTCCACGGTGATGCTCTGTTCTTTTCCCATTGATATACATGAATGTTTTTGGAAAGTTTGAATGAACTAAAATGTGTTGGATGGTAAGGAATGAGAATTTGGTAAGGTCTTAATATATAATGGTGTTGAATGAAGTGAAAGTGAAGAGGAAAGTCAAAGAAATGCATAGATGAAGATGAAAGAAAGGTGAAAAAAATACCGTAGTGTGAGAAAGTGAAAATGAGGATTTGAATTTATGATGTTGAAGTTTAGAATTATTTCTGAATTGTTTGTAAGTTTCAATGAGTATAAACAAGTATAATAGATGTTTAGAAGTGATTAAGTTGGAAAAACCAAGAAAAAAGGGATAAAAATATGAATTTGGAAAGTATACCGTAGAGAGAGAGAGAGGAAGTTGGAATGTTAGTTTTGTGATCTTGGGAGTATAAAGTTGTTTATGATGATTCCGATAGGTTAGAAATGCTAAATAGGTTAGTTTTAAAGTGATGAAGTTAAAGAAAAATGGAAGAAAATTTTGTTGTTTCGTATGGTTTGGTGAAGAAGACGATGAACAGTGGTATAAGTCGACTTGTTGTGGTGTATAAGTCGACTTGTTGTGGTGTATAAGTCGACTTAGATCAACGTTTTGCATGAATAAGTCGAGTTATGCAAGTGTAAGTCGACTTGTGGTATTATGTAAGTCGACTTGTGTAAGTATAAGTCGACTTGTGTGTGATAAACTTCAATCTTTGAAATCCCAATCCGCAATCTTCACTCTTTTGACCATATCTTTGTCATCCGACCTCCGAATGACCTGATTCTCGAAGCGTTGGATTCGTAAGAAAATTTTCTACCTCTCTATGTGAAATTTGTAAATTTTTAGATTTAATTAACAATCAAGGATTTAATAATTTAAGTTGTGAATTACGGAATAAAGTTAAGAATTTAGGGTTTGGTCCCGAAATTTGTCATGAACATGCATCCTACATATCCATCATACATTGGTGAATTTTTAACCATGCACAATAGTGATTTGTATCTGTGTTCCCTATTATAGAGGAACGACCACTGTCGGATATTGCCGGGACTTCGAGACAATAAGCGAAGAGGCGGTTTTGGTAAATGTCTGGTCGATAATTTGAGACGTAATATTGGTAGAAAATTTTAGTAAGTACTTTAGATAAGTAATTTGTTTTATGATAAATTTTGTGAGTGCTATTTGCCTGCACATGAAATGTCTGAAATGACCTTGTTCTATTTTAAAACTGTTAAGTCCTAGTTGTGGGTAAATAGGCATGCCTAGAAGGGTCTACAGCTGCTCCTGTTATTTGACACTTTGGTGTCTCCTGATATTGAAACATATGTCTCTCCTGCTGATGCTAATTATGGTATCTCCTGTATAAGTCCCGTTACCCACTTCTGTTCATGGATTTATAGTTTGATTTGTTTTGTATTTTGATATCTATTTGATTCTGACATAAACTAAATTATATTCTGATTCTGAAGGATCTCCTGTGTTCTGCCGTTTTGTTTAGTATAATCTGTTTAGTATAAAAATCTGTTCTGAAATGCATTCTTTCTGTTTACTGAAATCAATTAATATAAATTAGTTATTACTCACTAAGCTATATGCTTAGCACGGTGGATTTGCCCCGTGTAGGTTCAGAGCGAAGATATTAAGGACTGGGACAAGTCATCTGCAGTGGCCAAAAGAGTTTGGGTTTTGTGTTGCGCGAAAATGTATTTTGTTTGGTTTGTTTGGGCCTGTAAATATTCTTTCGATTTGTTTATGAAATTATGAGATGTATTATATGTGTGTTATGTTTAGTTTAGTTTTTAAAAATGCATGCGTGAAACGTTTTGATTTGTTTGTCCTGTCTTGGGTGGCATCCATGTATCCTCCCAGGGAGTATTTAGGTGTTACAGATTTGGTGATTGATTTGGAATGTGAAAGTGAAAGAAACGATAATAATTAGCTTCAAGCTAGAAAATCAAAATATATAGAGAGTTTATGAAAAGAAATAAAGAGGTTGTGAATAATGATGTTAAAAATCATGAAAATTAAAATAGGCATGAAGATGAATAGGAGGATTATGTTTCTGAAAAAGATAACAAGTATATTAAAAGTGATGACCCGAGTCAATATTATACAAGTTCAAATGAAGATGCTGATAGTGCATGGAGAATAAGTAAATGTAAAAACCTATATTATGATCTAACATTTAATATTCCTGCTTATGATATAGGTTTGAAGTTTAAAGAAGTAAAAGAATTCAAGGAGGCTGTGATTAAATATGCAAAGAGTTAGGGTCTGAAATACATAAAAGTGAGAGTGATATCTACATCACAATGCTCTTTATTACTTTTTACAAGTTTGGAGAGAAATGACAACAACTACAACCAAATATCAAAGTTGTTTAGTTAAAGGCTCTATTGAGGAAGGAGTGAAAGGTGAATGTGAGGTTTAAAACTTGTAAGAGAGCAAAAGCAAATGTCATCAAAATGAAGCATGGGTGTCATATGGAGGAATTTACTTAACTCTTAGGGTGTGGAGATGAGGTGAAGATCAAAAACCCAAGTACGATATGGGAAATCAAAACAAGCACTAATTATGAAGGTAAAAGGATCTTTGCAAGGTGTTATGCTTGTTTCAGTGCTTGTAAAATTGGTTGAATTGAAGTTTGTAGACCAATAATAGAACTAGATGAATGTTTCTTGAAGGGAATATGTAAAGGACAGTTGTCGGCTACTATTGGAAAGGATGAAAACAATCAAATGTTTCCTATTGTTTAAGATGTGGTTGACATTGAGTGTACCTAAACATGGAAGTCGTTTCTAGAGCTTCTTGTTTACAACTTAGAGATGGTAATGGATTCATATTCATATATGATATGCAAAAGGTATGTCTATATTAAATTAAATATATATGTTTATACATATATATATATATATAATTAATAAAAACTTTATTTTTATTTGTTTACATTAATATTCAGGGTCTTCTACATGCAATAAAAACAAATTTATTAAATGTTGAGCATAAAATGTGTGTAAGGCAAATTTATACTAACTGGAGACTGAGATAGAATAGAGATGATCTAAAGTTTCAATTTTGGAGGACAACTAGGGCAATATGTGTTCCTGATTCTAATGATCAATTGCATATGCTAAATGATTTAGGACCAAGTTGCATTGAAGCTCTGTTAGATTATCCTAAGAAGAGATGATATAAGGCATGTTTTAGTGTTAATTATAAGTGTGGTTATGTGGATAATAATATTAGTGAGACCTTTAACGTTTAGATATTAAAGGCTAGGGTGAAACTTATAGTTAGCATATTAGAGCATATCAGGAAGATATTCATGAAGAGGATGCATACAAAAAGGAATTTTGGGGAGAAATGTGATAGAAACATATTGTTAAGAGTTTAGGCTGTGTTAGAGGAGAATAAGAAAGTGAGCTTTACTTGTTTTATTGATTGGAGTTGAGTTGATGGATACAAAGTTGAGCATAGATTATACAAGTTTTGTATGAGAATTAGTAGTCGTACTTATACTTGTAGATATTGGAATTTGACAGGGATTCCATGCCCTCATGTTATGGCTACCATTTTCTATAACCACTAAATTCCTAATGATTACATTAATAAATGGTATAGCAAAGAGAGCTACTTGCAAGTATATAAGTACTTCCTCGAGCCACTTGATGGACAAAGATTTTCGCTCCTATGTGAAGTTATTGAGCCATGTACAATAGGAGAATGCCTATTTGACGTAAAAAGAATAGGAAGAAAGGGAAATTTGAGCAACCTAAAATAGGAAAAGCAACTGGACATGAAAGAATAATTAATTGCACCAAATGTGGACGAAAAGGGTATAACCAAAGATCATGCAAAAGTCCTATGAATGTAAGAAATTTCTTATTAATTATGGAACTTCTTAACCATTTTGTCACCAATCAATGTTTGAAAAATGTATAGGTACTAGGATCATATGGTATTAAGGTAAGGAGAAAACAAGGAATCCATTTTACAAATTAAGTTTGTACTGCATCAACAAATGTTATACATATTGAAGAAACCCATAAAGATCAAGAAAGCATACAAACAATGATTATAGGAAGAGGAAGAGGTGAATTGAGAGGAAGAGGTAGAGGTAGGACTAGCTGCAGAGACAGAGGGAGAATGATGAGTGGATATCGAGTACACTTAACAAGTCAACTGGTTCAATTGAGTACAATATAGGTTAACTAAAATTCAAAATATGTTATTTAATTTTTTAAAATAACATTGTTTAGTTTCATGTTTAAACAACATGGAGATAACATTCAAATCATGAGGCCAGACAACTCACAAAGATCCATTACTTCATATTATAATACGCAAACTGAAATTAGCTTTCAACCAAGAGGATTGTAATGGAATGGTTGGAATAACATCACTTCATCTTCGTTATGCAATGAGATTGATACAAAGAAAAGAAACCTTGTAAATTTAACTAAAATTTTGAACTTTTAGTGAGTTACTCTTTTTGAACTTGCTCCATTTCGGACCTTTTTGAAAATTGAAGTTGTAACAACCTTAAAATTGCTTGGAATTTGAAGTTGGAATTTGAAGTTATGAAATTGCTTCTTATTGTGACATATTGGAAGTTGGTGAAATGGAAGTTAGTTAAATAACTATTAGAGTTGTTATTATGATACCTATGCCATTTGGGAGTTGGTTAAGTTTTGAAATTGAAATTTTGGAGTTATCGTGGATATCATTTGAAGTAAATCACACGTTAATATATTGAGTAATAAAATGACCAAGATACACAAGAGGGGGGGTTGAATTGTGATAAACTTTTTCAATCCCTTTAATAACAATTGCTTGTTCTTTCAAAAAAACTTATCGTAAATCAATTCTTAACTAGTTTGAAAAACTTTGTTAATAATGAAAACTATGATTTAAGAAAAGTAAGAGTTAGAGAGAAACACGACAATTTTATCTGGTTCACCCCAAACCGTGGGCTACGTCCGATCCTCGATATTCTTCGAGATTTTCACTATCTCAAACTGATTACAAGTATTCTTTAGAGTGAGCCTCTTGAGTCTCTTAAAAGCAAGTATTCTTTTACTCTTAGCCTCTTCAGTTATCTCGTAGCACTTTTTCAAAATGAAAAGCGATAAAGAGCTTTTACAAAAGAGTTGCTCTTCACAATATACACTCGAAAATAGTTCGCAATTTTCTCTCAGATAGACAGATATTGAATACAGAGTTTCATTCACTTTTTCAAAAGTTATTTCTTCTTCAATCTCGACTCTTATTTATAGTGAACTTCAACTGTTTCTTGTCTATCGCTTCTTGAATCTTTAAAAAGCGGTTATTCGGTTTAGCTCAATGAAGTCTTAAGCGATGTTTCTTTCTTAGTCTTATTTTCAAATAAATCGCTTTTGTCTTCGTAAAGCTTAAATCTCGCTTTTGTATAAATGCCTTTTGTATCGCCTCGCTTTTCTTCCGCCTCGCTTTTCTTCCGTCATTTTTCTTCCGTGCCTTTTACTTTTATGCCTTTTGTATTATACGCTTTTCTTAGTCTGTTTTTCTTCCAAATCGCTTTTACTTTTGTATATTTCTCTTTGTTTATTATCAAAACTATTTAATACGTGAAGTCTAGTTTGACTTAACATTCTCCCCCTTTTTGATAATAACAAATACTTGTGAATTTAGAGAAATATGAAACGTATCATATACTTGTGAATTATACAGAAGTATTGAGATAATAAAAAATTATCTTCATCTGGACTTCATCCTTCCATTATCTGGACTTCATCCTTCCAGCTGATTTCTTCCTTCTCCCTTCTCTCTTCCTTCTCCCTTCTCCCCCTATTTGTTATTGATCAAAAAATTATTTTCCAATCTGCTTCACCAACTTTTTTAGCATCTTCTTAATCTTCTTCATATCTTTATCAAGCTTCTGAACATGCTTCTTTAGAGTTGATGTTTCATCTGCGATCGAGAGTCTTGTCTTAACAACTTGCTTTTCAACGATAGCCACTGTTGTTGTATAAGCTTCCTTGTTAAAGACATTTGGTTCAATGATTTGCAGAAAAGGAGGAGGAACAAATACAGCTTGTTCATTGATATCAAGATCATAGGGATCTCTTATTCGTTGATAAGTGCATCCAAACCATGGCATAGCTTCTGCAATTGAAGTGATCTCCTACAGAGGTCGATTTCGCAGAATGTTCTGTATTATAGTAAAACAACATTCTGAGTTGCCAATCAAAACAGAACAATACTGACCCATTCTGATATTGCCTCCCTGTGGATCATCTGTTGTGGCCTTAGTTAGACTTGATCCTGGATCTTGATATACGCAGATGGACTTACCACTCCTTTTCTCCTTACATGCTTCATCAATCAATTTCTTCGCCTCTTCAATCGATCGAAGACATGTCATCCAATACTGGCTCAGGTTGAACTTTCAGCTTTAGCTTCTCATAATTGAGTTCAACAAAATTTGGTGGTTGAAGATCAGGTACCACCTTGATTATTGTACTGCTCAGTATAGGATAAGAAGTGATACGCTCTCCAAATGGCTCTGGTGGATATGGTTCTCTCCCAACTCTCTTCAGTTGATCATAGAAATTTTTGTAACCCCTATCCAACAGATGAGAAATGGCATTATCATATTCTACAGATTTGAAGAATGCTTTGACAAATCTCTTGGGTTTGTCTCTGATGATGACTGACTTGGTCTCCTTCTCCTCTCTTACAACCAATCTATGTTCCCATCTTTCTCTTTGAAAAGTTAAATACTTGGATGGAACATTAGTCATCACACTTACAACTTTTGAAGTAGCCTTCTGTCCCAAAACATGTGTAGCAACTTGTTTATGGACAAGTGTGGACTGAAAAGTAGTAGGAACTATTTCTTCAAAAATTGGATTATTAAGAATTTTGTGAGAATCCTTAATATTACCCTTAACAGCTTCCATATTAACTTCAGCAGCATCAACAGCACTAACAGCACATGCAGCAGATTTTTTAGAAATGTCAACAACAGTTTCTTCTAGCCTTGTCTTCTTAGCCTTTGCCTCTGTTGTTGGATTTTCTTCCTTTCTTGCACTTATTTTCTTTAACCTTGGTGACCTCTTGGATTGAACTTTCTTCTTCTCAGGTTCTTCTACTTTCCTTTTTCCTTCATTTCCTTGAGATTGTGTTTCGAAACTTTCTCGAGGATTGATGATGATGATTTTGTAGCTTTTGATCTCATCGTTCATAATGCTTTGGTTTGCTTGAATCTCTGGAAGGATGGCTTCTTTACATTGCATAGTTTCCTTTGTGGGTGACGTTCTTGCTTGATTATGAATGTCACTCACCAAAGGTTCCCCTTTCCGCTTTAAGTCACCTGATTCAAAAAATCGAACAGATCTTGACTTCGACTCCTGAGAGTGTGATCTTCTCTCCTTCGTCGAGGATTTCTTCGGTTTAGGCTCCCCTCGGTTGTTGCTTTCCTTGATTCTTCGCTCCTTGTTTGTCGATAATCTCGGACCCATTTTGCAATCGATGTAGAATCTATATAGCTTCTTATGATACCTTCCGTCGACTCCCAACCCAATCGATTCACGATTCTTTAAACATCCTTGTCAACAACATCCCATACGGGAGAGTGTTTGTATCCTTTATTGATTTAACCATATATTGATAAATCAAAAATCGTAAATCTATTGGTTGGTGATTCAGGAGATGAAGGATACATTATTCATCCAAAGTAGTGACTTGATGTCTTGAACCTATCCTAGGTAACACACAGTCACACAAAACATCAAACAAAACCCTTGCCTTTGGTACAAGCCAAGAAGCTCTTCTTTCAGTTGGGTTGTTCTGACCATAAAGTTGACGAGTAACTTCATCTTCGTTCAACTTTAGCTTAGTCATCCATTTCACCATGTTAGAAGGTTGAACTCCACTACTCGGACATTCAGTGACTCTTTCCAGTAACTCCTTGGTTACTATCACAGGGAGTGTTTCTACATACGATACGATTGTATTATCCACGGTTTTAGTATGTTTCCAGAACTCATAAACTTCATTGAGATAAACTTGCTCTCGTATTTGAAAGAAGTTTCTCCATCCTGCCGCTATTATCTCCGGCTCTATATCCATTTGTTCCCTTCTTAGATCTTCAAAGTTTACCAATCTTCCCCAGTTTGCTCCTGGATCAACTCGCAAAATGGGCTTAACATTCATCTTGTTGATTCTGAGTGAATAGGAACTCGCTTGAAGAATTTTCAGAGAGATTTCAGAGAACTAGCAATTTCTGAATTTGTTAAAGATCCTAAACGTCAGTTTTAGGGATTTTATAGCAAATTCTAGAACGATTGTACTTCTCGATGATCTGACAGCCTTTTTTCCTCTAAAATTTTTCTTTGTGAAAGAAGTTTTAAGTCTGAAACCGTCAACGCCGTTTAACTCCACCGTTTCATTGTTTTTCTTTTTGAAACATCAGATGATCAATCTGTTAACTCTGCCGTCTTTCTGTCTTTGTCTTTAAAAAATCAGATGAATGATCCGTTAACTCCTCCGTCTATCTGTTTCTTCTTTGCGAAAAAACCAGATGATTGGTCCGTTAACTCCTCCGTCTATCTGTTTCTTCTTTGCGAAAAACCAGATGATTGGTCCGTTAACTCCTCCGTCTATCAGTTTCTTCTTTGCGAAAAACCAGATGATTGGTCCGTTAACATCACCATATTGAGGTTGCGTCTGATTTCTTTAAAGCGATCTTCACTTAGTGGTTTTGTGAAGATATCGCCATCGGAATTTCGTTTCCACGAATTGTAGGTGACAACTTTCTTACGAGCGTAATCTCTTAAGAAATGATGTCTAACTTCAATGTGCTTCACCCTTGAATGTTGAATTGGATTCTTTGACAAGTCGATAAGCTGGTGTTGTCGCGATATATTGGAATCTCTTCCTCTTGTATTGAGTAGTCCTCCAATTGATACTTGATCCTGATGAATTGTGAACAACAACTTACGACGGACATATATTCACCTGCGGTTGATAATGCAATCGAGCTTTGTCTCTTGCTTGACCATGACACGTGTTTAGTCCAAGGTAGTGACAACCACCACTCGTGCTCTTCCTTTCAATCCTATCACCGGCATAGTCCGCATCGCAATATCCATTCAACCTGAAATCTTTACCTTTCTCATACATTAAGCAAAGATCGGTAGTACTGCGAGATATCTCAAAATTCGTTTCTGACTATGTAATGAGATTCTCTAGGATCGGCTGAAACCTTGCACACAAGTATACACTTGAATAGAATGTCGGTCTACTTGCGTAAGATAAAGCAAAGAACCAATCATCCTCTAAATAGGGTTTGATCCACCTTCTTACCACTTTCGTCTTTCGACAACAAGTTTGAAGGATGCATCGGTGTAGACATACTTTTAACACCGCACATATCAAATTTAGACAACAATTCTTTGACATATTTTTGTTGATGGATAAAATCTTATCCTTAGTTTGCTTTACTTGCAATCCAAGAAAGAATTTTAACTCACCCATCATGCTCATCTCAAATTCATTTTCATCATATTTTCAAAGCTTATGCATAACTTTTTGAGGTGGCACCAAAATAATATCATCAACATAAATTTGCACAATAATAAAATCATTATATAAGTTCTTCCTAAAAGAGTTTTGTCAACTTTACCTCTAGTAAATCCATTTTCAATAAGAAATGAGCTCAGACGATCATACCATGCTCTAGGAGCCTGTTTGATCCATATAAGGCTTTATGAAGTCGTAGACATGATCTGGATACTTTATATCCTCAAATCCAGGAGGTTGCTTGACATAGACTTCTTCATCTATAAAGCCATTCAGAAATGCACTTTTACATCCATCTGAAAAAGCTTTATGTCATGGCAAACAAAGATATGCAAGCAGTATCCTTATTGCTTCAAGTCTTGCTCATTGGAGCATATGTCTCGGTATAGTCTATTCCTTCCTGCTGATTATAGCCTTGTGCTACTAATCTTGCCTTATTGCGACTTACTTTTCTGATTCATCTAGCTTATTCTTGAATATCCATCTAGTACCAATAATGGATTTCTTTTCGGGTTTAGGAACTAAGGACCGGACTTTATTCCTCTTGAATTGATTCAACTCCTCTTGCATAGCTAATATCCATGCTTCATCTTTAGAGCTTCATCAATCTTTTGGGTTCTACTTGAGATATAAATGCCACGTTGGCTTCTCTTACGAACTTGGACCTTGTTCTTACACCTTCCGAGGTTTCTCCGATAATTGACTCTTTAGGATGAGAGCTTTTGTATCTCCAATCTTTCTTTAACTCAAAATTCTTAGAGATATATGTCTTTTCATCATGAAGTGTTCTGATGAAGATACTTCCTTACAACTGCGTCAAGGGCACCGTAATGTGATCATCATCTTGATTCCTCTTCCTTATTGGGTTGAGAGCTATCATCGAACTTAACGTGAATAGTTTCTTCAACAGTCTTTGAGGTGAGGTTGAAGACTCTAAATGCCTTTGAAGTGAGAGAATAGCCTAGAAAAATTCTGAAAGTGTCTTCGCATCAAATTTGTCCGAGCTTCCTTTGTGTTCGAAAAGTGCACTTGCGACCAAAAGGATGGAAATAAAAATGTTTGGTCTCCTTCCATTCCACAACTCATAGGGAGTTTTCTTGACATTGGTCGCAGAAGACTCTATTCGAATGTAGCATCTTTGATTGACCGCTACGCTTGAAGTATTTAGGAAGATTCATCTCGCATGACATTGTTCTTGCCATCTCTTGAATCGTCCTATTCTTCCTCTCAACAACTCCATTCTGCTGTGGAGTCCTTGGGGCGAAGAAGTTATGAAAATTCCTTTTCTTCTTGAGAATACTCGAACTTCTCATTTTCAAATTCTCCTCCATGATCACTCCTTATGCTTGCTATAGACATTCCTCTTTCATTTTGTAATCTCATGGAAAGGTTTCTAAAACACTTGAAAGACTCATCTTTATGTGATAGAAAAAGTATCCAACAAAACCTTGTAAAATTATCAACAATCACAAGTCCATACTTCTTTCCACCAAGACTTATTGTTCTTGTTGGACCAAATAAGTCCATATGTAACAACTCAAGTGGTCTAGAAGAAGTTATGAAATGTTTTGAAGAGAAAGAGGTTTTAACTTGTTTCCTTTCGACAACTTTCACAAAAGAAATCTTTGTCAAAAGCAATTTGTGGCAAACCTTTTACCAAATCATGTTTCAAAGTTTTGAAATATGTTTAAAACCGACATGACCTAGTTTTTTATGCGGATCGGTCTTTCATCTTGAATAACTCGATCTTGATGCACCAAAATACTTATCTTGGACTCCTTCACTTGATTTGTTCCTTCATGTGCAATTGATAATGTATCCCACATTTCTTTGGCGATATCGCATCCATGCACTTTGTCATACTCGCTTCGCTTTCAATGCACAACTCAAGAAAAATTTCGCTTTGGAGTTTAGTTGAAATCTTACTTTCGCTTTCATTGTCCATCTTTCTCGTGGAATTGGATTTTATCATCATCTTCGGTGTGTAAGGTCCATTCTCGATGATGTCCCAAAGGTCAATGTGAGTAGACTCGATAAACAATCTCATCCGATCCTTCCAATAGTGGTAGTCTTCACCATTGAACTTTGGAGGTCCGGTGACCGAGGCTCCTACGCAATATCGTGTGTGATTCCACCATTTTCTTTAGTTCACACTTTATTAGAGTGATTCTTGAACACCTCGCTCTGATACCAATTGAAGTAAATCACACGTTAATATATTGAGTAATAAAATGACCAAGATACACAAGAAGGGGGGGTTGAATTGTGATAAACTTTTCAATCCCTTTAATAACAATTGCTTGTTCTTTCGAGAAAAACTTATCGTAAATCAATTCTTAACTAGTTTGAAAACTTTGTTAATAATGAAAACTATGATTTAAGAAAAGTAAGAGTTAGAGAGAAACACGACAATTTTATCCTGGTTCACCCCAAACCGTGGGCTACGTCCAGTCCTCAGATATTCTTCTGAGATTTTCACTATCTCCAAACTGATTACAAGTATTCTTTAGACTGAGCCTCTTCAGGTCTCTTAACAGCAAGTATTCTTTTACTCTTAGCCTCTTCAGGCTATCTGTAGCACTTTTTCAAAAATGAAAAACTGATAAAGAGCTTTTACAAAAGAGTTGCTCTTCACAATATACACTCGAAAATAGTTCGCAATTTTCTCTCAGATAGGCGGATATTGAATACACGAGTTTCATTCACTTTTTCCAAAGTTATTTCTTCTTCAATCTCGACTCTTATTTATAGTCGGAACTTCAAGCTGTTTCTTGTCTATCGCGCTTGAATCTTTAAAGAAGCGGTTATTCAGTTTAGCTCATGAAGTCTTAAGCGATGTTTCTTTCTTCCGTCTTATTTTGAATAAATCGCTTTTGTCTTCGTAAAGCTTCCGCCCGCTTTTGTATCGTTTGCTTTTGTATATCGCTTTTCTTCCGCCTCGCTTTTCTTCCGTCTGCTTTTCTTCAAATGCCTTTTACTTTTATGCCTTTTGTATAAATGCGCTTTTCTTAATCGCTTTTCTTCCGTCATTTTTCTTAAATGCTTTTACTTTTGTATATTTCTCTTTGTTTATTATCAAAACTATTTAATACGTGAAGTCGGTTTGACTTAACATCATTTTCTTTTGATTTACCAATAATTGTATACAAGATAAACTACAAATAACATTATAAAACTAATAATATATTTTTCTTTATAAGTACAATAAATTCTTAACCCAACAAAACAGTCTAACAAATTACCATAGCACAATCTTAAATTTTATGAAGTTCATATTCTTCAAATTTTCAATAATTATAGTTATAAAATAGCTATAAACATTATAGCATATACTCTAGAATTATATATCACCATCTACAATCTTCTTGTCTTAGATATTGTATATTTTAGTGCGACTTTCACTTTTTCAATTCACCTTGTAGCTCATGCATATTATCCCTGTACATATCATCTTTCAACTTCTAGTTCTCAACCTTGAACCTTTTATTCTCAAATCTCAATTTATTTATAATATATTTTGCCTTTTCATCGAAATCTTCTTCCAACCATCTGAAAAAATTACATCCCCCTTCCTACAATAATGTTGATTATCAATAACATTTATCTTACTAAACACCAATATATTGATTATTAATAAAGAAAATAATTCATAGTTAGGGCATCCATAAAATCTTCTTTCAAGATTGTCATTGGTCTAAGAAGTAACTAAACGACTTCAACTTAATTCCACATCAATAAAAAGCCTCCTCACCGTATTAATTTTCACTACAACCCCTTCCATTGGAGTTTGAAGATTCACCATCCATTATAATCAACACAATTCTATACAAATTTAAAATGAAAACAAGGGTCAGAATGTTAATAACTCAATATAACTTAATGTAACAAAAATACCAACATGAAATGTACTAATAGTCTATAACTTAAATTAAGTTTGGTTTTATAAGTTCAAAATGTTGGACCCCAAACGTTTATTAGAAGTTAGAACGTTTATTGAATGAGTAAAGAACAAATGATGAAAATTCTTGAATTAGAAAGGATAGACAAAAGTAAAGTAGTGAATGAGAAATGTGGATAAATTCATGTTTTGCTTTAGTGATTTGGTGGATAAGAGATTTCGAAATGGGAAGAATTAAGGAGAAAGTTAGAAGTAAAATGAAAGCAAAAATGAAGTCGAATATGTATAGTAAGTTGATGAAGGATATGTATATATGTGTATGTTCTGTCATTGGTGTTCATGATTAATCATGGATTATAATTTCTTTATGGATGATTATTGATTTGCATTAAACTAGAGACTTATGGCTGCATTGCATATGAATACATCAAATTTGAATTCTGTCTTTAAGAATCCCAAATTTGTTATGAAGTTGAGAACTGGGTGCAATACATTGGTGGATGAATGTAAAATTCATGTTCTGAATTTGAGGAAAATTTTGGATTGATCTAGGCTGAATTATAGAAAGGTTTCTTCTAAAATGTTGTAGGTATTTTTCTTATCTTTTCAAAGATATATAGCATGAGAATTTTGGATATTGGAGTTGAAAGTTATGGTCTTTATAAGTTGAGATATTTAGGAATATAAATAGTATTGTCTGTGTTGATGTGTATCGTCTATGTTTGACTTTCTGCTTCTTCTATGTTTGACCTTCTATATACTATCGTCTGCTCCATTTTTGACCCTTCAGATGATAGAATTTGTCTTCAAGGTCTTCATGAAAGTTGTAGACCTTGAAGTCCTCTTTCAAACCATCTAAAGAAAGCCTCAATCTAATATCTGTAGGAAAAGTTATAGTATTTTTCCCGATTCATCTGCTTTTTTCCATTTGTCTGTTTTTTTATTTGGTTTCGTCTGTACCTATCTTCTGCTCCATTTTTTACCCTTCATACAATAGAATCTGTCTTTGAGGTCTTTAGGGAACGTTATAGTAATTTTCTCAATTCGTCTGCTTTTTCATTTGGTTTCATTTATACCTATCATCTGCTCCATTTTTGACCCTTTATACAATAGAATATATCTTCTAGGTCTTCATAAAAGTTGTAGATCTTGAAGTTCTCTTTCAAACCATCTAAATAAATCCTTAATCTAATATCTGGAGGGAAAGTTATGATAATTTTCCTAATTCATTTGTTTTTTCATTTGGTTTCATCTACATCTATCGTCTGCTCCATTTTTGACCCTTCAAATCATAAAATATGACCGTAAAGTCTCTTAAAAGTTGTAGATCTCAAAGTCCTCTTTCAAATATTCCAAAGAAAACCTTAATCCGACATCCGTAAAGAAAGTTATTCCATTTGTCCCTGGACAGGTTCAACATGATTGAGGACAAAACCCTGTTTGATTTTTTTTGGCCATAACTTCTTTTCTAGACACCCAAATGACTTGATTCTTGAACCATTGGACTCGTAATACATTGTTATACATCTCCACCAAAAATCATATCCATCTTAAATGAATTGAGAAAGATTGAGTGAAAAAAGTGGGACGGATACAGTGAGTGTGCTCTTCAGTAATATGAACTGGTGTTATTCCACTGAACATACTTCAATATTTTGAGTATATCTAGATCTATAGGATTCCAAATGAGATGATTTTTAATTTGGAGTAAGGTAGAGACATAGGGCTACAAATCATTTGAGAAGTCAAATTTTGAACCAGTCTCTAAAATGTTTAAATTCTGGATGGAAGCCGTGCATAGTATATTATTTTGGACAAGAGCAGTCCGAAAATGTTTGGGGCAATACTTTCAGACTTCTGAACCAAATTGAATAATGTTGGTATCTTTAGAAACTTAAGACAGTGGAAAACACTTTTCTAGAAGGAAGTGTTATGTCAGAAGGTTCAAGGGTATTGTGGGCAAGACACTTAAGCATAAAAGACGTAAGGTATAAATGAAATGGCAAATTGGACAATTCTCAATCATTAAAGGCATGATTGGAAGAAGAAGTGTTGTCTTGCTTTTAAATAAAGAAGAAAAACGTGAATTGAGGGATAGAAGGAGAGGATAACGAAAATGAGAAAGAAAGAGAAAGAGAGTTTGATGGTTTGAGAGAAAAAAAGAGAGTTGAGCTAGGGTTTAATTATTCTTAGTCTTCAAGAAAGATTTTGGAGTTGTTCAAGAAAGGAAAAAGGAAGAGGAAGAGAAGAGCTTCCCTTTAAGCTAAAGATCTCTTCATTTGGTGAAGAATCAAGATAAGATCATTTTGGATATTTTGGATTTTTGAAAGGAATTTAGTTCATAGAGTTTAGAAAATGCTTGGGTTTAAGCATTCTAGAATCAATTTTAGTGATTTTGCATTATGGGATTTTCTATTGGATTCCTATTGAATGAGACTTTGTTTGTTTTAGGGAACCAAGAGAATCTTACCCAAGAGCAAGTGGAAAGACAATCTTGGGTTAGATTTTTGCAAGCAAATTAGGTGGGTAACGTATTTATAGTTTTGTGTGACTGGGCAAATTTTTACCTATGTGTATGTGTATCTGTTGAATGCATGATGGTTTTGATTTTGTTATACCATGAAAGATGTATGACATTTTGACAAAAATTAAATTGTGATTTTGATCAAGTTATGCCTTGAAATATGTCATGACATTTTTGTATAAATGAAAAGAATGAAAAGAGCATGAAAAGTATGAGCATTTGATAAAATAATTTTAAGCATGATTATGCGCTTCTGTTTGGGCGAAAGATAAATCGTTTCGTAATCATGTGCACGTCAACATAAAGCCTTCTCTCAGTTGCCCGCTTGTGACACACAAGATCTGAAAAGTAGACTTGTTTTGTTCACGGAATAAACTTCGATTTCTCTGTTTTGTTCCACGGAATCCTCGAGTCATTGGTTTGTGCATTGCATTTTAAATTGTCAAGTATGAAGCACTTTGAGTGTTATGTGTTATGTGTTATGAGTTTTAAGCTAAATTTGATGAATATTTAAACTGCTGGATTCATATATATATATATATGCTTGACTTTGATCAATTGTCAATGGCTATAAATATGTTAGTCACTGAGCTGTGTAGCTCATCCCATTACTTTCCACTCTACATGTGAAGAAAAAGCAGAACAACATTGATCCTTGCAAAGTTTGGCAAATACCAAGAATAGAGACTTTTGTAATTAAGTTAGTTCAGAAATTTTTAATAGTTAGAATCATATTAAGCATAAGTATTCAATTGTATTATGTGTATTTTGTATTTTGTATTTTATATTTTGTAATAAGCCAAAAGGGTGGTTTTTGAAATGTAAAGATATTTTGAAAACAAGTTTTATGTTTTGTGATGAGCCTAAGTGATTACTGAAACTATGATATTTTCAATAATGTTTGCATCTTTGTAACTAAAATGATTTTAAATAAATCGGGCCAATTTAATTATCGATTTTTCACATACGCGTTAATTGTTTAAAAAGAAAATTTGTAACGAGATTCGTCTGTCCAGCTGTCTCCGAATGCTGGGCTCTGAAAGCGGGGTTCAGCACAAAATAAATTGAAAAATAACTCAAATCACCTATAAAATTGTGTAAAGCTTCCATATAGACGATTGAAAGTATCTTGTGGGGCATAGTGAAATTAGTAGCAGTAACAGAACTGTCGTTTATAATTTTGCATATCAAACACCAGTTAAAGGGAACTCCGTCTGGCTCGTGTCAAATGTGGGATGTAACAGGGATTCACGGGATCGATGTTAATGAGAAGTAGTTCAAATGAAAATTTTCTATTCTGAAGTAGTTCAAATGAAAATTTTCTATTCTTTGTCATAAAACTCTTCTAACTTTTTACACTATGTTGTATTCCATCAACAAGAGTGTACCATTACATTCATTTGAAAAAGAGAAAGAGAATTGAACTTTCCAGACGCTCAACCTGTTTTAGTTAAACATATTATCAACAATTTAAGTCGAATGGCTACTATTGTGTACTCCAGACTATGTTCCTGTAAGCGAACATTCAGTCCAGTGACATCACAACTTTTCTCGAGGCTTGTTACTAGTTGAGCCTTGTGACCTTGTTATGAAGGACAATCAAAGTCTCACGGTCTTCATGCCATTAAGTAATTACCTGGAGAATATATATATATATATATATATTATAAATATACTATTTATGATTAATTGTCCGTTTATATATATATATATATATACACACACGCGTAGGACGCTAAACGGACAATTAATCATAAATAATATATATATATATACCTTTAACATCAATCCTTTTCTCTTTTCCCCATTGTCTGTGTCTCCAAAAATATACTTCTCCGACCAGCAAAGAACAATTTTCAGACATATACATATATTTATATCAATTTCCAGACATATACAGCATTATGGGTAGTTAACGACAAGGTGACACCTATGACAGAGAAATGTTGACATTAAATTAGATGATTAGTTAAGATGAGCAGTAACCTGATTTAGCGTTACGAGGGGCAATGACCAAACGACGGCGAGACACGAGTGTAAATCCTCTCAATTATCCGGGGCTGATCCTCTGACTTAGGTACTTTGACCCTACCCTTTCATAGCACATGATAAGGCCAGAGTACTTGAGCTAAAGGATTTCAAGGCCTCAACTATCTGTCAGATCAATATCCATACTACCACCTAGGAACAGATACTGGAGCTGCTGATCTGTGCCGCAACAAGTGTCGTTTTCTAAGTGACATTACTTATTTATCAGGTTAATACCCGTATTTATAGTTTTATAATACCCCTAGCATCAGCAATTACGAGCGTCAATTCATGAGTGACACATATAAGTGTGAAGGTTGGAAACAGATTCAGATTCACTACACATATGTGTGAAGGTTAGAAACGGATTCAGATTGGGTTGAACCCGAACTGAATTGTAATACATATTATTACACTTTATGAACTCTCCCATCATGTCATATGTTCCACAGTTTTTTCTCATAATTTCATCCAATGACTCAAGAACATCTTATTCTTGGAGTATTTATTAAATTTTTATATTCTAAAATTCATAATTGTCAGTATTCAATTTTTATCTTTATCAAAATCTCAACAGTTTTCTTCAAAGCAATAACCATTTTCCTTATATACCTAGTTTTATAATGATATATCTATTATCATATGACAAGCACATCTAAACAATTTGACGTAACTTTGTAATAGAAACTTCAATTGTTTTTCAATTAATCATGAAATCAAATGCCACCGCATTTTCAATCGCCATCTACATGAATTAATATTAAATAATTAAATAATATATATTTAGTTAATAGTAAATTAAATTATAAAAATAAACGTAAAACAAAAATTATTTTATGATTTTTATTGAATTTGAAAATGAAAATGAAAATAAAAATTAAAATGAAAATGAAAATAAACAGGCCCTTAATTAACTAGTTTATGAAATTTGATGAACCCTGTAAGAAATTGAGCAAATTATTTTCATATATAATTCATTAGAGATTATATCAACTGTTAACCTTATGACATCCATTGATAATCTACTAAAATATAGAGCTCTCTGCTATTCTCTTATGCTCTTTCAAAAAGTTTTCATAACCTATTTGTACGTGTAGATACGATTTAATGGAAGTATTACACACATTGATTAACATATCTTTATTTGGGGCAAGAATATTACGCAAAACTCTTCGTATGAAGTAGCATAACTCTGGTAACTAGCAAAAATAAAACTTTGAATCATGTTATTTACCAAAGTAAAAAAACAATGTCAAATATATCCTAAACACCATTTGACAAGAATTAAATTGTGCCTTCAAAACATCTACATGATATTGTTGTGATGGTGTTTAGATTGTAATTAAGTTCCTTACTATTTCAACCATTTTCTTGAAACTAATTAAGTGAAAAACATTATCCAACACTTTTATTAAGTTAAACATCTATCTCATAATATGATTACATCCTCTAAACTTAACGTTCATAAGAATGTAATCTCTTTAAAATTAGTAAGCACATATTTATTTAAATAAATGAACTCTTAATAAACAATTAAGAAATGGATAAAAGACATCAACTCCCATACAATTCAAGAAATTTCACTGGAACTCTTCGTGGTTTAAAAATCTTGTATGACACCTTTTTTATGTGAAAAGTCTAGAACTAGTCCTTTTACTTTTCTTTTTGTAAACTTTCACTGAGGTGGTAATTGTAGAATATGTAATAATTTCATATAATTACAAGAGAGCCACTTTATTAATAAATCAAAAACTTATATCCCGAACTGAAAAAATACATGAACTTGACATGATTTTATCCTTTTTTTTCTAGCTCATTTTGTTGCTTTCACTTCTCTATATTGCCTCAATCATCTTCCCCAAATTCTTAGTGAATTCACTCCTAAATTTGCTTATCTTGACCTCTTTAAGAACACTAATCTATACCCAATTAGAAAAACCAAACTTCTGTTCTTAAAAATAAGAGCACTAAAAATGATCATGTTAGTCTTTAGAATTTGAGGACTAAAAGAACAACTTGCAAAAATACTAGTGGCTGCAGATGATAAGAAAAATGCAAGTACAGTATTATCCATTATGTATATATGGCTCAAGGTTATAAATGCAGCCATCAGATATATCTACATGTAACATGACAAAAGTTGGGTTTTTATAAGAGTAGCAACATATATTGGAACCACTCATGGTTCCTTATTTATATGCCTAAATTGAACTTTATCTCCATCACCCTAACTGCAGTTTATTTGAAGAGAAAATTTTGGAACTAGAATTATCAATTGTAACTTCTATAATTGTGAAATTATATCACATAGTAATGCAACTTAGTGTTACATTAAAAGATTTTACAAGTTGTTTTGTTGGTTTTATATTTTAGGAGCCTGTTAGTGTAAGTTATTTTATGCTTTCTATTCCTTATGAGTCAGTTAGTAGAACTAGTCTTTTTTTGAGGAATCACTTTATGAGCATGTTAGCTTTTCTTTAGTCCATTTAGTTGAGAGTTCTAATATAAATATAAAAAATCTTTATTCATAACTTATATAAAAACTTTAGTTTTCTTCTTTTCGATCTTTCTTGATTGAGTAAAACTGCTCATTTTTTCTTCAAGTTGTTTACTTTTGCATTAAGATTTTATTAAGATGTTATTACTTTAGAAAGATGAATGGTAGAAGTGTTCCTCTTCTTGCTCTCGTAGACAACTTGTTGATAACAATTATAATTACTAAAAGGTGTGCATGGAAGCTTATCTATGAAGGCAATATTTATGGGATCTTATCTTTGGTGATAAAAGAAAAATTCAAGTAAGTAATCCCCAAAATGGTGAGCTGCACAAAAAAAAATGAAATATCAAGTAAGGGAAAACTCTATTTTCTTTATGAACATCAATTAACAAAGGGTATATTGAGTATGTTCAAGATCTAAAGTCACAAAAACAAGTGTCGGAGACACTTAAAATGTTGGGCTCGGGTCTCAGATCCCCAATCCCGAGGTGGCCCCTCGGGCTGCGCCAACGACGAGCTCCCAAATCTCGAACACGATCCCAACATCTAGACATAATTTCGCTTCACCTATGCATATTCGCACACATTATAACATACACACAAACATTCTAACTATGAACTAGGCACACCATAAGCCAAGGGCTTCATGCCATAACAATCCGAAAGAATTTCAACAAGCATTCTCAAAATAGCATAATACAGAATAAAGTTTAAATCCAAAATACATGAAAAATGCTCCATGATGACATGCTCGGAGGGCCAACCAAAATACTAACTTAATGCAATGATCTTTAACTATTGCGGAGTTCTTCGATGCCTGACCAGGATCAACTGACGTCTTGAGTTGCACCTGAGGAGTGAAAAGTAATGGGTTGAGCTACACAGCTCAGTGGCTAATATAATTATAGCCATCGGTAACTAGCACAAATTCAGGCATATGTACGTATATATATTATATACAAATACATGCAACAATTCAAGCACTCATATGCTAATCAAACAATTTAGGCATTCAGCATAATTAATTCAACTCATAAAATATGTCACAAGTATGCTTCATAGGGAACAGATCAAATATGCAATGCACATCACATGGCTCGAAGGTTCTATGGAAACAAAAGGAAGAAACTGAAATTTACATCCTGAACAAAATGAGTCCATTCGGAGCTCATAAGCCACAAGCGGGCAGCCGGTAGAAGGCTCTTGTCGACGTGCACGTGACGAACGAAATGGTTCCACTCTCGCCCAAACAAAAGCACATAATCATGCTCAGAATCATTTTATCAGATGGTATGCTTTCAAACTTCCATTTATTCAAAATGTCATGACCGAAGTCGAGGCATAACATTTCTATCAATTCTCATGCTTCTTCAAATCTTATAACAAATCATGTTTAAACAATGAACCACATATTCGATCAAAATATCATGCATCTCATTATACGTAACACATAACATGTATTCACACATAGGCAAGAATTTGCCTAATCACACAATAACTATAATTACATTACCCACCTAATATCGCTCGAGAGTCCAATCTCACTGCTGTCCTTCCTCTTGCGATTGAATCAGGTCGGCTTGGTTTCTTATAATAAACCAAGTTTCCATTCAAACAATATCCAAAAGAAATAATCAACAAGCTGCGAAAATAAAAAATGCTAATACGAACAATCTATACTCGACTCCCTCTAAATACTCGGATCTTTAGAGACTAATTCCAAACGTCCTTCCTTCCTAAGACTTGTAGGTCTTTGTCTCTAGTTCACAACGAATCCAAAATCACCTCATTTGGACATCTACAGCCCAAGATATGCTCAAATGACTAAATTTGTCGTTGCTGGAAACAAGGGGCTCGCCGCGACGAAGCCCGCTTCGTCATGGCGAACGCCGTTCTCATTGCTGGCGTGCACCGTTTTTCGACGTCATGGCGAATATAATTTCAAGACGTCAGGATGAACTCGCACGTCACGGCGTGTTCATACGCACGTTGCGACGTGCGGGCCTGGAGAATGACTCCGACCCGATTTTCCAGCATTTTTCAAACCTCAATCATTCCCTTTTTGCCAATACAACACACCTAAACCTTGATTCAAGCCTTAGGTTACATTTCTAACCTAATTACAACTTAAAAACAAGCACAAAATTATCAACCCAAAGAAATCTATCCATTTTTCCCCTAAAACCCTAAACCACCGATTCTAACATATGCAAAACAATTCTAGGGTTTAATCTAACCACAACAAGATTTAAAGAAGTTAAACTTACCAAGAAACGTCTCGAATCTGTCAGAAAACTCAAGGAATCGAAAACCCTTAATCTCTTCTTTGTCTTCCTCTTCCTACGACTGTAACATCCCGTTACCGATGGGATGTGTACAGTTCATTGCATTCGTATTTGGCATGTGCATGCATTATAGAGTTTGTGTAAAATTGGCATTTGTACGTACATACATGTATGACATATTTCCTACTTAATTTGGACAATTTGAATTTGGAGATGATTAGGTCATGTGTGGAAATTAGGTCATATTAGACTTGGAAATTGAATTTGAGTGGGAAATGAAAGTTAGGAAGTTGAATTATGAAATTGGAGTATATGATAATGAGTTTTCTATTTTTGAGGATTTATAGGAATTTTTCTGGAATTTTCGGAGAAATAGGCTCGGACCGAAAAATTTGATCGAGGACTGATTAATTGGATTTTTGGTTCCGAAATTGATTATCAATGGCACGGATATGCTAGAAATTGGAATTGAGGAATTAGGGCTTAGTCATTGAAATTCGGGAGAAATTAGAATTAGAAATTGTCTTGAGGTGGTTCGGATCAGACGGGTGGCATTTAAATTAGCCAAACAAGCCCTTGTTTCTTTTTATATATATATATAGCCCTAACCTTTGAAACCTTTCTCCCACGATGCTTTCTTCTCCTTTCTTCTTCATGGATTTCTTCTTGGAGTTTTGTTTGATTTCTTTCCCATAAGTTGTTCCTTCTTCCATCCTTAATCGATTCCCTTGGTTGGTGTTGGGAACAAGATGAAAATGGGTTGAGTTGGGGTGATTACCGTGGGTGTCGGGAGCTTTGATTTGGTGTGATCCTTGAGGATTTGAGGCTTTAATCTGGTAAGTTTGTTTCTTTCTTGCTTTAGATAGTTTGATGTGTTGATTTATTGAGTTGGATTGATGATTTAGTTTGAATAATTAAGGAATTGGCATTTAGAGTTTCCGATAGGGTATTTTCGTTAGTTTAGGATTGAAATTTGGGGATAATGATTGTTTGATGAAATAGAAGCTAAAGATTAGTTGTATGATAGGTATGGAATTATTTAGAAGTGATTTGTGAGGAGAAAAACTGGATTTGAAGAAGATTTCAGTCGAGAATCTGAGAATTTCTGGGTTTTCTGGGCGTGTCCGTGGTTGCACGCCGCGGCGCATGACGAACACGCCGCGGCGAGCAGAATTTGCTTCGCACGCCGCGACGTGCGCGGAAGGCGCGCCGCGGCGAGGAAGATAGGCGTAGCTTTGCTTGCATGCGAGGCGAGTTTTGCCATGACGAACGTAAAGGAATGGAGCTCGCCATGCATGCGAGGGATCTGACGACGCCATGCGAGGAGGTGAAATTCAAAGTTGAATTTTTGAGGTTTTAATTGGGAGATTTAGAAATTTGGGATTTAGGAAATTGATGATTCAATTAGTTATGGATTAAATTCAATTTGGAGATTATGAATTTGAGAATTAGAAATTGAGATCGGAAAATTTGGAATTTGTGTCGGGAATGTCATAACACGTATAGTACGTATATTATTCGATTCTTATGCATCATTGGACATTAGAATTGGTGCATTTTATAATGTTATTTATATTTTGATTGTTATAGCGTGTTGGGACCTGATCCGGGAACCGGATCCCAACCGAAAAGCAGAACGGAAAACGAAATGCGGAAGACATAATGCAAAGCGAAGCCCAAACGAAAGGGACTATAAAGCGACCAAAAGGGAAAATACAAACCGAAACGAATCGAATCAGAAAATACAAAGCGAAAGCGGAGACAAACACTTAGCAAAGCGGATCCGACATCCGAGAACCAAAACCAGAGAAAAACGATCGGATGAACATAATCGCGTTGGAATCCTTACGACATTTCAAATCCGGTATATTTTTTCTTTCTTTATTCCTTGTCTTTTTCATTCTTAATCACTTTACTCCATTACATATAAAAATCATCATTCTTATTCCTTCCTATAAATCCTCAAACTCTTTTCTTTAAACCCATTTTACCGAAATTTCGGCAGCATAACGGCTGTATTTTGACAGCCCAAAAATTTAAAACAAAGCAAACGCACTTCTAATATTGTAATCCATCCAATAACACAAGGCAACATCGGACCTCCCGTCCGGCATCCAAACACCAGCAGAAACACAATCTTAATTCTAAACACTTCATAAATCCAATCCATAACTATCTCAACTCAGAAATTTCAATCAATCCCAACCACATTCAAAATCCAATCTCATACATAAAGTATAATCATACTTATAACTCATTCCGAACATAATACAATCTTATACATTTACTGACCACAAGCAAAACCATTCATATACAATCGAACTAAAATACACTTTACTAGCTTTCTAACTATCCATAAAGATCTGATACAAACATTAAACTTTAAACATACTACGAACACGCATAAGTGGGACTATGATCATATTAGTCTTCCATCCGATCTCCTGCGTAAAAACACGGAGATTGGGGATGAAAGGGGTGAGCTCTAAGCTCGTGGATAATATATTTATAAACCGAACAATAAGCGAAAATTATTTTCTTTTTAAACTTTTCAAAAATTTCCCATTTAAGCATTTATCCGAAATCTTATTTTCAAACTTTTCAAAACTTTCATAAACCTTCCGAAATTTCATGATTATAAATTTACTATCTTATTTCTCAAAATCTCAAATCTTTTTCAAATCATGCACAGCTTTAAATATGAATGCATCACATTATAAACAAATCAAAAACACATAACACATCAGAATTGGTTTGGTTCGCATTTAAAGCAGACGTCTTTGCACATTTCGCATAAGCGGTTATATATGCAATAGTGAATGAGGGGAGTCCGAAATCGGAACTCCTATGCCACTAGCGGGCAGCCGGGCGAAGGCTTAAACAGGTAGAGACAGCGCTGACTCACAAACGGACCTGACCAAACCCACTTAACACATAACGAAAAATGTAATTGATTGCTCAAGGTACTTTTTGAAAATCTTGATTTTTCACATTTTTCAAATCTTATCATCATATTGTGTCATAAATGACACAAGCACGTATCCACATGAATTCACATAACAAATCTAATGCAATTCATATCGTTACTTAAATCACATACTCATCACAATATATGCACCAATTCTTTAAAACATCCAAATCATAAATCACATAATTTGAAAGCCATGAAATTCACAAGTTTTGCATTTTCTAAAACTCATTAAACTCAAATTTTCAATTAATCCAAAATTAACCATCATCAAAGCATAAACACTTCAATTAACCTTAGATAAACTCAATTCATATCCTATCCAAGCCAAATCAACCAATAAACTTATCAAAAATTTAAAAACTTAAGCTTTCTCTCACTAACCTTCTCTCTCTAATTTTCGAAATTGTAGAACTCCAAGCAACTTTCATCTTCTTTCATGCTCTTTCCCACTTGAAGAGGCTCGAAAATCACTCTTGAAAGTGCAGCAAAACCGAACTCTTCACCTTCTTCTTCTCTCCTTCATGGCCGAATGGCTTCTTCTTTCTTCTCTCTTCACTTTCGTTTCTTTCCTTTTCATTTTCATTTCTTTCTCTTATGTTTCGTTCCTTCTCTTATTTCTGGTAGTTTCCAGACTTCCAAACGACACTCTCTCATGTGTTTTGATGCCATGTCATTAAAATGAGGAGAAAAGACCATAATGCCCCTCATTTAAGTTAACCTCCAACATTTACCTGATGGCTTGCGACCTGATTTCAGGCAACTAAACAGCATAATTTGGACAAACTTTCTTCTTGAAAATTGTTCCTCTCGATCTTATGAATCTAACGCCACTGACGGCGCTCAATTCGGATCTAAAACGAAGAAGTTATGGCCAAATTACTAACTGACCTGCACAAAATCCGAAACTGAACTTTAACATAACTTCAGTCCAGAATTTGACAATCTTAGGGATGAAATAAAATTTCGATCCCTTCACATGATTGTAGCCCTATATCTTAACTTTATTCCCCAAAAAGAATCAACTCAATCGGAGTTGTATAACTCCCGAAAATCGCAAAATACTGAACCATGTTCAGAAAATTATCCAACTTATAACCTATAACTCATCTCTTACTTTGGTTCAATCAATCTCTTTCCATTTAATCTCCTAAAATCATAATTCTTCATAAAATGAGCGTAATTGTCTTAAGAATCCAACGCTTCAAGAATCAAATCAATCGGATGTCAGACGAAGGATTTATAACAAAAGATTGCAAAGGGTGGGAGTTCAAGCAAAAGTTACAAAACCTTAAATACCCACTTATAACTAAATTTTTCAAAATCATATCTCTTAATTCCGAACTCAGAATTTGACGAATTTGGTGTCTATAGAAAGGTCAAAGGAAGCTCTACAACTTCCCTGAAGTACACAAAATCAAATTAGGTCTTTAAAGGAGTCAAAACCTCAATCAAAGATTCTGTTCAAAATAATTTTTCCTAAATGACTTCCAATTTTAATCGCTCATAACTCCTAGTCCCGATATCGAAAAATTACAAACTTTATGGCGTCGGAAGATCGACATACAAGCTACAACTTTAGTAATACCACTTACTCCAATTCAGACTAAATCCATACGACGAGTGGCCTCGAAGTATAGCACATGCAAATCTATACTTAATAACATTTTCAAAACAAAGCATATCTTCCGAAATTCATATCTCTCAATCCCGACATCGAAAAATAGCAAACTTTATGTCCACGAAAAGCTCTCGACAGAGGCTACAAGTTTCACGTTGATCATTTTCTCGAATTAGGCCTAGATCAAAAAGTCAACTTTTTACCCTGAAAGTCAAACTTCCAAACCAACTTTGACTGATCATAACTTTCACTCCCGATATCGAAAAATTGCAAACTTTATGTCTACAGAAAGCTCTTAACATAATCTACAAGTTTCATGTAGATCATTTTATCAAATTTTGCCTCAAACAAAAGTCAACTCTTAAAGTCAAACATTCTCTCTCCAAAAGTCAAACTTTCTAAATTCTTCAAATTTTCACACTTTTTCTTTTTAATTCTTGCTATATAACTTCATTTCAATCAACTCATCCACTTTTGAAAACTTCTTATTTTTACTCAAAGATCGGGGTTCAACATTTCTCCCCCTCTTAAAAGAATTTCGTCTAAATTCACACTTAAGAACATAATAGTCGTATCTAATTCCTTCTCATAATATTTTCTCAATCTCTTCATATGGACCAAAATCACTATTTCACTTAATCTTTTGAATTTCTATACATTTCTCTATCAATTTAGCTCATTCTTCAAAATTTTCATCTCACATATGCATATTCAAATTAATTCCTCTAAATTCATCATGTAAGTCAAATCTAAATTTCCATTTTCACAATCCTTCTAAATCAACCAATCAATTAGGTTCTTCCCAATTCACCAAGAAATTCTAATCTCAACTTCATAATCATAAACCAAAATCAAACATAATTCTTAACCTTAATCTCATCTCAAAATTGCAAGAATTCATTTCCTCTTTCTTTAAAACATAAGCATATTCAAAATTGATTTAGCCTTAAGTCATCAAAATTTCTATTCTCATTTTCATTATCACACTACTAGAATAAATCATCATTCTCATCACTATGATCAATAATCAATTTAATAGTATTTCTTATTTCATCTTACATACATAGCTCAATTCTTCCAATTTCATCATGAAATTTTCCTCTCGATGTCCATTAACACTTTCTTCAAATCAAACATCACTCATCACCTTAATCAAACCATCCACTAGGTTCTTCATATAATTCATAACAAGGACATTCACTTCATTTCTCAATTCTTACTTATTTAATCTTATCAATTTATCTCTTTTCAAAATCTCATGCATATCACTTATACACATTCTCATAATTTCAATCTTACCAAACCTATAGCCCAGTATGATCATAATCTTGATCTCGACATTCTCACAAATTCGATTTTATCCTTCCACTCTCATCAATCTTATGTGCCCAGCTAAGACCATAATCTTTGGGCTCGACATTTATCCGAAGATTGCCCATGAAACAAACATATCGCCAAGTATCATATATTGGGCTCGATACTCATAAATGTTGGGACTGATCCAGAACCGGATCCCAACCAAAAGCGGAAAATGAAATGCGGAAGACATAATGCAAAGCGAAGCCCAAGCGAAAGGGACTATAAAGCGACCAAAAGGGAAAATACAAACCAAACGAATCGAATCAGAAAATACAAAGCTTAAAGCGAGACAAACACTTAGCAAAGCGGATCCGACATCCGAGAACCAAAACCAGAGAAAAACGATCGGATGAACATAATCGCGTTGGAATCCTTACGACATTTCAAATCCGGTATATTTTTTTCTTTCTTTATTCCTTGTCTTTTTCATTCTTAATCACTTTACTCCATTACATATAAAAATCATCATTCTTATTCCTTCCTATAAATCCTCAAACTCTTTTCTTTAAACCCATACTTAGCCAAATGGTAAGAGGCGAGCATGTGGTAGCTATAAAACCTTGAGGTCATGGGTTCGAGCCGTGGCTCACCCATGACCAAAGAGGACAATACTGATTAAGGTTGGATGCGCGGTATAACCCAAGAACACTGCCGCGATATAACTGCAAACACCTACGGGTGGGGGTGGGGTCAACATTAAAAGCGCCTTTTGTTGGACCCACCCCCGCAGTGTTGAGCATTCAGTGATTCATTATCAAGTCAACTAAGTTGAATGCTTACCATTTGGCTAAGTTAGCCAAATGGTAAGCGAGCATGTGGAAGCTATAAAACCTTGAGGTCATGGGTTGAGCCGTGGCTCACCCATGACCAAAAGGACAATCTTGATTAAGGTTGGATGTTGCGGTATAACCGCAAAACACTCGCCATGATATAACTCGCAAACACCTACGGGTGGGGTGGGGTCCAACATGGCGGCTCAGTGGATCGTCGATCTTGGGCGTGGCGAGACTTCCAGCGAGTGCTTCGGAAGTTCGAGGTGAGTAACCTAGTTGGTTTCTCAACCTTTATGTGTTTAATTTTATGCAAATATGCCATGTGGAGTTAAGGGCGGATTATATGTGTTTGATTTGATTGATTAGGACCACGGGTGTTCGGGATAGTTGTCTTGTGATATAAAAGTGTTGGTTGTGCATAAATTGTTCATAATTGATTTCAAATGGTGAGAATTAGGTATATGGAATTCTAATATAATGCATGTATTGTAAAATGGACATGTGCATACATGCATACAATATGATCAGATAAAAGGCGGTTGTGACCAGTGCGATCCTTTGTATATGAGAGCTTTAAGCTCAAGCGTCTGAGGCTTCGTGCCCAACGATTATCGAGCTATATGCTCAGCGTATTAGGGCTTTTGAGCCCAATGTTTCCGAGCCAATGGCTCAGCGTATATGAGCTCGGTATACGGTCACAACAACGAAAGAAAATGAAAGAGTCACATGCACATTGCATATATGAATGATTACATGTGAATTGTGTGAAAGGCGATATACCTTATATGTGAATTTGGTAATGCATGGATTAATTTGGAATGTGATATTATGTGATACAATGTGAGTTGATTGTATATGCATGAGTTGAGTAAACCATCGATGATGGTTACTCATTGAGTTCGAAAACTCACCCAATTGCGACTATTTTTCGGACGGTGATAGTTTGACTCTAGCTCCGATCGGTGAGACTTATCTGCTTGTGTGTGTCGTTTGAGAGGAGCATGACCCATGAGTCTGTCATTTGGGGATCTTTGGGGTATTTTGTGGATGACTTATGTAGGAGCTATGTTAGTCCTTTTGGGTCGTATGAGATGTATATTTGATGATGATGTATTGTGGTTTCATGAATGAATGGAAATGAATCTTTTGGTTTTAAATTCTAGCGAATTGATTTTCTTGCTTTCTTTGTATGGATGCCATGAGGTTATAGAAATGATAGTTTGGTAGTGCACCTAAATAAGTAGGTTGTGCATCGGTGCGACCTCTGGCGACCAGTGTATATTCTACGATGAGGGGGCGCTACAACGACACTCTCCTCACTTATTCTTTTCTTTTTTTTTCTCTTCTTCCTTTCCCTTCTAATTCTTTCACTTATATCTAAAGGAGATGGGTAAAGACCATTTTACCCCTCCTTCAACTCCTTAACTTAATCCAACCTAGGCAATCTTCCCAAAATACCCTCATACACTCTTACCCTTTAATTCCTATTTAAACCACATAAAACTCAAATAAACCTCAATTATTCACTAACACTCTCAATTTCATCAAACTAAGGTATAATCACATAATTAACACAATTCATGCTTAAAGACATCATAAAAAAAATTTGAGGTCCAACATTTCTCCCCCTCTTAAAAGAAATTTCGTCCTCGAAGTTATTACCTGAATCATCGAAAAGATACGGATACTTTTCCTTCATGGCTTCCAAGGGCTCCCAAGTAGCCTCCCCCACCGAATGATTCCTCCACATGACTTTGACTAACTGAACCGTCTTGTTCCTGAGAACCTTGTCCTTTGTATCCAAAATCTCCACTGGTTGCTCTTCATAACTTAGATCATCCCGCAACTGAAACTCACTAGTCTGAATGATATGAGAAGGACCCGGTCTATACCTCCTCAGCATGGAAACATGGAAAACGTCATGAATCTGAGACAATTCCGGAGGTAACACCAACCTGTAGGCGAGTGGTCCAATCCTCTCAAGGATTTCATAAGGACCCACATATCTCGGACTCAACTTGCCCTTCTTGCCAAACCTCATGACTCCTTTCCAAGGAGACGTCTTAAGGAACACTTTCTCACCGACTTCAAACTCCATCTCCTTTCGATGTGCATCAATGTAACTCTTCATCCTATCCTGTGCTGCCTTAAGTCGCTGTTTAACCAGATTGACTTTCTCAACTGTCGTCTGAATCAATTCTGGTCCTACCAGTTTCCTCTCTCCTTCTTCATCCTAACAGATTGGAGTTTTACATCTCCTCCCATACAAAGCCTCATATGGAGCCATCTGAATGCTCGAATGGTACGAATTGTTGTAAGCAAATTCGACCAATGGCAAATGCTCATCCCAAGCTCCTCGAAAATCCATCACACAAGCCCTGAGCATTCCCTCAAGAGTCCGAATGGTCCTCTCAGATTGACCATCCGTCTGAGGGTGAAAAGCTGTACTAAAATGCAGCTTAGTACCCAAAACTTCCTGCAAACTATCCCAAAATCTCGAAGTAAATCGAGGGTCTCTATCAGAAACAATCGAATCTAAAATCCCATGCAATCTCACTATCTCATCAATGTGCTTCTTTGCTAGCACATGCAAAGAATCAGTCTGCTTAATCACCAAAAAGTGAGCTGACTTCGTCAACCGATCCACAACAACCCAAATTGCATCGTGCTTCCTACTGGTCTGAGGCAAACCCATCAGAAAATCCATGGTCACCCTTTGCCACTTCCATTCCGGGATGGACAATGGCCTCAACTTGCCTAAAGGTGCCTGGTGTTCAGCCTTAACTTGTTGACACACTAGACACTTACTCACAAACTCTGCTATATCTCTCTTCATGCCTTTCCACCAAAAATGCTCTCTCAAATCCCTGTACATCCTGGTGTTACCTGGATGCATGGCATAAGGCGCATTGTGTGCCTCGTCCAAAATCTCATCCTTCACCTCCTGCACATCTGGGATACACAGCCTGTTCCCCACTGTCATAAGTCCATCATCCCGCACCATGACCTCAGACATCTTACCACACTGAATTTCCTTTCTGAGTTTGCTCAAATCTGCATCTTGAGTCTGCAACTCTCTAACCTTCTCCCTGAATATCGGTTTCACTTGGAAGTTAGCTAGAAGACAATCCAACTCCTCCTGTTTCAAGCTTATCTTAAGCTTGACCATCTCTTCCAATAAAGGAAGATAAATTGTCCGCATGTGGGCAATCGAAGACTTCCTGCTTAAGGCATCTGCCACTACATTGACCTTGCCTGGATGATATTCAATCTGCAAATCATAATCCTTAAGCAACTCTATCCACCGTCGCTGTCTCAAATTCAGTTCCTTCTGGCTCAACAAGTACTTGAGACTCTTATGATCGGTAAAGATCCTCGTCTGAACTCTATACAGATAATGCCTCCAAATTTTCAAGGCAAAGATCACTGCTGCCAATTCCAAATCGTGTGTCGGATAGTTCAACTCATATGGCTTCAACTGCCTTGAAGCATAAGCAATCACCCGGTCTCCCTGCATCAATACACAACCAAGACCCTTCCTCGAAGCATCACTATACACGGTGTAACCCTCAGCTCCCGAAGGCAGAATCAAAATCGGAGCACTCGTCAACTTGTGTTTGAGCTCCTCAAAGCTCTTCTGGCACTCAGCACCCCGGACAAACTTCTGATTCTTCCTCAATAACTTAGTCATCGGAGCGGATATCATGGAGAATTCCTCCACAAACCTCCTATAGTAACCTGCCAAACCCAGAAAACTCCTCACCTCTGCTACATTCTTCAGGACTTCCCAATTAACCACAGCTTCTATTTTCTTTGGATCCACATGCACTCCTTGTTCTGAGATCACATGTCCAAGAAATGCAACTTCTCTCAGCCAAAATTCGCATTTATCGAATTTGACATACAACTCATTTCTCCTCAAAGTCTCCAAAGCAATCCTCAAATGCTCTTCATGCTGCTCATCACCCTTGGAATAGACCAATATATCATCAATAAAGACAATGATAAATTGGTCCAAGAAAAGCTTAAAGACCCGATTCATCAAATCCATGAAGGCTGCAGGGGCATTTGTCAATCCGAAAGGTATAACCATAAACTCAAAATGCCCATATCGAGTCCTGAAAATAGACTTTGGCACATCCGACTCTTTTATCCTCAACTGATGATACCCGATCTCAAGTCTATCTTGGAGAAGACTTTCGCCCCTTGCAATTGATCAAACAGATCATCAATGCGTGGAAGCAGATATCGGTTCTTCACCGTGACCTGATTCAGGTTCCGGTAGTCTACACACATCCTCAATGATCCATCTTTTTTCTTTACAAAAAGGACCGGAGCTCCCCAAGGTGAAGAGCTCAGCCTAATATACCCTTTCTCCAACAACTCCTCCAACTGCTCCTTAAGCTCCTTCAATTCCGCTGGAGCCATCCGGTAAGGCAGAATTGAAATCGGTACAGTACCTGAAAGAATCTCAATGGGAAACTCAATTTTCCTAGCTGGCGGTAGTCCTGGCAATTCCTCGGGAAAGATATCCGAGAATTCTCTGACTATTAGAATATCCTCAAGCTTCCCTCTATCTGCTCTGGAGTCTACCACATAGGCCAAAAATGTCTCACATCCCTTCCTCATCATCTTCTCTGCTGTCAAAGCTGAAACAATTTTGGGCGGGCTTGCTTTCCTGTCCCCAGTAAACACCACTCTTCTACCGTCATCCAATTCAAATTCCACTGTCTTTAGCTTACAATCCAGACGAGCATTGTACTTCTCTAACGTGTCCATACCTAGAATCACATCCAATCTTCCTATCTTCAGTGGCATCAAATCCACCACTAGAAGTTCTCCACCGATACATAGCTCACACTCTCTATATACTTGACTGATAATAATATACTGACCGATTGGAGTACTCACCATCAGCGGAGTATCCAAAGGGCTCAAACTTCTATCACACATAGGTCTACTCGAAGAAACAAACGAATGAGTAGAACCCGGATCAATCAAAGCAATCACATCATCAGAAAAGAGTCTTACCATACCAGTCACAACATCTGGAGCGGTCTCTGCATCCTCCCGAGTCATTGCAAACACCCTAGCTGGTGCCTGCCCCCTGGGTCTACCTGGAAGACTCACCCTTTTAGCTGCATCAGAACTGCCCACTTCTGTTGCAGTCCTCTGTCCCACGGTCTCTGTTCTCCTAGGAGTTTGCATCTGTGATCCCTCTCTTCTGGACGGCTTGGGACACTCTCTAGCCAGGTGTCCTTTCTGTCCGCAATTGAAACATGCTCCAGTTAATCTGTAACATTCTCCTCCATGAAAACTGCCACAATACTCACACTTAGGGACGGATGACTTGTCCCCTCCTCCCTTTCTGTTGCCTCCCACCGTAGAGGCCTAATAAGAATAATCAGGAGTCCTCATAGGCCTAGGTCGACTCGCACCACTGCTCCTCTCCTCTGACTGAATAGGGAAGCTCCTAGCACTCCTGTCTGGCATAGGGGTACTAGTACTACCTCCTTTCTTGTACTGCTCTCTTCCTTTCCTCTTCTTGTTCATTGCACTCTTGATATTCTCTATGTTCTCAACCCTCAAAGTTGCTTCAACCAACTACTGAAAATCACAGAAGTTCTGCACTATCACTTTCTCTCTGATGGCCAAATGCAGTCCTGACTCAAACCGGTGACATTTAGCAGCCTCACTCAAAGATCGATCCAAGCATATCGGGATATTTGTGTAAACCGCTCATACTGCTTGCTTGTCATCTCTCCCTCAGGTGAGGCCGAGGAACTCCCTCTGCTTCTGCTGAATGTATACCTCAGACAGATATTTCTTCCTGAAAGCAGCAAGGAAGTCCTGCCATGCCAACCCTACTGGTCTCATCTGACTCCCTGGCATAGTCTCCCACCAATGTAGAGCATCTCCCTGAAGCAAGCTTGCAGCATGAATGAATCTCTCGTCATCCTCAAACTCCATCTGATCCAGGACCCTCTCGGTCTTTCTCAGCCATGTCTCGGCTTCCTAAGGATCAGTGGTCCTGTAGAAGTCCACTGCTCCATACTTCCTCAACTTGTCGAACCGTCAACCATTCTTAATCAATGAAGCGTAAAGCTGTGGCATCGACTCATGCTTTGAACAAGCGCTGAGTGAGCGCTGAAACAACCTCGGATCCAGAGGAGGCACTTGCTCCTGCGAAATCGGAGACTTCTGTGTCTGCGATGGCATTGGCTCACTACCTAGCCCTACAGAAGCCTCAGCATTTTCTGGGGCTACTGACTCATCAGTCCTCTCCTCTCTAATCGGAGAGTCAGGTGCAACAGATCCTTGCAGAACTCCTCGTGTCCTTCTACGAGGTGACATCGTACTCCTTCAAATGTAACCACTAAAGATTAGCTACATTTCAACCTTAATTCCTACGTATATGCATGATATGCATGTCACTTAATGCAATCAAACAAATGCAACAGATAAGCAGATATCAAACAAGTCATCCTATTATGCATTCTAAGCCGAGGACACATAACTTAAAGCTCTGATACCAAACATGTTGGGCTCGGGTCCCAGATCTCCAATCCCGAGGTGACCCCTCGGGCTGCGCTAGCGACAAGCTCCCAAACCTCGGACCTGATCCCAACATTTAGACATAATTTCGCTTCACCCATGTATATTCGCACACATTATAACATACACACAAACATTCTAACTATGAACTAGGCACACCATAAGCCAAGGGCTTCATGCCATAACAATCCGAAAGAATTTCAACAAGCATTCTCAAAATAGCATAATACAGAATAAAGTTTAAATCCAAAATACATGAAAAATGCTCCATGATGATATGCTCGGAGGGCCAACCAAAATACTAACTTAATGCAATGATCTTTAACTATTGCGGAGTTCTTGATGCTGGCGAGATCAATCGACGTCTTGAATTGCACCGAGGTGAAAAGTAATGGGTTGAGCTACATTTCGATGGCTAATATAATTATAGCCATCGGTAACTAGCACAAATTCAGGCATATGTACGTATATATATTATATACAAATACATGCAACAATTCAAGCACTCATATGCTAATCAAACAATTTAGGCATTCAGCATAATTAATTCAACTCATAAAACATGTCACAAGTATGCTTCATAGGGAACAGATCAAATATGCAATGCACATCACATGGCTCGAGGGTTCCATGGAAACAAAAGAAAGAAACTGAAGTTTACATCCTGAACAAAATGAGTCCATTCGGAGCTCATAAGCCACAAGCGGGCAGCCGGGAGAAGGCTCTTGTCGACGTGCACGTGACGAACGAAATGGTTCCACTCTCGCCCAAACAAAAGTACATAATCATGCTCAGAATCATTTTATCAGATGGTATGCTTTCAAACTTCCATTTATTCAAAATGCCATGACCGAAGTCGAGGCATAACATGCTCAGATTCAAGATTCATTTCTATCAATTCTCATCCTTCTTCAAATCTGATAACAAATCATGTTTAAACAATTAACCACATATTCGATCAAAATATCATGCATCTCATTATACGTAACACATAACATATATTCACACATAGGCAAGAATTTGCCTAATCACACAATAACTATAATTACATTACCCACCTAATATCGCTCGAGAGTCCAATCTCACTGTTGTCCTTCCTCTTGCAATTGAATCAGGTCGGCTTGGTTTCCTATAATAAACCAAGTTTCCATTCAAACAATATCCAAAAGAAATAATCAACAAGCTGCGAAAATCAAAAACGCTAATACGAACAATCTATACTCGACTCCCTCTAAATACTCGAATCTTTAGAGACTAATTCCAAACATCCTTCCTTCCTAAAACTTGTAGGTCTTTGTCTCTAGTTCACAACGAATCCAAAATCACCTCATTTGGACATCTACAGTTCAAGATATGCTCAAATGACTAAAATTCGTCGCTGCTGGAAACAAGGGGCTCGCCACGGCGAAGCCCCGCTCGTCGCGACGAACGCCCGTGCTCACCGAGGCGTGCACGCAAGTGTGCGCGGCGGCATGCACCCGTTCCTCGCACGTCACGACGAACTCGCACGTCGCGGAGTGTTCATACGCACGTCGCGACGTGCGGGCCTGGAGAACGACTCCAACCCGATTTTCCATCATTTTTCAAACCTCAATCCTTCCCTTTTTGCAAATACAACACACCTATACCTTGATTCAAGCCTTAGACTACATTTCTAACCCAATTACAACTTAAAAACAAGCACAAAATCATCAACCCAAAGAAATCTATCCATTTTTCCCCTAAAACCCTAGACTATCGATTCTAACATATGCAAAACAATTCTAGGGTTTAATCTAACCACAACAAGATTTAAAGAAGTTAAACTTACCAAGAAACGTCTCGAATCTGTCGGAAAACTCAAGGAATCGAAAACCCTTAATCTCTTCTTTCTCTTCCTCTTCCTACGACACTCTCTTCACTTTTTCTTTTCTTTTTTTTTTCTCTTCTTCCTTTCCCTTCTAATTCTTTCACTTATATCTAAAGGAGATGGGTAAAGATCATTTTACTCCTCCTTCAACGCCTTAACTTAATCCAACCTAGGCAATCTTCCCAAAATACCCTTATACACTCTTACCCTTTAATTCCTATTTAAAACACATAAAACTCAAATAAACATCAATTATCCACTAACACTCTCAATTTCATCAAACTAAGGTATAATCACATAATTAACACAATTCATGCTTAAAGACATCATAAAAAAAATTTGGGGTCCAACATAAAAAGTTGTTTAGTAAGAAAAATATAATTATATTACAATATCTTAAGAATGAATTAGTTGTGATAACTGAAAATAATCTTGCACTAAGGAGTATCTTTTAAAAGTTGAGGGTTTTGTGCTAAAAAATTGAAGCTAGAAATTGAGGTGCTAGTGAGCGATGCTTGAAAAAAGATTTTATGGCTTTTATATGTTGGATACAAAGATAAGATAATAAACCTTTGCCCTTTAAGTTAAAAAAATTTCTTTCATATGAGGAAGCCTATTAAACAAAAGACAAATAACAATAAGCTTTTTTCTTCAAAATGAGAATATTTTTTTTATCAAGGACCAAACGAAAAAATAGTTCTTCTTCAAAACATTCCCCGAGTAAAAACAAACCTAAAATTGAGAAGCAACTTATGGGAAGTTTAATAGGTTATTATCAATATGGGAAGATGAAACACATCAATATGATTATCAAGTGAAAGTGTCGTGTGATTGATGTGGAAAGAAAGGTCAAATCAAATCAAATTATCATGTCAAATTGAAAGAAATAGGAGCAAATGTTGTACATGAATACAATGAATATGAATAGTTAAATTAGGATAAGCGTTTTTCTCTTGAAGTTATTGATACAATGAATATGAATAGTTAAATTAGGATAAGCGTTTTTCTCTTGAAGTTATTGATTAACCAATAAATCTGGTTTTTTTTGTTCACCACATCCATACACTTACATATGTCAATATTTTTATGAATTATGAAAAGTAATGGATTGGTAATTTGAGTTTCTCTCATCATGCAATATGGAATGTCACTTTACTATATGAAGTTCATCTATATTATAGGAAAAAGTTCATTATGAAAACTAATAATTCATTACCAGATTCATTTCTCAATTTATAGATACATCATTTGAAGGTCCTCTGATTACAACAAAGTTGATCCTATACTATGTAAAAGGCACTCTAAGTTAGGGATTAGCATAAAAGCAAGGTATGTCATTTTCTTTGAGTGGTTTTATAGATGCAAATTCTAGTGATGTAAATGAAAGATGCTACATAACAAATTTATGTTTTACTATATGTTTGGTCATAATTTCTTGGCATAGTAAGAAAATATAATGTAGCTTTTTCAAATTATAAGGCAAAGTATACAGCTACTAATATGGCACTCATGAGTGTATTTGGCCTAAAAGGCTTTATTTAAGAAATAATGTACATTTTGACTACTTAATTACCTTTTATTGTAATAATTGAAGTGCAACAAAGCTAGTTAAAAATCTAGCTTTTCATGCTTATTCAAAACATATAACTCATTTCCATTTTGTTCGAGAGAAGGTGTTAAATCAAGACTTTGAACTGCAGAAGATAAGAATTGGAGACCAATTTGCTGATACTTTTACTAAGACACTTGCCAAGGTTATATTTGAATTTTTTTCATAGAGATCTTGGTTTTGTTAATTGTGACTTTACACTACGGGAGTGTGTCACAAATTAATGCAACTTACTATTACTTTGAATGAGTCTATATGTTATTTGACTATTTCTATTTCTGAAGACTATACTAGTACAAATTGTTTTATGGATTTTGTTTCTTAGGATTTTGTTAGTAAAATTAGTCTTTTGTTGAGGAATAAGATTAATAGCATATCAACTTTTATTTAATTAATTTAGTTGAGAATTCTAATATAAATAGAAGACTCTATTCATAACTTGTATGCATAATTCAGTTTCCTTCTTTTCTATCTTTCTTGCTTGAATAATAACATTCATTTTTCCCTTCAAGTTATAAATTTTTTTATTAAGACCTTTTACCCTTAAAATTGTTACACAATATGCCAAATAGCACATATTGCTCACATAATACAAATCCCTTTTAAGGAACTCCGCTTCCTTTAGTAATGAAACACTTTTTTTGTCCACATGTTCTAGGAGATCAAAGGTCCCATCACCAAAAGTGAACAATTTCCTCGAAGAGGTTATTACAACTATCTATCATGATCTACAAGATATATATGAGATATGTATGACTTCAAGGGGCTATTCACCCCCTTTGGGATGGAATCAAATTGTCTATTCCAGATGATCTTTTCCCACTCTGTTCCATGAGATCCTGTTGGACCCCACCCCCCACACCTGGGCTAATATTTCCCACCCAGCGTGTGTTTGCGGGTTATACCACGGCGGGTGTTTGCGGGTTATACATGGCATCCAACAATCGATCTTGTCCTCTTTGGTCGAGGTGAGGCCACGACTCGAACCACTTGACCTCGAAAATTATAGCTTCCACATGCTAGCCTCTTACCATTTGGCTAACAGCCAAATGGTAAGAAAGCAGCTAGTCGAGTCTGAGTTCGAGGAGTTCAGTCGTATCGTCTGAAAGAAGACGTCTGTGAATACTCTTTCCTTCCAAACAACAGGTGAAATAACCAGTAATGAAGTGAAATCAACGATAAAAGCATAACACAATGTTGGACCCCACCCCCCTTTGGGCTAATATTTCCCTGGCGTGTGTTTGCGGGTTATACCACGGCGGGTGTTTGCGGGTTATACATGACATCCAACTTAATCGATCTTGTCCTCTTTGGTCGAGGTGAGGCCACGACTCGAACCCTTGACCTCAAAATTTATAGCTTCCACATGCTCGCCTCTTGCCATTTGGCTAACAGCCAAATGGTGAAAAGCATAGTCGATGGTCGAGTTGGTGTATAATCTGATGAATCTTGATGAATGATATGAATGTCTGTAAACCTGCTGAGTGAATGTGAAGTGAGAATAGTCAATCAATCAATAAATAGGACAAAGAGCAATTAGATAGTTGAGATCTTATAAAACATAGTGGGAATAGACCAACTGAAACAGTGATCTGTTCCCTTTTGGGACGTAGTGGCTAATTTCATTTGCATGTTCAAAAGTACTCAACAAATGTTACGACCTCTACATTTAAATTATTAAGAGCATAAGAAAGGTTCAGGTGAAAAACATCAACATCTCCATCATGCCTCCTGATTCCTTTTCTTAGTTGAAATTTTATCTTTGCTTGATAATTAAAGCAACATCTCTTTCACCACAAGCAATGTTCAACACAAGATCCAAGGCTTTAAGAAATAAAGAGTCCATTTTGACACCAAAACAAACTTTTACTCTATATATAATTTATGTAGTTATATTTATCTTATCTTCTACACATATTTTTACTTTGAAATCTTCCTTTCTAGTCCTAATATTCCAAAGCCTAGCAGGATTGTCATTTGGTGCTCTATCATCTTTAAAAACAAAATTTTGGTTATGTTTGAATATGGTTTGGTGTTTTAGAAGAGGTAAAAATAAGCAAACTAGGTGGGAATCCATTAGAATTTAGGAAAGATGATAAAAAAAAAACTATGAAAAGTGGGAGGAATAAAGTAGTTGATAAAATGTTCAAATCAAGTCAAGTTTATATTTTTTTTGGGTCAAGCCTTTAGTTTTTTAGTTTACTAATAAAGTGAGGCCCTTGTACTTATGTGACATTGTCATTTGTCCTATAATTGTTATGTTAGCAGAGATTAATAAAGAAAATAATAAAGGAAATTATTCTAGACTTTTTGTAAAATATAAGGAGTTCTAAGTGATTTTTAATCTACGAGGAGTTATCATATAATTCAAAACTACAAAAGAAGTTGATATCTTTTACCTAAGAAATTAACAAGTAAGGAGAATAAATCAAATAAAATAATCATTTGATGAAAACTATATTCTAAACAAGGCTTTGAACAAGTAAAACAAAAAATGCAAATAGTAAAAAGCTAAAAGTATATTTTAAATCTCAACGTTTGCAATGTAATATAGAATAGATCATAACATTTCAAAGCATACAAATTATAACTCTAATATTTCAAAGCGTTTAAAACATACAATAAATGAATAAAAACTTAGTAGAGTTAACTCGATCAATTAAATATTATGTTAATATTAAGAGTAACAATTTTTTCTATTTTTGAACAAAAAATTGGGCCCATTACCGTATGGCAAATAGGACCATTGATGTATAAAAATGGGCCTAAATACCACATGGATATAAGATCCCCTTTTTAGTTAATTAAAAAAAGAGTTAATTACTAAAAAAACTAAACTTTCGTCAATTTTTTAATTATAGCACGAACTTTAAAAATAACAATAAAATGCTCAAACTTTCAATTTTTTCAACTCTAACCCAAATTTCAAAAAATGACAATAAAATACTCAAATATTCATTTTTCTTCAATTATAACCTGATTTTATCTGTTGTTCTTCTGATGCCCTCAATCATTTGTTTTTTTATTGTTCTTTTGACGTCTCAAACTACTCTCGCATTACAGCGTACTGCACCAATAAGCCCTTCATTTTTAGTTCATTCTCCTTCTGTCTTTATTGTGAGGGTGTCAAGGCTGCATAATTTGATAATTAACAGATGAGAACGTCGAGAGAATAAACTGAAAATGAAGAAAAAAATTGAAATCAAATCGTCAGGTCGTCGAGGTTGTGTAATCTAATTTAATTCATTTTTAAACAACAATGTCGTTTTAATTATGTGATTAAACGACGTCGTTTAATTAGTTTTCATTTGTTATGTTAATTTTGGCTGGCGTGTATTAATAGTTAAGGTTTCTGAAACATGTGGCAAGTCACGTCAACATATTTAACGGAAATACTAGCATCAGGTTAGAATTGAAAAAAATTGAAAATTTGAACATTTATTGTTACTTTTTAAAGTTCGGGTTAGAACTAAAAAATTAAAAGTTTGAGTATTTATTGCTACTTTTAAAGTTCAGATTATAATTAAAAATTGATGAAAGTTTGAATTTTTTAGTAATTAACCTTTAAAACAATCTAATTATATAACAGTGAGACTCACTTTTTATTTAAAAGTAAAAATAGTGATACGTTATCTAAAAGTAAAAATAATGATAGTTATCATTGATGAGACATTTATTCACGAAGAGTTAATTTCATCAAATTTTTTATCTCTTTTAAGGATTGTTATGAGTGTTTTAATTTTGACTCAATTCAAAGGCAATGAAACATTTTTGACTTAATTAGACTCTGGTCAGGCTCTAGCCTATGATTTACTTAAAGCCTAATACAAAAGGACTGACAGCCCGCATCCACCTCCCTGGAAGTGAATTTGTTTTGGATTATCACTTCTCTTGTTTGTAACTTCAGCGTATTGTGAAATCATATCTCAAGTTACGATTGGTTAGACAATTAAATCGAAGGGTACTTCTCATATCTTTTACTATCTAATATAGAATCAAAGCCACTTTGATTCTTCAGATCCGGAACATCTTCAGTTTGTTGTACGCAACTGCAATGCGAAGAAAACTTAAAATAATTTCCTGTCACATTCAATTCCATTTGAGCTCATTGCAAACGTCAGAACTGAGCAACCGTCTGGAAATGCATTTTGGAAATTACGTATGATGGTTTTCTCATACGATGAGAAAGTCTGACATACTAAACAAATAATCCAAGAACATCTCTATCTCATCATCTCTTACTCTATAAGCATCAAAGATCACTGATGCCTTGCAAAAGGGAGGAAATGATAGACACAATGTGAATTTGTCGACTTGTTAAAAAAAGATCAAAAGATATTGATTATTTTATAGTTTCACTCATTTTAAATTATTATTATTTTACATTATTAAGAAATTAAAAAATTTGTTAAGTGTTTATCAAATTTTTAATATTAATTGTTAATAAAAATATAAGAAATTATTTTTTAAAATTTATAATAAAAATTACAAAAAGAAGTTTATATTTTTCTCCTTGCACTCTCGTGGGCCAACAGTCTTGCGATTATTTCTAATTGTTTCCTTCCCATTGGAGTATTCTCTTCTGACATCAAAATAGAATATGTCTCCAATTCCTCACCTATAAAATGGCCGTGAAGCCGGCTCCTGATATGTTTTATTCTTTTTCACATAACGTATTCCAGTCACCAATTGAAGATCATGAATACATCTGTGATCATGGTATTCACATTTGTTAAATATGTCAAGAACATACGGCATTAGTTTAAGCCTACGATGAATTACGACTTTCTATGAACAAGGCTAATTATGCATCTGGATTCAAATGGATGACTTACATGTAAGCTAGGTTTATTTTGTACTATTTAATCAACAGATTGATGTAAATAGTAAATTCTTTGAATCCTCAAGTTTGATAAATATCCTTATTTTGACCAATTTTGAGAGGATAAAAGTAATAATAATAAAATTATAAAGTTCTAAGGCTACTAGTAAATTCTTTGGTTTGTAGAAAGATTAGATTGTAGGGAAACCACGTTAGGATCCGATCTCGACCTCAATGGAATAATCACGAATTTTTTTCGTGACTTTTGATTTTCCGAAAATCAAGATATATTTAATTATATAAAATGATTAACATAAATCATAATACACTGGAAATTTAATTTATATCTTATTTCAAAGCTTAATCTTTGTCTTATCGTATCTCTCGAACTATTCTCGAAATTGATCCGTCTCAACCACCGTAGCCACATAAGTGTCCGACCTCTAACAGTACCTACAGAACAAGTTGAGAGAATGCTGTAACTCTTACAGAGAGGGTTAAGTACACTACAAAGAAATTGTTAAATAGCGACGGAACTATACCAACGGAACGTCAATCGTATGTGAAATGCGACGGGACTTCCTAATCCGTCGGTGAAAGAAAGAAAATTTGCGACGGTTAAGAAATCCGTTGCCAACGTTGAAGGGAAAATTTCGCGGTGACTTATAGCGACGGAAATATGCCGATGAATACAGTCTCGTCTGTAAATAGGGACGGACTTTAAATTTCGGTCGGCAAACTTGTCGGCTAGAAATAGTTCACCGACGGAAATAAGTCGTCGGTATATTGTAAAACCTCGTCGGGAAACTAGGTTAGGAAGCTTAATGCTGCGACGGATTTTTTTTAATTATACCGACGGATAATTCCATCGCCAAAATTAACTTAAATCCTCTGCGGCCGTCCCTCCTCTCTCCTCTCCCCGACTCTCCTCTTCTCTTTCTCTCCTCTCCTCCGGTGAAGCTCATCCTCCGTGTACATTCGACCAGCTGCTGCGTCTCCGGCGACCACAACCTCCGTCTTCTCCGGTGACGACAACGTCCATCTCTCCTCTGGTGGATCTGAAGGTAAGGCGTGGGTTGCGTATTTCTTTTCAAGTTTTTGGACTGATTTAATGCATTTCATTTGTTTATTTAGGTTTGATTGGTCTTGTGTGAATGTTTTGCATGTTCATAATGGAAAGAATTAAAGGATTTGTGTGTAGATAGGGTTGAGATGGTTTTGGCCTCAAGGTGTTCGATGGAATGCATTAGGAGTTGTAGAACTAAACTAGAGCCAATGTGTCCTAAGATAAGTACCAAATACAGATTTGAAGAGTTACATTGTTATTATTTGAACAAGGCTATTTTCTTTTATAACGTTTATGCTTATAATTAGAGGCTTTCTTGTGATTGTAATTGATCGATCATTATTATTGTTGGAAAAAAACCTTGGATAGAATGCAATTCAACCTTTTAAATTAAAGTAGGTGTGATGTTACTGAACATAGAGCCATATGCAAAACTTGTTCCACCAAATTACTTCAAAACTTCTCCAATTTGGCTATAAATTGCTTATATTTACTTCTTCATTGGGTAGTTAAAATAGGCATGTGACCAAACGAATAATTCAAATTAAGCACTAAGTCATAAACAAATCCACAAACATGCAATCTGATTGCTCTAAAAAAGATCATACTAAAAATATAGTGCTATTAGCACATATCAAATGGTAACATTATGTTAGTCATAGAATCTCATGCCCTTCTAACTTTTCAAAACTATAAACACATAAGTAGCTACAATTTCCTCTTTAAAATTATATTTAAAATGTTCTCTATAATGCTATAAAAAATTGTTCCATCTCTTATTTGTGAGAATTAGGATGCCTTCATAAATGGTAGAGATATAGTAAAGAAATATGATGATAGCTCAAAATCTTTTTAAAAACTACTATAGAAAAAAATATAATGTCAGCTATCTCTTTAAATTTACTTTTCAAAGGCATTTGGTAACATGTATTAATATTTCATTATTAATACCTTACAAGCTGTTGATTTTTTCCTCTAATTCATCAAATGGTTAGAGGAATGCATCTTAACCTCATCATACACTATCTTGTTCAATAAGGATAAAATTTGCCAAGATCAAACATCTTATCCTACCTCTAATATACTTAAGAAAAATCCACAAAGAGTGCATACCCCTCATTTACAAAGTTGGAAGTCATATGAACCTTTCATCTTGGCTATGCAAGCAAGACAGGTGTGTTATGTCCCTTTTCTAAGCTTACGACGTGACAAGACGGATTGGTTGGCGGTGTGCAAAGTTAAACCTAGGGGAGTGTTTGAATCTCATAGAAACGGAGAGCAGAGAAATGACAGTGAAGAGTTTCAAGAAGACGTGGCTTCTATCAATGAAATAGTAACGTGTGACGAGACGAAACCTTTGCATGATCCTTCTAACGCTTATGTTGATATTTCATCTGCGAGTCGGCGAGGTAACAATGGATCTGAACAAGAGGAAGAGTTTTATTCTTATTCTTCCTACGAGGAAGATGATTGTAATTTACATTTAAGTTCTGATAGCAATTAATTTATGTTTGTAATAGACTATTTTCTGTACCAAATACATTATTCCTTTTAATCATTGCAATTCTTATTCAAGGGATGTCGATGTGGCGAATGGTTCCCGACAGTAATAATTCTTACCGTTGGGAGGAATGTGGCAAATTTGTCTTGTCCCAGGGAATCACCAATGCAGGAAATAGTGTTGCAAAAAACACTCAAATTCGTTTGTCATCCATGACCGATCTTCTACTTGAAGGTGTTTCCTATGATTATTACATCTCTGTTCTTATTCTGTACATCTCATTTCCTTAGTTGAAGTCCCCATGACATAATAGTAATTTGATGGTTTGCACTTCATGTTGCTCTAAGCTTCTGTATTCTCAGCGAAGAAATGAGTGCGATGAGGCGAGCCATGACACGACGGCATATGAGCGATATGGCAAATCGGTTATTATGAAAGATTAGTCAATTGCTCATCTTTGAGTGCGGACAATCACGTATGCTACCATATCCAGTTTTGCTTTGTGTCACAGTGGTCTAATAGCACGGAATCAAATGTGAATATATGTTCTTCCCTGTTTTAGGTGTAACTGTTCCCCCTTATAGTAGTTCATCTGGACAATTCGTCTTCCACACCAAGAGCAGCGACACATTAACAATTTCCTCAGCATGTATGGCTATAGCCAAAAACGTTATTGAAAGAAGGTGTCCAAAGCCCTTCACCTGTTGGGGGAAGTCTGACTGTTTCCTAAGCTTCGTTTGAACGTGCCAGGACGCTTCTTGAAAATCCAGACCTCGGGGACTCATTTATTTTACCGACCCTCATGTCACATGGAATTTAACGGAATAATTTCCTCATGCATTAGATTATTCGACAAAGTTTAAAAGATGTTTGTTGTTGTATCTATTTGAATTTGGTAAACATAGTCATAATTATATAATTGTTGACGTTGATTTTTTGTTGTTTACTTGTTTGTTAACTTTCAATGTCATTGGCTTATATGTAAATAACTTGTGTAGCGATTGCTCTTAAGATTGTTATATTTGTACAATTGATAAATATTGTATTTCATTCATTAATATGGGACTAAGAGACCACGTGAGGTTATCGTTCGAGGATTAAAGGGATGTTGGTGGCGGTTTGTGTCAAGGTGGATCGTCACGATCTGCGACTAACTCACCTCCTCCTCCTACACATCCTCCGTTCGGATGAGCCATCACTGCTGCTCCTAATGCCACACCATCCCTACATGACTCATATATCATCCAATACCACAATGGGGATGGAGGACATACTGCCGACTGGATCTGTAGGAGATGATGGTAGAAAGTATATCACTTTCATCAATGACTAGTAAGTATGGCTATAGGATTAAGCCTTTGTTTCTAGTAGATTAAGCCTTAGGCTTTTCGGTCCATTGTACACTACAATAACTTCTTGTTTTAGGTTCGCACTGTGCGGAATGGTTTCGAACTTATGACCTCCACTTTTAAGGAAAGGATTGAACTGATGGATATACGTGAAAGAATATCACTGCAGCTACTAAACACTTGTACTTTCATGAGTTCGAGGTAAAATGATTATTTTTGTTATTTATTTAATATATATATATAGTGTCATGATATATATATAGTTTTACATTAACTAACATATTTTTATTTTATTCTTTAATCAGAAAGCATTTTTCTGGGACTCTACTTTGGATGGAGCGTATACAAATTCAGGAGAGGCGGGCTCATTACGTTATCGCGACTTCATTAAGCGATAAACAAAGGCTGTGTGCGACCCGCTTTATTTGGAGGATACTTGGAGCCGTTGGTGGCGTATTGGGCATCACGCATCAATGTCCATCTCGGGGCGTAACTTCGACCCAATGACGTGGAGGCCCAGTCAGCAGAGTCTTCCGTACATACGGGAGGCTCGATAACTCACCAGCATGCGAGACAGACTTGTAAGTATCTACACTTTACACTAATTTTGTCGAGAGTTAGCTTCGTTGTATTATGGATAATGATAATGGTCTAAATGTCTGGTGCCACTTATGGCTGTGTTGAGTTATTTTCTTTGTCTAACAGAAGGCAAATATCATACAACTTTACGAACCTCTGCCGAAGTTTAAACGATTTCTAGTTCACATCTAACATTTTAGTCTTTCTCATGTAGGAAAAGTCATTGGGCACCAAGCCTACCCCCCTTCAGTTGGCTCAATGGTAAGAGGCGTGCTTGTAAAAGCAATAAAACCTTGAGGTTGGGTGTTCGATTCCCACCAAAGAGGACAATACTGATTTGTGTTGGATGCCGTGGTATAACCCGCAAACACACGCTGGGTGGGAAATGCTAGCCCAGGTGTGGGGTCCAACACCTACCAAAGGCCAGCGCAAAGCTGCCAAGCCCTCCTTGAAGACAAAAAAGAAGGACAAGAAAGGAGAGGCCAGCTTGGATGTTGCTCGGCTTACGACCTCCGAGTTGTCTGCGGCCTTCATACATTTATCACACCTGAAGCGGTCGGCCGTGATGACGGGCGGCGGTGAAGGCCTAGTAGTCGTAGAAGAGGAGGAAGAGGAGGTCGAGCCACCTTTTAAGTGGAAGAAGATTGCTCGGATTGTTGACCGACCTTCCTGCCCATCGAGTCAAGGTAGGAAAGGGAAAGAGAGAGAGAGCAAGGGGAAAGGGCGAGCGACGAGCACCGAAAAATGGGAGCCAGCAATCAGTTTGGCAAAGACTGCATCGATTGGGGATCTCGATGTGTCCCTTCACATTGCTCAGAGGATCGTTCCCCCTGCGGACGAGAAGCTCATGGACTCGTGGAGCAATCAGGAGCTAGGGCCCCGTCTCGTCCGTAGCAGTGTAAGAAGTCAGCGTATCCTCGAGATGCACCAATGTATGGAAGCGACTCAGCCGGATGTCGATCGTTGGACCGGGAACTCCACGATCTCCTTGAGCAGGTGAAAACTTTGAGGGGCGAGCTTTCGGAGGCTAAGGAAGAGAGGGACGTCTTTTAGGCTCAACTCTCTTCCTTAGAGGAGGAGAAGAAATCTTGGGTGGAGGTGATGAGCGTTCTGAAAGCTCAACTTGCCACGGGGGAGGAGGAGAGGAGCCGGTTGATTGGGGCGAAAGACTGGCTGGCTAAGGAGTGTAAGGGCTTGAAGAAGGAGGTGAAGACGGAGCAGGAGTTTCGTAAGAAATTCCTCTAGGATTGCCATGAAGGGGTGGAGGGTAAGTTGAGGGCCGAGGATAGATTGAAAGAGTTGCAGAGCTCCGTCAAAAAGCAAAGGGTTGAGGTGATCAAGTGGTAGAAGAGGCGGTTCCTACATGGGGAGTGCTTAGAGTTCGCTTGTGACTTGGCCCTTTCAATGTTGAGGAGTTGCCACGATGTCCACATCCCTGATGGGTTGGGTGGTCCTTCATTTAAGGATTACGCCGAGCCGTTGCTTCCCACCGCTCTCGGCCTTTCTCTGGAGGAAATGAAGGAGATGGTCGAGGGAGAACGGGTGTTGGTTCCGGATGAGAAGCTGGACCTGAACTCAGAAGAGGAAGAGGATGTTTCTCTGCTGACTCCTCCTCCCGATCCGGCTGCTGGCCCTTCCTCTGCCGATTCGTCTGCTGGCCCTTCCTCTGTCGATTTGACTGCTGACCCTTCCTCCGCCGATCCGACTGCTGACCCTTCCTTTGCCGATCTGGCTGCTGGCCCTTCCTCTCCCGTCGGAGGATCAAAATAATTTCCCCCTTTTTTTTTAAAGCTCATCTGGTCGGGCTTGTGGCCAGAACTTGTTCAAGGAAATAAAATTTTTTTATTTTTCATTACCATCTTTTTCAATAGCGGGTAGTAAATGAACGCATTCAATGCGCGTCAATCGGTCGTAGTGTCAGAGAGTCATAGTCGACCTAGGCAATAGAACTTGGCCGAACGATTGCGAGGCCAAGTGATCTGAGATTAATCTTCTCGGCATCGCCTAGTTCCTAGGATCTTATCTTGGCAACCTGGCCGAGCTACGTCGAGGCCGAGCCATGGTTCCAAGGATCTAGTCTTGGCAACCTGGCCGAGCTATGTCGAGGCCGGGCTATAGTTCCAAGGATCTTGTCTTGGTAACCTGGTCGAGCGTAGTTGAGGCCGAGCCATGGTTCCAAGGATCTTGCCTTGACAACTTGGCCACGCGTGGTTGAGGCTGAGCTATGGTTCCAAGGATCTTGTCTTGGCAACCTGGCCGCGCGTGGTTGAGGTTGAGCCATGGTTCCAAGGATCTTGTCTTGGCAACCTGGCCACGCGTAGTTGAGGCCGAGCCATGGTTCCAAGGATCTTTTCTTGGCAACTTGGCCGAGCGATGGTCGAGGCGATCGATTGGTGGAATTTTCTCCCTTTGCCAAATTTAGTGAAATGCCTTGTCAAGAAATTTAAAACCCTTTTATTGATGATGACAAGGGCGCGGGCCGTTAAAAAACCTGACTGACAGGGCCAGGAAAAAGGTACCCACAGGTTGTGTACAATAAACAATAATAAATAAAGATTAACTAAAATAAAGTTTATCTACTGGTAGAAACACTTCAGGTTTTGAGAGTTCCAGGGCATCGGTAGAATCTTCCCACTCGCACTGCGCAGGATGTAGGAACCATGTTCGGCTTGCTTGATCACTTGATAGGGTCCTTCCCACGCCTGTCCGAGCTTTCCAGGATGCTTTCCAGCCGCCTCGGCCTTTCGCAGGACATATCTGTCGACCTTTATATCGCTCGGCTTTACCCTTCTATTGTAGAACTCCGTTGCTTTTTGCCTGACGGCTTCCGAACGAGCGGCTGCCCTATCCCTGTCTTCACTGAGAAGCACGAGTTCTGCATGGCGGGCTTCATTATTCCGCTCTTCTTCATAGCTCGACACTCTTTGGATATGCAACACCACTTCTCCCCTTGACCTCGTACTGCCCAGTGACTTGACCAACTACTATTTGGCTATCACTGTATACCTAGAGATGCTTTACCCCCATCTCCTTTGCCAATTGGAGGCCGGCTATAAGAGCCTCGTATTCCACTTCATTATTAGAAACTTTAAATTCTAACCTAGGAGCATATTCTACCTTTTCTTCCTAGTGCGGGCTGATTAATAACACTCCTACTCCGCATCCCTCAGCGTTGGATGACTCATCAACAAATAGGCTCCAGGCGGGGCGTTGTTCACCCTGTGAGTCAGATTGACTCATTTCTGCAACGAAATCCGTCAACACTTGGGCTTTGATCGTCGTCCGAGGCTTATATTATATATCGAACTCCCCTAGCTCTACTACTCATTTTATTAATCGCCCTGAAGGCTCGGGCTTTTGGAGGCACTGCTTGAGGGGTTGGTCGGTCCATACCTCGATGGTATGACTCTGGAAGTAAGGCCTTAGCTTCCGCGCTGTAGTTATCAAGGAGAGAATCAGCTTTTCTATGGGTGTATACCGTATTTCTGGTCCGTTCAGCACCTTACTGACGTAGTAGATCGGGTGTTGTTCATTTCCCTCCGATCGAACAAGGACTGCGCTGATCGTCTCCTCTGTGACTGCCAAATACAAAATCAGACTCTCCCCCTCAATTGGGCTTTGCAGGATGGGTGGACTAGTCAGATACTACTTCAAGTGTTGAAATGCTCTTTCGCATTCATCTGGCCATTAGAACTGGGTCACATCCGCTTTCCTTAAAATTTTGAAGAACAGGAGGCACTTGTCTCCCATCCTGAAGACGAATCTACTCAAAGAGACTATCCAACCGGTCAATATCTGAATAACTTTCAAGCATCGCGGTGAAGACATTTGGACGATAGCTTTGATTTTCTCCGGATTAGCTTCAATTCTCCGTTGAGTAATCATAAACCCCAGGAATTTTCCGGATGCCACACCAAAGACGCACTTTTTTGGGTTCAACTTCATCTTAAATTTATTAAGGGTCTGGAAGACTTCTTTGAGATCTTCTACATGCTCAGCGGCCATCTTACTTTTGACCACCATATCATCCACATATGCCTCAACTGATCGACCGATCTGTTTCTTAAAAACTTCCATGACGAGCCGCTGATAGGTGGCCCCCGCATTCTTTAAGCTGAACGACATTACTTGGTAGCAATACGTGCCCTGATCAGTTATAAAAGCTGTCTTCTCTTCTTCTTCGAGACTCATTTGAATCTGATGGTAGCCCGAGAAGGCATCCAAGAAGTTGAGAAGTTCATGCCCTGACGTGGAGTCTACCAGCTGATCAATTTTGGGCAAAGGGAAACTGTCTTTTGGGCACGTTTTGTTTAAATCAGTGAAGTCAATGCACATTCTCCACTTTCCGTTTTTCTTCTTCACAAGTACAACATTTGTCAACCATTCAGGGTATTTGACTTCCTGAATGAACCCAGCACTGAGCAGCTTTTCAATTTCTTTCTTAATCACTTCCTGCCTTTCTTTGCTTTGCCACCGCTTCTTCTGTCTAACTGGCTTGTAATCTTGTCGAATACCAAGAGAATGCAATGCGACCGATCGATAAATTCTAGACATATCGCTCGGTACTCAGGCGAAGATCGATTTATTTTCTACTAAGCAATCCGTGATTTCTTTAACTAGGCCCTTCTGAAGCTCGGAACCTAGATTTGTGTACTTGGAGGGGTCTGCTTCATCCAATAAGACCCGATGTGTTTCTTCTACGGGGTTCATCCTCTCCGTTTCTTCATAAGCTCTCACGTCAAGAGAGCTCGTCAGGACTACCTCCCCGTCTAGAGTCCTTGTTTCCGTTAAGTAGGATTCCCTAGCGATTCTCTGCTGACCCCTGACAACACTGATTCCATGGGATGTTGGGAACTTCATTGCTTGATAGTAGGTGGAGATGACTGCTCTGAGGGCGTTTTGAGTGGCTCGACCTATTATCGCATTGTACACCCCGCCAAACTTCACAACAAGGAACTCAACGTCCTTTTCTATCTGACACGACTTTTGTCTTAATTTTACTTTCAAAAAGACTCGGGCAAATGGTTAGGCTGATGCTCCAGTTACCCCTTTGATAGGTCCTTCTATAGGCAGTAGTGGATCCTCTGGTATCTCCATCTGCTTGAAGGCATCATAATACAATAGGTCGACCGAGCTGCCCGTATCGATCATTACCCGCTTCACCTCATTGCCGTCCATGTTCAGATTTACCACGAGCGCGTCATCATGAGGACAACTAACACCATCAAGGTCAGATTCGTCGAACGGTATCATCCCATCGTTCGGCCTCTTTCTCTTGGCCGATAAATCTTCACCGACCTGCCTGGTATACCTCTTTCTTTCTTTTATAGTGGACCCCCTGCTGCATTTCCACCAAAAATGATGTTAATGACCCTAACCGATCGGTCATCTTGTTGTCCAGTGTTTCTGTCCCCTTTTGCCCTGGACTGTCCTCTTGCTTCGCATCGATCGCCAGTATTCGCCTTCTGCCTCCCTCCATCATTCCTATCGTTTCGCCTCCAAGGTTGTCGCCAGTTGTCGGGCCGACTGGTCTTATGCTCATTATCTCGATCGGCATTTTGTCCGTGCTTCAAGAATCGACCCAGCCTTCCCCTTTGGATAAGGAATTCGATTTTTCTTTTCAAGTGCCAGCAATCTTCCGTGTCATGACCGATGTCTTTGTGGAAACAAAAATATAAATCTGGGTCCCTCCTCCTGAGGGGAGTCTTCAACTTATTGGGTTCTCAGAGGGGTTCTCCATCTGCTCTCATGGCCGCCAATACTTCCGCGTATCGCCTGTTGAGCGAGGTAAACTCTCGTCGATGTCCCTGTCGATCGGTCGACTTTCTCCTTTTGATCATACATCGCGCCATGGGAATCATCCGCTCTGCCGCTCGGCCCGCGGTCGTTTGCTCTACGTTTTGTGTTTTTCAACACTTCTTCGAGCTGGATGTACTTGTCCGCCCGATTTCTTATTTCTTGAATGGTCTTGGGCTGATCGAGTGCCAGTGACTTCTTAAACTCCTCATCCCTTGTGTTGCTCATCAGTGCTGCCAACATGGACAAGCAAGTGAGGTCGGGGACTTTGACTACTTCATTGTTGAACCAAGTAATGAACTCTCGCAAACTTTTGTTCCTTCCTTGGGTCAACTGCATCACTTCCAAGGCGGTCTTTTGTGGTCGCTTACTTGTGGCGAATTGATTGAGGAAGAGCAGTGTAACATCCCATCACTGATGGGAAGGGTAAATTGGTCATTTAGGTCGGGTTATGAATGTTTCGATATATCTCGGCATGAATATACATCATATAGCCTCTATGGCGATATGAATGGTAATTTTTGTATATGCACATGATTGTACATGCATGCATGACATTTCCCGGCATATGTGTCTAAATGGATATCTTTGTGAATTATGTGATTATTGTGTTTGGAAAATTTATTTGGAGTGATTTATATGTGTTTTGCATTTTTAGAAAATTTTAGAAATTTTTTGGGAATTTTTCGGGAATTAATATCCGGACCGAAAAATTTCCAAATGACTGATTGAGTAGATTTCCGGTACTGAAAATGACTGGCCAATGGCACTGGAAAATTAGAGACATGATGTTAGGATTTATTAAATTAAGCCGTTAGAGTTTGACGAGAAATTGGAGTCGAATTTGGAACCAGAATAAAAACCAGGACAAGTGGCAAGTGACACTTAGCCTTCCAAAAGAGGTAATGGTTATCCTAGGTGGTGAGTAACTCTCCCACGATTTTCCTAAGGGTGAAAGAGTTAAAAATTGCTTGGAAATGTATTTGGTTCCTCTCATCCGAAGGTGTGTTCTTCTTAATTGGTAATTTGTCTTTTTCTCCATTAAGTTTAAGAGCCAAGTGTCCTCTTCATTTAATGTCTTTGTCTTGTTTCAATTCACCACTTACGACTCTTCTCCTTGGATAGCTTAAAAAAATTCACTTTGAAAGTCTAAGTCTTCTTTCATCCGTGGGAGCTACTCTTCCTCCTTCCTTCATCCTTCGTTGGCTTTGTTCTCCATACAAGAAATTGTCTTGTTCATTTGCTTGCTTGCTCCTTCTTCCTCCTCTTACAAGACAAAGCTTAAGTCATGAGAAGATGATGTTTTGTGTATGTGTGGAGTGATGACCTTGGGTTTTTGGTGAGAGGTAAAGAGTTGGAGTGTTTTGAAGATTGCAGAATTGAAGAGCTTGAAGCTCGTTTAGGTGAGAATCTTGTTTTGTATCCTTTCCTTGATAATTAGAAGAATTTATTGTGCTTATTGGTGTAGTTAGAAGAATTTATTGTGCTTATTGGTTCATGAATTTCATAAAGTTTATGGTTTGATTTCATGGGTAGGTTGCTTCGTTGATTGGTTTGTAATTGTTAAAGGATGAATTATGAACATGTTTTAAGTGGTTTTGTGATGTTAGATAAATGAATATTTAGGTAGAAGATGGTGTGTTATGTGCTGCCAAATCTTGATGAATTAGGCAAGTAAATGTTTAGATGAATTGGTAGCTGAATTAGAGGTTCAATTGAATGCTATTTGATGTAGGCATAGTGATGGAATGAAAGGAGTTGAGGTAAGGAGGAAATCTGGAAACAATTGACTTTGTGTAGGTTTCAGATTTCAGCTCATAACTTTTGATATGGTTGTCCAATTGAGCTGAGGTTTGTTTTAAATTAAACGTAAGAAGTATGGCTAGATTTCATATGAAGAAAGTTTGATCCAATTATGAACTTAAGGATTTTAATTTTGGCATGCAAAGTGAGTTGTTAGGTGCTGTGTGAACAGTATCCGAACCTTGTGACCTGAAACTTTGATGAATTTTTTTAGATTGAATTGGATTGAATTTGCTAATTTGGCCTTCATGAAAGTTGAAGATTTTTGTGTTAGCTTTATAACTCCACTAATTATAAATTTTTTTGGTTTGTACGTTGAAAGTTATGGTGTGTTAATGTTCAGATGGTCATTCAGTTGACAATGTGTTTTGTGTGTAAGTGACTTTATGTGAACAGGTTTTGTGCTATTTATGTTCTGGTATTTATTTGGGACTGTTGGTGGTGAAATTGGCTTTAGTGACCTTCTGGAAAGTTGTAGAGGATTGTTGTAGCTTTCTAATTAGGTATTTTGTGTGAATTTTGGATGTAAGAATTGCTAGATATAAATTTGTAAAGTTTTGTTATGGCTTGGGTTAAATGTTGATTTCTTAAACCCTAATAGGACAGCCACCTAAGTGAGAGGATTTGACCTAGTTTGAATGGGAATTTGCTTTTAAGTCCTTCTTGAGAATTGTATTATATTGTCTGAGATTTTTATTTCTGTATGGTATGTAATTTTTTGACAATGGGTTGAAAAGTTATGAATGTTGGAAGATTTTGTTACTGTGAGAATGAGACTTATATAGGCAGAAGATTTGCTTGAAAAGTTGAGTTATTTAGAAGTTGATTTTGCTTCCAAGTTATTCATGAAACTTGTAGAACATGTTTTGATCTTTCTTTGGACATAAATTTTGGAATTTTTGGCATAAGGAATGGAAAGATAGGATTTTTGTAGTAGAGTGCAGTTACTGTTCATATGGTAGTTTTACTGTTTCATTGGGTAGAACATTTGTTTGTATTTTTGACCCTCTTATAGATTGAATTGGATTGGGGAGTCTTCTTGAAGATTTTATAAAATGTTTAGAGCTTTCTAATGGTGTATAATGTACCTTATTTGGAGTTATGAGGAAAAAGTTATAAGGATTGGAAGAACACAGTTACTGTTCATATGGTCATTTATGGGCAGTAACTTTGAAGTAGTTTTTGGCACCCTTAAAGGTGAGATTGGTTTGTGAGCCCTTCATGGAACTTGTAGGGTTTCTTATTAACTTTCTAATGAGACCTTTTTTGTAAATTTTAGATAAGTGTGTAAAAAGTTATGCATGTTAGAAATTCAGATGGTGAAGAGAGGGAAATAAGTGCAAACCCTCTTATCTTTTGTTTCATCCTAAAGCTTCTTTTGCTTATATCTTCGTCATTCAACCTTCGATTGACCTGATTCTCGAGGCATCTGATTCGTATAATATTTAATTTTGTTTATTTGTAAAATTGGGAATTTTTAGACCCGAATTGACAGGAATTGGTTAGGTCGAAGTGAGGGGTCCGGGTAAGGATTTTTCCTAAGTCGTGTTTTATTTATAATTGGACCTATAGAGGTCCGAATTGAGTGATTTCGGTGTCAATGGGTTTCTAATTTTTAGAGAAAAATTTGGGAAAATGTGTAATAGTGCTGGGAATGTCACGAACATGCATTGTACACATTTAATTGCTACATGTGCATTATTAAATGTTTCTGATTGCCAATTTGGTAACGTTGGATATTTGGACTGTTTTAGAGACGCATTTGGAACGTCAATTCACAGACGTTGCCGAGACTTCCAGGCTTTAGCTTCGGAAGCAAAGGTGAGTGACCTAGATGGTTTCTCGATTATTGATTGTTTATAATTTTACACTTATAACACTGTGGAGAATAATGGAGGGCTTTGTGTTTGTTTATGGTGATTAGGGCGAAGGTGCCGATGTCTTGGGAGAATTTGACATAGAAGTGTTATTTGTCTGAGAATTTGAGACCTTCGTGTTTGCAATGTGATAGATCGTGATTGTGATTATATTGTGAATAGTTGTGAAATAATTGTTTGGCTGTAATAATTTGAGTTCGAGTGTGATGTGATAAATTGTGATACTGGTGAATGCTGTCGCCTGTAACCAAACATAAAAAGAAACCAACTTCCTGCAACACAAATTAATGTAGTAGTGGAAAGTCGGGATCGTTCCACGAGGAATTAGAGCGTTAGTAGTTACTTAATAAGAAAGGGGTTTTGCAATTTGGGAATTAAACAGAAATTAATTGGAAATTGAAATTGAAAAATAACTAGAAACAAAATAATGAGAATTTAACAATCAATAGAAATAAATCTTGGTTTCCGGTTTCCTTCGTTATTGAACTTGCGTTGATCATCGACACAAAAAATAACCAATTCATTAGTTCAGCATTCGTCGCGGTAAATTTCTTTACCTATTTTCTCTTATATTTAGTCAACCAAAACATGTATTTGAATTAACCCTTATTAATTAATAACCTGGATGCGATCTCAGATTTAATTAATCAATAGCTTTACGAATCAAGAAAATCGACGAACTAAACAACATATATACGATGTACATTTAGCCTAGACGATTATTTTTCCTAGAACCATGTCCCTAACGTAGTAGACAAAAATCCTATTCGCTACTTTTGATTAAAAGAATTGAACATCAACCTTTTTAATCTAGCGATTGATTGAATAAAAATACAAACTAGTTGCGCACCTAGCTGTCAAATTAAACAATCAAACAATGACCCATAAAAATAATAGATACTTGACTAAGAAATTGATTGAAATAAAGAACACAAGTCTCACAACATGCAAAGTTCAATAATTAGGATTCCGTAAACCAAGAAATAAAATTTAGTTACCCAACATCATGATTTCCCTATCTATTCTGACTATCACTGGCGTTGGGACTGTCGTGGGCATCCTTCTCTTCTTTCTATCTGCGGTAACCTCCAGTATTTGATTCATACCTTATTTCTGTACCTTCGTTCTTATCTCTCGCCAACCCATGTTGCCTCTGCCTTTCTTCCTTTTAAAACCTTTCTCTTGTTTGTTTCCTGCTAATTTATTCCTTTGTTTGCGCAACGCCGCTTTCTCAGCTGTCAGCGCTTCCCACTGCTGTGGCGTCTCTACTTCACGCCCCTGCGGCCTGCGCCGCACTCCTCAATGTCGCCTTCCTCTTCTGCTAATTTATTTCCTCTTTAAAAATCTGATGCTCCTCTCCTCCACGTCTCCACGTGTTGCTTGCTGCGTTGGTCTCTGTGGCGTCTCTTCTTCACGCCCCTGCGGCCTGTGCCGCACTCCTCAATGTCGCCTTCCTCTTCTGCTAATTTATTTCCTCTTTAAAAACCTGATGCTCCTCTCCTCCACGTCTCCACATGTTGCTTGCTGCGTTGGTCTTCTCTTGTATGTTGTTTTATTCTTGTGTCTTCTATAGCTTGATGGGACGAATAAAAGCCTCCCTCACTTAAAACTCCTGGCTGCTTGTTGCGTCCTGTAGCTTCCCTTAATCTCGGTCACAGGCGTTTTTCCATTTAATTTCTGCTGGGTCCCTTGATAAGACAATTTATTTGCTGCTCTGTGCGATGGCCCTCTGTCCCTATGGCTTGTTGTCTCCACGTGTTAGCCTCCTTACTATTTGCTCTTTAACAACTCCTTTGATTCATTGCCTTGTTACTCCAGCGTCCACTATTCCTTGATAAGACAATTAAAGGTTATCTTCATTTAAATCCTCTTGGCTCTTCTCTGTTGCTCTCCACTTGATTTTCAACGCAGCACACTTCTTTAGCTACTCATTTATATTGCCGCTGGGTCCCTTTTAGCTGCCTTGGGTCACGCCCATGTCCCTTTAAAACCTCAGCTGCTTTATCTTGATTTTATCCTCCTGATTTAATTTATTTCTCCTCACGCACTGCTCCTTGGTCACGCCCCTCTTGGCCATTACGTCTGTTCCTATTGCTCTAGCTGATTTGCGTCAATTTCTTTCTTCTTCTTTTTTTTGTTTTTTTGTTTTAATTTCCATTCCTTCCTTTTGTCCACGTCTACCCATCTGGTTTGACAATTAAAATTGCTACCTTTTAAACCTGCTGCTCCTGCGTGACTTGCATTTTCTGCCCATTTAATTTGCTTTAGACTTCTAACTTGCTGTGTTTTACGTTTCTGATTGTTGCACGAGGTTATGTCTAATTAGGGTCAACATCCAATTCAGCTCTTTTTATCCCAAAATTGTTGCGGTTCTTTCTATTTGGCTCCAAAATACACCTTGACTTAAAACAAGATTAATTTCCATTAAGTACAACTTCAAACCTCAAGAATAAAGAAAATTAACACACAAATAGATAAAAAAATAAAGACACTAACAAACTCCCCCACACTTAACCTTTTGCTCGTCTTCGAGCAAATTAAACATGAGAATCAAATTCTATCAATTCATTTTCAAAGAAACCAAACACATGAAATCATTCAAACTTTGGCCAATTAAATGTCAAGCTACCACAGACATCATGATCAGTTTTCATCGGTGCACATAAACAAACTCAACTTATGAAACTATCATTCAAAGATAAGCATAAAATCACAATGGATTTTCCTCACGGTATTCACTCATTTCACTCCAGTGTTTATAGGTTGTGTTTTACTCAAAAACTCCCTATAGGAAATCACACTACCATAGGCTTGCAAATACACCAATTCTCTTCTACAGTGATTACATGCTAAAATAGATCAAAAGGGCTTTATTTGAGGTTGTAATGGGGCTAAGGTTAAGGTAAGTCGAAAGGAATTGAAAGGGTTGTTCACAAGCAGTCATAAAGCACTAAATATACAAATGGACAACAAAACGTATTTTTGAGAATTGCATGTAAACTAACTACTCAAAATTTATTATTGCTACTATACTTGATTTTTTTCTTTTTCTTTTCCTTTTTTTTTGTTTTTTTTGTTTTTGTTTTTGAATACGAAGGAAACAATAATCAAAACATCATCTAAATACAATGTGCTATATGAGTAGAAGTACTAGTGAACTCTTCTCAGAAAACAAAATAAAGCAAAAAGTCCCAAAACTACCTAACTCAGTGTTTTATTAAACTTGTGAATAGGTAAGGCTTAACAGGGTTTGTTGTTTCAGAATGATTTTTTTTAAAAACAAAATGGGTAAAGGCTCAAAGGGGTTTGCAAGGGTAACTAAGAAAGGTGGATCATTTAAGTCAAGGGCTCAAAGAAAAATGACCTTAATCATTTCTATTTAACATGCATCTAATAGATTCAAACCGGTTCAGAGCAAGTTCTGAAGGTAATACCTAAGGGAGTATCACACACAAAAAGAAATGAAATGACTTTTGAATAGAGTCATATAGGCTCAAATCCTCACATAGGCTCAATTGAAAATCCATTATGCTTTCATACATTATCTAATCACTCAAGCATCAATTTTTTTTAGCAAGCTTATGTACCCAACTACTTTAATCAATCAGCATGATTCACCATCTATTCAATTGGCCTAATTTGACTTCAAGCACGCAATTCAGTCTCATTCCAACTAGTAAGATAGAATTTCATGGTTAAACACACATCATATGCAAATTAAAAGAAAAAAAAATCAAAATGAACCAAGAAACAATAAATTCAAAACACACAGTCACACCAACATTCAATGCTTCCCCCACACTTAATCTACATTGTCCTCGATGTACTCGCAACAAGAAAAACACAAGAAAATAAAGAAAGTAAAGGTTTAAAAAGCTTCTCTATCAATGCATCAAGGTGTTGGTGGAAAAGACGGTGGAACTTGTTGCTGCGCCAATCGGTCTAATCTGCACTTCTCTTCTGCCTGTGCATTTTGGAATGAAACGCACGCCTCTTTTTAGCAAAAGGCCCATGACCCATGTAACTCTTTAATTGTCCCATTTGGCAACAAGAATAATGTCAGTAACATTAATGGAGAATGAGCCATGCAACCCCCAACGCAATTTTTGTTGTTGTTGAGAAAACTACGATAAATAAAATGAAATGAAAACAAAAATGCAGAAAAACTTAAATTAAAATAAATCTTGAGGTGCCTCTCAAGAGCGCTTCTTTAACGTCATATTAGCTAGACGAAAAACCATTAACTCATTTCGAGTAAAGCTGCTCGGCCAGTTCAATTTCGTCCACAGCTTCAACCTGTAAATTCTCGTAATATGGTTTCAATCGATGTCCATTAACTTTAAACACTTTAAAAGTGTCTAAACTCTAAATTTCAACTGCACCATGTGAGAAAACATTAGTAACAACAAATGGACCTATCCAACGAGATCGTAATTTACCAGGAAAAAGCTTTAGTTTCGAGTGATAAAGAAGGACCTTTTGACCTATGGAAAATTCTTTTCTGATTAAGGTTTTGTCATGAAAGGCCTTAGTCTTTTCTTTATAGATTTTTGCACTCTCATAAGCTTCATTACGTATCTCTTCCAACTCTTGCAATTGTAATTTCCGATTTATTCCAACCTTAGTTAAATCCAAATTGCATTGTTTGATGCCCAATAAGCTTTATGTTCCAATTCTACGGGTAAGTGACAAGGTTTTCGAATACTAACTCAGATAGCGACCTACCAATAGGAGTTTTATATGTTGTCTGTATGCCCATAGTCGTCGTCTAGCGCAAACTCAATCCTTCTGTTAGGATTAACCACTTTCTCCAAAATTGATTTGATTTCCTGTTAGAGATTTCACTTGTCCACTTGTTTGGGGATGGTATCTTTGTTGAAGTTCGATCGTAATCGTATTTCTTGATAAAGCCTCAAAAATTCGATTACAAAAATGAGTCCCGCGGTCACTGATTATTGCTTTAGGCACTCCAAACCTAACAAAAATATGAGATTTAACAAAATCAACAACCACTTTAGCATTATCAGTGTGAGTAGCCTTAGCTTCAACCCATTTTGAAACATAATCCACAACAACAAGAATATATGTCTTACCGAAAGATGAAGGAAAAGGGCCCATAAAATCAATTCCCCACACATCAAAAATTTCACATACCAGGATATTCGTGAGTGGCATTTGATCTCTTGGTCCTAACCCACCTGTTCTTTGACATCGATCACAAGACTTGCAAAATATATAAGCATCATAAAACAGTTTAGGCTAAAACAAACCACATTCAAGCACTTTACGGGCTGTCCTTCTAGGACCAAAGTGTCCACTGCATGCAAAAGAATGACAAAAATTCAATATTGAAGGGATCTCATCATCAGACACACATCGCCTAATAATTTGATCAGAACAATATTTCCACAGATGTGGTTCATCCCATGCATAATATTTAGCCTCTCTTTTGATTTTATCTTTTTCAGCTCATGATAAAGTACTAGGTAAAGACTTGGTAATAAGAAAATTGACTATGTCAGCATACCAAGGTGTTACCTGTTGTGTGGCGAATAGATGTTCGTCTGCAAATTCATCTTTCAGACTGTCTGAAGTTTTGTCTAGACAGATACGACTCAGGTGATCTGCAACCAGATTTTCAGTTCCCTTTTTATCCCGTATCTCCACATCAAATTCTTGCAGTAGGAGAATCCAACGAATAAGACGTGGCTTTGCTTCCTTTTTCGACAACAAATACTTCAACGCAGCATGATCTGAATAAACTATGACATGTGTGCCCAACAAATATGAACGGAACTTCTCTAACCCAAAAACAACTGCCAATAATTCTTTTTCTGTTGTTGAATAGTTTTTCTGGGCGTCGTTTAGCATCATCGAAACATAGTAAATCACATCCGGTGCTCTATTCATCCTTTGTCCCAGAACAACACCTAACGCATAGTCACTCGCATCGCACATCATCTCAAATGGAAGACTCCAATCTGGGGGTCGGATTATTGGAGCAGAAATTAGCTTCTCCTTTAATTTATCAAATGCTTTCCTACATGCTTCATCAAACTTGAACTCCACATCTTTTTGAAGTAACTTGCATAAAGGTTGAGTGGTCTTCGAAAAATCTTTAATAAAGCGTCGATAGAAACCTGCATGTCCAAGAAAAGAATGCACTTCCCGTACACTTACGGGGTAAGGAAGAGATTCAATGATTTCTATCTTAGCCTTATCAACCTCAATTCCCTTAAAAGACACTACATGGCCTAAGATTATCCCTTGATCAACCATAAAATGACATTTTTCATAATTCAGAATCAAATTATTTTCAATGCAACGTTCTAAAATTTTCTCAAGGTTAATCAAGCAAGTATCAAAAGACTCACCATAAACTGTAAAGTCGTCCATAAAAACTTCAATACAGTCATCCACATAATCAGAAAAATACTTACCATACATCTTTGGAATGTGGCAGGTGCATTACATAGTCCAAAAGGCATTCGTCGATACGCAAAGGTGCCAAAAGGACATGTGAAAGTCATTTTTTCCTGGTCCTCTGGTGCAACAGAAATTTGATGATAACCTGAGTAACCATCTAAACAACAATAATGAGTTTTCCGCAAGTTTTCAAGCATCCGTCAATAAAAGGAAGTGGAAAATGATCTTTGCAAATAACTGAATTTAATTTTGGTAATCAATACAAACCCTCCACCCATTTTGTACATGGGTGGGTACTAATTCACCTGACGTGTTCTCTACCATAGTTACTCCGGTCTTCTTAGAACCACTTATCTTGGACTTACCCATTTCTTGTCCAAATTGGATAGATTATTCCAGCATATAGGAGCTTCAGAATCTCCTTTTTGACTACCTCCATCATTGGTGGGTTCAATCTTCGTTGTGGCTGTCTTATTTCCTTAGCTCCATCTTCCAATAAAATTCGGTGCATACAAATTGATGGGCTAATCCCTTTCAAATCTGCCACAGTCCATCCAAAAGCATCTTTGTAAGTTTTCAAAATCTTTAATAATTGCGTTTCCTGCAAAGATGTCAGTGTGCTCGAAATAATAATAGGAAGAGTTTCATGCTCACCTAAATACACATATTTCAAGTTACCTGGAAGAACCTTCAACTCCAATTTTGGTGGCTGTATGAGAGATGGCAACAACTTCGAATTATTTCTATTGAGTTCCAGAAAATGTACCTGTTCCTCCAAGAATTTGCTCCACTCTAAAATCTGGATAGTGTTATCTAGTTCTTCAGGAATTGCAAGAAAATCAGCTAGTGTTTTTCCTTCCTGAATATCCAAGCTATTTTCCAATGCAGTCCATAACTTATCTGGTCCATCTAAACTGAATGCTTCCTGCACTAAAGTATCAAGGAAACTCACAGAAACAAAAGAATGATCATCCTTAGGAAATTTCATGGCATCATAAATATTGAACTTAATCACATCACCATCAAACTCCATAGTCAAAGACCCATCATAGACATCAATTTTTGTTCTGGAATTTTTCAAAAATGGTCTTCCCAATAAAATTGGGACTGAAGTGGATGAATCTTCATTGCCCATCTGTAAGACATAAAAGTCAGCAAGAAAAAGCATATTATCAACTTAAACTAGGACATCCTCAAGAACACCCTTTGGATAGGCATTAGATCGATCAGCAAGTTAGATTATGACACCAGTTTCTTTCAGAGGCCCCATATTCAAAGATTCATAAATAGATTGAGGCATAACATTAATCGAAGCACCTAAATCCAACAATGCTTTCTCAATTTCCAAATTACCTATTTTACAAGGGATTGTGAACATACCTGGATCTGGACATTTAGGAGGTAACTTCTTTTGGAACATAGCATAAACATTCTCACCTAGTCGCACATTTTCATTGCCACTTAACTTTCTCTTTGAGGTACAAAGTTCCTTAAGAAATTTAGCATAACGAGGAATTTGTTTAATAGCATCAAGTAAAGGAATATTTACCTGCACCTTACGGAAAGTTTCCAAAATTTCTTTCTGTTGCTCCTTCTTCTTTTTCTTGGCAAACCTACTAGGAAAAGGAGGTTGTACACTGAACTTAGGCACGACAATGGAAGAATCACCCTCATTTTTTTCTTGTGACTGTTTTGGAACTTCTTTCTCTACTTTTTCTTCCACCTCTCGCTTAGAAACCTTTGGGGTAAGTTCCTTTAACTCTTTTCCACTTCGAAGTGTAATAGCACATTCGCTCTTCTTTGGATTCATCTCAGGTTGAGAAGGAAGCTTTCCCGAATTTTGTGCCTCCAGCCTATTGATAGCAATCGCCATTTGGCTCATTTGAGTTTCAAGATTCTGTATGCTGGCTTGTGTATCTTGCTGAAATTTCATGGAGTTCTGTTGAAAGTTCACAGTATTGGTGGCTAATGTCTTGACTATGTCCTCCAAAGAATTATTTGCAGCAGAACTTTGTCCCATTTGCTGCTGCTGTCTAGGCATATAAGGTTGCTTATATAGCTGAAAATTAGAACTTACTTGTTGTCCCTGATTGTTGCCATAACGGAGATTTGGATGATCTCGCCAACCCGGATTATACGTGTTTGAAAATGGGTCATACTTCCTCTGAGGTTGTCCCAAATAATCGCCCATTACCTTAGCTTCTTCAACATGGTCTTCTTGTAAAGTAGGACACATATCTGTAGGATGGCCAACCATATAACAAATTCCACAAGTCTTAACTTCCTCTTTCCTAGATACCGCAAGTTGACGGACCAAAGAAGTCAAAACATCTAGTCTTCTTTCCAATGACGAAACTCCCATCTCATTAACATGTCTTGAACCATAATCATTTCGAGCTCCAAATTGTTGAGAGTTAGAAGCCATAGTTGAGATCAATTCCCATGCAGCTGCTGGTGTTTTATCAACTAGCGCTCCTCCACTTGCAGCATCTATCATACTCCTCTCAGTCGATGAAAGACCTTCATAAAAGAATTGAATCAACAGTTGCTCGCTGATTTGATGATGAGGGCAACTTGCACACAACTTCTTAAATCTCTCCCAATATTCATATAATGACTCTCTGTTGTTTTGTCGAATGCCATAAATTTCTTTTCTGATATTGGCGGCCCTGGCAGCTGGGAAAAATTTCTCCAAAAATAACTTCTTCATCTCTGCCCATTCTCTAATACTTCCAGTAGGTAAATAATATAACCAGTCTTGGGCATCGTCCTTCAAAGAAAAGGGAAAAGCCCTAAGCTTTATCTGCTCTTTAGTGACATTTGTAGGCTTCATCCCCATACAAACAACATCAAACTCCTTCAGGTGCTTATAAGGATCTTCTCCCAATGTTCCTCGAAAAGTGGGTAACAAATGAATCAATCCCGACTTCAGCTCAAAAGTGGTGTTATCACCCAAATTTGGAAAAGTAATGCAATGAGGATGTCGGTCCTCAGTTGGAGCAGCCAGTTGGCGTAAAGTACGATTTTCATCCATGTTTCTTTCCCTTTGTCGTTCTTCTTTCAGTACTTGTCATCTTTCTTTTGTCTGCTTTCTTAATGCCTTTGCTGTTTTCTCAATTTCAGGATTGTACTATAAACTCTTGGATTGATTCGAGCGCGTAACGTACATAAAGCATCAAAAATTTTCCGCAACGGCGCAAAAATTTGGTGAATGCTATCGCCTGCAACTAAATATAAAAAGAAACCAACTTCCTGCAACACAAATTAATGTAGTAGTGGAAAGTCGGGATCGTTCCCATGAGGAATTCAGACGTTAGTAGTTACGCAAGAAGAAAGGGGGGTTTTGCAATTTGGGAATTAAACATAAATTAATTGGAAATTGAAATTGAAAAATAACTAGAAACAAAATAATGAGAATTTAACAATCAATAGAAATAAATCTTGGTTTACGGTCTCTTCGTTATTGAACTTGCGTTGATCATCGACACTAAAATAACCAATTCATTAGTTCAACATTAAATCATGTAAATTTCTTTACCTATTTTCTCTTATGTTTAGTCAACCAAAACATGTATTTGAATTAACCCTTATTAATTAATAACACGGATACGATCTCGATTTAATTAATTAATAGCTTCTGAATCAAGAAAATCGACGAACTAAACAACATACATACAATGTACATTTAGCCTAGGCGATTATTTTCCTAGAACCATGTCCCTAACGTAGTAGACAAAATCCTATTCGCTACTTTTGATTAAAAGAATTGAACGTCAACCTTTTTAATCTAGCGATTGATTGAATAAAAATACAAACTAGTTGCGCACCTAGCTGTCAAATTAAACAATCAAACTATGACCCAGAAAAATAATTGATACTTGAATAATAAATTGATTGAAATAAAGAACACAAGTCTCACAACATGCAAAGTTCAATAATTAGGATTCCGTAAACCAAGAAATAAAATTTAGTTACCCAACATCATGATTTCCCTATCTATTCTGACTATCACTGGGGTTGGGACTGTCGTGGGCATCCTTCTCTTCTTTCTATCTGCGGTAACCTCCAGTATTTGATTCAAACCTTATTTCTGTACCTTCGTTCTTATCTCTCGCCAACCCATGCTGCCTCTACCTTTCTTCCTTTTAAAACCTTTCTCTTGCGTTATTTTCTCCATTAATTTTGGGATTTGCGTTGATTTTAGCAGCTGTTGCCGCACTCCTCATCTTGTTTCTGTTTGTTTCCTGCTAATTTATTCCTTTGTTTGCGCAACGCCGCTTTCTCAGCTGTCAACGCTTCCCACTGCTGTGGCGTCTCTTCTTCACGTCCCTGCGGCCTGCGCCGCACTCCTCAATGTCGCCTTCCTCTTTTGCTAATTTATTTCCTCTTTAAAAACCTGATGCTCCTCTCCTCCACGTCTCCACGTGTTGTTTGCTGCGTTGGTCTTCTCTTGTATGTTGTTTTATTCTTGTGTCTTCTGTAGCTTGATGGGACGAATAAAAGCCTCCCTCACTTAAAACTCTTGGCTGCTTGTTGCGTCCTGTAGCTTCCCTTAATCTCGGTCACAGGCGTTTTTCCATTTAATTTCTGTTGGGTCCCTTGATAAGACAATTTATTTGCTGTTCTGTGCGATGGCCCTCTGTCCCTATGGCTTGTTGTCTCCACGTGTTAGCCTCCTTACTATTTGCTCTTTAACAACTCCTTTGATTCATTGCCTTGTTACTCCAGCGTCCACTATTCCTTGATAAGACAATTAAAGGTTATCTTCATTTAAATCCTCTTGGCTCTTCTCTGTTGCTCTCCACTTGATTTTCAACGCAACACGCTTATTTAGCTACTCATTTATATTGCCGTTGGGTCCCTCTTAGCTGCCTTGGGTCACACCCATGTCCCTTTAAAACCTCAGCTGCTTTATCTTGATTTTATCCTCCTGATTTAATTTATTTCTCCTCACGCACTGCTCCTTGGTCACGCCCCTCTTGGCCATTAAATGCATTCTATTGCTCTAGCTGATTTGCGTCAATTTCTTTCTTCTTTTTTTTTTTGTTTTTTTTGTTTTAATTTCCATTCCTTCCTTTTGTCCACGTCTACCCATCTAGTTTGACAATTAAAATTGCTACCTTTTAAACCTGCTGCTCCTGCGTGACTTGCATTTTCTGCCCATTTAATTTGCTTTAGACTTCTAACCTGCTGTGTTTTACGTTTCTGATTGTTGCACGAGGTTATGCCTAATTAGGGTCAACATCCAATTCAACTCTTTTTATCCCAAAATTGTTGCGGTTCTTTCTATTTGGCTCCAAAATACACCTTGACTTAAAACAAGATTAATTTCCATTAAGTACAACTTCAAACCTCAAGAATAAAGAAAATTAACACACAAATAGATAGAAAATAAAGACACTAACAGATACGGAAATTGATTGTGATACAGTTACTGCCTATTTGTAACATGTGGATAATTGTGCTGCATTTACTGTTAAATTGGGATATATGCATTTCATACATGAATGCATGATCAGTTAATGAGAGTTGTGACCGGAGCAGCCACTGAAAGCTATAAGCTCAACGTTTATATTGGGCCTCGAGCCCCACACTGATTCAGAGCCACAGGCTCACCGATTAATGCGCCCATATTGGGACAGTTCAGAGCCTCAGGCTCACCGATTAATGCGCCTATATTGGGACAGTTTAGGCTCTCAGTCACAACACCGAAATAAAATAGAAATGTGTCACATGCGCATGTCATATGTATCTGATTTTAGTCTCTTTGATTGATCGAAAGGCTAACTGCCTTATGCTTCTGTGGTATTTCTGAGTGTGAATTATGGATGTTTATGCATTCAATTGGTTATGTATGTCTAACTGTGTGAAATGTATAAATGGTCTATGTTCAAGTGAAATCGTGCAATATGATTAAAGATGCAACAATGTGAATATATGTTATATGGAACGATGTGTTGCATGAATTGAGTGAACCATCGATAATGGTTTCTCACTGAGTTCGAAAAACTCACCCAAAATTTGCAATTATTTTTCAGGACTCAGAAGAATACCCCGTTAGACAACGGGCGTATGACATCTGCTGGTTAATGAAGTAGAGAAGGGGTCGGGATCAGTTCGTGTCTGCATTAGTGTATTTTATTTTATGAATTTTTGTTTTAACGATGTTGTATTTATGAAAAGGGCCCCGAGGCCCATTGAATTGTTTATGTGAATTGTTTTCCACATAAATTATAATGTGTGAGTGTAGTTTTAGAAAAAAAAATTATATTGAGTTTTGTCTGAGTGATGTAGCAGGCCACCCTCGCGGGGCACGGACTCTGATATCACCATCGATGTCGGGTTCGGGTCATGCGAGAGTGGGGTGTTACATTTAGGTGGTATCAGAGCCCAGAAGTACTATCTTATATGGGCCGTTTTTGAAAGATGGGTCAAGTTACATGCTTTTAAGTCATGTCACCGCTGACAGTGACAATTGATCCCCAGTCTAGCATATGAATCACATGCATGAGCATGTATCGATTGTTTAAGCGGTTAGAAATAGTGAGGAAAATGATGTATGTTAGAAGGTGATAAATGGAAGTTTTGGATGTCATGGAATAAAAAAAAGTGTATGGTTCGATATGACAAATGAAAATTTAATTGGTATTGGTGGATGTATTATGATATGCAACATCAGTGTTATACTGGGGAATATCTTAGAATGTGGAATAGATATGAATATATAATTGTGGATAGATAGAGGAAAATGGAGATATGTTAGAAATGGCAAGATTTCAAGTGTATAAAGTGGATGAAAATAAAATGTTCGATGATCTAGAGAGGCTACAATTGGGTTTGATTACCGTGATGAGAGTTTATGCATAAGGGTTTATGACTTAGAGTCAGAATATGTTAGTAGGAAATCAAGAATGATTATACATCTATGATTTTGATTTGATTGTGAACATACATGGGTATGATGAAATAAAAGAAAAAAAAAAGGAATGTAAGACAATGATAATGGTAGATGAAAAAGTTGTCAAAGTTCAGTTGATTTACATTTGTGAACGCACATATGATAATGGGAGCACCATGGCAAGTGAAAATATTAAGCATATATGTACCATATGTGTGGGGATGATATCAGAAGCAATTGGTGAGTTAGTGGATAATTTCTAGTCATAGTTCTTATAGTTTAAAGCTCAATATGAGTTAGAATAAAAAGTGAAAGTGCTTATAGTGATCAATTGGGAATGAATTAAGATTGTTATATGATAAAAAGAAGAAGAAGAAGGACATGATCATGGCAAAATCCTCAAGATCGAGGACAGGTGCAAAAAGGGAAGTGTTGTCAAAAATCAAATGAGATCAAGGTATCCTTAGCGTAAGTGACTAATTGGTGAGTTGTCCTACATCTGTCTCTTGATAAGATGTAATGATTTTGATAGTATATACTTCAATGAGCCTTATTAAAAAGGATGTTCTGATTATATGAGTTATGGCATAAATTGATCTTCATGGGATATTATAAATAGCTAAAATTGATTTCCTAAGGCATTGAGAATGGCTGACAAGAAATGGTGACGACAGTTGATGAGTCGAAATTTTATGAGCGGTATCAATGAAAGTAGCAAGAAATTTTCTTTCAAAGAAGAATTTTCCTGAATTGGGTTAAGTCGATCAGATGATTAAAAAAAATGATCAATGAAAGGATAATCAGAGATAAATCTGAAATGAATTAAAAGTCATTATGGGGAGTCCTAACCCTAGTGGAGACTCAAGCGTAAGAGGTAGAATGCATTATGTTGGTGTAAAGAATCCGACTATGTAATCGATTTATTGAACATTAAGGAGACATTAATTGCGAATATGAGGCGAATATAGGTTCACGTATATTTTTATGTAAATATGTTCAGAAAGTACAAAGTTGATATGATGAATGTATTATTAACCCAGGGAGTAACGATTGCAAATAAATTGATGTATGTGGAGAAACTAGTGTAAAGGAACAGACATTAGAATACGTCAATGTAAAACTGAGAAAAATATAAGATAATTTTTCCTCATTGGGGAAATTAGATACTTAAAGAGTTATGAGAATCAATCATAGGTATAAGGAGTTTATTATACTGTTGAAGAGCAGAGTGTCTCTATTGTGTTTAGATTGGATAGTGACTATGATCATTCATGATATATCAAATGTTTTTGAAAAGTGAAGAAGAATATTTTGCATAGTTGAGGAAATCTTATATCATGAAAGTTTCATAAAAGTGAATCTTAACTTGATCAAATAATTGTGGGTGAACTAGTATTCGAACATGGCACATTGGAGGACTTAATGAAGATACAGGTGATGATAAAATGCGAAATTGTAAGGGATATATATATATGGGATTTGGAGTTATTTAGAACTAGTTGTATGTTGGATACGCCCAGAAGTTGTTAAAGGTTTTCTGGTCTTAGCTCTTTGAAAAAAATGTTTGTGGAAAAATGTATGAATCGTATGACTAATGAATGGAAAAAGAGACATTTTGAGAAATTGACAACTTGAGTATGGATGTATCACTTTAATTTGGAGATTTTGCAATATATAACGAAGTGTCCTAGTAAAGGTTATAATGCAATCTGTTGAAATAGTGTAAAGTGGTTTTATGTATATAGGGACAAGTATAACCTCATGGGCTGTATTGTGATTGATGACTTAAAATTTGTTGTTCTAAGTATTGCTTTGACAGCTTGGAGACACTATTCGTACAGAAACAATTTGGATATATCTATGAATATGCAAATCGACAACGAATGAGGTATTTGTGAGATTGAAGGAATTGAAAAAGGATTATGCGATTGAGTACTTCATAATAAAGCTAGTGCTGTAATTCAATGTAGTGAATCGAAAATTCAATAGCAGAAGATCACAATTTGGGCGCTAAGGGTATCAAATCTAGTGTAATACTGAGTGCAAGATGTTGACCTAACAAGGGGGCAAAAAGAAAGTATTATTAGCTATTGAAATTCCAAATCAAGTGTGTATAAACAGGATTGGTAAAGCCCAAATTAAGGATTTAGAATTTGTGAACCTTATCGAGGAATTGGAAATGAATCCAACTTTTGAGAAAATGATATCTATGATTGGATTAAGAAGTATGTGTAATACCAACTAAAGAAACAGTTAGAAAGAATACAAGAAACAAACGAAGCTTTATGTGCTAGTAAGAGTACATAGAAAGAGTAATTGATGGCTTAGAATGGAAAATCGAATGATTATATGTTTGACTACCAATAGACTTGACTGTTGGAGACAAACGTAAAACTGATAGTTTTGGACTTCGTAAGGATATGAGATTGATGTATAGTTCAGATTGATTGTGGGAATAACAATCGTTATATTGGTGACACCATGTGAATAGTGTATAAGGGGTCTTACAGCAAAAAGGGGTCGTTCACCCCTATATTAAAGTGAACAGGGCCTACAATAGTCGAAAGCCATGATAATGTTGAGGAGTGAAATGAATTTGTAATAGGGGTTAAGTAGTCCAAGTTAATGACAAATGAGTTGAGTTGATTGATATTAAGGTTATGGAATCTTACGAGATTAGTGGAAATCTAATAAGCGAAAAATGAAATACTTCAAAGAGTATCACCTCGGCCAAGAAGCACTTAGATGGATAAAGGTGTAAATAGGGGAAACGAAATTTGTCATAAAGTGGTCCATCAGAAACTATGGCAAACATGGGACAAAAGCAGTATGAGTGATTTGTATTGTTATACGTTGATATATATATATGGTATTGAAATTGGAAGTAAAGTGTTGAATACCCTGAAACTCATCAAGGTTATAATTATGGAAGAATGATAACTGAACAGAGAATTGATAGGAAACGGTTGAGTGTAGGAGGTAACAGTACCCCTACCTTATTTTGTATCAAAAATGAATTTCGCGGACGAAATTTTTATTAGGAGGGGAGAATTGTAACATCCCATCACTGATGGGAAGGATAAATTAGTCATTTAGGTCAGGTTAGGAATGTTTCGATATATCTCGGCATGAATATACATCATATAACCTCTATGGCGATATGAATGGTAATTTTTGTATACGCATATGATTGTACACACATGCATGACATTTCCCGGCATATGTGTCTAAATGGATATCTTTGTGAATTATGTGATTATTGTGTTTGGAAAATTTATTTGGAGTGGTTTATATGTGTTTTGCATTTTTAGGGAATTTTAGGAATTTTTCTTGAATTTTTCGGGAATCAATGTCCGGACCGAAAAATTTCCCAATGACTGATTGAGTGGATTTCCGTTACTGAAAATGGCTGGCTAATGGCACTGAAAAATTAGAGACATGATGTTAGGATTTATTAAATTAAGCCATTGGAGTTTGACAAGAAATTGGAGTCGAATTTGGAACCGAAATAAAAATCGGGACAAGTGGCAAGTGACACATGTCACTTGCCTACTTAGCCTTCCAAAAGAGGTAATGGTTATCCTAGGTGGTGAGTAACTCTCCCACGATTTTCCTAAGGGTGAAAGTGTTAAAAATTGCTTGGAAATGTCTTTGGTTCCTCTCATCCGAAGGTGTGTTCTTCTTAATTGGTAATTTGTCTTTTTCTCCATTAAGTTTAAAAGCCAAGTGTCCTCTTCATTTAATGTCTTTGTCTTGTTTCAATTCACCACTTACGACTCTTCTCCTTGGATAGCTTTAAAAAAATTCACTTTGAAAGACTAAGTCTTCTTTCATCCGTGGGAGCTACTCTTCCTCCTTCCTTCATCCTTCGTTGGCTTTGTTCTCCATACAAGAAATTTTCTTGTTCATTTGCTTGCTTGATCCTTCTTCCTCCTCTTACAAGACCAAGCTTAAGTCTTGAGAAGATGATGTTTTGTGTATGTGTGGAGTGATGACAGTGGGTTTTGGTGAGAGGTAAAGAGTTGGAGTGTTTTGAAGATTGCAGAATTGAAGAGCTTGAAGCTCATTTAGGTGAGGATCTTGTTTTGTGTCCTTTCCTTGATAATTAGAAGAATTTATTGTGCTTATTGGTGCAGTTAGAAGAATTTATTGTGCTTATTGGTTCATGAATTTCATAAAGTTTATGGTTTGATTTCATGGGTAGGTTGCTTCCTTGATTGGTTTGTAATTGTTAAAGGATGAATTATGAACATGTTTTAAGTGGTTTTGTGATGTTAGATAAATGAATATTTAGGTAGAAGATGGTGTGTTATGTGCTGCCAAATCTTGATGAATTAGGCAAGTAAATGTTTAGATGAATTGGTAGCTGAATTAGAGGTTCAATTGAATGTTATTTGATGTAGGCATAGTGATGGAATGAAAGGAGTTGAGGTAAGGAGAAAATCTGGAAAAAATTGACTTTGTGTAGGTTTCAGAGTTTGGCTCATAACTTTTGATATGGTTGTCCAATTGAGCTGAGGTTTGTTTCAAATTAAACTTAAGAAGTATGGCTAGATTTCATATGAAGAAAGTTTGATCCAATTCTGAATTTAAGGATTTTAATTTTGGCATGCAAAGTGAGTTGTTAGGTACTGTGTGAACAGTATCCGAACTTTGTGACCTGAAACTTTGATGAATTTTTTTAGATTGAATTGGATTGAATTTGCTAATTTGGTCTTCATGAAAGTTGAATATTTTTGTGTTATCCTTCTAACGCCACTAAGTATGAATTTTTTTGATTTGTACGTTGAAAGTTATGGTGTGTTAATGTTCAGATGGTCATTCAGTTGACAATGTGTTTTGTGTGTAAGTGACTTTATGTGAACAAGTTTTGTGCTATTTATGTTCTGGTATTTATTTGGGCTTTTGGTGGTGAAATTGGCTTTAGTGACCTTCTGGAAAGTTGTAGAGGATTGTTGTAGCTTTCTAATGAGGTATTTTGTGTGAATTTTGGATGTAAGGATTGCTAGATATAAATTTGTAAAGTTTTGTTATGGCTTGGGTTAAATGCTGATTTCTTAAACCCTAACAGGACAGCCACCTAAGTGAGAGGATTTGATCTAGTTTGAATGGGATTTTGCTTTTAAGTCCTTCTTGAGAATTGTAGTATATTGTCTGAGATTTTTATTGCTGTATGGTATGTAATTTTTCTACAATGGGTTGAAAAGTTATGAATGTTGGAAGATTCTATTACTGTGAGAATGAGACTTATATAGGCAGAAGCTTTGCTTGAAAATTTGAGTTGTTTAGAGGTTGATTTTTCTTCCAAGTTATTCATGAAACTTGTAGAACATGTTTTGATATTTCTTTTGACATAAATTTTGTAATTTTTGGCATAAGGACTGGAAAGATAGGATTTTTGTAGTAGAGTGCAGTTACTGTTCATATGGTAGTTTTATTGTTTCATTGGGAAGAATCTTTATTTGTATTTTTGACCCTCTTATAGATTGAATTGGATTGAGGAGTCTTCTTGAAGATTGTATAAAATGTTTAGAGCTTTCTAATGGTGTATAATGTACCTTATTTGGAGTTATGAGTAAAAAGTTATGAGGATTGGAAGAACACAGTTACTGTTCATATGGTCATTTATGGGCAGTAACTTTGAAGTAGTTTTTGGCACCCTTAGAGGTGAGATTGGTTTGTGAGCCCTTCATGGAACTTGTAGGTTTTCTTATTACCTTTCCAATGAGACCTTGTTTGTAAATTTTAGATAAGTGTGTAAAAAGTTATGCATGTTAGAAATTCAGATGGTGAAGAGAGGGAAATAAGTGCAAACCCTCTTATCTTTTGTTTTATCCTAAAGCTTCTTTTGCTTATATCTTTGTCATCCGACCTTCGATTGACCTGATTCTCGAGGCATCGGATTCGTATAATATTTAATTTTATTTATTTGTGAAATTGGAAATTTTTAGAGCCGAAATTGACGGGAATTGGTTAGGTCGAAGTGAGGGATCCGGGTAAAGATTTTTTCAAAGCCGTGTTTTATTTATAATTGGACCTATAGAGGTCCGAATTGAGTGATTTCAGTGTCAATGGGTTTCTAATATTTAGAGAAAAATTTGGTGACGGAAAATTGTGTAATAGTGTCGGGAATGTCACGAAAATGCATTGTACACATTTAATTGCTACATGTGCATTATTAAATATTTCTGATTGCCAATTTGGTAATGTTGGATATTTGGACTGTTTGAGAGATGCATTTGGAACGTCAATTCACAGACGTTGCCGAGACTTTCAGGCTTTAGCTTCGGAAGCAAAGGTGAGTGACCTAGATGGTTTCTCGATTATTGATTGTTTATAATTTTACATTTATAACACTGTGGAAAATAATGGAGGGCTTTGGTTTGTTTATGACTGATTCCGGGTCGAAGGTGTCCGATGCATTGGGAGAATTTGACATAGAAGTGTTATTTGTCTGAGAATTTGAGACCTTCGTGTTTCCAATATGATAGATCGTGATTGTGATTATATTGTGAATAGTTGTGAATTAATTGTTTGACTGTAATAATTTGAGTTCGAGTGTGATGTGATAAATTGTGATACGGAAATTGGTTGTGATACAGTTACTGCCTATTTGTAACATGTAGATAATTGTGCTGCATTTACTGTTAAATTGAGATATATGCATTTCATACATGAATGCATGATCAGTTAATGAGAGTTGTAACCGGAGCAGCTACCGAGAGCTATAAGCTCAACGTTTATATTGGGCCTCGAGCCCCACACTGATTCAGAGCCACAGGTTCACCGATTAATGAGCCCATATTGGGACAGTTTAGACGCTCGGTCACAATACCGAAATAAAATGAAAATGTGTCACGTGCGCATGTCATATGTATCTGATTTTAGTCTCTTTGATTGAGCGAAAGGCTAACTGCCTTATACTTCTGTGGTATTTCTGAGTGTGAATTATGGATGTTTATGCATTCAATTGGTTATGTATGTCTAACTGTGTGAAATGTATAAATGGTCTATGTTCAAGTGAAATCGTGCAATATGATTAAAGATGCAACAATGTGAATATATGTTATATGGAACGATGTGTTGCATAAATTGAGTGAACCATCGATGATGGTTTTTTACTGAGTTCGCAAAACTCACCCAAAATTTGCAATTATTTTTCAGGATTCAAAAGAATACCCTGTTAGATAACGGGTGTATGACATCTGCTGGTTAATGAAGTAGAGAAGGAGTCGGGATCAGTTCGTGTCTGCATTAGTGTATTTTATTTTATGAATTTTTGTATTAACGATATTGTATTTATGAAAGGGCCCCGAGGCCCATTGAATTGTTTATGTGAATTGTTTTCCACATAAATTATAATGTGTGAGGATAGTGTTAGAAAAAAAATTATATTGAGTTTTGTCTGAGTGATGTAGCACGCCACTCTCGCGGGACACGGACTCGAATATCACCATCGATGTCGGGTTCGGGTCATGCGGGAGTGGGGTGTTACAAGCAGCCTAAAATCCTCGAAGCAAGTAATGTAACACGGGGGTAAACTATTGAACCATCGCCGGGCTCCTTCTTGCAAGGCAGTGCAGAATGCCTTACACTGAATGGCGTAGGGGACGAAGTGTAGGTTCATCATCGACTGGAAGTGTTGCAAATAGTCTAGGGGATCGGTCTTTCCAGTGTACTTTTCAAGCGTCGGTATTTTGGCACCGACAACTGGGAGGCTATCCAAGATCGTCGGGGTGAAGGGAGAGCTATATTGAGCTTGTAACACCCCACTCCCGTAAGACCCGAACCCGATATCGTTGGTGATATCCGAGTCCGTGTCACACGAGAGTGGCGTACTACATCAGTCGATTTAAAATTCAGTATACATTTTTTTTTCTCTTTTCTTCTTGTAGCCATTAACTCCACGTTCACACGGCAAACACAGTAAGTAAATAAAATCCGTGTTTAATATAAACCAGTTTCAGTTATTACAGTCATTCGGTATTAATTACAAAAGTCAATGCGATAAACATTAATACCACAATGGCTCGATAAAAAATAAAGCCTTGTTATACGGTGATTGCGGAATACAATTTACTAAAACACTAATGCGAACCGAAGGCGATCGATCTCTAACCTTTACTCGACTACGGTAGACATACTCCGTGTCAGCGGGGTATTCTTGAGAACCTAAAAATAGATGCAAATTTTGGGTGAGTTTTGCGAACTCGGTGAAACCATCATCGATGGTTCACTCAATTCATGCATGTTCAAACACTTTACCAATTATCACATACGATCACGATTTACAAAAGTAATACCAAATAATACGTACAATCACATTTCACAAATGTAAGGCGAATCGCCTATCATACAATCCACGATTAATCATACCATATATGCAATGCACATGAGACCCTTTCCATTTTCATTATGTTATTGTGACTGCATGCGCTGGCTTGTCCCGATGCGGGCACATTGCGTTGAGCGGTGGCTCTGAAACATTGGGCTTGAAGCCTCGATACATTGAGCCCGAGGCTCGAATACGTTGGACTGAGGTCTGTGCGTTTGAAAGCTCTCACATCGTTAGGCGTGATATGCCCACGATACGGTGGTTGCTCCGATCCTGCGCCTTTATCGATCATGTCCTTATGCATGAATGCATATGTTCCAATTTTCATTTACTGATTATTTCTATCACTTACATTCAATGCCCTTTCCCATTTCCTCGGACCTTGATCCGTATTTCAATCATATATTTTCCAATTTATTCGTCATACCATATCGCATTTACGGTCACATCCATGTATCGAGGCAGATAATTAACACCGATATCAATCCCTATTTCCTCGGACCTTTGGTCCGAGATCTCAATATAAACATTCACAAACAATCACACACAAGTAGCGCCGTTATCTCATTCCCAATATTTGAGACACTATGGTCGAAATCAATCAAAGTCAAACACACATATACCCATCCATTATCTCCACATGGCATAATCGCGAAATATTAAACACATAAAAAATTGAGAAACCATCTAGGTTACTCACCTATTGCTTCGAGCTAATGCGGAAAACCTCTGTGACGTCGGTCAATCGGCGCCCAATTGGACCTCTATATGAATCGAGAAAAGTACGAGTCACTAAATATGAAATTTGTGCTCATGATGATGAAATATGCATGTTCATGAATTCCCGGTCCTAATTCAATATTTTCCCATAATAAAATTCTATGAAAAATTAGAAATGCATAGGCGCTGACGGTGCGCAATTCGGACCTCTATAGGTCCTCAATTAAATAAAACAGTGTTTACATGTTAAAATCGATAGGGGCTACGTCAAATTCCCGTCTAAAAATTCCCGTTTTATCAGAAAATGAAATTAAATATTCAACGAATCCGATGCCTCTGGAATCAGGTCAATCGGATGTCGGACGGGAAAGAAATTGACAACAGAACAATCGGATCAATTTATACCAAATAAAATCAAAACAATAATATATATATATATATATATATATATATATATATATATATATATATATATATTGAAGCCTGCCTCATGAGGCGAGACGCCGCCTCATGAGGCTGATTTACTCGTTTCATCGCGAGGCGTCGCCCTCGCGACCGCCCGTTAATCTCGCCCATGAGCGAGATGTCGCCCTCATGAGCATGAGTTTCCCCCTCGCTGCTTGCCTTTTTTTCCAAATTTCAATCCCAATTTCCAACTACTCTAATTCTTAGCACACAAATCAGAAAAATACCCACTATACCTCATTGGAAAGCTTATGAAAAGCTCTACAATTCTCAAGAAGACCATAAAAATCAATTCCAACCCTAAGGGTGTCAAATAAGCCATCAAACCTTCTGCCTTCACAATTTCCCTCAACACAGGGCAGTACATTTGCAATTTCATAACTCACTGATTCCTTAGTAATAAATTACCACAAAAATATGGTCAATAAGTTCACAATTTCCTCTACAACTTTCATGAACAACCCAAAATCAAATTTTATTGCAAACCAAGTCAATTAATTCATCTAATGTTACTGTCCCTGAAATCCTTCACTTTGGGCAGTAATCTTACAAGAAGCATAACTTCCAGTATATAAGTCAATAAAATCAGAACTTTATATCCTTGTAAAGATAACATCATAAACTTCATTTTTCATGAAGCACTCAACACCCAATTCGATCTCTAACAATTTCAAAATTGTTATGGAAGTTTCTGTTATGATCAGCCACTCATAACCTAATGTAGGGTTCACTTTTGAAAAATCATAACTCCCAATTCTGACTTCTAAAAATTACAAACCATATGTCATTTTCAAGGTAATCTTTTCCTCTACAACTTTTCAGAAGCTCACTCACACCAATTCAGTCCACATAAAATGTTAAAATTGCCTCCAATCAGTAAACTCACAAAATCACACTTAAGCTAGGTTTCATCCAAAATGCTCAAAACCAGTCATTAGTAATCAATTCATATCTCCCAATATATAATTCCAAAAATAGCAAGATCAGTATCAATGGAAAGATAATCAAATATGCTACAACTTCCATGAAGACCATTCTCCCTAATTCCATTTCAATTAATTCATAAAAATCAACAAAACTCAGATGTCATGGTTGCGGTTACTGTTCATAGGCAATGGAACAGGAACTTTCCCATTCAAAATTTCACCCTTCTATCATTGGAATTCAACAACACCCATTTCACACTAAATTGAAGCCAACATCCCAAAGTTTTAGTGGCCACTAACCTTACCTCATTTACATTTCTACACAATAAGTTATGAATAAAACAGTAACATCACTTATAATTCCAACTTTCCAGATTTAAGGTTAACCTTAGTTCACCCACTTCTAATTCCTTTTTCACATCACTAGACATCAAAATAAATACAAAGTAAATATCACTCCAGTCATACATATACTAGGGTTAATACTGAAAATTTACAACATTAAAGTCCTCAATTCAAATACTCAAATAATTATCCATAATCAATTCAAAATCAAACCATATCATTACTTTCAATTCAGTCATCACTTAGCTTTATACCCATTACTTTAAATCATATAATCATCCCTTTAATGCCTACATGAACCTAATACATGCCCTAAAACTCTTATTAATCACCCTCACTATCATGACATTTAATTCCATGTAAATACACCATTTAAAGATCAAAAGCGAATGAAACCTTACCAAATCAAAACCTTCTTCAAATCTTCAACAATCACTTTCTAACTTTTACACCAAAGTACTAACCTCTTTTCCTTCTCAAACATGTACCAACTCATCTTCTAATTTAAGAGAATAGCTTGGAGTTATGGAGAAAGATGAGAAGAGGAGAGCCAACTTCGATGGTTTCTTTGAAGGGTTTGTATGTTTGAGTTTGGATGGGTTTTAACAAAGCCTTACAAACTCTCCTTTCCTTTCTTTTAAACATTCGAGAGCATTAATGAAGGAGCAATTAATGAAACTTTTAAATGGCAAATTGCAATTGGTACACAATTAGGAGAAAAGTCAAAATACATTTGTTTAATCCAGACAAAATATTACTCCATTTCACTCCAATGGCCCTACTTTCAGTCCCAAAATAAAATACCCAATATTACGGTACCGGTGGGTAGCGATTTTTGCTCTGAGAATCGATCGGTTCGCTAATTGACGATTTATCGGTCAGGAAATTTCCTGAATTATTTTTTCGAGAATTAATGAAATTTCCTAAAATTATAAAACAGTAACAGTGCACTCCAAATGATTTTTCAATCACGACAATCACCTTTTCTACCCCAAAACATGTTTAGGCCGATTCTGGCGATTTTGCGGTCGGAATTTTCTAGGAAAATTCCAGAAAAATTCTAAAATCCTTAAAATGTAAAACCATTTATGGTGCAGTCCAATCAATTTTCCAAACTCAATTATCCCATTAATTTCAATAAAATTGCTTTAGGCCCAATTACCGGGAATGTCATGAATGCATTTACTATAACTCCATGTACACGATTGATACTGTGTATCAATCCTGTTATGCATGAACAGTTCTAAATATTCCCTATTAGTCCCATCCTATGCCAATTTTACTATTTTACCCTTCTAGGAGGGGGTGGGATGTTACAATTCTCCCCTCCTTATAAAATTTCGTCCTCGAAATTCTCGATCAACAATTCCTATGACGGTAATCATATGATTCTTCATATCCCATATACTTTTCCACTTAATAATTCACTTATCGGTGATCACTATAACTACTCTCGATCATGGTTCGATTCTTGATTTGGCTAACTTCGTTATTACTTAAGACAAGAATGTGGTTTGACAAGACTATCGATTGGCGATCTCATTTTCTTAGCTATCTCACTTGCCATTTCTAGAATTGTCACTATCTTTGGTTTCGGTATGTATAACTCAGTTCAGTATTTTCGAATCTATTCACTTATCACATTTTATCCTTCCAATACCTTTTTCCCCAATGTTATATAGTCCAAATTTCTGTTCCATTGAGTACGTTTCCATTTCTTTGGTACCTCCCTTAATCACGTCAGGGATGATTTACATTCCTTTGGTACCAATACTGTGACATTTAACTCCACTTCACTATAATCAGTAACAATGTACCTAATGCAGTCATTTATTATATGCCATTCACTAAGACAATTCACTTTTCTATAATGTTCACACACTTTATCCGGATATACAGTTTACTCTGTCTCATTTGTCCGATCCGATTCCACTTTAGCTAACCATGCAGTTTTCTCAGTCACTTTCCTTTTTCTTACACATTTTAATCTCAAACCCATTACGGTCTTTAACTCTCAGTAGGCACTATGCAGTGTAACAGTATATATTCTCCAGTGAATCAAAACTCTATAACAAGAACATAATCAAACCTTTTTCTTATTAGACATTCAATCTATAAACACTTGAGCCAAGAATCACTACATTCTATAACTACAATTACTCAATTTCACTTTTCAAATATGCTTACTAGTAACTTTGACAGTTCACTTCCTTGTTCTAATACCTTTTTATCGGGTACACTTACTTCTTCTTTGAATTTTTCACTATAGTTTTCCAATTCCACTTGTATATTCAAACTCATCATAAAATTTATCACTTTACTTTCTGCACTCTTAACCTTAGATCACTATTTTTTTTTACAACTTCAATTTTCCAAAACACTTCACTATTACCCAATATCGCTTGACATTGATTGAAAACCCCAATATCTGTAATTGATCATTCATTGAAGCATTATCGTATTTACACGGTCTCTTTCCTCAAATTAACCCAAATGTATCCTTATAGGAATCTACGGTCTCCAAGGCTTTCAATAATGAGAATGGCACTAATACCATTTATCACAGTCGATTCAATTTATTTCATACTTGTTCAACATATTGTCGCATGATTCAATACTCACCGCCCACTCTTCCGGTGTATGTTTATCATCGATGTCGATTCCTCAATTCATCCTATCGTTCTTTTTACTTTTCACTTTGCTCAACACTTCCAAACACATTCATCTCTAATCACGTTACTACCATTTGCTTACCTCTCATAAATCCCTTATTAGGGTCCTATTGACTTTACCATATATCTTTTACCCTTTTCATTGAGTCCACACTTAGTGTATCTGCAATTTCTTTATGAAGGTGTCACTACATCACCTCATTGTCAGTTTCCCTTGTTGACCCTCTTGTCTCTATTCAGTTTCTCTTTTCATTTCTCTTCTCAACTGTTTTCATATCATTCATATCAACATATGTTGATACCTTGTCATCCATATTTAAACCTCCAAAATTTTCCATTTTATTTTAGTATCTCTCTTCTCGATTCGGGACTCTTTTATTTTTCGTTTCAAATCTAGATTCCTCGCGGTTTTACATCATAGCGGAGATCGATTCACTTCACATTGCAATAGAATCACCTCAAATTAAAATCTCACTCATATGGAATTCTTTACATTTCTGTACATACAAGTCTGAGATAACCTCAACAATATGAGCTATGTCCCAATTTCACTTTTAATTTTGTCCCTACTTCTATCTATTTGACCGTTCGTCTTGATACCATCTTTATACGGTTCACGAAAGTCTCCTCAATCAATGATTATTCCTAATTGTGTTTCAATCCTTCTTCACTATATCGCATAATCTCAATCAAGACACTCTTATGTCATCATTTAACAGATCAGAACATTCCTTTCGCGAAGGTTCCTTGTGGCAGTCATTTAAACACTTTCTTTACCACCTATTCAGTAATCTATACCAGAATCACTTTTCAGTTCCTCTCATACAGGTACACTCAGTCCACCTTTGTCTTACTTTAACCTCTTAAGAACTTCACACTTATAATCACTCTAAACATTTACCGCTCATTTCCTCTATGATTTCCATAGATCTGTAACATACATTTCATTAATCACTATCAACCTTACTGTCCAATAGATATCCCCAACAGTAAATCGACTTAAATGCAATAACTCTTTTCATACACCACTATTGTGGTTTCATTCTTGTCAAGATCTTTATTTCATTCTCACCATATCCTCAAACTGTATGTCTCATTCCCTTATCCGTTACGTGCTACTTGACCTTGTAAGGTCATATCAATTTGGCTTATCAGCTTATGATCATTATTCCTATTTTTTTTATGCTGTTTTCTGCTACTTATCTTCTATTTTCCTCAAACAGTCTATGATCAGGTGTTCACAGTCCCCAATACCCGACAAAATCGTTGATACCACTCCATTTTATCTCTATCTATATGCCTATCCATTTACCATTTTTGTGTCCATATACACCTAATTCAGTATTTCTCGATACTTCATCAGTAGAAATCATCTGTCTGTCTTTTTCCTTTACGATTTTATCATACGAATTTCCAAACTCGTAGCATAATAGTCACATAATCATTTCAGTTTCAAGCATATGCGGTCCAAATCATAACCATTTCACAAATTCTTCAGTTTATCTGTACACTTTTACCTCACTCTAATAGGCACTGGGCATCTTACTTTTTCAGTTCTTTCAGTTCTCGATCAACCGTTACAGTACTTTATTGAGCTTCTTTCCATTTCGCTATTATCATCTGCCTATAAACTCTACTAATCTCTAACTTGAATACAGTGAATCAAAATATGTCCGATTGGACCATCTAGATTTTACTCAATTCCAATATTTCCCCCTTTCATGTCATATCTGATGTAAGCGTAATTACCTAACTATCCCGGGCTTTTTAATTTCACTTAGATCTACTATAACCAACCATATCTCTAATGAATCTCTCCCAGTTCTCAACATCTGCATTTTTCTGTCACCATAATATTGTCAATTTAATTCGAAAATTCTTAATCAGTCTAGGCCAACACAGTCATTCGGCTATCACTTATAAGGGTTTCTAACCCAGTACAATTTCAATCTTTTTATCCATTTTTCCTTTATCCTTTCCTAATTGATTATCCTCTTTTAGGGATTTTCACTCTAATCCAGTCTCACTCTTCTCGCACTTAATCACTTGACACTTATGCACCCGTAGGATTTATCCTCGAGCGACTCTGACTAGGGATCGATTACGGTCTGCGCAACGACGACTCAAATGCATGCAACCTATGTTCCAAACTGTGCCCAGATACATTACGTACTACTGGGCTCTGATACCACCTAATTGTAACACCCCACTCTCGTAAGACCCGAACCCGATATCGTTGGTGATATCCGAGTCCGTGTCCCACGAGAGTGGCGTACTACATCAGTCGATTTAAAATTCAGTATACATTTTTTTTCTCTTTTCTTCTTGTAGCCATTAACTCCACGTTCACACGGCAAACACAGTAAGTAAATAAAATCCGTGTTTAATATAAACCAGTTTCAGTTATTACAGTCATTCAGTATTAATTACAAAAAGTCAATGCAGTAAACATTAATACCACAATGGCTCAGTAAAAAAATAAAGCCTTATTATACAGTGATTGCGGAATACAATTTACTAAAACACTAATGCAGACACGAACTGATCCCGATCTCTAACCTTTACTCGACTACAGTAGACATACTCCCGTGTCAACCGGGGTATTCTTTAGGACCTGAAAAATAGATGCAAATTTTGGGTGAGTTTTGCGAACTCAGTGAGAAACCATCATCGATGGTTCACTCAATTCATGCATGTTCAAACACTTTACCAATTATCACATACGATCACGATTTACAAAAGTAATACCAAATAATACGTACAATCACATTTCACAAATGTAAGGCGAATCGCCTATCATACAATCCACAGTTAATCATACCATATATGCAATGCACATGAGACCCTTTCCATTTTCATTATGTTATTGTGACCGTGCTTTGGCTTGTCGATGCGGGCACATTGCGTTGAGCGGTGGCTTTCGAAATATTGGGCTTGAAGCCACGATACATTGAGCTGAGGCTCGAATACGTTGGACACGAGGTCCTGCGTTGGTGAAAGCTCTCACATCGTTAGGCGTGATATGCCCCGACACGGTGGTGCTCGATCCAATCGCCTTTATCTGATCATGTCCTTATGCATGAATGCATATGTTCCAATTTTCATTTACAGTTATTTCTATCACTTACATTCAATGCCCTTTCCCATTTCCTCGGACCTTCGGTCCGGTATTTCAATCATATATTTTTCCAATTTATTGTGTCATACCATATCGCATTTACAGTCACATCCCATGTATCGAGACAGATAATTAACACCGATATCAATCCTATTTCCTCGGACCTTTGGTCCGAGATCTCAATGTAAACATTCACAAACAAATACACACAAGTAGCGCCGTTATCTCATTCCCAATATTTCGACACCTATGGTCCGAAATCAATCAAAGTCAAACACACATATACCCATCCATTATCTCCACATGGCATAATCGCGAAATATTAAACACATAAAAAAATTGAGAAACCATCTAGGTTACTCACCTATTGCTTCCGAGCTAATGCCGAAAAACTTCGTGACGTCGGTCAATCGACGCTCAATTGGACCTCTATATGAATCGAGAAAAAGTACGAGTCACTAAATATGAAATTTGTGCTCATGATGATGAAATATGCATGTTCATGAATTCGGTCCTAATTCAATATTTTCCCATAATAAAATTCTATGAAAATTAGAAATGCATAAGCGCCGACGGCATGCAATTCGGACCTCTATAAGTCCTCAATTAAATAAAGCAGTGTTTACATGTTCGTCAATAGGGACTACGTCAAATTCCGTCTAAAATTCCCGTTTATCAGAAAATGAAATTAAATATTCAACGAATCCGATGCCTCTGGAATCAGGTCAATCGGACGTCGGACGGAAAGAAATTGACAACAGAACAATCGGATCAATTTATACCAAATAAAATCAAAACAATAATATATATATATATATATTGAAGCCTGCCTCATGAGGCGAGCGCGCCCTCATGAGGCTGATTTACTCGTTTAAATCGTCGAGGCGAGGCGTCGCCTCGCGACCGGCCGTTAATCTCGCCCGAGGCGAGATGTTGCCTCATGAGCCATGAGTTTCCCCTCTTGCCTTGCCCTTTTTTCCAAATTTCAATCCCAATTTCCAACTACTCTAATTCTTAGCACACAAATCAGAAAAATACCCACTATACCTCATTGGAAAGCTTATGAAAAGCTCTACAATTCTCAAGAAGACCATAAAAATCAATTCCAACCCTAAGGGTGTCAAATAAGCCATCAAACCTTCTGCCTTCACAATTTCCCTCAACACAGGGCAGTACATTTGCAATTTCATAACTCACTGATTCCTTAGTAATAAATTACCACAAAAATATGGTCAATAAGTTCACAATGTCCTCTACAACTTTCATGAACAACCCAAAATCAAATTCTATTGCAAACCAAGTCAATTAATTCATCTAATGTTACTGTCCCTGAAATCCTTCACTTTGGGCAGTAATCTTACAAGAAGCATAACTTCCAGTATATAAGTCAATAAAATCAGAACTTTATATCCTTGTAAAGATAACATCATAAACTTCATTTTTCATGAAGCACTCAACACCCAATTCGATCTCTAACAATTTCAAAATTGTTATGGAAGTTTCTGTTATGATCAGCCACTCATAACCTAATGTAGGGTTCACTTTTGAAAAATCATAACTCCCAATTCTGACTTCTAAAAATTACAAACCATATGTCATTTTCAAGGTAATCTTTTCCTATACAACTTTTCAGAAGCTCACTCACACCAATTCAGTCCACATAAAATGTTAAAATTGCCTCCAATCAGTAAACTCACAAAATCACACTTAAGCTAGGTTTCATCCAAAATGCTCAAAACCAGTCATTAGTAATAAATTCATATCTCCCAATATATAATTCCAAAAATAGCAAGATCAGTAGCAATGGAAAGATAATCAAATATGCTACAACTTCCATGAAGACCATTCTCCCTAATTCCATTTCAATTAATTCATAAAAATCAACAAAACTCAGATGTCATGGTTGCGGTTACTGTTCATAGGCAATGGAACAGGAACTTTCCCATTCAAAATTTCACCCTTCTATCATTGGAATTAAACAACACCCATTTCACACTAAATTGAAGCCAACATCCCAAAGTTTTAGTGGCCACTAACCTTACCTCATTTACATTTCTACACAATAAGTTATGAATAAAACAGTAACATCACTTATAATTCCAACTTTCCAGATTTAAGGTTAACCTTAGTTCACCCACTTCTAATTCCTTTTTCACATCACTAGACATCAAAATAAATACAAAGTAAATATCACTCCAGTCATACATATACTAGGGTTAATACTGAAAAATTTACAACATTAAAGTCCTCAATTCAAATACTCAAATAATTATCCATAATCAATTCAAAATCAAACCATATCATTACTTTCAATTCAGTCATCACTTAGCTTTATACCCATTACTTTAAATCATATAATCATCCCTTTAATGCCTACATGAACCTAATACATGCCCTAAAACTCTTATTAATCACCCCTCACTATCATGACATTTAATTCCATGTAAATACACCATTTAAAGATCAAAACTGAATGAAACCTTACCAAATCAAAACCTTCTTCAAATCTTCAACAATCACTTTCTAACTTTTACACCAAAGTACTAACCTCTTTTCCTTCTCAAACATGTACCAACTCATCTTCTAATTTAAGAGAATAGCTTGGAGTTATGGAGAAAGATGAGAAGAGGAGAGCCAACTTTCGATGGTTTCACTGAAGGGTTTGTATGTTTGAGTTTCGGATGGGTTTTAACAAAGCCTTACAAACTCTCCTTTCCTTTCTTTTAAACATTCCCGAGAGCATTAATGAAGGAGCAATTAATGAAACTTTTAAATGGCAAATTGCAATTGGTACACAATTCAGAGAAAAGTCAAAAATACATTTGTTTAATCCAGTACAAAATATTACTCCATTTCACTCCAATGGCCCTACTTTCAGTCCCAAAATAAAATACCCAATATTACAGTACCAATGGGTAGCGATTTTTGCTACCGAGAATCGATCGGTTCGCCAATTGACGATTTATCCGGTCCGGAAATTTCCCTGAATTATTTTTCTGAGAATTAATGAAATTTCCTAAAATTATAAAACAGGTAACAGTGCACTCCAAATGATTTTTCAATCACGACAATCACCTTTTCTACCCCAAAACATGTTTAGGCGATTCTGGCGATTTTGCGGTCAGGAATTTTCTCGAAAAATTCCAGAAAAATTCCTAAAATCCCTTAAAATGTAAAACCATTTATGGTGCGGTCGATCAATTTTCCAAACTCAATTATCCCATTAATTCCAATAAAATTGCTTTAGGCCCAATTCACGGAATGTCATGAATGCATTCTATGTAACTCCATGTACACGATTGATCACGTGTATCAATCACATTATCATGAACGATTCTAAATATTCCTATTAGTCCCATCCTATGCCAATTTTACTATTTTACCCTTCCAGGAGGGGGTGGGATGTTACAGAGCTGTTGGACGATCCGGGCGGAAACTCATGGCCGCATTGATCCGATCGTCCACGATTTTTTCTAGGGCTTCAGTAGGATGGCGATCAGTCATCATACCAATCTGTCGTCTTGAGCAATTGCTTTGTTGTTTTAATTTGAGATCGTAAAATCGGCGAATCAACAGATCAGCCGCTTCTTCGATCTGTTTTCGGGTGAGGGAGGTATGTTGTGGTGCAGGAGGATTTGCATCTAGGGGGTGCTAGAGATTAGGATGCATATTGGTCTCAGCATTGTCCTCCAAGGCTATGCTCTGTTCTTCTTGATCTGGGTTCTGAGGTTGTGGTTGATCATTCGGGTGCGAAGATTGTGTGCGGGAATCATGGTGTGTTGGTGGCAGAGTGACAGGTAACTGCAAACCCATCCACGGTGGGCGCCAATTGGTTCAACCTGATTCTGGCGAGGCTGAACGTTGTTGTTCGGATCCATGAGGTTGTCGTCTTGAGTGAGAGAATACCTGCAAAACAAAGCAAGGCACGCCGGGGGTTGATAACCGGCAGACCCCTCCGACGCTCAAGTTAGTCTTTTTGGTGAGGGTTTGATAGTTAAGAACTGAGAAGCTAGGGTTCTGATCACGTACCCGTATCATGGCAAAGCTATACCTTATATATGGGTGGTTGTTAGGTTTAAATCTTTACGTATGCATGGGAGACTTCCACCTGCGAGTGGGCCGTGGATGCGTGGACTAGGGCATGGGCCTAGTATAGTCGATAGGAATTAGGTCAATCCTTACGGGGTGGACCAATGGGTCCATGAGTCGTTTTTAGTGGACTTGGGCCTAGCACGACCGACTCAACCAATAGGAAACATTGTAGAAACCTTTTGCCTACACTATATTCCGCAATGTTTTTTGTGACATTTTTTAAAACATCGTAAATTGTATTATGTGACGTTTTTTATACATTTTGTGACATTTTTTAAACGTTGCAAATTGTGTTATTTTCTTGTAGCGATTCTATGAACTTTATCATATACATCTAAGCATGTACAAAATAAAAAATGCCATTAATAATTTATAACTAAACTATAACCAAAGTGATCGGCTCAAGATTATTAACCAAAGTAGATTCCATCCCAAAAACAAACGAAATTTTGTTTTATTGTGCAGAGCCCCCTTTAAAGTCCAAGTTGATAAACCTTTCTTATGTCATTCCAACACCTTACGGGCACGGAGAAAGAGGCCAGAAGGAAAAAGATGAGTACCCTCTTAGGCATCTTCATTTTCATTATACCAATCTTTCTTCTTTTCATAAAGAGTGGAAGGTCAACCGAAAACCTTCCTCCAGGTTCACTTGGAATTCCATTCTTTGGCCAAAGCTTAAGCCTTCTTCAGGCCATGAGAGCCAATACCGCTGAAAAATGGATCGAGCAAAGAGTCCAAAAGTATGGTACAATCTCGAAGCTTACCCTCTTTGGCAAGTCAACTGTTTTCATATGTGGTCAGGCTGCTAACAAGCTTGTGTTTACAAGTGATGGCAACATCCTCTCCAACCAACAAACTCAATCTATTAGAATGATTTTGGGTGATCGAAACTTGCTGGAGCTCAGTGGTCCTGATCATAAACGAGTCAGGGAAGCGCTTATCTCCTTCTTGAAACCTGAGCCTTTGAAACTGTACGTGGGAAAAATGTCAGAAGAAGTCATGTTACACATGGATACTCATTGGAAAGGAAAGGAAGAGGTCAAGGTATGTTCCATCAAAGTAGAATATATACCTTCCTAACGATTAATTATCTTGCTTCTGCATTTACAGTTACGCTATGCTCTCAACTTTGTAGATCCTAATTTCTACAAGACATTGTTTTTTCCATGTAATATGAATTTTCTAAGAACATTCAGAGAAGACGGCTTATTTTCCTGTCATATTTTTATAATCTCTTAACAGGTCTTGCCCTTGATGAAGACACTCACATTCAACATAATTTGCTCGCTTCTATTTGGAGTTGAAAGAGGAATTCGAAGAGAGAAACTTGTGAATTGGTTCCAAGAAATGATAGAAGGGATGTGGGCAATCCCCATGAACATGCCCTTCACAACTTACAATCGCAGCCTTAGAGCAAACAAAAGGGCCCAAATTTTGATCAAGGAACTTATTTCCGAAAAGAAGAGTGAAATTGAACAAAATACTGGTGATTCTTATCAAGACCTCATTACCAGCATGCTCTCCAAACATGATAAACAGAACGGAGAAGCAATAAGTGAGAAGGAGATTATCCACAATGTCTTGCTTGTTATGACTGCTGGACATGACACTTCTTCTATTCTGATCACTTTCATGGTTAGACTTTTTGCTAACGAACCCTCTATTTATAAAGCTGTTCTTCAAGGTATGCATGAAATTCTTTATTTTTGTTTGGTTCTGTTAGATTTCTATCAAATTTCTTTTAGTGCATATAAAAATTTGCTAGGTTTTCTGAAACAATTTCCTTCAATTCTTGTCACAGAACAGGAAGATATAGCCAAAAGCAAGCAGAGTGGAGAGTCTTTAACATGGGATGATCTTGGAAAGATGAAGTACACCTGGAGAGTAGCATTGGAGACCTTGAGAATGTATCCTCCAGTATTCGGTGGCTTCAGGACAGCTGTAAAAGATATAGAGTACAATGGATATCTTATTCCTAAAGGGTGGCAAGTAAGTAACCGATTGAGATATGTTGCCAGCTTGCCTTTACTAATTAGCTGTAGAACAAATCGTGCAATGAATTTAACTGAAACCCATCTATCTATGGCTTTCAGGTCTTCTGGGTTACAAGCATGACTCACAATGATGACAAAGTATTTCCAGAACCATTTAAGTTTGATCCAAGTAGATTTGAGAATCAAGCAGCAATCCCACCTTACTGCTTTATTCCATTTGGAGCTGGATCTAGGATATGTCCTGGATATGAGTTTGCCAAGATTGAAACACTTGTGACTATGCATTATCTAGTCACTCGATTTACATGGGAGTTGTGTGCTGATAATAATTTCTGTAGGGTCCCAATGCCAGTTCCAACTAAGGGACTACCAGTCAAGATCACCCCAAGGAAATGAATATAATACCAGTCTGCCCTAGAACTGGTTAGCAAAGTCTTGTAGGTGCTGCTGCGCGTAACTTTTTTTTTTTTTTTTTACCCCCCGATCGCAACATAATGTATTTTACTAAATGATGCGTATGATTCATAATGCAAAAGTTGCAACAAGTTCAGGAATAATTCAGCTATAGTGTCATTACTATGTCTACGAATCGCATGGACCAACCTTTGCTTTTGAAAGCTTACTTCTGTCAGTGCATGAATCTTCATGGCATGATTACAGCATCGTACTGCTAGAGGTATTAAAACAAGCGGCATATGTTAAGAGTAGATCTTTGGCTTGAACAGTTTGGCATCTGCCTTACATATTAATTTGGATTAAAGATCCATGTCCTTATATCCTCTAATTCGATGAATGAGACTGATCAAAACAAATTAATAGCTGGAATTATTGACGGCACAATGAAGAAAATTCGAACATAAATATATAATTTAGAGTTCCATGACAGATTTTTATTCCAAACTCCTATTGCATAGCCATTACATAATTATATTCACATGAAATTATATGGGTAAGTTAAGAAATAGTATTCTTATTATATAATTTCATATTTAACAAGAAACATGATGCTTCCAATTGGTTATGGTGAAAAATATATTCACAATAAGCTTGGTGAGCATAGCAATTTACATTGTGGTTGTCACATATGGTATAGAGTGTTTTCAATTGTTCATGGATATGGCCAAGTCTAGAATACACTTGGATCGTTAAAAAAAATCCATGCAGATAATTCCAAAAACCAACCTGTTAGCGTCTCTAAGAAAGGGCTTTAATATCAAGAAAGTATCAGTATATTATAAGAAAGTGGGTAACGGTAGAATTTGGACTCCAATTTTGATTTGGAATAAAACATACTCGGGAAGGTTTATGGAGGCTGTGGAATAAATGATTACAATTGGATTCCTTTGCTTCAATTCTTGATGATCATTTAGTGTTGGAACTCCTCTTCGGTGAGTCGCATGCCCGACATCCTACGTGACATTTGGATGCGCATCTCACGAGGGGGGAATTCCTCACCACAAAAGACAACTCAAATCGAGCTTAATTTAACGTCATCCGAACAAAAATTGATAAATTCACCCTAATTATCCTCCAACAAAATTGATTTGCTTAGGGCCCATAACTAAATCCGATTCCTAAGCTAAAATGAAATTTCATATCTCTAGGTCAATTAGAAACAGAAATCGCCTCAATCGGATCTCTATAGCTCACAAAATCGTCCGAAAACGAAATTACATGCAAAACCGTCACGTAATTGACTCTCTTTAATATCATCCGTAAAGTCCGACCAAAATCCGACACTTTCATTTTACCAAAAAGGGGTAAAAAAAAATTCAAAAACCCAACGCTTCGAAAATCGGAGGTACTCACCCTCGACTTTCGATGAGTGCGTTCCTGACTTCTATTCTTGAGTCGAGGAACATTTCATATAAAATTTTTTATAAAAAAAACTGAAATAACCTTCTAATTTTGAACAGGTCTAACTTTTCACCACGAAATCAAAATTTCGTAAATTTAGTGTCAATGAAAAGATAAAAGGAAGCTCTACAACTTCCTAGAAGGATTTAAAAACTAATTTAGCCATTAAGAGGGTCATAAATTGCTTCAAAGTTACTGCCACTAAATTTAAATTCCCTACACAACGCCAAGAATTTGAAAATTCATATCTTTTAGCACACAAGTCGAAAAAGGACACATTTTATCTCATTGGAAAGATAAGGAAAGGATCTACAAACTTCATGAAGTGTACAAAAATTAAATCAGTCATTAAGAGAGGTAAAAACACACCTAAAACTACTGCCTATATCTTCATCAATGGAATAGTAACTTTACCTAAATGAACAGTAACTGTAATCTTCCCAACCACATAATTTTTTATTCCTAAATCCAATAATTTCAAATCATACCTCATTGGAAAGATACAAATATAATCTACATTTTCTATGAAGAAAGAAAAAATCAGATCAGTCTTTAAGTGGGTGAAAAACTCTCCCGAAGGTGCTGCACAAAACTCACCCTCATCAACATCAGCTGAAACCTTTCAACCCTTATAACTTCTTCATCTTAAGTCCGAATGAGACAAATTATATATCATTAGAAAGCTCTCAATATGTATTACAATCTTCAAGAGGCATCTCACTTAAATTCAGGCTCTAAGAAGGTCAAAACTTCAGTCGAAGGTTCTGCCCAATTTTAAGAAAATTGGACAACATTTCCCCTAAAAATGTAACTAGCCAAATCTTCAATCCAACTTAACAACCTGCATAAAAACTCAATCATCCAACTTCCATAACACAGCTCAAACCAAATATACTTCAAATCAAATGCAGTAACACACTCTTAGGCATCTATCCATTTCAAAACCTAAAGAAATACAAGCGCATCCTTACTTTTATCAACTTCAACCATACATCCATACATTCTTAGAAAACATATACAAGATACATTTGAAATTAAAAACTCTTACATTTACATGAAAACAAGTCAATACAAAGCTTCAGAGGGCATTTGGCCCGATTACATCCAAAATAGCAAAAGTGAAAGTACAAAGAATAAACTAATGCTTTGATTTCTCAAAACACGACTTCAAAAGTAAAATGCATCGGAGTTGCCTCAATCCCGATGCGGTGATTCGGTTTCTCGCTCGACACCTTTAGAGGGAAAATGGGAGGTAAGCTTGACGGCTCCGTGGGTAATAACTTAATAAATGAGAAATAAGCAAAAACCATAATTCATTTATTCATTTTCAAAACAATATCACATTACTAAAAGCATTTTCAATTTTCAAAACTCTTCACAGAATTTATCACTTCGAACAATTTACAACCTTAACACACCACAAAGATAACCTAACATATCACAAAATCACAAAAAAGTGGTTCGGGTGGATCCGAAACGGAACGTACTACACATTTTCGCGAAGCGGCCATGTGTAGCCGTGACTGATGGAAGTCCTTAAAAGTAACTCCAATGCCACTAGCGGGCAGGCGGGAAAAGCCTATGGGTAGACAGGTGCACCTGACTCAGATGGGATCACCACAAACCCAAATAAAATATGCATATCACATAATTCACACAATTTACACACATTAGCCACAAATAGCTTTTACAAAATTCACTTTCACTTGATTTTCACATAATCACCAAAAATCACATATCCAAATCTCTCTCACTTAACGAATCATTTTTCAAACACTTCCAACATGAACTTACATACAAAAGACACTTCATGCGAATCATAATCATCACAAGGAGTAATTAATTCAAAAATCGTAACTCATTGGAAAACATAATTAGCCTTTATTATAAAAATTTCATTTAGCCTACAACTCAATTATTAAGAAATCACCCACCTGAAATCTTTTAGCTTTTCGATTGATCAATTGGCCTTGCTTCTTCCTCCAATTGTCTCAATTCACCTTCATTAAGCATAAATATCCCATAAGCATAAAAGATTGCAAAATTGGAATTTCTAAGGAATGACAAATATGAATTAACACCTACCTAACTTTGCCCATACCTAAACTAAGCTATTTAAACCAAAACCTACCTAAAATACCCAAGAATTTTGAAATTCTCTTACCTTAATGAAACCCACAAAATTCTGATTTTGCTTTAAAAGGTAACTAAAACTCTTTCTCTTCCCTTTTCTTCTTAAAGAAACTCTTCAATCTTCCTTTCTAAAGCATAAAAACCTAAGCTCCTTCTCTTCTTCTTCTTCTTCTTCTTCTTCTTCTTCTTCTCCTTACCTCATGGCCGAAATCTCCTTCTTTGTTTTCTCCTTGACAATTTCGTAAGTCTTCCTTTAAAAGACTTAGGGAAAAGTTTCTTATACTTAAAACCTAAGACTAAACTACATAGTTTTAATAAAGCTCTTCCTTTCCCTTATAAATTTCGTGGCTTCTTCCTTCACCTATGGGAATTCAACATTTATTTCTTCCTTTCTTCATTTAAATGACATTTAAAATGGCTAAAAGCCTATCTCCTAAGCCTTAAGCCTTAAGAACATATACAAACTTCCTAATTTACCCCTACATCATCTTTTTTTTTTAATTTCTAGTAACTTATTAAAACTCTAATTTAACTAAATCCTTTCAATTTATAGACATTAACCGAGCACTAAAATCCCAAATAATTCTAACTAAAAGGAATTTATCAATCTAAACCTCAAAATAAAGAAAACAAGCTTAATGCGAATCGGGGCCCAACATTTCTCCCCCCTAAAAAGAATTTCGTCCTAGAAATTCGTACCTGAATCAATGACGAGATGGGGATACTTCTCCTTCATAGCTTCCAATGGCTCCCACGTGGCCTCTTCCACCGAGTGGTTCCTCCATAAGACTTTTACCAACTGCACAGTCTTGTTCCTGAGAAACTTTTCTTTAGTATCCGAGATCTGCACTGAAAGCTCTTCATAACTCAAATCATCACTCAACTGAACTTCATCAGCTTGAATGACGTGGGAGGGATCTGATCGATATCTCCTCAGCATAGAGACATGAAAAATGCCAAGAATCTGGGATAATTCAGGAGGCAATGCTAACCTGTAAGCCAACGGACCAATTCTCTCCAAAATCTCATAAGGCCCCACATACCTCGGACTCAGTTTACCCTTCTTTCCAAATCTCAAAATCCCTTTCCAAGGAGAAGTCTTGAGAAAAACTTTCTCACCAACCTCAAACTCCATCTCTTTCCTGTGGGCATCTTCATAACTCTTCATCCTGTCCTGAGCTGCCTTTAGCCTATGTTTTATCAAGTTGACCTTATCAACGGTTATCTATATCAACTCTGGGCCCAAAAGTTTCCTGTCTCTCTCTTCATCCCAACACACCGAAGTCCTACACCTTCTCCCATACAGAGCCTCATACGGCGCCATCTGAATGCTCGAATGATACGAATTATTGTAGGAAAATTCGATCAGAGGCAAGTGCTCATCCCATGCTCCTCTAAAATCCATCACATAAGCCCTGAGCATTCCCTCAAGAGTCTGAATGGTCCTCTCAGATTGACCATCGGTCTGAGGATGGAAAGCAGTGCTGAAACTCAACTTAATGCCCAAAGCTTCCTGCAAACTGCCCCAAAATCTCGAAGTAAAACGAGGGTCCCGATCAGATACAATCGAATCTAGGATCCCATGCAATCTCACAACCTCATCAATATATTTCTTGGCTAGCACATGCAGAGGATCTGTCTGTCTGATTGTCAGAAAATGAGCTGATTTCGTCAATCTATCCACAATCACCTATATGGCATCATGCCTCCTACTGGTCCTTGGTAACCCCATCAGAAAATGCATAGTGACTCTCTGTCATTTCCACTCAGGAATGGATAATGGCCTCAATTGGCCTGAAGGTGCCTGATGCTCAGCCTTGACTTGCTGACACACCAGACACTTACTCACATACTCGACCACATCCTTCTTCATATCTCTCCACCATAAATGTTCCCTGAGATTCCTGTACATCCTGGTGCTGCCTGGGTGCATAGCATAAGGTGCATTGTGCGCCTCATCCAGAATCTCATCTTTTACCTCCTTGACATCAGGAATATAGAGCCTATTTCTGACTGTCAGGAGTCCATCATCACTCAGCACCATACCGAACTCCTTACCCCTCTGCACCTCTTCCCGCAACTTACTCAATTCGGGATCCTGAGCCTGCAATTCTCTCAACTTTTCTCTAAGGATCAATCTCACCCGAAAAGTAACAATCATGCAATTAGATTCCTCCTGCTTCAAACTGATCCTAAGCTTAGCCATCTCTTCCAATAGCGGCAGATAGACTGTCTGCACATATGCTATGGAAGACTTCCTACTCAAAGCATCTGCAACAACATTGACCTTACTTGGATGATACTCAATCAATAGGTCATAATCCTTGAGCAGCTCAATCCATCTCCTCTGTCTCAAATTCAGCTCCTTCTGACTCAACAAGTATTTGAGACTCTTATGATCTGTAAAGATCCTGGTTTGCCCTCCATACAGATAATGCCTCTAGATCTTCAAGGCAAAGATCACAGCTGCTAACTCCAGATCATGGGTTGGATAGTTCACCTCATAAGGCTTAAGCTGCCGTGAGGCATATGCTATCACCTTATCTTCCTGCATAAGCACACATCCTAACCCCTTTCTGGAAGCATCACTATACACAGTATAACTCCCCTCTCCTGTGGATAAAACCAGAATTGGAGCACTAGTCAACCTGTGCTTGAGCTCCTCAAAGCTCTGCTGGCACTCGTCACTCTAGACAAACTTATGATTCTTTCTCAACAATTTGGTCAAAGGAGCAGCAATCATGGAGAAACCCTCCACAAATCTCCTGTAATAACCTGCTAAACCCAAAAAGCTCCTCACCTCTGTCACTGTAGTCGGAGCATGCCAGTTCACTACAACTTCAATCTTTTTGGGATTCACATGCACCCCCTTCTCAGAAACAATGTGGCCAAGGAAGACCACTTCTTAAAGCCAAAATTCACATTTGGTGAATTTGGCATACAGCTCTCTCTCCCTCAACCTCTGCAATACAATTCTCAAGTGCTCCTCATATTCTCCCTCACTCCTGGAATATATCAAAATGTCATCGATGAACACGATAACAAACTGATCCAAAAACTCCTTAAAGACCCTGGTTCTGCCGGATTCTGACAGAATGGAACGTTGCTGTTTGGATCCATGAGCTGGCCGCTTTCAGGGATGACTTCAACGTGAGGGTACCTGCAAAAAAAAGGAAGGCATACCGGGGGTTGTGCCCCGATTAGCCCCTCCGACGCTCAAGTCGGTCTTTTGTGAAGGTGGGATCGCTGTAAAAGCTAAGAGAGCTAGGTTATGATTGTGCGTACCTTTGTTACGATGAAATTATACCTTATATATGGGACGAATGCTAGGGTTAAGTTTTTACGTGTGCATGGGAGTCTCTTACATGCGGACGGGCTGAGAAGAGCGTGGATCGGGCTTGGGTTAACCAATGGGTGTGAGACCCATCTTTAAGAGATCGACCGATCGGCCCGTGGATTATTATGATTGGGTTTGGACCCAATTCGACCGACCCGACCATAAGCCCCCCTTACTCCTCGAGTCTGAGTGAAGAGAAGGGTCGGAGGAGTACGTCAGGATTTGATAGCTCGTTTGTGAAATAGCTCGTAAGGTGGACGATCGGTCGGGCATTGACGTTGTAGATCGATATGAAGCAGCTCGTACTTGATCCGATCGATCGGATATTGAGATGTAGTCCGTCTGCAGTCTTATAGCTCGTCAATAAGATAGATCGGAGTAGGCCTGATTGGTCGAATATTGACGGGCAGTACGTGACTGCTCGCATTGGGATTGGTCGGCTAATTGTCTCTAGTCGGTCGTCATTGGCGTACTTTGCACGATAGCCCGCACCTAAGTAGGTCGGGAGGTCATCATTAGCAAGTGCGTGGTGGTACTTGGAGCATTTATTGTTTGACGACGCGTGCCCTCTAACGGCTTTTTAGAATCTGAAGCGTATCGTCCTTGCAACCGTTGTGCTATTTCGATTTTTGAACAGCCCTAGTTTCCTCAACTCGGATCATGCCGCGTGTCCAAACATAGCTCGGATTTTCTCCACGCGTCGTACTTCGATTGGATGGCTCGTCCGAGTGTTCTCTTATAAATGATCAGGATCGACGAACTGTTTGGTTTTCTTCACGCTTGTTTCCTTCTTGTCTACGCTTCTGTTTTCGTTCGCTCGCTCTTGCTCCCAGTTCCTAGAAATTTCCTTCAACCGTTGTTCGATTTCCTTTTATCCATTCACCAGATAGGTACGTCCTTCCTTCTCTAAAGTTTTCTTTTCAAGAGTTCTTTTCTCGATAGACATGTCGACCGCCAGTGCTAGGAGTATGGTAGAAGGTGTTGAGAAGATTTCGATGAGAGAAAGGAAAGATGGGTTGGTTGTGGAGGCACCGCCAGAGAATGAATTGACGATGACCGTGGGGGAGTTGAATCGGTCGATTCTTAAGAACAAAATTCCTTTGTCGTGGGGGCCCAGGTTGGCTTTTGGGAACGAGCGAATCCACAGCAACTTCAGTGGATATTTCGCCATTTTGGATAGTTTTTTCTCGGTTGGTGGTATGAGGCTTCCATATGCCCCGATCATTGACGAAGTGTGCGCGGCCTATCAGCTGATGCCGAGCCAGATTCCTCCGAATAGCTGGAGATTTCTTAATGGATTGGCGCTGCTGTGTCATCAATTCGGTTGTTTGCCCACGATTGGCATCTTGCGTCATTTCTTGAGGATGAGCCATAGTCCGAGCTCTAGAGCTGGCATCCCCTTTGTACAGTATAGAGACGCCCGATATCAACCGGCCAAGACGCCTTCGAAAATCTCTTCCTTTGGCCGAGCAGTGGTATGATTTGTCGAGCGTATCCCTCAGTAGAGAGGAGTGGGAGGTAGTCTGGCGTATTAAAGCGCTCGGTCGTTATGACTTCGTTCGACTCGTCCAAGGCTATTTCGGGGGGGCTTCAGTCGATTCTTTTCTTCTCGACCCCCCACCACGAATTAGCGGGCTAGGAGAGGAAGCCGCGCCGTCTGGTTGAACCTGCGTAGTTCAGCTACTTACTGCATGTTTTGATTATTGCTATCTCCTTCTGATTTATGTTTGTTACTGTGCAGCTATGGCGAGGATAAGCAGTTTCGATGGTCCTGCCTCCCCCCCTAAATCCAAAAAATAGACCAAAGGGAAGAAGCCGAAAGAGGCAGGGACCAGCGGAGGCGCCCCTGCAACAACGGAGCCCGACCGCTCTATCATGATGTTGGCCCCTACGACCATTGAAAGTCGTCCTGAGGTATCGGCATCTTTGCGATCGTCTTGATCGGCGTGGGCGCTTCGGGTCCCGAAGAGGAAGAGGAGGAAGTGGACGCGGGGCCTCCCCTTAAGAGGAAGAGACTTGTTCGGCTCGACGATCTTCCATCCGTCCCACCTAGCCAAGGCGGGAAAGAGAAAGAAAAGAGTAGCGAAGGGAAAGGCGAAGCTGCTTGTCGCCGAGCAATGGGAGTCCGCCATTAAAGCGCCTAAAAGCGCTTGATCGGGGACCTCACGGTGTCTGTCATATTGCAGAAAGGATTACTCCTCCGTGGATGAGCGGATCATGGACAATCTGAGTAATAAGGAGCTGGGGCCCCAACTCATTCGCATCGGCATACGGAGCGTGGCGATGTCGCCAGCGATGGTGCGGCGTTTTGAGGCTTTGGACCAGGAGGTCCGGGACCTCCATAATGGTGAAGGCCACGAAAGGCGAGCTTGAGGAAGTTAAGGAGGGGAGAGACCTCCTCCGGGGGCAAAACTCTTCCTTGGAGGAGGAGAGGAAAGCCTGGGTGGAAACAACGAACGCTTTGAGGGCTCAATTGTCCACAGGGGAGGAGGAGAGGAGCCAGCTGAGGAAGATGGTGGAGAAGGAGCAGGAACAAAGTAGAAAATTCCGCCATGATTGTCAAGTCGCGGTGGAGGGCCATCACAGGACCCAGGATATACTGAGGGAGTTGCGCGGCTCCATCAAAAGACAGAGGGTCGAGGCGATCAGACGCTAGCAGAGGCGGTTCCTCCGTGGGGAATGCCTTGAGTATGCTTGCGACCTAGGCCTTTCGCTTCTGAGGAGCTGCTATGAGGCTCATGTTCCTGAGGGGTCGACGTGCCCTTCATTTGAAGAATATTCCGAGGTGAAACTCCCCTCTGGTCTCGGGCTCTCTTTGCAAAGAATGATGGAGATGGTCGAGGGGAGCCAGTGCCGGTTCCGGATGAGGAGGTGGACTTGAGCTCTGAGGAGGGCGAGGACGCTCCTCCAGTGCTTTTCCCCAGCGTGCATGCCGGTCTCTGCTCTCCCGACTCAGATGCGGGCCCTTCCTCTCCTGCCGATCCGGTTGCTCCCATTGTTAGCCCCTCTTCTCCTCCAGAGGAATGAAAAATGATTGTTTTGTTTTGTGTAAGGCTCATCTGGTCGGGCTTGTGGCCAGGACCTTCGCTTATAATGGATGAAAGTGTGTTTTTCGCTACCTCTTTTGCATTTAAGGTTAAACTGTTTCTTTGAGTAGCAAACTGTGCGCGAGTGTATTCGTTGTGCATCGAACGAGTGACTTTGGTCGGACGATTATACGGTCGGACGATCCCGGGCTTTATCTTAGGATCCTTGGCTGAGCATTAGTCGGTATCGATCGATAGTTCCAAGGATCTTGCCTCGGTAATCTAGTCGATCTGTACTCGAGGCCGAGCTATGGTCCCAAGGATCTTTTCTTGGCGACCCGACCGACCGTAGTCGATCTATGGAGATGGCCAGCGATGGCGAACGAGGGTCCCAAGGATCTTGTCTTGGCGACCCGACCGACCGTGGTCGATCTATGGAGATGCCGAGCAAGGGTCCCAAGGATCTTTTCTTGGCTACCCGACCGATCGTGGTCGATCTATAGAGATGCCGAGCGAGGGTCCCAAGGATCTTGTCTTGGCGACCCGACCGACCGTCATTGATCTATGAAAATACCGAGCGATAGTCCAAAGGATCTTGTCTTGGCGACCCGACCGACCGTAGTCGATCTATGGAGATGGCGAGTGATGGCGAACGAGGGTCCCAACGATCTTGTCTTGGCGACCCGACCGACCGTGGTCGATCTATGGAGATGCCGAGCGAGGGTCCTAAGGATCTTATCTTGGCGACCCGACTGACCGTAGTAGATCTATGGAGATGCCAAGCGAGGGTCCCAAGGATCTTGTCTTGGCGACCCGACCGACCGTAGTCGATCTATGGAGATGCCGAGCGATGGCTGGTTGGGTTTTTTACTCTTTGCCATATATGACGGAGCTTTTCATTGCCAAGAAATCTGAAAATCCCTTTATTGATGATAATGAGGGCATGGGCCGTTTAAAAACCTGTCTGGCAGGGACAGGAAAAAGGTACCCACAAGTTTGGTATAAGAACGATATTGAATAAACATTAATCAAAATAAAACTTATCTACTGGTAGAACGCTTTTAAATTTCGAGAGTTCCATGGCCTTGGTAGAATTTTCCCATTTGCATCGCGCAAAATGTAAAAGCCATGTCCCACTTGCTTGACGACCTGATAGGGTCCTTCCCATGCTTGTCTGAGCTTTCCAAGATGTTTCCCAGCCGCCTCGACTTTTCGTAGGACATATCCCCCGACCTTTACGTCGCTCGGCTTTATTCTTTTGTTGTAGAACCTTGTTGCCTTACTTTGACGGCTTAGAGCGAGCGATGCCCCTATCCTCGTCCTCACTGAGAAGTACCAGCTCGGCTCGACGGGCTTCATTGTTCCGCTCTTCTTCATAGCTCGACACCCTCTGATTATGCAATACCACTTCTACGGGAACTAAAGCTTTCGCCCCAAAGGTCATCCTAAGCGGTGTTTACCCTGTGGCTCCGTTTGGTGTGGTTCTGTATGCCCATAATACCTCGTCAATCTCTTCTACCCACGTTTTTTGTCCGTCAAGGCGCTTCTTAAGAGTACTCATTATCTTTTTGTTTGTGTTTTCTGCAAGGCCGTTGCTTTGGGGGTGAGCTACAGAAGTCAACTGTAACCTCATTTTTAGTCGGTCGCAGAAATTTCTGAACTTTTCGTTATCGACCTCATCCAATACTACCCGCTGAGTTTCTTCCACTGGGTTCATCCTATCCATTTCCTTGTCGGCTCTCACATCAAGAGAGTTCGTCAGGACTACCGCCCCGTCTAATGTTTTTGTCTCCGCTAAGTAACATTCCCTGGCGATTCTCTGATGCCCCTTGACAATACCAATTCTATGGGGTGTCGGGAACTTCATGGCTTGGTAGTAGGTGGAGACGACCGCTTTAATGACGTTTTGTGTAGCTCGTCCGATTATTGCATTGTACGCCCCTTGAAACTTTACGACTAGGAATTCAATGTCCCTTTCTATTTGGCATGGCTTTTGCCCGAACTTCACTTTTAAATAGACTCGGGCGAGTGGGCAGGCTGATGCTCCAGTTACCCCTTTGATAGGCCCGTCTGTGGGCAGTAGTCGATCATCGGGTACCTCCATCTGTTTGAAGGCCTCATAATACAACAAGTCGACCGATCTGCCCGTATCTATCATCACCCGCTTCACCTCGTAGCCATCCATGTTCAAATTTACAACGAGGGCGTCATCGTGAGGACAGCTTACACCGTCAAGGTCAGACTAGTCGAATGATATTACCCCATCGTTCTCCCTTGGCCTTTTGGTGGATGAGGCTCTGTCGACCCGTTTGGCATATCTTTTTCTCCCTTTAACGGTGGATTCCCTGTTGCATTTCCACCAAATATCATGTTAATGACCTCAGCCGGTCGGTCATCTTGTTGCCAGGCATTTCGGTCGGTCGTCATGATCTGTCGTGCGGCTTGCCGTATAGGTGGCTGGGACTGCAAAATCTGGCGAATCAGTAGATCAGTCGTTTCCTCTGTCTGCTTTCGAGTGAGGGGGGTGTGTGTAGGCAGAAGAGGATTTGCATCCGATCGGTGTTGGAGATTCGGACGCGTATTGCCCGCAGCGCTATCCTCCACAACCACGCTCTGTTCTTCTTGCTCCAAGGCTTGAGGTTACGGTTGATCGTTCGGGTTTGAAGATTTCGTGTGGGAAACATGAGGTGCGGGCGGCAGGGTTGCAGGTAATTGCAAACCCATGCGCTACATCGCTAGAGCCGTGACAGCGGCTATATCAGGGTTGGTCGCCGCCGCATGACTGATCTGTATGTTTCTGGACATGGTGCCCTGAAGTCGGGCCCCACGGTGGGCGCCAATTGGTTCTGCCAGATTCTGACAGAACGGAACGTTGCCGTTTGGATCCATGAGTTGGCCGCTTTCAGGGATGACTTCAACGTGAGGGTACCTGCAAAACAAAGGAAGGCACACCAGGGGTTGTGTCCCGATTAGCCCCTCCGACGCTCAAGTCAGTCTTTTGTGAAGGTAGGATCGCTGTAAAAACTAAGAGAGCTAGGTTATGATTGTGCGTACCTTTGTTACGATGAAATTATACCTTATATATGGGACGGATGCTAGGGTTAAGTCTTTACGTGTGCATGGGAGTCTCTTACATGCGGACGGGCTGAGAAGAGCGTGGATCGGGCTTGGGTTAACCAATGGGTGTGAGACCCATTTTTAAGAGATCGACCCGTGGATTATTATGATTGGGTTTGGGCCCAATTCGACCGACCCGACCAGACCCTATTCATCAGATCCATAAAAGCAGCAGGAGCATTGGTCAGTCCAAAAGGCATAACCAAAAACTCATAATGGTCATACCGTGTCCTGAAAGTTTTCATGCTCACATCAGACTCCTTAATCCTGAGTTGATGGTAGCCAGACCTGAGGTCGATCTTAGAGAAGACCGTTGCCCCTTGCAGCTGATCAAACAAATCATCTATCCGAGGCAAAGGATACTTGTTCTTCACTGTCATCTTATTGATTCTCCTGTAGTCAATACACATACGCCAAGTTCCATCTTTCTTTTTCACAAACAAGACCGACGCTCCCCAAGGTGAAGTGCTCGGCCTAATAAACTCCTTCTCTAAAAGATCCTCCAACTGCTCCTTAAGCTCCTTCAACTCAGCTGGAGCCATCCTGTAAGGTGGAATAGAGATAGGAGCCGTCCCAGGAGCTAAATCAATAGCAAACTCGATCTCCCTCTCCGGTGGCAAACTGGGCAACTCCTCAGGAAACACATCAGGAAATTTCCTCACAATGGGAATATCCTCCACCTTGCTCTCCTTCACACTGGTATCCATAACACACGCCAAGAAGGCTTCACAGCCTTTTCCCATCAGTCTATCGGCTAACAAAGCTGAAATAAGCCTTGGCGGTGTCAACTTTCTGTCTCCTCTGAAAACTACTTTCTGACCCTCTCCCAGATCAAATTCCACTTCCTTTCAACCACAATCCAGCTTCGCCTTATACTTCTCCATTACGTCCATTCCAACGATCACATCTAACCCCTTCAGATCTAGAGGTAGCAGATCCACTACCAAACTAGATTCATCGATCACAAGCTCACAATCTCGAAACATCCGGCTCACAATAACATTCCTCCCTAACGGAGTACTAACAAGCAGAAAATTATCCAAAAGAACTGATTGCATACCCGACAATATCATACTGGCAGAGACATAAGAATGCGTGGAACCAGAATCAAAGAGAACATATATATCAAAATGAAAAAGTTGAGCCAGACCAGTAACAACCTCCGGTGCAGCTACATCCTCCTCCCGAGTCTGTGCTTGCCCTCTCGGTCTCCCTGGAGGATTGGGCTTCCTCACTGACCCAGAACTACCTACCCCAGCAGCTGGTCTGGTCCCTACTGTCTCTACTCTCCTCTGAACCTGAGGCTGGGATCCTTCCTCCCTAATCGTCTGAGGACAGTCTTTAATTTTGTGACCCTTCTGCCCACACTTGAAGTAAGCACCCGACAACTTGTGACACTCTCCCTGATGCGGGTGTCCACAGTGCTCACACAGAGGAGTCTGGTTCCTACTTCTCTTAGTTCTGCTGTTTCCTCCCACTGAGGAAGCCTGTACTGACCCGGTCCTGATCTGCTGAGGGGCACTACTGCCACCCTGACTCTGAGTTCGGGCACTCTTGCCACCCCTGTTAGCTGACTGTACACTGCCCCCTCTCTTGTATGATTGCTCTCTGCTCTTTCTCTCCCTGCTCACCTCCTGCCTGATGTTCTCCAGCTTCTCAGCATGGAGTGCAGCATCCACCAGCTGCTGATAATCACAGAAATTATGTAGGATTACCTTCTCCTTGATGCCCAGGTGGAGGCCTCCCTCAAACTTTCTGCACTTGTCTTCCTCACTGGCCATAATATGAGCTGTATATCGGGACAACTGGGTGAATCTCAACTCATACTCACTAATAGTCATCTCCCTCTGAGTCAAATTGAGAAACTCCCTGGCCTTGTCCTGCATGTAGACCCGGGAAAGATACTTCTTTCTGAATAACTCTCCAAAATCCCTCCATGAAAGTACTGGTGGTACAACCTGACTCTGTGGGACTGTCTCCCACTAGTGAAGAGCATCACCCTGCAATAAACTGACAGTATACTCCAGCTTCTCTTCATCAGAACATTTCATCTGAAGAAGCACCCTCTGTGTCCTCTTCAGCCAAGATTCAGCTTCCTCCGGATTGGTGGTACCAAAAAAGTCCACCGCTCCGAACTTTCGCAGTTTATCAAATTGTCCGCCCCTAACATCACAAACTGGCACGGAAGCCCGAGACCCTTGACCCATGGCAAAAGTGAAAGCCAAGGCAAAGACCTGAAAGACTTGCGGGTCCATCGCAGGCATGGTAGGAGGAGAAGGAGGTGGCTCCTCGGGTTGCACACTAGGTGCCTCAGAGTTGGGAGCAAGGTGTGTCCCTGCAGCCTGTGGGACATGGGACTCATCCGTGCTCCCCTGGTGAGAGCGAGAACGAAGCCGAGCTCCTCGAGTTCTACTCCGAGGTGGCATATTACTCCTTCAAAATAAAACCAGTGAAAAACTTTAGTTCATGCAAAAACAATTTTCAAAGCGTATAGTACGATTTAAATCATGCAAAAATTCGGTTGAAATCATGCAAAATCAACATTTAAAATCATTTAAAGCAATTCAAAAATAATACAATTCATGCACACAATGCACATAAATCACTTTCAAAAATTCACAAAACCCTAAATTTCTCCTTCAACCCGGACCTAAACCGAAATGCTCTGATACCATAAGTGTTGGAACCCCTCCTCGGTGAGTCGCGTGCCCGACGTCCTACGTGACATCTGGACGCGCATCTCACGAGGGAGGAATTCCTCACCACGAAAGACACCTCAAATCGAACTTAATTTAACGTCATCCGAACAAAAATTGATAAATTCACCCTAATTATCCTCCAACAAAATTGATTTGCTTAGGGCCCATAACTAAATTCGATTCCTAAGCTAAAATGAAATTCCATATCTCTAGGTCAATTAGAAACAGAAATCGCCTCAATCGGATCTCTATAGCTCACAAAATCGCCCGAAAACGGAATTACATGCAAAACCGTCACGTAATTGACTCTCTTTAATATCATCCATAAAGTCCGACCAAAACCCGACACTCTCATTTTACCAAAAAGGGGTATAAAATTTTTTTTCAGAAACCCAACGCTTCGAAAATCGTAAAAATCGGAAGTCAAACGGAGGAAAGACAAAGAAAATAAGAAAAGGGGTTTTATTTATCATATTTGAAAAAAATTAGAAATTAATATTTTAAAAATAATAATAATTTTGCAAAACAGTGTCGTACTCTGCTGAGTGCGACACTCACCCTCGCACTCAGCAGAGTGCGTTCCTCGCACTCTGCTGCTGAGTGCGAGGAACATTTCATATAAATTTTTTTATAAAAAAAACTTAAATAACCTTCTAACTTTGAACAGGTCTAACTTTTCACCCCGAAATCGAAATTTTGTAAATTTAGTATCAATGAAAAGATAAAAGGAAGCTATACAACTTCCTAGAAGGATTTAAAAACTAATTTAGCCATTAAGAGGATCATAAATTGCTTCAAAGTTGCTGCCACTAAATTTAAATTCCCTACACAATGCCAAGAATTTGAAAATTCATATCTTTTAGCACACAAGTCGAAAAATGACACATTTTACCTCAATGGAAAGATAAGGAAAGGATCTACAAACTTCATGAAGGGTGAAAAAATTAAATCAGTCATTAAGAGAGTTAAAAACAAACCAAAAATTACTACCTATATCTTCACCAATGGAACAGTAACTTTACCTAAATGAATAGTAACTGTAATCTTCCCAACCACATAACTTTTTATTCCTAACTCCAATAATTTCAAATCATACCTCATTGGAAAGATACAAAGATAATCTACATTTTCTATGCAGAAAGAAAAACTCAGATCAGTCTTTAAGTGGGTGAAAAACTCTCCTGAAGGTGCTGCACAAAACTCACCCTCATCAACATCAGCTGAAACCTTTCAACCCTTATAACTTCTTCATCTTAAGTCCGAATGGGACAAATTATATATCATTAGAAAGCTCTCAATATGTATTACAATCTTCAAGAAGACATCTCACTTAAATTCAGGCTCTAAGAAGGTCAAAACTTCAGTCAAAGGTTCTGCCCATTTTTAAGAAAATTGGACAGCACTTCCCCTAAAAATGTAACTAGCCAAATCTTCAATCCAACTTAACAACTTACATAAAAACTCAATCATCCAACTTCCATAACACAGCTCAAACCAAATATACTTCAAATCAAATGCAGTAACACACTCTTAGGCATCTATCCATTTCAAAACCTAAAGAAATACAAGCTCATCCTTACTTTTATCAACTTCAACCATACATCCATACATTCTTAGAAAACATATACAAGATACATTTGAAATTAAAAACTCTTACATTTACATGAAAACAAGTCAATACAAAGCTTTAGAGGGCATTTAGCCCGATTACATCCAAAATAGCAAAACTGAAAGTACAAAGAACAAATTAATGCTTTGATTTCTCAAAACACAACTTCAAAAGCAAAATGCATCGGAGTTGCCTCAATCCCAATGCGGTGACTTGGTTTCTCACTCGACACCTGTGAAGGGGAAATGGGGGATGAGCTCGACAACTCTGTGGGTAATAATGTAATAAACGAGAAATAAGCAAAAACCATCATTCATTTATTCATTTTCAAAACAATATCACATTACTAAAAGCATTTTCACTTTTCAAATCTCTTCAAAGAATTTATCACTTCGAACAATTTACAACCTTAACACACCTCAAAGATAACCTAACATATCACAAAATCATAAACAAAGTGGTTCAGGTGGATCTGAAATGGAACGTACTACACATTTCCGCGAAGTAGCCATGTGTAGCCGTGACTGATGGAAGTCCTTAAAAGGAACTCCAATGCCACAGCGGGTAGGCGGGAAAAGCCTATGGGTAGACAGGTGCACCTGACTCAGATGGGACCACCAAAAACCTAAATAAAACATGCATATCACATAATTCACACAATTTATACACATTAGCCACAAATAGCTTTTACAAAATTCACTTTCACTTGATTTTCACATAATCGCCAAAAATCACATATCCGAATTTCTCTCACTTAACGAATCATTTTTCAAACACTTCCGACATGAACTTACATACAAAAGACACTTCATGCAAATCATAATCATCACAAGGAGTAATTAATTCAAAAATCGTAACTCATTGGAAAGCATAATTAGCCTTTATTATAAAATTTTCATTTAGCCTACAACTCAATTATTAAGAAATCACCCACTTGAAATCTTTTAACTTTGGGATTGATCAATTGGCCTTGCTTCTTCCTCCAATTGTCTCAATTCACCTTCATTAAGCATAAATATCCCATAATCATAAGAGATTGCAAAATTGGAATTTCTAAGGGGAAACATGAATTAACACCTACCTAACTTTACCCATACCTAAACTAAGCTATTTAAACCAAAACCTACCTAAAATACCCAAGAATTTCGAAATTCTCTTACCTTAATGAAACCCACGAAATTCTGATTTTGCTTCAAAAGGTAACTAAAACTCTTTCTCTTCCCTTTTCTTTTTAAAGAAACTCTTCAATCTTCCTTCCTAAAGCATAAAAACCTAAGCTCCTTCTCTTCTTCTTCTTCTTCTTCTTCATCTTCTTCTTCTTCTTCTTTTCCTTACCTCATGGCCGAAACCTCCTTCATTGTTTTCTCCTTGACAATTTCGTAAGTCTTCCTTTAAAAGACTTAGGGAAAAGTTTTTTATACTTAAAACCTAAGACTAAACTACGTAGTTTTAATAAAGCTCTTCCTTTTCCTTATAAATTTCGTGGCTTCTTCCTTCACCTACGACAATTCAACATTTATTTCTTCCTTTCTTCATTTAAATGACATTTGAAAGGGCTAAAAGCCCATCTTCTAAGCCTTAAGCCTTAAGAACATATACAAACTTCCTAATTTACCCGTACATCATCTTTTTTTAATTTCTAGTAACTTATTAAAACTCTAATTTAACTAAATCCTTTCAATTTATAGACATTAACCGAGCACTAAAATCCCAAATAATTCTAACTAAAAGGAATTTATCAATCTAAACCTCAAAATAAAGAAAACAAGCTTAATGCGAATCGGGGCCCAATATTTAGTATTCACCAAATAAAACCAAATTATTTCTATCTTAAAACTAAGTAGGAGATCGACATCCCCACTTACATCTGTAAAACTCATACATAACTATTTTAGAGGTCAAAGTAACTGTACAAAAGTCAATTAAACCTTTCCTTCTTGAAGAGTTGACAAAATTTGTGTAAAATCGCATCTGTATAAAAAGTTGTCAAATTTTCATTCTTCTATCATATATCAGCTCCTTTGCATAGTTCATTCTTAATTTCATCTGCATCTTCAAACAATTTAAGGACTTGAACTTGTTCTTGCCCTCTTTTCCTCCTTTGCCAATACTTGAATGTCATGAATAAAGCAAGTGTCAATATAGTTGCAACCACAGTGATCACAATTATGATCATAGAAAGATGTTGTTGGGACCCGATCCAGAAACCAGATCCCAACCGGAGGAACAGAAAACGAATACGAATACGAACCAATATGAATCGAATCAAAGCAAGGAAACGAAACATAAGGCGAAATCAAATCAGATACGAATCAATTGTCAAATCGAATAAATCGAATCCGAAGGCGAATCGAATAAAACAAAGCAGAAGCAAATCGAAACGAAGCAAACTTCGGATCAAAATGAATCGAAATCAATTTCCGACATCTATGAACAAATATCAAAGAAAGCGTCTACGTTGGAAACCTTAAGACTATTAGTCTAAACAAATCCAAATCTGTGTACATTTTTTTTCTTTCTTCTTTTCTTTCTTTTCTCATTCCTTTCTTTTTCATTTCTTTCACCTTCCTTAATCAATTTCTCAATTCATAATACAAACCATAATCAATATACATAAGGTCATAATCCAAATCTTTATACAGAATTCATAAATCAAATCAATCCAAACCCAAAAATCAATCATCTCTATATCCAGATCCCATATACAAATTCATAACTTAATCCAATACACATGTCCAGAATTCATAATACAATCCCATAATAATACTTGTAATACAATAATTGACAAACCAATCCTATACAAACCGATACAAAAATCCCATTTTTCACAACATACAAACGATACAAAATCGAATAACACGTCTTGATATTCTTTCATCCGATCTCCCGCTCGAAAACCTAGAGATGGGGATGAAAGGGGGGGTGAGCACAAAGCTCGTGGATAATACGTTTATAAAAAGAATAGATAAGCAAAAACCCTTGAAATCTTTTTTTGTTCTGGTCTTAGAAAAACATTTCTTTGAAATCCGTAAAGCACGTTTTGAAAAGTTCTTTTCTTGCTGTAGTCAAACTAGTAGTTTGTAAAACGTATGATTCTTAGGCTTTCAACCATAAATCCATAGATTGCAAAACATGAATGTATCAACTTGACAATTCATAAATGCAATGTCATATCACATATGCAATGCACACAAATGGCTCGAGAGTTCCGTAAAACGATTCGGATAAACCGAAGTTTATTCCGTAAACTATCCTAGTCCGATTTCTCAAGGATCTCGTTGCCTCAAGAGGGCAGCCGGGAGAAGGCTATACTATACGTCAACGTGCACGTGACTCCATCCGTAACTCTCTTACCCAAACAAAACACATAACCATTCGTTTCATGCTCAAAGCATTTTATCAAAGTTTTCAGAATTTTCATTCTTTCCATTCTTGCCATGTAATCTTTCGAGGCATAACACAATGTATGTTGCAATTCATCCAAAGTCCATGTATTGAATCAAAAATGATTTTTCAAATCATTCATACAATGATGCAACATTTATGATGCGATTGAAATCAGAAAATTTCTTTATTTAAAGAAAGCAATAGTGACTTATAAATTCAAATTATAAACACATTACCCACCTCGAATCGATGCTAGAAACTTGTTCCTCGCTCCAATTTGTCCATTGATTCCTTCTTTCTTCCAATTTAACTTTACCTAAAGCAATTCCACCCAAATTCAATATCATAATTAACTTAATCCTCAAATTGAACTTAGAAACACTACTTCCTCATATATTCAAGCTTCCTAAATCATAAATTGCCAAAATCCCCAAATTCTAAATTTGGGCATAAACCCTAATTATTTTCCATCCAACATAAAACCCATAATACTTAGCAATCACTAAAATTGACTTCATACTCCACAAGCCCATACCATTTTCTATAATTCTAAACCAAAACTTCAAGAGAAACTCAAATCTTAAAAATTGCTTTTACGTCATTTCTTCTCAATTTTTGGATTTTCTTGGTTCAAGATGAAGCTCTCTCCATCCTCCACCTTTTTCTCTCTTGGAATGACATCAAAATGTCTCTTCAAGTGGTAGAAAAATCGAACCCTAGCTTTCTCCCCTTTTCTTTCTTCTTCTCTCCCGAAGCTTCTTTCATTCTCCTCTCTTTCTTTTCCTTCTTTTCTTCTCTTACTTCCTTATGCCTTATACGATAGCCACTGTCTTTTATATTGCCATGTCATTTAATGAATGGGAAATGATCCATATGCCCCTCTATTTAAACCTATAAACTTAACCTTTTAAGTAAATTTCCAAAATTGCCCCTTCATTGGTCTTTATAACTGACATCTTGTCTGATCATTTCGACCAGGTAAATGAAGTACTTTCACAAGACTTTCTTTTTAGGGAAATGTCCCTCTATGTCTTACGAATCCATCGCTTCAAGAATCAGATCGATCGGAGCTCTATAGCTCAAGATATCTCCAAAATACTGAAGTTTGTTCTTCTGACCCGAGGCTAAACACTACACCTAACTTCCGACCCGCATTTGGAAGTATTAGAGGCTCAATTGTTGATCGGCTCCTTCATAACATTTGTAGCCTCATCTCTCTAGTTTAATTTGAAAAAATAATCAACTCAATCCGAGCTCTAGTGATCGAGATATAGCCAAAATACTGAACACTGTTCAGCCACTACAACACCGAGACTGAACACTACCTCAAACTTCCGACCCGTATTTGAAAGTCTTAGAGGCTCAATTGTCGATCGGCTCCTTAATAAAATTTATATATCTATGTCTCTAGTTTAATTTAAAAAAAGAATCAGATCGATCGGAGCTCTAGCGACCGATATAACTCCAAAATACTGAACACTGCTCATACCATTACAAAGCTGAGACTGAACTCTATACCTAACTTCCGACCGGTATTTGAAAGTCTTATAGGCTACATTGTCAATCGGCTCCTTCATAACATTTGTAGCCCCATCTCTCTAGTTTAATTTCCAACAAGAATCAGATCGATCGGAGCTCTACCGATCGAGATATCTCCAAAATACTGAACACTGTTAGGACCTTTTTCATAGGTCATCTCATTTAGATCAGGTTGATCTTTTTCCATTTAATGCTAAAACCAAAAAATCTAGTATGGAGAGATAGAAAAATGTTTTAGGAATCCAACGCTTCAAAAATCGGATCAATCGGATGTCGGACAAAGAAGTTATGGCCAAAACAAGGAAGAGAGGTCGGTCGGCTGGAAATCCACCCCGCAGCCGATCGGCCATCGCCTGAGCGGGCGCTCGTTGCCGAGCGGTCGCTCGCTACCGAGCGGTCGCTCGCTACCGAGCGATCAGCTGCGCGATCCGACCTATCAGACTTCAAACCTTCATAACTGTTAGATCCCGTTTTCAGAACCCAACAGCATAAACTTAAGATCATCATACATCTAAAGCGTGGTTCCTAGAAATCCTTTCTTGCTTTGATACCACCTATGTTGGGTCCCGATTCTGGAACCCAATCTTGAAAACATAATCGAAACACATGTGCATAACGTGAGCAAACTTGTACTTGGAAAAAATAAAATCCATGAAATCAAATCATATCAAAAGCGAAGGAATCGAAAGCAAATCGAATCGTAGGAATAGAAACATAATCGATTCGAACGGTCCAAAACAACAAATGGTTCGATAGAACTGAAACAAATTTTCGACATCCGAGAACGTGTAACTGAGAAGAACTAGCATTGGAATACCTTTAGACTAAACCAATCCTCAATCAAACTCGATTCATAACATTCTTCGCAATCATGCAATAGCTCAATCTCATCTTTAACAAATCTTATACTTATTCTCTTTCACATTCATTTATACTCTCGGCACTAAATCAAATAGTAACTTAAATCCCTAAATGAATTCATGCGAACTTATATACATCAATGTCACATTCATCCATATGTCAATTCAAATACATAAGTTTCATAATCAGATCACAAACCATAATTCACTTTTCCATTGCATATACATATCCATAAATCAATTTCATCATGATATACATGCTTACAAAACCTTAGAGGCATTCGAAACCATTTTATAACATCAATATCAAAACCCAAAAATGCTCAACATGCCAAAGATCTAAATCTTGCAACAGATTAACTTAAAGGTCAATCATAAGCATAACGATCGGACATCTAGACATGCTTTCATCCGACCTCCCTCTTGATACCTGGAGATGGGGATGAAAGGGGGGGTGAGCTTTACAGCTCGTGGGAACATATTTATAACATAGCAATAAGCAAAAGTATTCAAAAATAACTCATTGCCGTGATACTTGTTGAAATCATAGTCATTGATCATGTATATGTCATTGTCTTGAAAAATGCTTGATTCTTGAACAATTCATGATGCATGTCACATAACAAAACATAACACATAACACTCCTTTGTGAAAATCTTGATAATAATCATGAATGCAAATCACATAGCAGAATATAATTATTCATAATAGTATGTCATGCAATCGTGAATGATGCAATGTAAATGCATTAGATCTTGCTTGATTTGAATTAAACAATGACTGACTTATATACTCTATTATAAACATGAACCCACCTTGTGTTCCTTGCTTATAAACTTGTTTAGGTATGCCTCTCCTCTTGTTCCTCTTGCCTCACTTGGTTTCCTTAACCAAATAACCAAAATTCCAATCAATTTGGTGCAGAAATCGGAAAATCAAACTTTAACAATTCAAACTACAAGAATTTCTGAAACAAGAATTTTATGCTCAACTTCCATCCAAAAGTGAATATTCTTATATACTGATTCAGAACTTCATTTCTTCATGAAACTTGTAGCCCTATGTCTCTAGTTTACAACGCAAAAAGAATCACCTCATTTGGACATCTACATCAAACGTTATGCCCAACATACCGAAACATGTCGCAGCAGGAAAATGGTCGATTCATGACGAGAAATCTGAAGCGTCATGCGGAAACACGCACGTCGCGACGTGCTCATCTGCAGGTCGCGACGTGCGACGGCGAGAAAGCTCCGAAACTCATTTTTTTTCACTTTTCTCAACCATAATCCTCCCATATTTCAATTATAAACACATCTAAACATTAAAACACCTCCTAATCTTCATTTCTAACCTCAAAATCATTCATAACAACAACATGATCATCAACCCTAAAAGATTTAACCATTTTTCCATAAACTTCTCCACAACCAAAACCTACACATTCTAAGCTATATTAGGGTTTCATCTAACCCAAACAAGAAGAAATAAGCTTATACTTACTTGATAATGCTTCAAGTCCTTCAAAATCTTCAAGGATCCCCAAAGCCCTACCTTCCCTCTCTTTTTCTCTTCTTCTTCCTCTCTTCCACAACTACAACTTCTCTTCCTCTTTTTCTTATTTCTAATTCCTCTTTCTTCTTTCCTCTTATAATTCATACTCTTATGGGTGGGAGATGTCCATTTTTCCCTCCCACATAAGCCTTAATACTCTTAGACTTAAGTACCATGCCCAAATTACCCTTATATATTCTTATAACCTTAATACCTCAATTTCATAAATTCAAAACCTTCGGAACTGAAGTAAATTTCGATTCTTTCAAATAATTGCAGTCCCATGCCTCTAACTTATTTAGAAACAGTAATCAACTTGATTAGGTCTCTACCGATCAAGATATCATCAAAATAGTGAAACTTGCTTAGAAAATATCTAACTCATCTTGACTCAATCAATATCAAAACAATCATAATTTCCTATCATGATGTAGGTAATTGTCTTAGGAATCCAACGCTTTGAAAATCGGATTAATCGGATGTCGATCGGAAAAGTTAGAAGCAAAAGAACGGCAAGGGTCGGATCACCCTAAACAGTAACCACAACTTGTAGAAATCTTAACTTCCTATTTCATGGTCCCTAATTTCCATACTTGACAGTAGTGGGAAGATCAGAGCATAATCTAAAACTTTCATGAAGGACTTAAAAGTAATTGCAACCTCTAACTAGAGTTCTGCCAGAATTTATCATCCTATAACACATCCAAACTTCTAAATTCCACAACCAGAAATAATATTTTGTACATCCTTGAAAAGCTAGGATAATCTCCTATGACTTTCATGTAGATTACTGAACTCAATTCAAAACATATCTGTCCATACTTTGTCTCAAATCACATTACACACCTAGATGTACACTTATGAACATTTTCACAAATACTTAACTTTGACTGATCATAACTTTCACTCGCGATATCGAAAAATATCAAACTTCATGGTGACAAAAAAAACTTCCAACATAATATACAAGTTCCATGAAGATCATTTCTCAAATTCTACTTAAATCATAAAGTCAACTCTCTACTATAAAAAGTCAACTTTCTCAATTCTTCATATTCTCATACTTTTTTCCTCTATATTTCTTGATTTTTAACTTCCAACAATGTATTTGTTATCAATTTCATTTAAACTCAAAACTATACTTTAGCCCACAATTAATCATAGACATCGATAATAAAAGCATATACGCGCTTATACTCTCTCATCATCAACTTGCTAAATTCACCCTCATATGACAAAGCACATTCTTGAGTTGTCTTTTTCTTTGCACACAAATAATTCACCACAAATTCCTCATCTAATGTCACATTTATACTTCAAAAGTTTTAAGAAAAGTTCGGGGTCCAACATTTCTCCCCCTCTTAAAAGAATTTCGTCCTCGAAATTCCTACATGAGTAATCATCCTGTAACTTATTCTCTCAAATTCATTCACTTTCTTATCTAATTCCTCATCATACTTATATCTCAACCTATTCACAATGTTTCACTTCTTGTATCTAATACCACCAATACTCTGGTATCTAATTCCATCAATATCATGCCAAAATCACTATCCACAAATCAATATTTCTTAACATATTTGACTCAAGTCAATGGTCCAATGCTTAAGTAACCTTACCATGGAACAAATCTTCATTCAAAATCAACCTTTTGAACTTCTATACATATATCGCTATCATTAATCTCATCTTCCCAGTATTCTTTATTTCATCTCACACATATACATTCGAAAACAATTCATCCAAAATCATCGTGAAATTCTAATCTTAAGTTCCATATGCACATTCTTACAATCAATCATACTCTCGACACTTAACTCAAACAATCACTTTAATTCCTCAAACGCTTCATGAAAACTTATTCCCATCAATATCACATTCTCACTAATTCAATAACTTCTCATGCATATTACTTAAACAGATGCGCCCAAATAAGATCCTAATACTGAGGCTCTGATACCACAAATGTTAGATCCCATTTTCGGAACCCAACAGCATAAACTTAAGATCATCATACATCTAAAGCGTGGTTCCTGGAAATCCTTTCTTGCTTTGATACCACCTATGTTGGGTCCCGATTCTGGAACCCAATCTTGAAAACATAATCGAAACACATGTGCATAACGTGAGCAAACTTGTACTTGGCAAAAATAAAATCCATGAAATCAAATCATATCAAAAGCGAAGGAATCGAAAACACATTGAATCGTAGGAATAGAAACATAATCGATTCGAACGGTCCAAAACAACAAATGGTTCGATCGAACTGAAACAAATTTTCGACATCCGAGAACGTGTAACTGAGAAGAACTAGCGTTGGAATACCTTTAGACTAAACCAATCCTCAATCAAACTCGATTCATAACATTCTTCGCAATCATGCAATAGCTCAATCTCATCTTTAACAAATCTTATACTTATTCTCTTTCATATTCATTTATACTCTCGGCACTAAATCAAATAGTAACTTAAATCCCTAAATGAATTCATGCGAACTTATATACATCAATGTCACATTCATCCATATGTCAATTCAAATACATAAGTTTCATAATCAGATCACAAACCATAATTCACTTTTCCATTGCATATACATATCCATAAATCAATTTCATCATGATATACATGCTTACAAAACCTTAGAGGCATTCGAAGCCATTTTATAACATCAATATCAAAACCCAAAAATGCTCAACATGCCAAAGATCTAAATCTTGCAACAGATTAACTTAAAGGCCAATCATAAGCATAACGATCGAACATCTAGACATGCTTTCATCCGACCTCCCTCTTGATACCTGGAGATGGGGATGAAAGGGGGGGTGAGCTTTACAGCTCGTGGGAACATATTTATAACATAGCAATAAGCAAAAGTATTCAAAAATAACTCATTGCCGTGATACTTGTTGAAATCATAGTCATTGATCATGTATATGTCATTGTCTTGAAAAATGCTTGATTCTTGAACAATTCATGATGCATGTCACATAAAAAAACATAACACATAACATAACATAATGGTTTGGGTTGTCCCTGGTTCATGATGTACTACACATGCCATCGAAATGTTGATGTGTAGACGTAGTTTCGTGAGGGAATCCTTGTGAGAAACCCCTGCCCACAGTCAAGCGGTAGGAGAAGCCTTTTCGTGAGTCAATGTGCACTTGACTATTCGTGAGGGACACCGCAAACCCACATAAGTATGCATGATTCATATTCTTGTAAACTTGTTTGCCAATCTGGCACTTGCTTGTAAACTTGCTTGTAATCTTACTTGCAATCTTGCTTGTAATCTTGCTTGTCATATATTTTGTAAAACTTGATTCATGCACTTGTATTCGGGAAAGGAGAACACTCCTTTGTGAAAATCTTGATAATAATCATGAATGCAAATCACATAGCAGAATATAATTATTCATAATAGTATGTCATGCAATCGTGAATGATGCAATGTAAATGCATTAGATCTTGCTTGATTTGAACTAAACAATGAGTGACTTATATACTCTATAATAAACATGAACCCACCTTGCATTCCTTGCTTATAAACTTGCTTAGGTATGCCTCTCCTCTTGTTCCTCTTGCCGCACTTGGTTTCCTTAACCAAATAACCAAAATTCCAATCAATTTGGTGCAGAAATCGGAAAATCAAACTTTAACAATTCAAACTACAAGAATTTCTGAAACAAGAATTTTATGCTCAACTTCCATCCAAAATTGAATATTCTTAGATACTGATTCAGAACTTCATTTCTTCATCAAACTTGTAGCCCTATGTCTCTAGTTTACAACAAAAAAATAATCACCTCATTTGGACATCTACATCAAAAGTTATGCCCAAAATACCGAAACATGTCGCAGCAGGAAAATGGCCGTTCGTCACGACGAGAAACTGAAGCGCGTCGCGAAAAGCACGCACGTCGCGACGTGCTCATCTGCAGGTCGCGACGTGTGACGGCGAGAAAGCTCCGAAACTCATTTTTTTCACTTTTCTCAACCATAATCCTCCCATCTTTCAATTATAAACACATCTAAACATTAAAATACTTCCTAAACTTCATTTCTAACCTCAAAATCATTCATAACAACAACATGATCATCAACCCTAAAAGATTTAACCATTTTTCCATAAACTTCTCCACAACCGAAACCTACACATTCTAAGCTATATTAGGGTTTCATCTAACCCAAACAAGAAGAAATAAGCTTATACTTACTTGATAATGCTTCAAGTCCTTCAAAATCTTCAAGGATCCCCAAAGCCCTACCTTCCCTCTCTTTTTCTCTTCTTCTTCCTCTCTTCCACGAATACAACTTCTCTTCCTCTTTTTCTTATTTCTAATTCCTCTTTCTTCTTTCCTCTTATAATTCATACTCTTATGGGTGGGAAATGTCCATTTTACCCTCCCACATAAGCCTTAATACTCTTAGACTTAAGTACCATGCCCAAATTACCCTTATATATTCTTATAACCTTAATACCTCAATTTCATAAATTCAAAACCTTCGGAACTGAAGTAAATTTCAATTCTTTCAAATAATTGCAGTCCCATGCCTCTAACTTATTTAGAAACAGTAATCAACTTGATTAGGTCTCTACCGATCAAGATATCATCAAAATAGTGAAACTTGCTTAGAAAATATCTAACTCATCTTGACTCAATCAATATCAGAACAATCATAATTTCCTATCATGATGTAGGTAATTGTCTTAAGAATCCAACGTTTTGAAAATCGGATTAATTGGATGTCGGTCGGAAAAGTTAGAAGCAAAAGAACGGCAAGGGTCAGATCACCCTAAACAGTAACCACAACTTGTAGAAATCTTAACTTCCTATTTCATGGTCCCTAATTTCCATACTTGACAGTAGTGGGAAGATCAGAGCATAATCTAAAACTTTCATGAAGGACTTAAAAGTAATTGCAACCTCTAACTAGAGTTCTGCCAGAATTTATCATCCTATAACACATCCAAACTTCTAAATTCCTGACCGAAATAATATTTTGTACATCCTTGAAAAGCTAGGATAATCTCCTATGACTTTCATGTAGATTACTGAACTCAATTCAAAACATATCTGTCCATACTTTGTCTCAAATCACATTACACACCTAAATGTACACTTATGAACATTTTCACAAATACTTAACTTTGACTGATCATAACTTTCACTCCCGATATCGAAAAATATCAAACTTCATGGTGACAAAAAAAACTTCCAACATAATCTACAAGTTCCATGAAGATCATTTCTCAAATTCTACTTAAATCATAAAGTCAACTCTCTACTCTAAAAAGTCAACTTTCTCAATTCTTCATATTCTCATAATTTTTTCCTCTATATTTCTTGATTTTTAACTTCCAACAATGTATTCGCTATCAATTTCATTTAAAGTCAAAATCATACTTTAGCCCACAATTAATCATAGACATCGATAATAAAAGCATATACGCGCTTATACTCTCTCATCATCAACTTGCTAAATTCACCCTCATATGACAAAGCACATTCTTGAGTTGTCTTTTTCTTTGCACACAAATAATTCACCACAAATTCCTCATCTAATGTCACATTTATACTTCAAAAGTTTCAAGAAAAGTTCGGGGTCCAACAATAACTTTTGACTCTGAGCTCCAAATTAGTCGCGGTTTGTTTCGTTGGAAAGCTAAGAGACAGCTCTAGCATTTTCAAGAAGGAATCAAAAGTTTGCTACAAGGTGACTGATCGATAAACTCCTCAACAGTTCCAAAACTTGTAAATATGATAACTTTTGATCCAGAACTCCAAATTTGACAAACTCAGTATCTATAGAAAGGTAAAAGAACCCTCTACAACTTCCATTAAGGCATTAAAAATCATATCGACCTCTAAATGAGTCAAAAATTCCACACAAACTGACGGATCAATCAGCTTCACACTAAACAACATCAGAACTTCTAACAATCATAACTTTCTATTCCCTTGTCCAATATTTTCGTGCCTTATATCAATGGAAAGATAAAAACAAGCTTTATAATGTTCATGAAGAACTCCAAAGAAAATTCAACCTCTAGCTAAGTCAATGTTTCAATCAAAGTTTCTGCCCTGATAGCCATCACCTAAGCAATATCCAAATTTCACATTATCATATCTATCAACCTCCACAACTAAAAATTGCATATCATACATCATTTTAAAGCTATTCAAATTCTCTATAACTTTCACATAACGATTTACTCCAATTCAAACCACATTAGTATGGAAATCACCTCAAAACACAACATATACAATCTTACACTTAGAGCATTTTCCAAAACCAAGGCAAAATATACTTAACTTTCAAAGATCATAACTTTCAATCCCGATATCGAAAAATATCATACTTTATGGCTACGAAAAGCTCTCAACATAAGCTACAAATTTTATGTAGATCATTTTCTCAAAATCTGCCTAAATCAAAAGTCAACTCTTTACTTCAAAAAGTCAAACTTTCTAATTTCTTCAAAATTTTACACTTTCACTTTCTATTTCTTGATTTCAACTTCCATTTCAATTAACCCATTCACTTTAACTTTCATAACTCATACAACTCTACTCAAATTTCAAAGTCATCAAAATCAATCACTTCATTTCTCATCAATCTCCTTTAAGCACAATAACATCTATAACACAATTTATATCCGAAAACACTTATTGAATTCATTTTAATATTCCTAATTTCCACCGAAAGTTCGGGGTCCAATAATTCTCCCCCTCTTAAATGAATTTCGCCCTTGAAATTCCTACTAAGACTTTATCAAGTAACACAATCTCTTAACTAATTTCTTTCGAAAAGAGCTTAATCAATCACTTTTCTTATCTAATATCCTCATAATACATATTCTCAATCTTTTCACAATTTCTTAATTCTTAAGTCACATAGCACCCATACCATATCAATACATATATCCCTATCATCAAGCTCATCTTTCACGTATTCTGCTATTGCAACTCCTAGATCTTCGAAGTCAAATCATCCAAACTCATTATGAATTTCTAATCTTAATTTTCATACACACAATCTTAAAATCAATCATACTCTTGACACTTAAATCAAATAGTCACTGTAATTCCTCGAATAATTCATGAACACTTATTCACATCAGTATCACACTCTCACTAATTCAATCATATAACTCATCACCTCAATCATACAATCATTTAGATTCGTCAAATAATTCATGAAAGACAGACACATCATGCTCACATTCCCACAAGATCAATCTTATCCTCACAAATCTTACTCATACACATACGCCCAAGTAAGATCATATTATTGGGCTCTGATACCACAAATGTTGGAACCCGATCCGGAAACCAAATCTCAACCAGAGGAACGGAAAATGAATACGAATACGAACCAATATGAATCGAATCAAAGCAAGGAAACGAAACATAAGGCGAAATCAAATCAGATACGAATCAATTGTCAAATCGGATAAATCGAATCCAAAGGCGAATCGAATAACACAAAGCGGAAGCAAATCGAAACGAAGCAAACTTCGGATCAAAACGAATCGAAATCAATTTCCGAAATCTATGAACAAATATCAAAGAAAACGTCTGCGTTGGAAACCTTAAGACTATTAGTCTAAACTAATCCAAATCTGTGTACATTTTTTTTCTTTCTTCTTTTCTTTCTTTTCTCATTTCTTTCTTTTTCATTTCTTTCACCTTCCTTAATCAATTTCTCAATTCATAATACAAACCATAATCAATATACATAAGGTCATAATCCAAATCTTTATACAGAATTCATAAATCAAATCAATCCAAACCCAAAAATCAATCATCTCTATATCTAGATCCCATATACAAATCCATAACTTAATCCAATACACATGTCCAGAATTCATAATACAATCCCATAATAATACTTGTAATACAATAATTGACAAACCAGTCCTATACAAATCGATACAAAAATCCCATTATTCACAAAATACAAACGATACAAAATCGAATAACACGTCTTGACATTCTTTCATCCGATCTCCCGCTCGAAAACCTAGAGATGGGGATGAAAGGGGGGGTGAGCACAAAGCTCGTGGATAATACGTTTATAAAACGAATAGATAAGCAAAAACCCTTGAAATCTTTTTTTGTTCTGGTCTTAGAAAAACATTTCTTTGAAATCCGTAAAGCACATTTTGAAAAGTTCTTTTTTTGCTGTAGTCAAACTAGTAGTTTGTAAAACGTATGATTCTTAGGCTTTCAACCATAAATCCATAGATTGCAAAACATGAATGTATCAACTTGACAATTCATAAATGCAATGTCATATCACATATGCAATGCACACAAATGGCTCGAGAGTTCCGTAAAACGATTCGGATAAACCGAAGTTTATTCCATAAACTATCCTAGTCCGATTTCTCAAGGATCTCGTTGCCTCAAGAGGGCAGCCGGGAGAAGGCTATACTATATGTCAACGTGCACGTGACTCCATCCGTAACTCTCTTACCCAAACAAAACACATAACCATTCGTTTCATGCTCAAAGCATTTTATCAAAGTTTTCAGAATTTTCATTCTTTCCATTCTTGCCATGTAATCTTTCGAGGCATAACACAATGTATGTTGCAATTCATCTAAAGTCCATGTATTGAATCAAAAATGATTTTTCAAATCATTCATACAATGATGCAACATTTATGATGCGATTGAAATCAAAAAATTTCTTTATTTAAAGAAAGCAATAGTGGCTTATAAATTCAAATTATAAACACATTACCCACCTCAAATCGATGCTAGAAACTTGTTCCTCGCTCCAATTTGTCCATTGATTCATTCTTTCTTCCAATTTAACTTTACCTAAAGCAATTCCACCCAAATTCAATATCATAATTAACTTAATCCTCAAATTAAACTTAGCAACACTACTTCCTCATATATTCAAGCTTCCTAAATCATAAATTGCCAAAATCCCCAAATTCTAAATTTGGACATAAACCCTAATTAATTTCCATCCAACATAAAACCCATAATACTTAGCAATCACCAAAATTGACTTCATACTCCACAAACCCATACCATTTTCTATAATTCTAAACCAAAACTTCAAGAAAAACTCAAATCTTAAAAATTGCTCTTACCTCATTTCTTCTCCATTTTTGGATTTTCTTGGTTCAAGATGAAGCTCTCTCCATCCTCCACCTTTTTCTCTCTTGGAATGACATCAAAATGTCTCTTCAAGTGGTAGAAAAATCGAACCCTAGCTTTCTCCCCTTTTCTTTCTTCTTCTCTCCCGAAGCTTCTTTCATTCTCCTCTTTCTTTTCCTTCTTTTCTTCTCTTACTTCCTTATGCCTTATCTGACGTACTTGTCTTTTATATTGCCATGTCATTTAATGAATTGGGAATGACCCATATGCCCCTCTATTTAAGCCTATAAACTTAACCTTTTAAGTAAACTTTCAAAATTGCCCCTTCATTGGTCTTTATAACTGACATCTTGTCTGATCATTTCGACCAAGAAAATGAAGTACTTTTGTTGGGTCCCGTTTCCGGAACCCAACTCTCTTGCGAAATATGAAACCTTAAACGCGGATATGCCCTCGAACAGTTCTTTCGTTGAACCCTTAAAAGACATTATCAATTTAAACTGATTACCCTTTTTTTTTACAACCCAAAAATTGCTCACAATTTGCTCAAGGATGTGCTCGTACAAATCAGTCCCTAAGCTTAAACTCAATTCTCCTATTTGCGAACAGAATTCGAAAACCATCAAGTTGGAATTTCAATTTGACTTCTTCATATCAATCATAGCTCTAAATCTCTTGTTTATTTTGAAGCAAGAATCACCTCAATCAGAGTTCTACAACTCGAGATATCATCAAATTACCATAATGTGTTCATATTCTAAACAAGCCCTCCTATCCGACCTCTCATTTGTTTTTATTCAAACTTTCTCAAATAAGCTCTAAATGATACAAATTTTCATGGAGAGATACCTACATGTCTTAGGAATCAATTGTTTCAAGAATCGCTTCAATTGGAGGTCGGATGAGGGAGTTATGATTAAAAGAGTATACCATGTTCATTCCCAAAATCAATTTGAACATACTTTGGCGCGATTGCCATAACTTTGGCTACAATTATCCAAATGCCTTCGTTTTTATGCCATTGGAAAGATAACATCAAGATCTACAACTCATATTAGATCCTTCGATGCGATATTCGGCCTCTAAACTAGTCAAAGTCACAAATTACTAAAGTTGACCCGAGGCTGTCTGTTAAAAGGACATGTGTGTCCGTTTAACGGACACAGACTGGCAAAACACTATAATTCGCCCGAGAAGGTCCGTTAAACGGACATCCATGTCCGTTTAACGGACACACACTGCCCAAACACTCCAAAACTCCTTCTAAAGCCTTTTCAATGCTTCCAAACTCCATCCTAACCCCATATACATTCATAATCACCCCAAAATTCAACTTTTCAAGTGTAACTCAACTTCCTAACCAAGCAAATACCAATCTAAATGCAACATCATCCCTTGCAAAAGCTCACAACTCTCATCTTTACAAAGGAACTTTTCAAGTTCTCAATTCATTCCAACTCATTCATCACCTACCTTCATCCCAATATCCCATGTTCTTCTAACATTAACAACCATTGGCAATCTCAACCAAAGATAACCACATACATCATATTCAAGCTTTAAATAAACATAATCGTACAACATAAACTTCTCAAGTCTTAACTCATCATCCATACCTAATTCACATTCCAATTCCTGACCATTTAAATACCAATCTACATACATCAACTCCCAAACTTCAATCAACTAACTCACAAAACACACAAATTCCTATCATTCATCAGAGGCATCAAGTCCATACTTCTCATACAACATTATTTCTTCTAATGCTCATAACACACCTTTCAATATCCAACATGCTATTCTAGCACAAACAGCAAATGGCAATCATACAAACAATTATACTATACACAATATCCATTTACACAATCATATATTTCAACCTTTAAAAGACATATTCAAATACATAGGGACATCCCCAATTTTGCACTCTCATAAATAAACAAAATAAACATTTGAACAACCTTCTTTACAAATTGATGTACACATCACAACTTAAACCATTACAATGAATACTCAAAATTTATCATTCTTAAGAAGCTATACAAAGGGGTTCATCTAGCTTAATACAAACTAACAATCTCGACGCGTCCAAATGTCTTGCAAGGATTACCGACCTTCGTAGACTACACCTGAGGGGGGGAAAAACATGGGTTGAGCTTGACAGCTTAGTGGCTAAACCATTTATAGCCATTGGCTTTTGAGCCACACAAATAACCAATACATATGCATACACGCATGTATATAAACATACATACATCAATAATAATTCATCCATTACAAAGCAAGTGACATTTCATAATTCAAATTATCATCACTTATTAACCACAATTTAGGTCATTGTATCATTCAAGCGTAACACACAATTCATAAATGCAATGCACATCAAAGGAAAATGCACAATCAAATGGCTCGAGGGTTCCGTGAACAAAATGACGAAACCGAAGTTTGCGTCATGAACGAAACGAGTCCATTTCGGATCTCGTGGGCCACAAGCGGGCAGCTGGGAGAAGGCTTTGGTCGTCAACGTGCACGTAACTCGAAACGGTTCCACTCTCGCCCACATAAGCACATAATTCAATTCAATGCTTAATTTAATCATTCATAGACAAAATGCCATGATTCACATAACATAGACATAATTCAATTGTTCATACTCTCATTTCTTTCTTATACAAAATGCCATGATTTAGCCCAATGGCATAACAAACATAGAGAAATGTCAAGCATTACACAATGTGTGACATGACATAATCACAATTTCATGATTCAATCATCCATTCATATACAAAATGTCATAATTCAATTTATTGGCATGATAATCATATCCAAACATCAAGCATTTGAAATTACATAACATGGCATATTCACAGTTTCATTTATTCCATCAATTAGGCAAACATCATATCAACATAACAACCATTCTAAGTCAATCATTTAACACATAGCACACATACACACATTTTTGCCCATTTGCACCAAAAACCATAAAGGGTTTACCCACTTTATAGTCGAAAATCCACAAATCACTTGTCCCCTTCTTCTTGCTCTTGGATTGACCCTTGATTGCCTTAGGAAGCTTGAATCTTCTCCCTTTTCTCCTTGGATCTTCAATTTCTTCTTCTCCCCTTTCTTTTCTCCCACGACTTTCCTCCTTCTTCTCTCCTCTTTTCATTTTCTTTCTTCTCCCTCTCATAACTCACGACACTCTCCTCTCTCCTTCTTCTATTTCTAACTTTTAAACCATTTATTTCATTATTCTTCCAAAAATACCCTTCATTAATTATGCCTTTCCTATTTTGCCCTCCTTTGATCTTTAACCTCCCAACTTACACTTCTAACTTCCTAACTAATTATCTTAGATCAATTGAAGGAATTTGCCAATACTTCCTTCTAGCAAAATGTTCCTCAATGTCTTACGTTTCCAACGACACCAACAACGCTCAAATCGGGTCAGAAACGAAAGAGTTATGGTCAAATTTGTTGGGCCCCGATTCGCATGAAGCATGTTTAAATTATGTTGAGGCATGTTAATTTATTTTGCGATTTTAGATTGAGAATTTTAATTTGGTTGGAATAAATTGAGGATTTTATTGTGTAGGTTATGATTATTAAATGAAGGGATTTAGTGAAATTCGATTTGTTGAGAAATTTTTATTTTGTGATGAATGGTTAGTAGTAAAAAGAATTATATGAATTGAGGGTCTTACGAATTTAGGTGATTGAGATTGTGTGATTTAATTCAATTAGAGCTTTATTAAATTGTTGATAACGAGGAAGATATAAATGTTTTGAAGGCTTAAGGTTTAGTAAGATGGGCCTTGTAATCTTTATATGCTATTAAATGGAGAAGAAAAGAAGAAATTGGGCTAGGTCCATTTTAAATTGTAAATAAATGAAGAGTAAAGGAAGTATGGGCTAAGGTCCATTTTCATTGCAAGTAAATGAGAAAGATGGAAGCTTAGGCTTGTAGCCCTTTTAAAATGTCATTTGCATAAAGAAAGAAGGACTTTTATGGTGGGTTGTAGGGGGCCCACGAAATTTTTAAGTTGGAAGGAGGGAAAGATGAAATTTTGGGAAAGTTTAAGTTAGAAGGAGGGAAAGTTGGACTTTTGGGCTTTTAAGAGGGAGCCCACGAAAATTTAAGTTGGAAGGAGGGAAAATGAAAATTTGGGAAAGGTTATAAGGAGGGAAACTACTTGGGCTTGAAGACTTGGGCTTAGGGTTTAAGTTAAAGAGTTAGGTTAATGAAGAGTTAGGGTTTAAGTTAAGGAAGCTTAGGAATTAAAAGTAACCAACGAAAATTTAAAGAAGAAAGGAAGTGGTGTCGTTTTTCTTAGGGAAATAAGAGAGGAAGAGAAGCAAATTAGGTCATCTTTGGTGTAGCCATCCTAAAATCACAAAGAGAGGAGAGTGGAGAAGGTTTGAAAATCCAAAGGAGAAAGAAGAGGGTAGGTTGGCCATCAAGAGGAAGAAGAAGAAGAAGGTTGATTCATGTGTTTTATGTAAGAAGGAAGGACAAAGAAAGAGATTCTCCATCTTTAGAAGCAAAGGAAGATTTCGTGGGTTTCTACAAGGTAAGGAAATTGAATTTCTTGGTTATATTGTTAGGGATTTTATTTTCTTGTTTCATATTGGTGATTAGAAGAGTGATTAGAAGGAGATGTTGTTGGAGGAGAAAAAATCAGATTGTGTAGGTTAGGGTTTTCGAAATTTATGAATTGATTTGGTAGAGTTTTGTTTTTCATGTTTTAAATGGATGATTGGAAGAGGTTTTAGAGAAAGAATGAGAAAGGAAAGAGTTTCCTATCATTAGAAATTGGTAGGGTGATGCCGTGGGTTTCATGAGGGAAGGAGAAGTTGAAATTTCATGGCTTTATTGTTAGGGTTTGTCTAATGGTGGTTTGGAGAGTGTGTTGTGAAGGAAAAATGAAAGAAGAAAAGTTAGAGAAGCTTAGTGAAAAAAATCAGCATGCATGGATGGCTCTAGGGTTGAGAATTTTCGAAAATAATGGATTAAATTGAGAGAAGTTTGAGTTAATATATCATAGGAATGGTATAGGAAAGGTTTAGGTTAGGTTATGTAGGTTGAAAGTCAAGTTTTGTACCATTCTTGAAAATTCCAGCATTGGTATTTGATGTTAAATTGGGATTATTGTGCTTATGAAGGTGAATTGAGACATTAAAGAAAAAGGGAAAGAAGAAAGGTAAGAGAGGTTTAAGAAAATCAGAATTTATGGGTCTCTTTAAGGCATGAGATTCTTGAAAATAATTGATATCATTGAGATAGGTTTTGAGTCATGTTTTCCATTCTTTTAATTTTTTTTTCAGCCTTAAATTGTCTTGGTAAATTGGGAATTTTTATGCTTGATGAAGGTTTAGAGAAGCTATTGGAAGTAGAGGAGAGGAGGTTAAATGAAAGGTCATTGGTCCGAGAATAAAGCTTAAGAAAATTCAGGTGGGTAATGCGTTTATACTTTGAATTAGAGGCCAATTTGTGTGATTTTGAAAAAAATCAAGAAACAAAGTATTTGGTTGAAAATTATGATTTTCGAATGACTAAATCCAATGTTTTTGAAATGATTTGAAATTATCACCATCTGAAATGTTTCGACAAATTTGAGAAAGTTGAAGCTTATGTGACTAATTCGAAAGTGTTGCATTCTTTGTGTGATTAGATTATGTGTGATTAGATTATGCAATGTGCATATTATGTGAAATTGTATGGCAAGTGAATGTTATGTGAAATTGTAAATGCCATTTTGCGATATGACATAATATGCGAAAGTTAAGTTTCGAAATGTGCCTTCGGGCAATCCAATTTGCAAGCATGAATTATATGATTATGTTTTTTGTTTGGGCGAGAGAGTAACGTCCTGTTAGTCACGTGCACGTCGACATATAGCCTTCTCCCGGCTGCCCGCTTGTGGGCCTAAGAGATCCTGAGAAATCGGACTCGTCCTGTTTACGGTATAACCTTCTGGTTATCCGTCCTGTTTACGGTATAACCTTCGGGTTATCCGTCACGTTTCTCTGAACTCTCGAGCCAATTGATTTTGCAAAGATCTTTGCATGATTATGAATAGTGCATGTATTGATATATGTATTATGTGTCACATTCGGAAAAGGTGCTGCATTCATATGATGAATTGTTCCAATTATAAGAATTTGAGATTTTGGAGAACTAAGTATTTGAGGCTTACGCCTTGGGAATTATGAAATTGTTTATGATTATTTTGGGAAGTTGAAAATTTTTGGAAAAGAGACTTTGATAAATTTCTACTGCGAAATATTTATACATGGAAAATAAGTTTAAAAGTGTTTTTGCTTCATTTTATTATAAACTTATTACTCACTTGAGCCGTGAGCTCACCCCCCATTTTCCCTCCACAGGTTTTGAGCAAAAATCTGGGTCATCGCATCGGGATTGAGGCAACTCCGATACATTTTGATGGTTTAGAAGTCATATGTTAGAAAACTAGATTTTAGATAGCATTTTGAAACTAAAGAAGTACTTTGTGTTTTGTTCTTCTAGACTTTGATGTATTTGGGCTAAAATGCCTTTGAAGCATTGTATTTGCTCATTTCTGTGAAAATGTAAGAGTTTGAAGTGAAAGTGTATTGTATATGTTTCCTTTAATATTTGAGGTGTCAAAGGTAAAGTGTATTAAGCATGTATGATTGTATGTTTGGAATTGATAAAAGCAAAGATGAGATTGTATTTCAATTATGAGTTGGAAGTGAGTTGATGATTACTTTGAGAAATGTTTAGAAATCTTAAGATTGTGATGTTGCTGCCCATTTGAGACAATTGAGTTGTTTTGGTAGTCGGATGATTGAAAATATGGAAGATTGAAGTGGTTTTATGCAGGTTTGTAATTTGGATAAATGAATTTGAAGATTTTGGCTAGATGTATTTTTAGGGGAGATGCTGTCCAAATTTTCCTAAGTTTGGGCAACAACTTCGCTTAGGTTTTAGATCTCCTAAACGGTTGATTTGGATTAAGAGGTCTTCTGGAAGAATGTAGAACGTGTTAAGATCTTTAAAATGGTATAAAATGGGCCATTAGATGACTTAGGATGAAAAAGTTATGATCAATTGAAAATTGTTGCCACTAATCTTTTTACTATTCTCGGATTACTATTCATATGGTATTTTGGGCAGAACCTTCGGAAGGGTTTTTCGCCCCTTTTGAACTGGAATCGGTTTTTCCATCCTTCATGAAAGATGTAGAGGGTCTTTCTATCTTTCCATGAAGGCATGATATGTCTTGTTCAGAGTTAGGAGTAAAAGGTTATGAGAGTCGGAAGTTGACTTTTTACTATTTATTTGGTCAATTCAAATTTTCCTCTTATAACCTTTGCAATTGACTTCCGATTTTTCCGATTTTCGAACCATTGGTTTTCTCAACAAATTTTCTACCCTCTCTCATAAAAATGTAAAATTTTCGGATTAGTAGAATTTTGTCGGAAATTTGCCCGCATGTTTGTTTGAACCATTTTTCCGATTTGCTTTTGTTTTTGTTCTTTCGTTTCGTTTTCCGGTTGGAACCCGATTCATGTATAAGTATGAAGGTTTCGGATTAAGTAGTTGGATATCCGATAATGGGTTCCAACAGAATTACTATCGGACCTGCACAAAATCCGAAAATGAACATTAACCCAACTTGACTCAAAAATTGACAATCATAGGGACTAAATTAAAACTCGATCCCTTCATATGATTTGTAGCCCCAAATCTTAATTTTAATTTGCCTCAATAATCGACTAAATCGGAGTTGTACAGCTCCCAAATTTCTCAAAATACTGAACTATGTTCAGAAAAATTATCCAACTCATGACCTTTAACCAATCCTATCACTTTTGATTCAATCAATCTCTTTCCATTTCTTCTCAATTCCATAACTTCTTCTTTGCTTTATACATAGCTAAATGCCCAACATTTCCTATTTAATAGTCCTAGCTTACAAAAGGGTTCGGGGTCCAACAACTTTCACTAGACTTTCTTTTTAGGGAAATGTCCCTCTATGTCTTATGAATCCATCGCTTCAAGAATCAGATCGATCGGAGCTCTATAGCTCAAGATATCTCCAAAATACTGAAGTTTGTTCTTCCGACCCGAGGCTGAACACTACACCTAACTTCCGACCCGCATTTGGAAGTCTTAGAGGCTCAATTGTCAATCGGATCCTTCATAACATTTGTAGCCCCATCTCTCTAGTTTAATTTTCCAAACGAATCAACTCAATCCGAGCTCTATTGATCGAGATATAGCCAAAATACTGAACACTATTCAGCCACTACAACACCGAGACTGAACACTACCTCGAACTTCCGACCCGTATTTGAAAGTCTTAGAGGCTCAATTATCGATCGGCTCCTTAATAACATTTATATATATATGTCTCTAGTTTAATTTACAAAAAGAATTAGATCGATCGGAGCTCTAGAGACCGATATAACTCCAAAATACTGAACACTGCTCATACCATTACAAAGCTGAGACTGAACTCTATACCTAACTTCTGACCAGTATTTGAAAGTCTTAGAGGCTACATTGTCGATCGGCTCCTTCATAACATTTGTAGCCCCATCTCTCTAGTTTAATTTCCAATAAGAATCAGATCGATCAGAGCTCTACCGATCGAGATATCTCCAAAATACTGAACACTGTTAGGACCTTTTCCATAGGTCAGCTCATTTAGATCAGGTCGATCTTTTTCCATTTAATGCTAAAACCAATAAATCTAGTATGGAGAGATAGAAAAATGTCTTAGGAATCCAACGTTTCGAAAATCGGATCAATCGGATGTCGGACGAAGAAGTTATGGCCAAAACAAGGAAGAGAGGTTGGTCGGCTGGAAATCCACCCCGCAGCCGATCGGCCATCGCCTCGAAGCGCATTATTGCCGAAAGCGAGCTGTCGTTCGCCGAAGCGATCGATCGCGATCCGACTTATCAGACTTCAAACATTCATAACTTTTGACTCCGAGCTCCAAATTAGTTGCGGTTTGTTTCGTTGGAAAGTTAAGAGACAGCTCTACCATTTTTTAGAAGGACTCAAAGGCAAGCTCGGACATTAAAGGAATCAAAAGTTTGCTACAAAGTGTCCGATTGATAAACTCCTCAACAGTTCCAAAACTTATAAATATGATAACTTTTGATCCAGAACTCCAAATCTGACAAACTCAGTGTCTATAGAAAGGTAAAAGAACCCTCTACAACTTCCATTAAGGCCTTAAAAATCAGATCGACCTCTAAATAAGTCAAAAACTCCACACAAACTGACGGATCAATCAGCTTCACACTAAACAACATCAGAACTTCTAACAATCATAACTTTCTACTCCCTTGTCCAATATTTTGGTGCCTTATATCAATGGAAAGATAAAAACAAGCTATACAATGTTCATGAAGAACTCCAAAGCAAATTCAACCTCTCGCTAAGTCAATGTTTCAATCAAAGTTTCTGCCCTGATAGCCATCACCTAAGCAATATCCAAATTTCACATTATCATATCTTTCAACCTCCACAACCAAAAATCGCATATCATACATCATTTTAAAGCTATTCAAATTCTCTATAACTTTCACGTAATGATTTACTCCAATTCAAACCACATTAGTACGGAAATCGCCTCAAAACACAACATATACAATCTTACACTTAGAGCATTTTCCAAAACCAAGGCAAAATATACTTAACTTTCAAAGATCATAACTTTCAATCCCGATATCGAAAAATATCATACTTTATGGCTACGAAAAGCTCTCAACATAAGCTACAAATTTCATGTAGATCATTTTCTCAAAATCTGCCTAAATCAAAAGTCAACTCTTTACTTCAAAAAGTCAAACTTTCTAATTTCTTCAAAATTTTACACTTTCACTTTCTATTTCTTGATTTCAACTTCCATTTCAATTAACCCATTCACTTTAACTTTCATAAATCATACAACTCTACTCAAATTTCAAAGTCATCAAAATCAATCACTTCATTTCTCATCAATCTCCTTTAAGCACAATAACATCTATAACACAATTCATATCCGAAAACACTTATTGAATTCATTTTAATATTCCTAATTTTCACCGAAAGTTCGGGGTCCAATAATTCTCCCCCTCTTAAATGAATTTCGCCCTTGAAATTCCTACTAAGACTTTATCAAGTAACACAATCTCTTAACTAATTTCTTTCGAAAAGAGCTTAATCAATCACTTTTCTTATCTAATATCCTCATAATACATATTCTCAATCTTTTCACAATTTCTTAATTCTTAAGTCACATAGCACCCATACCATATCAATACATATATCCCTATCATCAAGCTCATCTTTCACGTATTCTGCTATTGCAACTCCTAGATCTTCAAAGTCAAATCATCCAAACTCATTATGAATTTCTAATCTTAATTTCCATACACACAATCTTAAAATCAATCATACTCTTGACACTTAAATCAAATAGTCACTGTAATTCCTCGAATAATTCATGAACACTTATTCACATCAGTATCACACTCTCACTAATTCATTCATATAACTAATCACCTCAATCATACAATCATTTAGATTCGTCAAATAATTCATGAAAGACAGACACATCATGCTCACATTCCCACAAGATCAATCTTATCCTCACAAATCTTACTCATACACATACGCCCAAGTAAGATCATATTACTGGGCTCTGATACCACAAATGTTGGGACCCGATCCGGAAACCGGATCCCAACCAGAGGAACGAAAAACGAATACGAATACGAACCAATATGAATCGAATCAAAGCAAGGAAATGAAACATAAGGCGAAATCAAATCAGATACGAATCAATTGTCAAATCGGATAAATCGAATCCAAAGGCGAATCGAACAACACAAAACGGAAGCAAATCGAAACGAAGCAAACTTCGGATCAAAACGAATCGAAATCAATTTCCGAAATCTATGAACAAATATCAAAGAAAGCGTCTGCGTTGGAAATCTTAAGACTATTAGTCTAAACTAATCCAAATCTGTGTACATTTTTTTTTCTTTCTTCTTTTCTTTCTTTTCTCATTCCTTTCTTTTTCATTTCTTTCACCTTCCTTAATCAATTTCTCAATTCATAATACAAACCATAATCAATATACATAAGGTCATAATCCAAATCTTTATACAGAATTCATAAATCAAATCAATCCAAACCCAAAAATCAATCATCTCTATATCTAGATCCCATATACAAATCCATAACTTAATCCAATACACATGTCCAGAATTCATAATACAATCCCATAATAATACTTGTAATACAATAATTGACAAACCAGTCCTATACAAACCGATACAAAAATCCCATTTTTCACAAAATACAAACGATACAAAATCGAATAACACGTCTTGACATTCTTTCATCCGATCTCCCGCTCGAAAACCTGGAGATGGGGATGAAAGGGGGGGTGAGCACAAAGCTCGTGGATAATACGTTTATAAAACGAATAGATAAGCAAAAACCCTTGAAATCTTTTTTTGTTCTGGTCTTAGAAAAACATTTCTTTGAAATCCGTAAAGCACATTTTGAAAAGTTCTTTTCTTGCTGTAGTCAAACTAGTAGTTTGTAAAACGTATGATTCTTAGGCTTTCAACCATAAATCCATAGATTGCAAAACATGAATGTATCAACTTGACAATTCATAAATGCAATGTCATATCACATATGCAATGCACACAAATGGCTCGAGAGTTTCTTAAAACGATTCGGATAAACCGAAGTTTATTCCGTAAACTATCCTAGTCCAATTTCTCAAGGATCTCGTTGCCTCAAGAGGGCAGCCAGGAGAAGGCTATACTATACGTCAACGTGCACGTGACTCCATCCGTAACTCTCTTACCCAAACAAAACACATAACCATTCGTTTCATGCTCAAAGCATTTTATCAAAGTTTTCAGAATTTTCATTCTTTCCATTCTTGCCATGTAATCTTTCGAGGCATAACACAACGTATGTTGCAATTCATCTAAAGTCCATGTATTGAATCAAAAATGATTTTTCAAATCATTCATACAATGATGCAACATTTATGATGCGATTGAAATCAGAAAATTTCTTTATTTAAAGAAAACAATAGTGGCTTATAAATTCAAATTATAAACACATTACTCACCTCAAATCGATGCTAGAAACTTGTTCCTCGCTCTAATTTGTCCATTGATTCCTTTTTTCTTCCAATTTAACTTTACCTAAAGCAATTCCACCCAAATTCAATATCATAATTAATTTAATCCTCAAATTGAACTTAGAAACACTACTTCCTCATATATTCAAGCTTCCTAAATCATAAATTGCCAAAATCTCCAAATTCTAAATTTGGGCATAAACCCTAATTAATTTCCATCCAACATAAAACCCATAATACTTAGCAATCACCAAAATTGACTTCATACTCCACAAACCCATACCATTTTCTATAATTCTAAATCAAAACTTCAAGAGAAACTCAAATCTTAAAAATTGCTCTTACCTCATTTCTTCTCCATTTTTGGATTTTCTTGGTTCAAGATGAAGCTCTCTCCATCCTCCACCTTTTTCTCAATCAACTCAATCAGAGTTCTATAACTCGAGATATCATCAAATTACCATAATGTGTTCATATTCTAAACAAGCCCTCCTATCCGACCTCTCACTTGTTTTTATTCAAACTTTCTCAAATAAGCTCTAAATGATACAAAATTTTCATGGAGAGATACCTACATGTCTTAGGAATCCATTGTTTCAAGAATCGCTTCAATTGGAGGTCGGATGAGGGAGTTATGATTAAAAGAGTATACCATGTTCATTCCCAGAATCAATTTGAACATACTTTGGCGCGATTGCCATAACATTTGCTACAATTATCCAAATGCCTTCGTTCTTGTGCCATTGGAAAGATAACATCAAGATCTACAACTCATATTAGATCCTTCGATGCCATATTCGGCCTCTAAACTAGTCAAAGTCACAAATTACTAAAGTTGACCCGAAGTTGTCCGTTAAACGGACATGTGTGTCCGTTTAACGGACACAGACTGGCAAAACACTATAATTCGCCCGAGAAGGTCCGTTAAACGGACATCCATGTCCGTTTAACGGACACACACTGCCCAAACACTCCAAAACTCCTTCTAAAGCCTTTTCAATGCTTCCAAACTCCATTCTAACCCCATATACATTCATAATCACCCCAAAATTCAACTTTTCAAGTGTAACTCAACTTCCTAACCAAGCAAATACCAATCTAAATGCAACATCATCCCTTGCAAAAGCTCACAACTCTCATCTTTACAAAGGAACTTTTCAAGTTCTCAATTCATTCCAACTCATTCATCACCTACCTTCATCCCAATATCCCCATGTTCTTCTAACATTAACAACCATTGGCAATCTCAACCAAAGATAACCACATACATCATATTCAAGCTTTAAATAAACATAATCGTATAACATAAACTTCTCAAGTCTTAACTCATCATCCATACCTAATTCACATTCCAATTTCCTGACCATTTAAATACCAATCTACATACATCAACTCCCAAACTTCAATCAACTAACTCACAAAACACACAAATTCCTATCATTCATTGTAGGCATCAAGTCCATACTTCTCATACAACATTATTTCTTCTAATGCTCATAACACACCTTTCAATATCCAACATGCTATTCTAGCACAAACAGCAAATGGCAATCATACAAACAATTATACTATACACAATATCCATTTACACAATCATATATTTCAACCTTTAAAAGACATATTCAAATACATAGGACATCCCCAATTTTGCACTCTCATAAATAAACAAAATAAACATTTGAACAACCTTCTTTACAAATTGATGTACACATCACAACTTAAACCATTACAATGAATACTCAAAATTTATCATTCTTAAGAAGCTATACAAAGGGTTCATCTAGCTTAATACAAACTAACAATCTCGGCGTCCAAATGTCTTGCAAGGATTACCGACCTTCGTAGACCGCACACTTTCGAGGGGAAAAATATGGGTTGAGCTTGACACTCGATGGCTAAACCATTTATAGCCATTGGCTTTTGAGCCACACAAATAACCAATACATATGCATACACGCATGTATATAAACATACATACATCAATAATAATTCATCCATTACAAAGCAAGTGACATTTCATAATTCAAATTATCATCACTTATTAACCACAATTTAGGTCATTGTATCATTCAAGCGTAACACACAATTCATAAATGCAATGCACATCAAAGGAAAATGCACAATCAAATGGCTCAAGGTTAGTGAACAAAATAGCGAAACCGAAGTTTGCGTCATGAACGAAACGAGTCCATTTCGGATCTCGTGGGCCACAAGCGGGCAGTTGGGAGAAGGCTTTGGTCGTCAACGTGCACGTGACTCGAAACGGTTCCACTCTCGCCCACACAAGGCATATAATTCAATTCAATGCTTAATTTAATCATTCATAGACAAAATGCCATGATTCACATGACATAGGCATAATTCAATTGTTCATACTCTCATTTCTTTCTTATACAAAATGCCATGATTTAGCCCAATGGCATAACAAACATAGAGAAATGTCAAGCATTACACAATGTGTGACATGACATAATCACAATTTCATGATTCAATCATCCATTCATATACAAAATGCCATAATTCAATTTAATGGCATGATAATCATATCCAAACGTCAAGCATTTGAAATTACATAACATGGCATATTCACAGTTTCATTTATTCCATCAATTAGGCAAACATCATATCAACATAACAACCATTCTAAGTCAATCATTTAACACATAGCACACATACACACATTTTTGCCCATTTGCACCAAAAATCATAAAGGGTTTACCCACTTTATAGTCGAAAATCCACAAATCACTTGTCCCCTTCTTCTTGCTTTTGGATTGACCCTTGATTGCCTTAGGAAGCTTGAATCTTCTCCCTTTTCTCCTTGGATCTTCAATTTCTTCTTCTCCCCTTTCTTTTCTCCCACGACTTTCCTCCTTCTTCTCTCCTCTTTTCATTTTCTTTCTTCTCCCTCTCATAACTCACAACACTCTCCTCTCTCCTTCTTCTATTTCTAACTTTTAATCCATTTATTTCATTATTCTTCCAAAAATACCCTTCATTAATTATGCCTTTCCTATTTTGCCCTCCTTTGATCTTTAACCTCCCAACTTACACTTCTAACTTCCTAACTAATTATCTTAGATCAATTGAAGGAATTTGCCAATACTTCCTTCTATCAAAATGTTCCTCAATGTCTTACGTTTCCAACGACACCAAAAATGCTCAAATCGGGTCAGAAATGAAAGAGTTATGGTCGAATTACTATCGGACCTGCACAAAATCCGAAACTGAACATTAACCCAACTTGACTCAAAAATTGACAATCATAGGGACTAAATTAAAACTCGATCCCTTCATATGATTTGTAGCCCCAAATCTTAATTTTAATTTGCCTCAATAATCGACTAAATCGGAGTTGTACAGCTCCCGAATTTCTCAAAATACTGAACTATGTTCAGAAAAATTATCCAACTCATGACCTTTAACCAATCCTATGACTTTTGATTCAATCAATCTCTTTCCATTTCTTCTCAATTCCATAACTTCTTCTTTGCTTTATACATAGCTAAATGCCCAACATTTCCTATTTAATAGTCCTAGCTTACAAAAGGGTTCGGGGTCCAACAACTTTCACTAGACTTTCTTTTTAGGGAAATGTCCCTCTATGTCTTATGAATCCATCGCTTCAAGAATCAGATCGATCGGAGCTCTATAGCTCAAGATATCTCCAAAATACTGAAGTTTGTTCTTCCGACCCGAGGCTGAACACTACACCTAACTTCCGACCCGCATTTGGAAGTCTTAGAGGCTCAATTGTCAATCGGATCCTTCATAACATTTGTAGCCCCATCTCTCTAGTTTAATTTTCCAAACGAATCAACTCAATCCGAGCTCTATTGATCGAGATATAGCCAAAATACTGAACACTATTCAGCCACTACAACACCGAGACTGAACACTACCTCGAACTTCCGACCCGTATTTGAAAGTCTTAGAGGCTCAATTATCGATCGGCTCCTTAATAACATATATATATATATATATATATGTCTCTAGTTTAATTTACAAAAAGAATTAGATCGATCGGAGCTCTAGCGACCGATATAACTCCAAAATACTGAACACTACTCATACCATTACAAAGCTGAGACTGAACTCTATACCTAACTTCTGACCAGTATTTGAAAGTCTTAGAGGCTACATTGTCGATCGGCTCCTTCATAACATTTGTAGCCCCATCTCTCTAGTTTAATTTTCAACAAGAATCAGATCGATCGGAGCTCTACAGATCGAGATATCTCCAAAATACTGAACACTGTTAGGACCTTTTCCATAGGTCAGCTCATTTAGATCAGGTCGATCTTTTTCCATTTAATGCTAAAACCAATAAATCTAGTATGGAGAGATAGAAAAATGTCTTAGGAATCTAACGCTTTGAAAATCGGATCAATCGGATGTCGAACGAAGAAGTTATGGCCAAAATAAGGAAGAGAGGTCGGTCGGCTGGAAATCCACCCCGCAGCCGATCGGCCATCGCCCGAGCGGGCGCTCATTGCCGAGCGGTCGCTCGCTGCCGAGCGATCAGCCGCGCGATCCGACTTATCAGACTTCAAACATTCATAACTTTTGACTCCGAGCTCCAAATTAGTTGCGGTTTGTTTCGTTGGAAAGTTAAGAGACAACTCTATCATGTTTTAGAAGGACTCAAAGGCAAGCTCGGACATTAAAGGAATCAAAAGTTTGCTACAAAGTGACCGATTGATAAACTCCTCAACAGTTCCAAAACTTGTAAATATGATAACTTTTGATCCAGAACTCCAAATTTGACAAACTCAGTGTCTATAGAAAGGTAAAAGAACCCTATACAACTTCCATTAAGGCCTTAAAAATCAGATCGACCTCTAAATGCGTCAAAAACTCCACACAAACTGACGGATCAATCAACTTCACACTAAACAACATCAGAACTTCTAACAATCATAACTTTCTACTCCCTTGTCCAATATTTTGGTGCCTTATATCAATGGAAAGATAAAAACAAGCTCTACAATGTTCATGAAGAACTCCAAAGCAAATTCAACCTCTAGCTAAGTCAATGTTTCAATCAAAGTTTCTGCCCTGATAGCCATCACCTAAGCAATATCCAAATTTCACATTATCATATCTTTCAACCTCCACAACCAAAAATTGCATATCATACATCATTTTAAAGCTATTCAAATTCTCTATAACTTTCACGTAACGATTTACTCTAATTCAAACCACATCAGTACAAAAATCGCCTCAAAACACAACATATACAATCATACACTTAGAGCATTTTTCAAAACCAAGGCAAAATACACTTAACTTTCAAAGATCATAACTTTCAATCTCGATATCGAAAAATATCATACTTTATGGCTACGAAAAGCTCTCAACATAAGCTACAAATTTCATGTAGATCATTTTCTCAAAATCTGCCTAAATTAAAAGTCAACTCTTTACTCCAAAAAGTCAAACTTTCTAATTTCTTCAAAATTTTACACTTTCACTTTCTATTTCTTGATTTCAACTTCCATTTCAATTAACCCATTCACTTTAACTTTCATAACTCATACAACTCTACTCAAATTTCAAAGTCATCAAAATCAATCACTTCATTTCTCATCAATCTCCTTTAAGCACAATAACATCTATAACACAATTCATATCCGAAAATACTTATTGAATTCATTTTAATATTCCTAATTTCTACCGAAAGTTTGGGGTCCAACAGATGCACTCCGGTACCACCATCATTCTTGTTGAGTAGGTATTGGCATCTGTATACACACGAGAATAAAATCATAATCACCTAAAGAGTAAAACTAAAATGGTCCTAATACAAAGGGCTAAATGCCCAATTTGGGGCCAAACATTTTTTGATTTGATCAATTTAAGGCCAAACATTTTAACATGTTCAATTAAGATTTAAACGTTATTGAATCAGCGCAATATTAGACTACTTTGGATGGAAATTTTGCAGCATTATACATGCACTGTTAAATCTAAATGAGACATCTTATGTGGCATTCTTTCTGCAACGTGTACTGATGACGTGGTAAAAAATTCAAAGATTAATTCATCTTTTTCTTTTGAGAGAGAGAAAAGGTATAACATAAAACTTCAAAGAAACACTTTCATCACTTTCCGTTCCTTTATATTTAGTGTCTGGTATTTTCCTACAAAGAAAAAAGGATCATAGATATCTTAGCAATACATGAAACTTCACCAGTTTGACTTCTCTTCCTCACTCAAGGAGTTAAAGAGTGCCTGATTTGATGATTGGAAAGGCATTATTGCTCGAGGCAAACATAGTTCACTAATATAGCCTTTGAAGAATCATCGAACTGCTAATACAATAGGCAAAGGAAGAAGCCTTATATATATATATATATATATATATATATATTTATTTATATTTATATTTGAGGTGATGAAGCTATCTAAAAGGTCTAAAAGAATGTTACCGTAATCATTAGCTCAAATATGCTTATTACTTACTCCAACCATGACGTACATCTAATAAAGGAGTGTTTTTATTATATCAGGGATCTTAAACTACCTAATCTTTATACATACTTTTTTTCATTAGTTTATTAAGAAATTAAACTAGCCTTTAAAACAAACAAGATGAACCTAAAATGGAGCTGGAAAAATAGAAATAACAAGATGGAGAGCAGAAACCATGTCACCATATTTGTGGGTTCCGAACTCTAGTATGCTATATTGTTTAACAAGGTTTGAGAAAACATAAGAAGCAAAGAGTGGTCCTTGTGCTTGATGTGTGTGTGAAAGAAAGGTTGGGGAGGGTTTTATTATGGTGGGAAGGGAACGAAGTTAAGTGGAATGTACAATATTAGTTACAAAACATGGTTGTTAGGACCTTATGTTTCTTCAAATGGCAGAGGGATTCAATGAAGAGAAAGTGTTGGATCCCGTCTCCGAGACCCAACTTCTTACACTTAAACGCTATACTTGCAACCCCACTGCTTAAACACTTAACATGATCACTCTTGAAGCGGAATGAAAATCGAAAACCAAGGCAAATGAAACGAAACAAATGAGAAGCCAAAAGGATCGAATACAAATGAGATATCGAATAAGTCGAATCAAATACGGATCGAATACAAATGAGATCGATTCGAACTGAAATAATTTAAGATGGATTCACATCAGATACCAAAAGAAATTCAACTGCAAATAGCAAATGGACTTGAAACCAAAGCATGCAAATGGAGGGTTCGAATAGATTTTCAGACTCCGACATCCGAAGCGATAACATACCAAAAAAAACTTGTCGTGCTGAAAACCTTGGACTAATCCATCCGAAATCGGTGAAAATTTTTGTTCGTTTCTTTCATCATTTAATCCATTTTATTTCATATCAAACAGTTTTCCTCTCTGGAAACTTATCCTTAAACTCGTACTCGTGTTAATCAAAACATATGTTATACTCAAATTCTCTTATTCATATACTGTCATATAAAATTTGGCAGCATAACGACTACACTTTAACCTATCGAAAAATCTGCAAAAAGTAAAATTCACTTCTAATAGCATCACACATACATCATGATCTACCGGACCCTCCGTCCGGGATCTCAGCAGTAACAAAATCTTAAGTTCTAAACCACTTCAAGTCATTTTCATAACTATTCATAATCATCACATTCAAACTCATAAACAATTTCCATTAACTCATATACAAATTTCATGCTTCCATCAAACTCATCCCAACATCAAATACATTCATCTAGGTCTAAATATACATACATATGTCCCAATTGCATTCATCATCTCAATCCAATTAATATACAAAACTAAATTGCGCAATCCATAACTAATACACATTTGCCAATTCCATAACTCATTACTCAAATTCTTATACAATATCATAATTCAAGATACATAAGGGACCAAGTGTTTTCAATACTCTAAAGGTAATACAAACCATAATCATTTCCAAAAATCTTAAAACAAATACACTATCTACACACATGCACAAATACTGATATCTGGACGTCTTTCATCCGATCTCCTGCACGAGTACCTGGAGATGGGGATGAAGGGGGGGGGTGAGCTCGGAAGCTCGTGGATAATATGTTTATTAAACAAATAATAAGCAAAAACGTTTTCAAACCTTATTTTCCGTTGATCGAAAAAGCGGTGGAGGGTTTACTTCTCGGTGACTTTTCAAATTTGAAAACTTTCATAGTTGAAAAATCCAAATTCTCATTTTGCCAAAACTTTCAAACCATTGCACACATGAAAATGCATTACATATATATGCAGCACATTATATACAAAATAAAACACTTAGCACATCAATCAGTTTGGGTCGGTCCATAAAACAGGACGTACTGCACATTCCTGCAAAGTGGTCATGTGCAGCCGTGAAACACATAGGGAGTCCAAAAACGGAGCTCCTATGCCACTAGCGGGCAGCCGGGAGAATGCTTTAAAAATGAGACCAGTGCACTGACTCCACATGAAGGACCTAACCAAACCCATGTAACACGTATTCATGCTTGAAAACTCATATTGCCCGAAGGCATATTTCGGAAATTCAATTTTTTTCATGTAATGTCAAATTCAACATGATGTCAATCATTCACAATATCACACAAGTTCACATAATCATATCATCAATCAATTTAACACAATGAATTCCAATGAGTATTTCATCTTTATCAATTCACTCCAAAAAAATCCATTTAATAAACATTTCAAATCATTTTCGGACAATTCCGAACCATTGTAGATTTTCGTAAGTCATTTGGAAACAATGAATTTAACACTTTACAAATCATTTCAAAAGCAATTGATTCAATCATTTATAAAACAATAGCTTATAAAACCACCATTTATCATTAGCTCATAATTTGAAAAATAAACGCATTACTCACCTTTTAATTCCATGCCATACTCTTGTCCAAAGCTTCCACTTGATCTTTACTTCACTCTTTCTTCCCATATAAGTCACCTAAACCATAATCATCCAAAACCCATATCAAAATCATCATATTTCACAAACCCATTTAGATTCCAACCTCTCTACACCATAATCTTCCAAAATCTAATATCATAACCATCATAATTCTCAAATCAACTATAGGGAACTTATAATCATCATAATTCCAACCTTTCCAAAACAAGAATTTCTAAAATCTCAAATTCTCAACTTTACCCAAACCTTAACTCACATAAATCTAAAATTAGCTCAAGTCATTATGAAATCTTTCAAAACTAAACAAGGAAATCACAAACCCATCACCTTTTCCATGTTTCTAAACTAACAAAACACTAAAAAGTCAAACTTAAAGATTCTCTTACCTACTTCTCTTCCCATTTTCGAAATTCCTCTTGGCTTGGAGTAAAATCTCTTCTCCTTCCCTCTTTTCCTTCAAGAATCCATAGAAAAAGAAGCTTGAACCCTTTAAAATTGGAAAACCCACCTCTTCTCTCTTCTTTCTCCACGATTTCTTCTCTTCTCTCTTCCTTCTTCTTCTTTCTTCTTTCTTCTTCTGGAATTTTCGTTTCTCCTCTTTGGAAAAACGACAATCCTTCTTTAAATATAAGCCAAGTCATTAAATGAGGTATAAAAGACCCTTTTGCCCCTTGCTTATAAGCCTTAAACTCAAATCCTTAAGTTAACTTCCGGAAATGCCCCTGAACTTTCTTTCCATACAAGCTTACTTTGGGACATTAGTTTCATCATCAAAAAGAAGGAATTAGTCAAAACTTCCTTCTAAAGAGTTGTTCCTCATTGTCTTAATTTCATAATGCCTCAATAATCATCCAATTCGGAGCACTATATCGAAAGTTATGCTCAAAACATGTCGGACACATCATTTGCCAACACATTTTCTAGCAATTCACTTCTTTCCACAATTACACATTCTTATAGACTAAATTGAAATTTAATTTCTTAATAAAAATTGTAGCTCCATGTCTTAACTTCATTTCTCCTCAAACCTCGCTTCAATCGAATCTCTACAGATCCCGAAACTCTCAAAGTACTGAACTATGTTCAGAAACTTTCCTGTCTCACTTTGATTCAATTAATCTTACTCAATTAAATCTCTAAAATTCATAATTTTCATATAATCATGAACTTCATTGTCTTAGGAGTCCAATGCTTTGAGAACCAAGTCATTCGGATGTCGGACAGAAAAGATATAAGCAAATTGTTTGACAAGGTCGGATGAGGAAGGAAAATAGCAAGCTCAGAATGAGACAAAACATTCTGATCATCATATGACTCAATCAAACTTTTTCAATTTGACTCCAATTGATGCAAATTTTCATGGAGAGTAAGATACATGTGTTAGGAATTCAATGCTTCAAGAATCACCTCAATTCGAGGTCTTATGAGTGAGTTATGATCAAAACAACGCAACATGTTCAAAACAAAAATCAATTTGAAACTCTTTTGGAGAAAATGCCATAACTATCTATAAAAATATCCAAATGACTTCCTTCTATTTCCATTTGAAAGCTAAGATCAAGATCTACAACTCGTATTAGAGGCCTTGAAGCGAGATTCGGCCTCAAAATAGGTGAAAAATACGGATTTCCTAAGGTGACCCGTAGCTGTCCGTTAAACGGACATGCATGTCCGTTTAACGGACACATACGGCCAAAACTGTGCCAAATCGTCCGAGAAAGTCCGTTTAACGGACATCCGTGTCCATCTAACGGACATACACATAGCAAGGGGTCCTTTTGACCCGTAGCTGTCCGTTAAACGGACTTCCATGTCCGTTTAACGGACATGCGATTTTCCAAAACTTCTTCAACCTTCTTCCAATGTTTCTCACATCCAAACTAACATCATATACACTTATAATCTTCACATATTTACTCATTCAAATGTCTAAACACTTCATAATAATTCAAGCAACAAATTCAATTCATGAAATTCTCAAATCTCAACTAAATTGGTTCATCAAAACCTCAAATTTCAAACATTCATCAAAGCTATCACTAAACATAAATCTTTATAAACATCATAACTTGCATCAACTATATCTCTTAACTTTGATCTCGAAAACATGCATAATTGATCTCCTTGGAAAGATAAAAGAGCAAGCTACAACTTCAAAGAAGGCAACTTTGGCCAATTATATGTCAATTATTCCCTAATTTCCCTTAAATCAACATACACATTTCCATCCACATGCAAAACTTATCATTCTTGCCAACTTCACTTCTTCTATTTTAATCTCATTCAACCAATTAATTTTGACATTGGAATCAATCCAATACTCAACCTCAATCCAAATGATTGCTTACATTTAAATCACATCTTGTCATTCACCAAGATCCTCTCTTGCCTTTTTCTAATATCTCACTTATATAACATAACCATGATTCATGCTTAAGGTTTTTCAGCTCATCAACCATGCATAAATCACATTTTAATATCATATTCATCCATAACATAATTTACACACAAAACACTCATTTGATCTCTTTTATTATTTCTAGATTTTTGCTTCAAGGTTCGGGGTCTAACATTTCTCCCCCTCTTAAAAGAATTTTGTCCTCGAAATTCATACTTAAGCAAACTCCAAGTAAATACATTCTCTTAGCTCATGTCTTTCAAATGATCCTAGTCATTCACATATGCAAATTTTCACCACACATATTCTTCATGCTTTTCACCTCTTATATCATATACCATCATATCTTATTCACACTCCAATAATTCTTATCATAATTTCACAAGTACATAAATTTAACTCATGGTTCAAATCTTCCTTACTTCTCTCACAAATGCATATTCAAAAACAACAACCCAATTCATCATCAAATGCTAATCTCACTTTCATTTTCACAAACCTAATATCACTCAAATTCTTATCACACATATTCTTATCTTACTCGCAAATATCCACTTCTTTATGAGATTGAAATCATCACTATCATATCAAACACTATGTCTTCACATATGCACTCATATCAATGGTCCAAATATTGATAACCTTGATATGGACCAAAACCATTTAATCTCAATCTCTTTTAACTTCTATTCATGTAATCCTATCATCAAGCTCATCTTTAAGGATTCATATTCACATCTCACATATATTCAGAGTCACATCATCTAATTTCATCATGAATTTCAAATTGAAATTTCTAACATCATAATCCAAACTTAAACATAATTCTACACCTTAACCAAACAATCACATAGGTCCTTCAAATCATTCTTGCAAAATTTATTCACATCACTATCACATTTTCACAAAATCAATCTTAGCCTTACAATGGTGAGAGGCGTCCACATAAAGTGGAATAAAACCTTGAGGTCATGGGTTCGAGCCGTGGCTCACCCATAACCAAAGAGGACAATACTGATTAAGGCGCCTTTTAATGTTGGACCCCACCCCCCAACCGTAGGTGTTTGCGAGTTATCTTTGCGGCGAGTGTTCTTGGGTTATCATGCATCAACCTTAATCAAGATTGTCCTCTTCTCACCCATGACCAAAGAGGACAATACGATTAAGGTTGATGATCATGCAGTATAACCCAAGAAACACTCACCGCAAGATAACTCGCAAACGCCACGGTGGGGGTGGGGTCCAACAGAAAGAGAGAGAGGAAAACAAAAAACAGACATCTAACACTATTGTAGCAACTAGTTTGTTTGGAAAAGTAGAAGAAAAAAACAAGAGATATCAAATGGGTTGTAACATCCCATCCCTGATTGGAAGGGTAAATTGGTCAATTGGGACAGGCTAGTAATTTGTATTGCATATTTTGATTGAGCATTTAATTGGCCTCTAAATTTAGAGGAATGAGTCAATTGGCACATGCAGTTATGTGTACATGCATTCATGGCATTCCCGACATTTACTTGTGACTGAGATGCGATTTGTGAATATTGTGAGATAACTGCGTATGAAATTGAATTGGAATGTCTTAGGATTTATTTTCAGTGGGTTAGTGACCCTTAGAAATTTTCTGGTTAAATTGGGAGAAAATGTCCAGACCCGGAAATTTTCTGAGTGGTGGACCGACTGACTGTATAGTACCGAAATAATTGTCTAATGACAATGGGGAAGTTTGATTTATGATTTTAGAAATTAGCTTGTTGAGCCATTAGAATTTGGAGACGAATTTGACTGGAAATGAGAAGGGATTTAAATGTATTGTGAGGAATGACATGTGGCATATTTGAGTAACCTTTAAAATGCCTTAGGTTCTAAGATTAAAAGAAAGGAAATCCTCTTCTCTCCTAGGGCACGATTGTTTCTTCTTCCTTGGAGATTTTCGTTCTTCCTCCCTTTGTGATTTCCATTGCTAGCTTTCTTGCTTGTTCTCTACTTGCAAAGCCAAGCTTTAACCCTAAGGAAGATGAAGATTTTGAGGTTTTGAGGGGGAGCTCGTAAGTGTTAAAGAAATTGGAGGATTTGTCGAGAGTTGAAGATTTGAGCTTGATTTGGTAAGTAAATTGATGGTATGTTGGTTATTTATTAGTTAAATGCATACATGGGTTTAATTGTGAAAGATTTGGGTAGTTATGGGTGAGTTGTGACTGGTTTTAGAGAGAGAAATGAGAAAAATTCATCGGAGAAGACGATCGGAGCTTCACACGTCACGATGTGCGCTGAGGGCCTCGACGTGACGAGTAAACAGTTACTCGCCGCAGCGAGCTCAGTTGGACGTCACGGCGAGCGTGCAAATTTATGCCGCGACGAGTCCATTCCTTATGCGTCGCGGCGAGCCAAAATGAAGGTGTTCGCCGCGGCGAGCGTTCTTTACGCCGCAGCGAGCGACCCTTTTTACGCAGCAGCGAGGAATCCTTGGTCGCGGCGAGGGGCATTTTTCTGAAAGAATGTGTTTTAATTTATGAAGCATAACTAATAGTGTAGACCTCCAATTGAGGTGATTCTTGATTTGTTATGATCTAGAAAATGAGGTCTACAATTGAAGAAAAGAAAGAAAGTATTGAATGAAAATTGAGAATAGGTTCTATTACAACCTAGGGGTTGTTTCTTGATAATTGGGGTATAATTGTGAGATTTCTGAATGTTAGAATTGAAATTAGTGGAGTTCCGTAATATGCCATTGAAATGAAATGAGCTATTATTGATCAACTGAATGAAAGGTTAGATTTGGTCAAAAGATAGTGAAAATTGGGAAATAGCGCCGGGACGATCATGAATAGGCATCATGCATCTTTTATTTAAGACATGTGTATTATTGAATCTTTCTGATTATGTAATTAGTAATGAATGATTATTTGACTGTATAGAGGCATTGTTGGAACAGCATTCCACGGATTATGCTGGAACTTCCAGGCAATAGCTTCGAAGTACAGGTGAGTAACCTAGTTGGTTCCTCAACCTTTATGTGTTAATATTACATGCTTATGCCATGTGGAGATAATGGAGGGTTTATGTGTTTGATTTGATTGATTTCGGACCATAGGTGTCTGAAATATCTAGAACTTGATATCGAAGTGCTATTTGTGTATAACTGTTTGTGATTGCTTCAATGAAATGAACTGTGAATGATTATGTTTGAAATCTCGGACCAAAGGTCCGAGCAATGGGGTGATTTGACATTGAAGCAAAACTGCTTATGAATGTGAAAATTTTTATGATTGAAATACCGGACCAAAGGTCCGAAGATATGGGAATTTGACATTGAAATGTAAACTGACTGTAAATGTAAATTGGGTCATATACATTCATGCATCAAGGCATGTTCAGATAATGACAGTTGTGACCGGAGTAGCCACCATATTTCAGAGCTTTAAGCTCAACGCTTCAGAGCCTCGAGCTCAACGTAATTTTAGAGCCACAGGCTCAACGTATCAAGGCTTCAAACCCAATGTAATTCAGAGCCATAGGCTCACCGTTAATGAGCTCAGGCGCACGGTCACAATAACGTAATAAAATGGAAAGTTTCACATGTGCATTGCATATACAAATGATTGAAGGTGAACTGTGTGAAAGGCGATACGCCTAATATTTGTGAAATATTAGTGCATGTGATATTTTTGAATGTGATATTATGTGATATTCTGTAAATTGCGTGTATATGCATGAGTTGAGTGAACCATCGATGATGGTTTCTCACTGAGTTCGCAAACTCACCCAACATTGCAAATATTTTTCAGGGATGGAAGAGTACCCCGTTAGACACACGGGAGTATGGTTATCGCATGCAAGTCAGAGTTTAAGGTTGGGATCAGTTCACGTCTGCATTAGTGTCACTTTGATTCATGTGTAAATTTGTATTCCTGCAATTTCCGCAGGATAGTACTGTTATTATAGAGGGCCCAGTTGTTGAATGATGAAATTGTAATGTGATTATTGGAAGCGTTCAGAAATGACATTGGGCCTAATTTGGCTATAACTTTTTGTTAATAAATTGATTTAATTACTGCTGAGTGCCTTTTAATGATTGAAATTGTGTTGTGGTCGAAATGTTTTCGTATTAAAGTAGGGCCAATTTGAGTACTGATTTTCGCGCTCGAGTTTGTTTTCAAAAAAAATGTCATACTAGGTATTTGAACGGTTTTGACTGCCCTAGCATACCACCCTCGTGAGGCACGGGCTCGGATATCACCATCGATATCAGGTTCGGGTCTTACGGGAGTGGGATGCTACATGGGTGTATGGCCAAATATAGAGGAGAATGATTTCTTTTGCTTTCACTTATGAGTTCGATTTTTGGGTCAAAACTTGTGAGATATTGTGTTGGGTTTGTTAACAGAAATTAATCAATAAACATATAACAGACACTGGAAGAATTTATACATATCTATTTTATTGAATTCAACTTCTTAAATACATGACTAATAGTAACATAAACCAAAATAATATGTTGGACCCCAATCTTTGAGTGAAAATTTAGAAATAATAAATGAAATCAAATGAGTGTTTTTGTATGTGATTTGTGTTATAGATGATTATGATATTGGAATGGAATCATGTATGGATGGTTGGTTGAGATGCCTTAAGCATGAATCATGATTAGATATGTGAGATTTTATGGAAAAGCACAAAATGATGAACGACAAGATGCTTGGAATGTAAGAATCATATGAATTGAGGCTGAGATTTGGATAAATTCCAAATGATAGTTGAATTGTTATAAATGATGTGTAATAAAAAAAGTAAAGTTAGGATGAATGTTAAATGTGTATGCTGATTTAAGGGAAATTAAGGAATGATTGAAATAGAATTGTCCAAAGTCGCCTTCTTTGAAGTTGTAGATTGCTCTTTTATCTTTCCAATGAGATCAAGTGTACAAGTTTTCGAGATCGGAGTTAAGAGTTATAGTTGATACAAGTTATGATGTTATATAAGATTGATGTTAGTGACAACTTTGATGAATGTTTGAAATTTGAGGTTTGTTGAACCAATTTAGTTGAGATTTGAGAATTTCATGAATTGAATTTGTTGCTTGAATTGTTATGAAGTGTTTAGGCCTTTGAATAAGTAAATATGTGAAGATTATAAGTGTATATGATGTTAGTTGGGATGTGAAAAGTTTTGGAAAGGGTTGAAGAAGTTTTGGGAATCGCATGTCCGTTAAACGGACATGGAAGTCCGTTTAACAGACAGCCTCGGGTCAAAAGGACCCCTTCCCTTACTCATGTCCGTTAGACGGACATGGATGTCCGTTAAACGGACATTCTCCAATGGATTGGTACATTTTGGGCCGTATGTGTCTGTTAAACGGACATGCATGTCCGTTTAACAAACAGCCACGGGTCAGCTGGTGAAAAATGCGATTTTGACCATTTTATACGCAGAATATGATTTTATAGTCTTCATAAGAGTTGTAGCTCTGGAAGTCTACTTTCTAATGGTCTAAGAACGAAAGCAATACAAGTTCTAGATTGAAAGTTATGGTGTTTGTGCCAAAAGAGTTTCAAATCGATTTAGGGTTTGAACATGTTGAATTATTTTGATCATAACTCACTCATACGACCTCAGATTGAGGTGATTCTTGAAGCATTGAATTCCTAACACATGTATCTTTCTCTCCATGAAAATTTGCATCAATTGGAGTTGAATTGAAAGATTTTGATTGAATCATATGATAATCGGAACGATTTGTTTCTTTCGGATCTTGCTATTTTTCCTTCCTCATCCGACCTTGTCAAATCTTTTGCTTATATCTTTTCCTTCCAACATCCGAATGACTTAGTTCTCGAAGCGTTGGATTCCTAAGACAATTAATTTCATTTTTATGGAAAATTATGAATTTTTAGAGATTTAATTGAGGTAGATTATTTGAATTAAAGTGAGACAGGAAAGTTTCTGAACATAGTTCAGTATTTTGTGAAATTCGGGATCTGTGGAGATCCGATTGAAGCGATGTTTGAGGTGAAATAAAATTAAGACATGGGGCCACAAGTCATATGAAGAAATGAAATTTCAATTTAGCCTTTAAGAATGTCTATTTGTGGAAGGAAGTGAATTGCTAGAAAATGTGTTAGTAGAATGATATGTCCGACATGTTTGGACTATAACTTCTGATGTAGTGCTCCGATTTGAATGATTTTTGAGGCATGATGAAATTAAGACAATAAGGAACAACTTTCTAGAAGGAAGTTTTAGTAAATTCCTTCAAATTGATAGTGTGAATCATGTCCGCAAGTGAGCATGACTTAAAGTAAAGTTTAGGGGCAAAATAGGGAGTTAACTTAAAGATTTGAGACTTAAGGCTTATAAGTAAGGGAAAAAAGGGTCTTTTATACTCCATTTAGTGACTTGGCACTATAAAAGGGAGTAGGGGTCGTTGGTTCTAGAAGATGGCACGAAAATTATGAGAGAAGAGGAAGAAAAGAAAGAAAGAAGAGAGAAGGGAGAGGAGATTTCGGTGGAGGAAAGGAAAGAAGAGGTAGGGTTTCTGATTTTGAGGGATTCAAGCTTGATTTTTCATGGATTCATGAAGGAAAAGAGGGAAGGAGAAGAGAGCTACCTTCCAAGCCAAACAAATTCGAAAATGAAGAAGATAAAAGGTAAGAAATGATTTTGATATTTGAGTTTTTAGTAAATTTTTGGTTTAGATTACTTGAAATTGGTGTGGGTTTGTTAGTTATAAGCTCAAGTTTGATGATTAGGCCTTAAGTCATGTTTGATTTTGAATGAGAAGTATTAAGGGTTATACCCAATTGTATGAGCTGGAGATTTTAGAAGTTCTTGGTTTAGCTATCATGAATTTAGTATGGGTTTGTTAATTATGTAATCAATTTTGAGAATTATGATGGTTATGATATTGGATTTGGATGATTATGGCTTAGGTGATTTTAAGTCGAAAGAGAGAGAGAAGTAAAGATCAAATTGAAGCATTGGACAAGATCATGGCATGGATAAGAGGTGGGTAATGTGTTTATTTTTCAAATTATAAGCTAATTGTAAATGTTGGTTTTATATGTTATTGTTTTCAAATGATTTGAATCAATTGACTTTTGGGATGATTTATGAACTATTGGATTTATTGTTTTCCGAATGAATCCAGAATTGTTTCGGACTTTCAAACAAGATGATTCGATTAACTACTTTCAAAGTATTTGAAGGATTTGATAAAATGAGCATGATTGTTGAATTCTTATGTTTGATTGTTTGAGTTTTCAATATGTGAATTGTGATTATTTATGAGCTTGATTGATAGTTTGAAAATATGTTTGTATTATTATATGCATGTATGCAAGTTTGTAAATGTAAATGTGTTGAATACGACGTTATATAAAAAGTTGAATTTCCGAAAATGTGCCTTCGGGCAATAGGATTTTTCAAGTATGAATATGTGTTATATGGGTTTGGTTAGGTCCCTCATGTGGAGTCAGTGCATTGGTCTCAATTTTTAAAAGCCTTTGCCCGGCTGCCCGCTAGTGGTATAGGAGCTCCGTTTTCGGACTCCCCACGTGATTCACGACTGCACAGGACCGCTTTGCAAGAATGTGCAGTACGTCATGTTTTATAGACCGACCCAAACCGATTGATGTGTTATATATTTTTTCTTTGTTTAGAATATGCTGCATTTAGATGTGAAGCATTTCATGTTTACAATGGTTTGAAAACTTGGCAAATGAGAAATTTGGATTTTCCATTATGATAGTTTTGGAAACTGTTGAAAATGTTTATAAAGGATTTTGGAAATTTAGAAGCTTTTGAGAAATAAACCCTACGATGTTTTTCCACTGTGACAGTTGATCAATTGAAAATAAGATTTGAAAATGTTTTTGCTTATCATTTGAGTAATAAACATGTTATCCACGAGCTTCCGAGCTCACCCCCCCTTTCATCCCCATCTCCAGGCATTCGAGCAGGAGATTGGATGAAAGACGTCAAGATATCAGTATTTGTGCATGTGTTTGTAATTTGTGTATTTTGGTTTATGAGTGTTGGAAATGGTCTATGGCTTGGAATGCCATTAGAGTATTGTAAGCATTTAGTTCATGATGTATTTTGGATTATGATACTGTATGAGAACATGATTTATGGAATTGGAAATGTATTTGGCTATGGATTGATCATATTGATTAATTGGAATGTGTATATATATAGATATGGATGAACATGTTTGATGATGGTATATGAATTGTGAAGATTTATAAATTTGATTGGTTGAGCTTGATGGAAGCAGTAATTTGTATATGAGTTAATGGAAATTGTATATGAGTTTGAATGTGATGAATATAAATTGGATATGAAAAATGACTGGAAAAGGATTAGAAATAGGATTGCATTATGCTGAGATCCCGGACGGAGGGTCCGGTAGATTATGATGTATGTGTGATTGGTTGAAAGTTATAGAAGTGAGTTTTTCTAATTGCAGGTTTTTGGATAGATTAAAATGCAACTGTCATGCTGCCCAAATTTTCTTAATAAAATGGGTTGTATGGCAATGATGATGTGAGAATAAGATTTTTGTTAAAGATGATATTGAAATATGCATGATTAAGAGATGCCAAGTAAACTGAGTCTGATTAAGGATGAAATTTCCAAAGGGGAAATTACATTACTTTGATTAGTATGAGTTTTGAAAAGATGCATAAGATGTGAAAGAAAGAAGAAAAAAAAATTTATACCGGTTTGTATAGGTCAAGTATAAGGTATCCAACGCAACGCTTCCTTAAGATAATTATTCCCAGATGTCGGACACTCGTAATGCTATTCGATTTCTTTTCACTTGTATGTTTTGATTCCCAATTGGATTCGATCTGTTTGTTTCACTGGCGTATTTGATTCCCATTTGTATTCGATTCGACTCATTTGTTTCATTGCATTCGCTATATGATCCGTTTCATTGTTTTCGTTCCGTTTCGGATTCGTTTTAAGAGTGATCATGTGCAGTTAAGCAGTGGGGTTCAAGTGTTAAGTGTAAGAAGTTGGGTTCCGGAAACGGGATCCAACATAATATGTAAACATGGACCATAAACAACCAAAAAGAATAGCTACTGACTCCATTACATTAACAACAAACTTGTAATAACTTTTCTACCAGATTATGACCCATTATCCTAAAAACTAGGTTTTCTATTAAAAGACCAATTCAATAGCAAAACAATTTGTAATCATGTTCAGTTCTCCTAACACTTGTAGTATTGAGGCAATATTAACGCTCCTATTTGCCTTTAATGCTACAAACTCCCAATTTGTCTCTTAAATCTTCAAATTTGGCTTTAAATAAAGCCTTAGTAAATTTATCTGATCTTCAATTTGTAGTAAATTAAGGAGACCTCCCCTTCCTTCTGAATCTCTCTGAGAAAATAAAATTTAATCTTGAAATGTTTTTTTTACTATGAAAAACAGGATTTGAGGAGATTAATATGACTGCTTGATTATCAACAAAAATCTGAGTTGGATTTAGCTGTACCACATTCAAATCTTACAAAATTTTCCTGAGCCATATTACATGGTTTGTTTCTACAGTTGCAACGATAAACTCAGCTTTTGCAATACTTTGAGAAACAATTTCTTATTTCTTAGAACACCAATTAATCATTCCTGAACCAAAACTGAAGCAAAAACTAGTTGTGCTCTTCATATCATCAACTGAACCTCCCAATCACTGTTAGAAAAGCATGTTAAATTAAAATTTTTGCTACTAGTATATTTGATACCATAGTCAACAATTCCTTTTATGTATCTCACAATACATTTAGCAGCTTGCATATGTCCCTCACTTGCACATTGCATAAATTTGGATGAAAGACTCACTGCCCGCACAATATCTGGTCTAGGCAGTGAGGTATATGAGACAACTAATTAAACTTCTGTCATGATTCTCATTCACCTTAGCCGCACCGTCATCCTTGTAAAACTTCACTATAGATTTTACGGGAGTGTCAATAGCCTTACACCCCTCCATATGAAACTTCTTCAGGATCTCACTGGCGTATTTGTGATGGCTTATGAATATTTCATTCTTCTGTTGCCTTACTTCCAAACTAAGAAAGTAAGACATCAATCCCAAGTTTGCCATCTCGAATTCCTTCAACATTTTAGCTTTCAAATCATCAATGAGCTCTTGATTACTTCCTGTGATCAAAATATCATTAACATAAATAGAAACAACAGTTAAGTTAGTGCTAGCCTTTCTTACATACAAAGTTGCTTCGCTTAGGCTTTTAATAAGGCTTAAGCTTAGAAGGTGACCGTCTATATGACTATACCAAGCCTTTAATGCCTGCTTGAGACCATATAGAGCCTTCTTCAACAAATACACCTTCTCCTCTTGTCCTTGCACAACAAAGCCCTCTAGCTATTCAGTATAAATTTCCTCCTCTAAGATACCATTCAAAAATGCAAACTTCACATCTAGTTGGAAGACTTTCCAACCCTTTTGAGCTATAATAGCAAGCAATAGTCTAGCCTTACCATTAGGGCCATTCCTATCATTTTATAGGCCCGGGGAGAAATTAAAAAAAGGTCCTAATAAATCAGACGAAATAAAAATGGCCTTAATAAATCGACAGTAGACTTAAGTTTACATGTTTGTATGAAACATAAATGACTCAATTTATAAGTGTACATACTCAACTAAATATTAAATAATCATAACATTTAATTTTCTAGAAAGTGAAAAAAAAAGAAGAGATCTTGGGATATATGCATACAGGTTTGTCACGTGGCATCTTTACAAAATCTATGCAGTTGATAAGAAATGGGCTAGCATATACTGCAACTTGATTGACCAATTTGTTATTGAATGAGTCTCTCAGCATGAGAAATGGATGAAAATGGGGCCCCTTTCCAAGACTTGAATGTGTTAATAACTCCGAAAGGAAGAAGGACATGATAAATGCATCATTGATGGGCCTGCATGTTACTCAATTATTGGGTTTGTGCTGTTGTCTTGCAATGTGGGCAATTCGTTTAGAGTTTGATTCTATGGCTGATTAATATTCTTTTATTTGTATCTTTAAAAAAAGTTTTTACCATGAGATTAGGAGCCCTTCCTCATCATGGGCCCTGGGCAGGTGCCCTGCTGGCCCTTGCCCAGGGCCGACACTGCTTACCATTGGAGCAAAGGTTTCATAAAAGTCTACGCTAAATACTTGTGCATACCCAAAAACATTTTTGTCTCAAGGTTTTTCAACTAGCTACCAAGTATTATTTCTTTCAATCATTTGTAGCTCTTCCTTCATGACTGCTCTCCATTTTTACTCCTTCATTGCTTCCTCAACACCAGCAGTAACTAATATTACAACATTGCACCGTACATAAATGTCAAAAAGTAACCTTGTACCTCTTAACCTAAGGAATGTAAGAGAAACATAAACAACCGAACACTTTTAAATTTGATAGAGAGGTTTTATAACCAAACCATGCTTCATAAGGTATTTGATTGTGAAGAGTTTTAGTTGGTAATCTATTCAACAAAAAAAAGCCGTGTTGGCTACCTTTGCCTAAAATGTTTTAAGCAAATCCTTCTCATGCAGCAAGCAACGAGTCATTTCCTTGACGGTTATATTTTTCCTCTCGCTAACTCCATTTTGTTGTGGAGTTTAAGGATCTATAAGTTGATGCTCAATCCCTACTTCTTCATAGAATTTGTTGAATTGATCAGTGGTATACTCTTCTCTATTATCAAATCTCAACATTAACATCTTGCAGCCACTCTGATTTTTTCTACCTAAGCTTTAAATTTCCAAAACATACCAGTCGTTTTCATATTTAAATCTGAGAAAATATATCTAATGCATCCTATTTAGAATCTATAAGGGCAATATAACACTTACTACCTTTAAGTGATGGAGTCTTGTAAGACCCTCCAAGGTCAGTTTGCATAAGCTGAAGTTTTTGTGAAGCGCTCCAAGCCTTTTGTGGAAAGGGTACTCTTGTTTGTTTGCCAAACTAATAACTTTTGCAATTTGATACGCTCTCTTCCAGTGAACTTAAGCCTTGCACCAATTCTTTCTTGTTTATTAAAATGACTGCAGAATGATAATAATGACCTAACCTTTTGTGCCAAAGGTCAGTGGTTCTCATAGAGGCTTAGTATGCAGCTTGCTTGCTCTCCATAAAATCAAGTGAGAAGCTCTTGTCCTTCATTTTAACTGAAAACACATCTAGTCCCTCTGTATCTTTTATCACACAAATTTTGTCTTCAAAAATCAATTTATAAATTTCGATCAATTTGAGGAACATACAGTACACCAACAATCACCTTAATTCTAGAAAGAGTTTCGATTACAATAAAACCTTTACCTTTCATTGGGATATACTCTCCATTACTAACTCTTACCTTAGAGACAGATGTTTTGTTAAGGTCTTTGAAGAACTCAACATTGTTAGTCAAGTGGTTTGTATAATCACTATCCACTAGCCAAGTTTCATAGTGGTTGCTACTTACATAGCAAGAAGCTACAAATAGTTGTTCTTCCTCCTCTTGGTTCAAAATTTGAGCTTTATTCAACTGTTGTTTTCCTTTATTTTTGCAAATCCTATCCATGTGACCCATTTGATTGCATTTGTTACACTTTGCATTGGATTTGCTCCAGCACTTAAAATGGAGGTGATTGGTTCTGCGACAACACTTGCAAGGAGGATAATTTCCTCCTTTGTTTGCTTCACTCTTACATATAGTACTATTATTTAATTTAGTAGTTTCACTATTATTAACTTTAACCCCTAAAATTCATGTGCTTTTCTTCCACCTTTTCCTTTCACCTCTGCCAAAATCTTGAATATGCACCTTGGCTTGCATAGCACCTTCTAATATGTCATTTCTCTAAGTTGTCTTATTTGCTCTTGAGCTTTCAAAACATTGAGAAGCTCTGCCAATGTGATAGTTGTGAGGTCTTTGACTTCCTATAATGCAAAAATCTTGGCTTCAACCTTTCTGGTGAGGTTACTAAAAGCTTCTCACCTACTTTGTTATTAGACATCATTTCACTAAAAAGTCTGAGCTTGTTGACTATCTCTAAGAGCCCGTCTGAATATCCTTTGGCAGTCTCAGAATCTTTCATTTATATAATTCAAATTCTCTCCTGAGATTTAATATTTGCATGCTTTTTATTTGAGCATTTTCTTGACATTTATTCTTGAGATATTTCCAAATCTCAAATGTTGTATCCAAGTTCATAATTTTGATGAACAAAGTTTTAGACACAGCTGAATGTAGGCAAGTTTTAGCCTTAAACATTTTTTGGGTTCTCTCCTTGTGATTCTTTATTTGCTGCACTGTAGGATTTTCAAATAGTTGCTAAATTTCAAACTCCTCTTTTGTTGTTTCCTAGAGATCCCATGCCTATAGATAAGTAGTCATCTTCATAACCCACAATTGATAATTGTCACCAGTGATTACTAGAGGTGGAGCAAGTGCATAGTTATTTTAAGCCATTTTGTTTCGCTCGAGAGATATGAATTGGAAAAGATTTGTGTTTGGTTTAAACACTCACACTAACTCTAAAAGGTTTGTGTTTAGTTTATACTCACACAATTTACTCTTGGCTTGTAACATAAATCCCTTAAGAAGTCTACTCTAATAGCAAATGTTGGGTTTGTTAACTAAAATTAATCAGTGAACACATAAAAGAGACTGGAAGAATTTACACATTTCTGTTTTATTGAGTTCAACTTCTTAAATACACCATAAACCCAAAAAAAAATAGCTACTGACTATAGTAACATTAACAACAAACTTGTAACAACTTTTCTACCAGACTCTAACTTACGATCCTAAAAACTAGGCTTTTGTATTGAAAGACCAATTCAACAACAAAACAAATTGCAATCATGCTAATTTCTCCTAACTCTTGTATCTCTGAAGCAATATTAACTTATTGCCACAATCTTAAGGAAAAAGACAGCATCCTCAGTGCCATTATGCTTTCTTCTGATCTATGTTTCCTCATCACTATATTGCTACTTCTAGATTTCAACTTCGATTTACAAGGTTCGTTTCGATATATTCTGCTAGATGGTTCTGAACTTTAGGAGCAATGATTATTCATATAAAATCGTAACTAATGATAAACGATATCGTACAATTTGTCATTTTTCATGTACCATTCGAAAAACATGATCATTAAATGTGTTTTAAAAGTTCAAATTTAGAGAAATTAAGAGTTACATGTTTTAGATTTTTCATGTGCTTATTTAGTGATAAGTTGTAGCATCCCACTCCCGCAAGACCCAAACCCAATATCGAGGGTGATATCCGAGTCCGTGCCTCACGAGGGTGGTATGCTAGAGCAGTCAAAACTGTTTAAAAACTCGGTAATACTTTTTTTTTTTGAAAACCAATCGAGTGCGCAGATATCAATAAATAATTTGAGCTCGATTTAATACGAAATCATTTTCAATCATAAAACAATTCCAGTCATAAATCAATTCATACACACATTATCCATAGCCAAAATTTGGCCCAATACAATAACGGTACCAATCTGTGGGATTTGTAGAACTACAAATTTACAATAATACCGAATGACTCTAATGCAGATGTGAAACAGATCCCGACTTCAAACTCTAAATCTCTTGCAATAATCATACTCCCATTTGTCTAACGAGGTACTCGCCAATTCCTGAAAAATAATTGCAATGCTGGGTGAGTTTGCGAACTCAATGAGAAACCATCATCGATGGTTCACTCAATTCATGCATTTACACACAATTTACCAAATATCACATACGATCACATTTCTCAAATGTAAGGCGTTTCGCCTTTCACACAATTTACATTCAATCATACCATATATGCAATGCACAAGTGATACTTTTCATTTTAATTACGTTGTTGTGACCGTGCGCCTGAACTGTCCCAGTGACGGGCACATTGCGTTGAGCCTGTGGCTCTGAATACATTGGTCCTGAATGCCCTGATACGTTGAGCCAGTGGCTCTAAAATACGTTGGGCACGAAGCCCTGTGCGTTGAGCTTAAATCTCTGTAATACGTTGGCTGCTCCGGTCACAACTGTCATTATCTGATCATGCTTTTATGCATGAATGCATATGCTCCAATTTTCAGTTACCGTCATTTACATTTCAATGCCATTTCTCATTCCTTCGGTCCGATATTTCAGTCATATACATTTACAATTTATTTCATTAATGCATTCATAATCATTTACACACAATAGCACTTCAATATCAAGTTCCCAATATTTCGGACACCCATAGTTCGAAATCAATCAAAATCAAACACATATATCCATCCATTATCTCCACATGGCATCAATGCATAATATTAAACACACATAGATTGAGGAACCAACTAGGTTACTCACCTGTACTTCCGAGCTACAGCCTGTAAGTCCCAGCAATATCCGTGGAATGACGATCCAACGGTGCCTCTAAAACAGTCAAATAATTTCCATTACAAAATGCACATTCAAAACAATTTGATGATGCACATGCCGTAAATAAAAGATGTACGATGCCTACTTATAACTTTCCCAGTGTTATTTCCCATTTTCCACTTTCTTTAGTCAAATTCTAACTTTCTACTCAATTGCTCAATAATAACTCACTTCCAATTCAATAACATGTTATGGAACTCCATCAATTCCATTCTAATATTCAGTCAATTTATCAAGTCATACTCGCTAGGGTATTACCTCAAAATCAATATCACTATTCTCTAGATCGAATTCATCCTTTATGCTCAGTTCCTAAAATTCCCAGTAACATTGAATTTACTTTCAAAGTCTCACATTATACTCCAGTTATCAAGAACATTCCTAAGGTTGCAATACAATCACATTTTTAACTTTCTTTCTATAATTGAGATCTCAAAAACCTGAATTCAAACTCTCATCCTTTTCCTCAATTGTAGACCTCTTTTTCTAGATTATAACGAATCAAACATCACATCAATTGGAGGTCTGCACCATTAACTATGCCTCAAAAACCAATTTAAATCAGTTCAGAAATCCGGTCCTCGCCGCGACGTATGGACGCTCGCCGCGGCGTCTATACAGTGTCTCGGCGAGACGTACAAACTTGCTCGTTGCGACGTCCCAATTTATCGCTCGTCGCGACGTGCAATTTATCGCTCGTCGCGGTACCTATGCACGTCGCGGCGTATACTCCTTTTCTCGTCGCAACGTCTAACCCTTTTCTCGTCGCGACATCTAATCATTTTCTCGTCGCGACGTGCGGGCCCTGGATCGTCTTCTCCGATTCCCTTTTTACTTTTCTCTCTCTAAAACCAGTCCTAACTCACCCATAACTACCTCAATCTTCCTCAAATAAACTCATGTATGCATTTAACTAATAAATAAACAACATTAAACCAATTTACTTACCAAATCAAGCTTCCCTTTTTTAACTTCCGAAATCTTTCCAAACCCCAACACCAACGATTAAGCTTTCAAACTCTCACAATCATCGTCTTCCCTTAGGGTTTAGGCTTGGCTTTACACAAGGAAGGAAAAGCAAGCAAATAGAAGGGCAAGGATCGAAGATCACCCAAGGAAAAAGAAGCAATCACCCTGGGAGAGAAGGATTTCTTTTCCTTCAAAACTCAAAACTCAAGGCATTTATACCCAGAACAATTAAGCCTCTTGTCTTTTTCCTCCCAAAACATTTAAATCTCTTTCTTTTTTCAATTTCATTTTCAGTCCAATTTGTCTCCAAAAATTCAATGGCTCGACATATTAATCTCTAAAATCATATCTCTAAATTTTTCCATGGCCATTCGACAGTTATTCTAGCACTATGCAATCAATTAGTCCATCACTCGAAAAATTTTCGGTTCGGACTTTTTCTCCCGAATTTTCCAGAAAATTTCCGAAGAGTCACTTTCGACTGGCAATTACTCTAAAATATTTCCTATTCACATTTTCAAACCCAATTCTTCCAAGATTCCCAATAAATCATGATCAAATCTAATTATCTCACAATTTCACAATTCATATCATATTCACAATCAAATGCCGGGAAAATGTCATGAATGCATGTATCTATGTAACATCCCGTCACCGATGGGATGTGTATAGTTCATTACATTCGTATTTGTACATGTGCATGCATTATAGTATATTGTATAATTGGCCTTTGTACGTACATGCATGTATGACATATTTCCGATTTGATTTGGAAATTTATTTGGGTTAATTGATCTGTGAGAAATTTAATTGGTATAAGAAATGAGAAATTGGAGATTGTAAAATGAAATCTGGAAATGATTAGGGCAAGTATGATAATTAGGTCAAATTAGGTTCGAGAATTTGATTTGAGTTAGAAATGAGATTTGGGAAGTTGAATTGTGAAATTGGAGTATATGCTAATGAGTTTTCTATTTTTGTGGATTTATAGGAATTTTTCTGGGAAATTTGATAAATGACTGGTTGATTGAATATTTGGTTCCGAAATTGATTATCCTATGGCACGGACAGGGTAGAAATTTGATTTGAGGAATTATGGTTTAGCCATTAGAATTCGGAAGAAATTAGAATTTGAAATTGATTTGAGGTGGTTTGGATCCGGACTGGTGGTAAGCATTCTAGCCAAACAAGCCCTTGTCTTTATATATATATATATGCCCTACCTTTGAATTTCTTCTCCCACGACATTTGCTTCTTCTTCTTCGTTCTCTTCTTCCTCTTCTTGACCAATTTCTCTTGGAGATTTGAGGTTCTTCATCAAGTAAGTTACTTCTAACTTGTTTTATATAGTTTGATTGGTTGATTTATAGAGTTTATTAGAGGATTAAACATGAAAATCTAAGGATTTGGGTTTAAGATTTCAAAGTTGGTTTTCGTGGTTTTAGGGTTGAATTTTAGGAATTTGATTGTTTGATGAAATAGAAACTAAAGACTTGTTGTATGATATGTATGGATTTATTTAGGAGTGGTTTGTGATAAGAAAATCTGGATTTGGAACTGAAATCTGTCGAAAATCTGGAAATTTCTGGGTTTTCTGGGCGTGTCTGCAATTACTCGCCATGACGACGCTGAAGAACACGCCTGACGAAAGCAGAATTGCTTCGTACGCCGCGACGTGTGCCGAGGCGACGCCGCGGCGAGGAGGTCAAGGCATACGTCGCGACGAACGTGTGCGTACGTCGCGACGAGGGATGCCTGGTTCGCCGCAGATTTTTCCGAAAATGGAATTGAGGTTTTAAACATTTGGGATTAGGCAATTGATGATTCAATTAGCTATAGATTAAGTTCAATTTGGAGATTACGAAATTGGGAATTAGAATTTGAGATCGGGAAATTCGGAATTAGGTCAGAAATATCATAATTTGCATAGTATGTACTTGATTTGATTCATATGCATAATTAAGCATCGGAATTGGTACCAGTAATAATGTTATGTATATTTTGATTGATATAGCGGCTCAAGCGGATCGCCGATCATCAGACGTAGGCGAGACTTCCCGGCAGTAGCTCGGAAGTTCAGAGGTGAGTAACCTAGTTGGTTTCTCAACCTTTATGTGTTTAATTGTTATGCAAATATGCCATGTGGAGTTAAGGACGGATTATATGTGTTTGATTTGATTGATTTCGGACCACGGGTGTTCGGAATATTGGATCTGTGATATAGAAGTGTTAATTGTGCATAAATTGTTTATAATTGATTTCAATTGGGAAGGATTAGATATATGAGGATTTAGTGTAATGCATGTATTGGAAATTGAATATGTGCATACATGCATGATGGTATAATCAGATAAAGGCAGTTGTGAGTGGTGTAGCCACTGTATTGAGCTTTAAGCTCAACGTCATGAGGCTTCGCTACTAACGATTTGCGAGCTTTATGCTCAACGATTAGGGCTTTTGAGCCCATGTTTACAGAGCCTATGGCTCAACGTATATGAGCTCAGACGCACGGTCACAACAATGAAAGAAAATGAAAGAGTCACATGTACACTGCATATATGAATGATTGTCGTGAATTGTGTGAAAGGAAAATCGCTTTATAAATGTGAAATTGATTGCGTGTGATTTCTTGAATGTGATAGTATACGATATTATGTGATTGTTTGATATGCATGAGTTGAGTGAACCATCGATGATGGTTACTCATTGAGTATCGCAAACTCACCCAAATTGCGACTATTTTTCGAGATGGTAGTGTGACTCTAGCTCGGATTTTAAGACTTTTCTCCTTGTGTGTGCTTAAGCAAGAGGAGCATGGCCCATGTGTCGGTCATTGGGGATCCTTTGGGATATTTTGGGATGACCTAGATAGAGCTTCTTGTTTATTTTAGACATATGTAGTTGTAAATTATGACCAGATATTGTATTTAGGATTTATGAATGCAATGAGAAGTACTCTTTGGTTTTGAAATTTAGTGATTGTGATCTTACTGCTTTGATTATATTGATGCCATGAGGTTTTAATAGAAGCGATTGTTTGGTAGTGCACCCTCATCGTAAGGTGTGTATCGGTACGACCTACGGGCGTATCGGTGTATGCTCTACGGTAAGGGGGCGCTACAATCTATATGTGCATGTGCAAAAGACTCATTCCTCTAAAATTAGAGGCCAAATGGATGCTCAGTCAATAATATGCGGTAAAATTCCTAACCCATCTCAATTTACCAATATAACCTTCCCATCGGTGACGGGATGTTACATAAGCAACCCTGAACCTGAGCCATCACCAAAAGGCAGTAAAATGAATCTTATCTGTGGGATGTTGAAGAACTCAACATAGGGATTGAGTCACTTATGCCCTGAAATATTGATACAACACTTGAAATGGGGTTATCTGATTTATCGATGATGGTGCATGTGTACAATGTGCATAACGTTATCATATATTACATTGTAATGGGGTTCAATGCTATAATGGATTTAACTGACATTTTCTTGTGATTGACTCTAAAAACACTGTTTATACTTGTAAGGAAAGATAATGTGAAAATAATGAATGAAAGTAGACCTAAGAACTAGGTGGCTTTGGATATTGGAAGTTGAAACTTAAGTGTATAATTAAGGTCCTTTAATTAATGCCTTTTAAAAAATAATAAGACTTCATAATTCCTAGAAAACTAGCTACACAAATTATCTTCATTCACTATATCCACATAACAACCAAAACATAAATGCAAGTACTAATTTTAATTTGACGGTGATTTATTATTGAGGAGCTTGTGAGGGGGTTTACTTTGTTTGTGTTTATTCTTCATAAGATTGTAAGCCTGTCAAGATAAAATGTAAAACCCTACAAATAAACATCTGTGACATTCACTGTAACACCCCACACCCGTAAGACCCGAACTCGATATCGTTGGTGATATCCGAGTCCGTGTCCCACGAGAGTGGCGTACTACATCAGTCGATTTAAAATTCAGTATACATTTTTTTTTCTTTGGAGCCATCAACTCCACGTTCACACGGCAAACACAGTAAGTAAATAAAATTCGTGTTCAATATAAACCCGTTTCAGTTATTACAGTCATCCAGTAATAATTACAATAAGTCAATGCAGTAAACATTAATACCACAATGGCTCAGTAAAAATATAAAGCCTTGTTATACAGTGATTGCGGAATACAATTTACTAAAACACTAATGCGCATACCTAACCGATCCCAACCTCTAACCTTTACTCGCTCTACGTAGATATACTCCCGTGTCAATCTGGGTATTCTTCAGACCTGAAAATAGATGCAAATTTTGGGTGAGTTTTGCGAACTCGGTGAGAAACCATCATCGATGGTTCACTCAATTCATGCATGTTCAAACACTTTACCAATTATCACATACGATCACGATTTACAAAAGTAATACCAAATAATACGCATAATCACATTTCACAAATGTAAGGCGAATCGCCTATCATACAATCCACGATTAATCATACCATATATGCAATGCACATGAGACCCTTTCCATTTTCATTATGTTATTGGACGTGCATTGGCGCCCGATAGATGGGCACATTGCGTTGAGCCGCTGGCTCAAACATTGGGCTTGAAGCTCGATACATTGAGCCCGAGGCTCAATACGTTGGACCTGAGGTCTGTGCGTTGGTAAAGCTCACATACGTTAGGCGTGATATGCCCCGATACGGTGGGTTGCTCCAAATACAACCGCTTTTATCGATCATGTCCTTATGCATGAATGCATATGTTCCAATTTCCATTTACAGTTATTTCTATCACTTACATTCAATGCCATTTCCATTTCCTCGGACCTTCGTCCGTATTTCAATCATATATTTTTCCAATTTATCGTCATACCATATCGCATTTACAAATACATCCGATGTATCGAGACAGATAATTAACACTTCGATATCAATCCTATTTCCTCGGACCTTTGGTCCGAGATCTCCAATGTAAACATTCACAAACAATACACACAAGTAGCACGCCGTTATCTCATTCCCAATATTTCGATACACCTATGGTCCAAATCAATCAAAGTCAAACACACATATACCCATCCATTATCTCCACATGGCATAATCGCGAAATATTAAACACATAAAAATTGAGAAACCATCTAGGTTACTCACCTATTGCTTCCGAGCTAATGCGGAAAACCTCGTGACGTCGGTCAATCGACGCCCAATTGGACCTCTATATGAATCGGAAAAAGTACGAGTCACTAAATATGAAATTTGTGCTCATGATGATGAGATATGCATGTTCATGAATTCCCGGTCCTAATTCAATATTTTCCCATAATAAAATTCTATGAAAAATTAGAAATCCATAGGCGCTGACGGTGCGCAATTCGGACCTCTATAGGTCCCCAATTAAATAAAACAGTGTTTACAAGTTCCGTCAATAGGGGCTACGTCAAATTCCCGTCTAAAAATTCCCGTTTTCTCATAATATGAAATTAAATATTCAACGAATCCGATGCCTCTGGAATCAGGTCAATCGGACGTCGGACGGGAAAGAAATTGACAAAAGAACAATTGGATCAATTAATGCCAAATAATAATCAAAACAATAATATATATATATCTCCATACGCCTGCCTCGCGGGGGCGAGACGCCGCCCTCGCGAGGCTGAATCACCCTTCTTCGTCGCGAGGGCGAGGCGTCGCCCTCGCGACCAGCCTCTTTAAATCTCGCCTCGAGGTATAACGTCGCCCTCGCGAGATGGCGAGTCTGTCTCGCCCATGAGGTGACGTGTCGCACTCATGAGGCGACCTTATGCCTTGCCCTCCTTCTTTCGGATGTAAATCCCAATTTCCAACTACTCTAACTTTTAGCACACAAATCAGAAAAATGCCCACTATACCTCATTGGAAAGCTTATGAAAAGCTCTACAATTCTCTAGAAGACCATAAAAATCAATTCCAACCCTAAGGGTGTCAAATAAGCCATCAAACCTTCTGCCTTCACAATTTCCCTCAACACAGGGCAGTACATTTGCAATTTCATAACTCACTGATTCCTTAGTAATAAATTACCACAAAAATATGGTCAATAAGTTCACAATGTCCTTTACAACTTTCATGAACAACCCAGAATCAAATTCTATTTCTAAACCAGTCAATTAATTCATTCAATGTCACTGTCCCTGAAATCCTTCCATATGGGCTGTAACATTACAACAAGCATAACTCCCTATATACAAGTCAGTAAATTCAGAACTTTATATCCCTGAAAAGATCACATCTCAAACTTCAATTTTCATGAAGCACTCAACATCCAATTCAATCTCTAACAATTTCAAAACTGTTATGGAAGTGTCTGTTATGATCAGCCATTCATAACCTAATGTAGGGTCAGTTTTTGAAAAATCATAACTCCCAATTCTGGCTTCTAAAAATTACAAACCATATGTCATTTTCAAGGTAATCTTTTCCTCTACAACTTTTCAGAAGCTCACTCACACCAATTCAGTCCACTTAAAATGTTAAAATTGCCTCCAATCAGTAAACTCACAAAATCACACTTAAGCTAGGTTTCATCCAAAATGCTCAAAACCAGTCATTAGTAATCAATTCATATCTCCCAATATATAATTCCAAAATAACAAGATCAGTAGCAATGGAAAGATAATCAAATATGCTACAACTTCCATGAAGACCATTCTCCCTAATTCCATCTCAATTAATTCATAAAAATCAACAAAACTCAGATGTCATGGTTGCGGTTACTGTTCACAGGCAATGGAACAGTAACTTTCCATGCAAAATTTCATCCTTCTATCATTGAAATTCAACAACACCTATTTCACACTAAATTAAAGCCAACATCCCAAAGTTTCAGTGGCCACTAACCTTACCTCATTTGCATTTAAAGATCAAAACTTAAGGAAAACTTACCAAATCAAAACCTCCTTCAAACCTTCAACAATCACTTTCCAACTTCTACACCTAAGTACCAACCTCTTTTCCTTCTCAACCATGTACCAACTCATCTTCTAACTTTGATGAGATCAAAGAGAATAGCTTGAAGTTATGGAGAAAGTTGAGAGAAAGACAAAATTTTCAATGGTTGAAATGAAGAGTGTGTTTCGGATGAGTTTAAAACCAAAGGCTTAAACAATTCATCTTCTTTTGCCTTAAACACATACACATCCGAGAACATTCAAGAGGAAGCATTAAATGTTGCTTTTAAATGGCAACATACCATTGGTCAATAATTTTAAGAAAAGTCAAAATATCAATTTATTAATCCAGATCAAAATTTTACTCCATTTCACTCCAATGACCCTACTTTCCGTTCCAAAATAAAATACCCAATATTACAAGATTAGTGGGTAGCGATTTTTGCTACCTAGAACGATTGGTCGCCAATTGGCGATTTATCCGGTCCGAGAATTTCCCAATTATTTTTGGGAATTAATGAAATTCCTAAAATTATAAAACAGTAATAATGCACTCCAAATAATTTTTCAATCACGAAAATCACCTTTTCTATCCCAAAACAAGTTTAGGCGATTCTGGCGATTTTGCCGGTCCGAATTTTCTCCAAAAATTCCAAAAATTCCTGAAAATCCTTTAAATCGAAAACGCTTAACAATAAGACTCGAATAATTTTTCAAATCCCATAACCCGTTAATCACAATAAAATTGCTTTAGGCCCAATTACCGGAATTATCATGAATGCATATACCGTAATTCCATATACACAATTGATACTGTGTATCAATCCTATTATGCACAAACAGTACTAATTATTCCTTACCAATCTCATCCTATGCCAATTTTACTATTTTACCCTTCCAGGAGGGGGTGGGATGTTACAATCACTATGTTAAATAACATTAAATAAAAGAAAAAAAAAAGAGAAAATGAAAAAAGCATGGAATGTGGGTACAAAGCACTAATACTATCGGCACCCACTAATCACACCAAGCAGTATGATCCTTTACCATCAACTTAAAAAGGTTATGCTCAAATATGCAATTTTTCAGAATATTTCTCTAACATCATACCTAAAATGTAGTTGAAGCAAGCACTATCATCTTGTGTGAAGGAATGCATGTTTGAATGGGCATGGCAACTAGGTGATCTTATGTCAAACGATAAACCATTTCTTGAAACAAAAAGTGCACGACTTCAAGAGATATTATACCAAAAGCAAGTTTGCAAATGATATTACCAAACACAAACTAGTAACAACAAAAAAATAAATAAACAAAAAAAATCTCAAAAAAAATGTTTCCTATAGTTCGTCTTGATACTAAGTCTCACCACACTTAAAATAAATAAACCATGTTGAGCCATCTTCAATACTTTAACCCTCTATTGGATAATGTTTACATTACATCCTACTAACTTGAGTGTGTGTTTGCATAGGATGGTAGAATTTAAAGTAAGAGTAAGACCACTGGTTTGACTATAGTTATACCTTAGCACAAGTCTTTGGTTCATGCAAACCCAACAATTAAGATTTCCTACATTGTTAAACAAATTCCAAACACCTCTCACCTATGGAACTAGCAACCAAAAAGGGGACAAAGAAGAAGGGAAAGGCATACAACCCAAAAAATAATTCTCCATTTACAACCCAAACATGAGTAACAAAAACCAGCACTAGTCGAAATCGATAATCAAAAGATAGCATTCAACAATACTAACAAAAACAAACACAAATGTATGAAATTGGCATTTATTAAAGGGACAAATCTCATTTAATGGACTAGGGTCAGCCTACAAACTGCAACTTTCGCTTCTTCTCCTTGAGTCTCTTTCCCCCTCTCTATCTCCCTAAAGCTTCGTCAAGATCGTTGTTTTAAACCTTTGTATATAACGTTAGTTTATTCTTCTTTTTGGTGTGTGATGGATTTCTTTCTATAATCTTTCTATCTATAGGAAAATATCAGACACCAAATATGAAGGAATGGAGAGTGAGGAAAGGGTTTCTTTGAAGGTTTATGATATACCTTTTCTCTCTAAAAAGATGAATGAAATTAATCTTTAGAATTTTTACCATATCATCAGTACACATTTTAAAGAGAATGTTACATAACATATCTCATTTAGACTTAACTGTGCGTGTATAACACTGCCAAATTTTCATCTAAAATAGCCTAATATTGAACAGATTCGATAACATTTAAACCTTAATTGAGTAGGTTAAAATGTTTGGCCCTAAATTGATCAAACCTAAAAACGTTTGGCCATCAATTGGGCATTTAGCCTTATACAAGGCACTGCTTAAATGTGGATGAGCATCGGTAGCATGACATATTAGATTGCTGGGAGGTTGCTTCCAAGATGTGGATAAACATCAATAGCATGATACAAGACACTGTCGACCAATTTTACCATAAGAATCTACAAGGAAGTTTGTGGTAAGCATCAGTAGCATGATACATATAAGAGTTATTGGGAACAATGAAGTGATTTTTTATGGACATAATTATGAAAGCGACCAGCTTACGAGATCAAATTAACTTAGATGGTCTGTCCAGAAAAGGAAAAGGTTAACCTAAAAATAAAGCACGCGAATGAATTGATGATTATCATAAAATCAATCAAATCTCTTAAGACCAGTCCTATTCTTAGAAAATATCAAATAAGACTTTCTACTTTTAACTTAATGTGCAATCTTTACATTATTCAAAATGTGTGGATCTTCAATAAAAGAAACAAGAAAATTAAGGTTGTTAAGTTGATAAGAGATATATTACTTTATATAGAAAGAGACCTGAAAGAGTACTTGATACCAAACATACTAACTACTAAATTTTCGAGACATAAATGCAAATTGTGTTATCAAAATTAAAAATAGAGAATCAGAAGTCAAAGGATAAGGGAGAAGAAGATCTACAAAGAACAAATGAACTTTAGCTAAATGATTAAATGACCAACGATTTTCTACTGAAACCATCTTCATTGTAGAAATCGCCAAAGCGTCAAATATGTTTTCAGAATTGGGACTAAGAAGTTGAGTTCTGCCTTTAATTAAATTTAAGATTATTATCATTAACTAAAATTGTTTAGGTTAATTAAATATTTATTCAATTTAATTATAAATTATAAATATAATCAGATTTTAAATATTTTAAATTATTTATAAAAGGTAAAGTTTATTATTAATTAAAACATTAAGCTCGAGTCGCATCAATATTGATATTGTACATAACGAATGGAAATATAACTTTGTCTAAATTTCAACTATTTATGATTTATTTTAAATACTTCAAAGTATTAGGGTTTATTTTAAACGTCCCAAAGTGTTAATATTCAACTTATATTTTGATTAAAATTATATTAAGAAATACATTTTTGCTTATGTATATATATCAAGTTTTCTATATAAAATCTGAATAATAATACTTGTTGGGGTTAATTAATAATTTTAATTAAATAAACTAGGACTCTTTGGTTTATTTTAGGATAGAATTTGCATTTACTTACTATTATTGAATTATAATTAAAGTAAGTCGTTAAATCAGGAGATAACTAACCTTAAAGTACTTCATCTTTTAGGATTTTTCAATCTAATGCTTAAGTTTTAAAATTTTCAATTAAATGATTAATATTTTAAAACTTTAACAGTTCAATTCAAACTATTAGTTTCATTTTAATTTATTGATTTGACTAACAAATTTTTATTGTTCATGACATATATATGTCTACTTGAAAAATAGTGGCTATGGTTAGACTAAGAATTTTTCAAGCAGTATCATGAATAACAAAGATTTTGATAGCTAAATCTTATTAAATATTATATTTTATTATCATATTTAATAATTTTAAGGGAAAAAACATTTTAAGCTGTTTGGAACATTTAACAACACAACTTCAATTTTCATCGAATCAACCATTAAACCTTTTAACTTTTTTCTCCTCACCTATCATCTTAAGGCCAGTTAGGTGTTGAAACTGATAAGGTAGTGATTTGAGTTTGTCCCAACCAATTATGCACAGGTTTTTAAGGGATTGAAATTCAAAATTAGGGATAACCTCCAATGCCAGGTATGCTTCCACGCTTTCATTGAAAGGGAGTTGATATTCAGATTGACAATGATGTGAAGAGAGATGATTTGGCTACGCTTATACGAGAGAAAGTTAAGGAACTGAAAAACAAAGTGATGGAGTGTAAAAGATTAACATAAGAGACTAATGTGTAGGTGGAAAAAGTTATATTTTATCCTTAAATTAGGATAAAGAAACATTTTCACGCATTCCAAATGGCAATTGTGTTTTATGTCTAGTTTACTCACTTCAAGGTAGAAATTTTAAAGGATTGATTTAGTGAAAATTGAAATTGAAGGTCTCACCCTCTCTAGCATGCGAAGCCGCCTCGCCTCACCCTCTCTCGACTATGCAATTGCCTAACCTCACTTCACTCACTTTTGCGATCTCACCTCTGCCATAGTTGCCTCGGGCTCGCTCTCATGTAATCACTAGTAGGTTACTCCTGCCATCCTCTGCTGTAGTCATTCCTTAATTGCCTAACTTGCCTTGTCGAGTCACCAATGTTGGAAGATGAGGAACCAATGTTGGAAGATGAGGAATGAGATTGAGGATTTTATGTAGGATTATAGTATTTGGAATTTGAAATTTTGGATGTGCTTTGACATTTATGTTGTTCGATTCTAGAAATTGGGGATTCAATCATTCAATATAAAACTAAAGTTTGTGTCATTGTTTGAAATTTAAGAAATATTGAATAAAATCATTTTGGTCTTTATAAAAATTAAATTATTTATCATAAATTGAATTTTGTAATATACAAAATGGGTTAGCTAGTTTAGGTTAAATTATATGATTAAATGAATTAAGTTAAAGATGGTTTACAATAGTTAGATATAATCATAGAAAATGAGTTATAGTTATGAGTTTATAATTAAATTATGAAATCATACAAAGTAAGTTATATTTACAAATTTCTATAATCATACAAAATAGGATAAAAACGTGAGTTTATGTTTGAATCATATGATCACACAAAATGAGATATATTTATGAATTTATGCTTAAATTATGTGATTACATAAAATGAGTTATAGATATGACTTACAGTTAAATTATGCAATCGCACAAAATAAGTTACGCTTATAGGTTATGGTTGAATTGTGTGATCATACAACAAGTTATAATTGTGACTTTATGGTAAAATTATGTAATTACACAAAATGGGTTATAGTTGTGAGTTGTGGCTTTATGTTTAAATTATGTAATCACACAAAATCGACTATAGTTATGAAAATGTAGCAATCAATGTATATATTTGAAGTTTGGATTCGTAAACGTGATAATTCCTTGGATAGAATGTGCTTAATCACCAAATTTTCTTAAGGAATCATTTATATAAGTTAATGAAAATCTCTTGTATGTATATATTATATGATTGTTGAAAACTATTGTTGCTCTATTATTCCTATTATTATTCACAACTTGATTTTGATACGAAGTTATTAAGTTAATTTTAATATCGTCTTCATTTATTTTACAAATAAATAGAAAAGTTCAAATACATGTAATAATTCATCGCTTTAGGTATATGAAGATTTGATGATCCAACTTGTTCTTATGCTAGATTGGCTCCGGAATGAATAACTATACTATTTTTTATTGTAACAAGCATTTAAAAGGTAAGGAATCGCTAGATTAAAGGAGCATTTAGTGGGATCAAAGGTAATGTAGAGCCTTGTAAGAAAGTGAATTATGATGTGAAATAAAAATGAAGACTTTATTTGAAGAGTATCAATATGAGAAAGATAAAAGTCAAAGATTGAACTTATGAATTTGGTAGTGGAAGTTTTTTTGTAGGTATTTAGGGTGATAGTGAGTATGTTGAAGGTGATCGTATTTCTACCAAACAATAAATAAATGTTGCACCTAATGTTAGGAACAGAAGAAAATAAACATTTAATATTTTTAAACCATGAAGAATTCTTAGAGCTCAGTCTTCAATCCATAATTCCTTATAATCTTTATAATATGGACATGACAATGGATATATGGAGGTACGATTCAGGTATAGTATTCAATGTTGCCCAATTTCATTATTATCAACTTATGATGGATTTATTGCCTCTTACGATCTAGGGTACAAGATTCCTTCAAGTGATGACTATAGAAGCAAAATTTTAAACAACTCTGTTTATGAGATAAAAAGTTATTTGGATGAAAGAAGAATGATTTGAGCTAGATATGAGTGTTTATTATGTGTAATGGATTGACAAATAGAAGACATGAGCCTATTATTTATTTTTGGTTTGTTCTACAAAAGGGATAATGTTTTTGAAGTCTATTGATGCATCTAACCTTGTTAGGAATGTTGATACTTTATTTTAGATATTTGATGAATTTATGAATAAATTTGGGCCAAAAAATATTGTTTAGTTTATTACTGGCAATGATTATGCTTATAAAGCAATTGAAACAAGATTGCAGAGCAAGTATAATTCTTTTTATTAGAGTCCTTGTGATGCACGTTTTATTGACCTAATGTTGGAAAATATAGGAGATGCTAGGTATTTTTTATTATTAATGAGATTGTTTAGAAAGCCAAAAAGGTGGCCAAGTTCATCTACAATCCTGCATAGGTTCTGAATTTAATAAGAAAGGATTTTATCAATGGTAGGAATTTGTGATGTCCTACTATTACAAGATTTATAACTAATTTCTTATCACTTTAGTGTTTTATTCTGATGTAGAAGGAGTGAGACAAATATGTACAAGTGATATATAGGTTACACCTCATTATGCTAGATCTAAGGCTAAATTGGAGTTGCTAAAATTATACTTGAAGATAATAAATTTTAGTCTCAATGTCAATTTATAATATGAGTTTGTGAGACTTTGGTAAGGATACTTTGTATGGATGATAGTGATGAGAAGGTAAAAATATGTTATTTCTATGATGCCATGGAGAGGGCAAAGGAAGCAATCAAGGCCAAAGATGATGTGAGATTTCTTAAGCTCACAAATAGAGATTTATAAGGATATTTATGGTGATTTTAGGATGCCAATTACTATTCATCAAAGAAAAAAACTTAATCTATGTATATATTTTTTCACTTTTGTTACTTGTTGAAAATTAATTATTACTTTATTTACTTTATAATGATACTTTTGTTGTCTTACAGTTGCTTGGTAGGACCAATTTAAAAGTGATGTTCCAGAATTATAAAGGTTTGCAATTTGAATCCTGAGTCAATTGTGAATGCAACAGGGTGTAAAAAAATTGAAGCACATTTGAACTCTTCTATTCTAAGAAAAGGAATATATTAGTACACAAAATATTGAATGACCTGATCTTTATTCGATACAATTTAAAACTTCAAAAAAAAGTATGCAATTATTATTATTAAGTTGGATATAATTTCATGCAATTTCTTAATAATTTAATTTTATTTACTAGGACTCTAATATAGAACAAGTAATTATGTAGATCTAATTTGCCTTGACTATATCGATCTTTTAGCGGATTAAGTTTCTGAGGAACCGAGTTTAATAGATGAGAGGAACTTGGAAGATAATCTTGTATGGGAAGGTATTGACATGTCATTTGGTGTAATGAATTTGAATAATGATGATAATAAGGCTTCTCTTATTGATGAGAATTTTGTACTAACTGAGAATTGGGGTTAATTATTTGAGCGAGTATTTGATTGAATAAGGTTCTAGGTTTTATTTATCCTCTTCTTTTAATTTCATTTATATTTGATGTTTATGTTAAATTCTATATATGCAATATAAACATAATTGTAAATGTTTTTGTTTCAAGTTTCACTTTTAGTTGGTTGTTTCCTGGCATAAACTCTTATTATAAATTGTAATAGTTGGAGAATCATATATATTTATTTTTTATTTGATATTTTGTTGTAACTATTATTTATTATGTGTGAAACTGTAACATTTTAAATACTTTTTATTTTCCTTAATTTTATATTTGTATGATAATTATATGATCTTTTCATATTAATTATGATTATTATTTATTTATGAAATATGTGAAAATTAATATTAATAAAAATAAATAGATTGTTGTTATTTCAAATTTCTATTATTATGATTTTTGGAGACATGGTTTATGTCAAATTATAAATTATATAGTACAATATATTGAGAAAATATTTTGTAACTTTACAAAATTTATAGACTATCTTATAAAAATTAGACATGGTTTATGTCAAATTATAAATTATATAGTACAATATATTGAGAAAATATTTTGTAACTTTAAAAATTTATAGACTATCTTATAAAATTTACCCAAAAGGATACTCGATATTGACTTATACGGTATTTATAACGTTGGTCTAAACTTTTAAAATTTAAACAATTCAATTCAAAACTATTGGATAACGCTTCAAGCTTAGTGGATAGATTTGGTTCCTATTTAAAAGCTTTAGTAGGATTAGTGGTGTGTTAAATGTTAAATTTACTTAGTCAAATTAGGATGTGTTCAATGAGATATTTTCTGCTAGCAATTTGAATGTTGTAGGTTATGTTCAATTTCCACTTTTTTTAGTTGTTTCTTTTTTTGTCAAAATTGTTTTGTGTAAGCCTATGTATAAAGGCCCTAGTCTTCCTTTTCCATTGAAATGAATTAGCAACAATCAATTTCCAAGTTTCCCATAAACGCTTTTGTCTTTGTCCTCTCTTCACTTTCCAATAAATTTGTTATTAGAGCAAAAGAAAAAGAAAAAAGTGCAGCTTTTTCTTCTTCTTTCTTTCTCTTCCAAGTTTGGTTTCAACTAGAGAAGTTAAAGCTAGAGAGAGTGAGCCAAACACAGAAGGAAAGGAAAAAAACAGTGGGGAGCTAAGTGAAATTTGAAGTTAAAAATGGCAATAAACTACGACCTTTGATTCCAATTTTCAAAGGAATAATTACCACTTTTGAAGTTCAAAAATAAAGACCGTTTTTAAGTTTCAAGAGTTGTGGGACTTGGTTCAAATTGGATTTAAAGATTCTAATAATCAAGAGCAAAAACTAAGGGAAATTAAGGAAAATGATGCAAAGGCTTTATTTCTTATTCAACAAGCTTTAGAAGAAGAAAATTTCCCTAGAATTATAGTAGAAGAAACTTCCATTCAGGAATGGGAAGTTCTGAAGTAAGAATATTTGGTTGACAAAGGTAATTGTTGTTAAGTTACAAACTCTCCATCGTGATTTTGAAACACTAATCATGAAAAATAATGAGTCTATGGAAGTTTATTTGTCTAAAGTGTCTACAATTGTTAATCATATGAAAACATATGGTGAAAATGTCACTGATGAAATCATTGTGAGCAAGGTTTTGAGGAATCTAACTTTAAAATTTGAACATGTGGTTGTTGCAATTGAAGAATCTAGGGATTTATTTACTTACATCTTTGATGAATCAATGAGTTCATTGTTAGCTCATGAAGAAAGGTTAAGTAAGTTTTAAGAAAAGGATGAGGAAAATGCCTTTCAAGTGAAGGAGGAGTCTTCCTATATAGGAAGGTTAGAAAATTCAGGAGGCAGAGGTAGAAGTAGAGGTGGATTTCATGGTTGAGGTCATCACAATGACAAAGGAAGAGGTTATTGTTTTAATAAAGACAGTTTAAAAGTACCATCTAATGCCAAAGTCTCATCACTCATTACTATAATGCAATGATCTGGCAATTTCAAAGGTTTTAATACTTTCTGTTAGTACTTCCTAAGCCTTAACAACAACAACAATATGGATATAACTTTTTAGAAACCTCACCTTAAAGGTGTCTTCATTAACAAGTCCTACTATTAGAGCCTCCAAGTTGAATCTCCAATTGTTCCTTAATACACACTTCTTTAGAAGAAAAGCATCAGCCCCAAAGCCTCTATGTTCACTTAGCTAGCAATAAAAAATAGATTAAGCACTAAGGATAGATGGAATGGGAATTTTGATCCAATATGCAAATTATGCAAGACAGAAACTATATATTCTTTAACTACATATACTCTAAAATTGTATGGAGTCAACTACTCCATAAACTTGAAAATTATAGCAACTCATATGATTGGATTAATACACTCAATTGGATCATCAAAGTCTCAAACTCACAAAAGAAGGATGGTATGCTTTTCAGAATTGGATTTTCACTTACAATCTACAACATATGGAAGGAGAGGAATAGAAGGATATATAGAAGGGAGAAAACAAGTAACTACCAATTCGCAGCATACATCTTCAATGAGATCGGAGCTCTTGTTATGGCCAAAAAAGCAACACGTGACCTATCAGATGGTATGAAATCAAGATGGATTTTACAACTTAGATGCTTGCCTACATAGTAACATAGTTTTTATGCATTAGCCATTGTAAGGAGATAATTTTGGATTTCCATATAGGAGACCTCATTGTAATGTTGTAAATAGTTTCACTATAGTCAATGAATTTTCTTTCAATTTAGAAAAAAAAAGGTTAAAGAGGAGAGCAAGTTGTTTATGTCTTATTCTCCTATAAAAACCCTCTAATGAAGTGTGGTTTCTCAAAAGTGGGTACTCCAAACACATCTTTAAGTCAAAACTACTATTCAAAGAAATTGACAAGTTAAATAAATGTGAAGTTAGACTTAATACATGTTGATGCAAATTGAAAGAAAAGGTACAATTGCCATCAAAACCACACGAGGTAATGTAAAATTTATTTATAACATGCAATATGTTCCTAAGTTAACTCATAATAATTAAGTATTAGACAATTGATGGTTGGTGGATATTCGCTCCTATTTGATGACAGTTGTTGCTTGATTAGATTGAAAAAAATAGGCCAAAAGGTTGTTAGCACACCAGTGGCACCAAAAAAGATGTTTCTGTAGAAGTTTTCATTTATAAATGATGATGTCTTGATTGCTAAATCTAATAAGTCAAAAATGTGGCATTTACGTTATGGGATTTGAACATAAATGGGCTAAAGTTTTTTGTTTACAAAATTTCTTTGGCTCCCTAAAATTGATGCTTTAGATTTTTTTTGAAGCATATGTCTATGGAAATCAAAGTAGAAATTATTTTCCGTCGAAAAGTCTTAAAGGGCATTTAGCTATCTTGAATTGATGCATGCTAATGTGTATAGTCCAATGAGTATTAAATCCTTTGGTGGAAGCAAATATTTTTTGCTATTCACTAATGACTACAAATGCATGAGTTGGTATATTTCTTGAAATTTTTAAGAAATTCAAAACATTAGTAGAGAAGGAAAATGGATGTTGTATAAAGGTTCTTCATACTGATAGAGGTGGTGAATTACCTTTATTGAATTTAATATTTATGAGAAAAATAGAATTCACAGAGAACTGATAGCACCATACATGTCAGAGCAAAACAAGGTGGCTAAACAAAAAAGTTGAATAATGGTTAAGATGATTAGGAGCATAACAAAAGTCAATAGACTTCCAAATTAGTTATGGGCAAAAGGAGTGGCAGCAACAGTATATCTTTTGAATATATAACCCACAAAGGTTGTTTTAAACCAAACACCTTACGAAATATGAAAAAGTAGAAAGCCTTGAGTAAGTCACTTGAAAGTTTTCGGTATTACAGCCTATGCTTTGATAAAGTCTTCACCGCATAGCAAGCTTAATAAAAAATCAACAAAATACATTTTTGTTGGTTATAGTCCACAATCCAAAGCATACCAGTTACACAATCTGGTGAGTGAAAAAGTAATCATATGCAGGGATGTTGTCTTTAATGAAGAAGACATCTGGAATTGGAGCAATTGCAAAGAATATTCAATTGTCCATGTTCTAGAAAACGAAGTAAAACTTTTAAACAAACAACTCTAGGAGGTAGCAGCTCCCCAACCAATGATTCATCTCCTTCTAGTCCTTTAAGAAGCAATCATTCCATACTAACAAACAACCCCTCTTTAGGTCTACTGAAACACAGATATCAATTATAATTGAAGTTCATAAAGGAGAAGCCTTGTCTCGTTGTCGAGTTAGAAGATGGCCTACTTGGATGGAAGGTTATGAGATTACTAATTTTCCTTTGTTTTCAAATTCTAGTCCTATAATCTTTAAGAATGCAATCAAAGAAAAAAAGTGAAAAAAAAACCCAATGGAAGCTCAAATTGATGCAATTAAAAAAAATCAAACGTAAGAATTAGTTAATCTACCAAAAGGCAAAAATGTTATTATGCTAAAAAGGGTGTATCGAGCAAAGTATAATGTTGATAATTCAATACACAAGCACAAGGCACGTTTGACTGCAAAAGGATTCTCACAACCTAAAGGTATTGATTTTGAAAAAACATTCTCGTTGGTAGCTAGCTTTGAAATTGTAACAACTTTCTTAGACTTAGCTGGCTGTGTATCAATTTGATGTTAAATATGTATTTTCGAATGATGAGCTAGAAGAAGAAGTTTATTTGGTTAATATGAAGGCTTCATTGTTAAACTTAATGAAAGTAAGGTGCACAAGTTTAAAAAGGCCTTATATGGCCTAATATAAGCCCCACGAGCATGATAGAATAAAATTGATTCCTATGTTTAAAAAATGTATTCGAAAGGAGCAAAAATGAATCAACTCTTTATGTAAAAAATCAAGGTAAACATGATTTTTTTCGTGGTATGTCTCTATGTTAATAACATGATTTGTATAGAATTTAGCAAGTATTGTTATTGAATTTAATTCTTTCATAATGACAAAAAATTGAGATGTTTAAATTAGGTTTGTTGAATTATTTTTTTGGAATTGAAGTGAATCAAAATAAACATGGAATTTTTATTTCTCTAAGAAAAAGATTGATCCTACACCTTTGAATGTGAATGAGAATCTTTTTATTAATGGTGGTTTTGGTTTGGCAAATCGATGATATTTTAGAAGCATGGTTTGTGGCTTAAATTATTTATGCCATACAAGGCTTGGTATAACTTTTTGTAAGTGTGATGTTAACATCTATGCAAAGTCCATCAAAACATCACCTTGGAGTAGCCAAAAGGATCATACTATATGTTACATGAACCAAAGATTGTGGTATTTGGTACACTAAAGTCGCAAATTTCAAATTGGTTGGTTTTTGTGACAGTGATTGACAGGTTGCTTAGATGATAGAAAAAGCACTTCTAGAAATGTGTTTCTCTTGGTTTAGTTGTTGTTTGTGATCAGTATGTTAAACAGTTTAGCTAAGAAGATTATTAGATGATTTCCTTTAAGAGTAATTCAATGCAACAAAGATCTTTTTTTACAATAAGGCAACAACTGCAATGACAAAAACTCTAGCCTTTCCTAACATAACAAAGCACATTGAAATCTACTATCATTTCATTTGTGATTTAGTAAAAAAAGAAACTTTTCACCTTGAAGTACTATGGAACAAATGAGTGAGTCGTCGATATCCATACAAAGTCCCTACCATATGCCAAGCATGAATATTTCATATTGAAGATAGGAGTTACAAGCTCTGAAGCCAAGAGGAGTGATGGATAACCCTTCAAGTTTAATGGACAGATTTGTTTCCTATTTTTAAACTTTAGTAGGATTAGTAATATGCTAATTGTTGTTAAATTTTCTTAATCAAATTAGCATGTGTTAATGGGATATTTTTGCTAGTAATTTATACGCAGTGGGTCATGTTCAATTTTCACTTTCTTTAGGCTTCTTTTTTTGGTCAAAGTTATTTTGTGTAAGCCTCTATAAACATATATAGGCCCTAGTTTTCCTTTTTTGCTGAAATGAATCATCACCATTCAATTTTCAAGTTTCCAATAAAAGCTCTTGCCTTGGTCCTCTCTTCACTTTCCAACAAACATTTATTGCTATTAACATGTTATTACTGTGGTTGAAAGAGGACTAACATTTGAAGGAGTTGTGTTGCTTTTATTTTCGTCAACATGATTTTTAACTTCATGCAACAAACACTTTGGTGATTATATATTTGAAATGCACTAATCCTTGTCAATCATATCGGTAAAATATTAATTTTATAAATAAGTTTGTTCAATTTTAGCTTTTATGTTGTAACATTGTTTATTATGATTGATAAGATTATATAATTATTTATTTCACATAAATTAATTGTAATAAGTTGTAATATAACGTGAACTTTTGTTTTATTTTATTTAAATAGATCAATGTATAACTTAACACTTATAATAAATATAGTACGATTATATTTGATATTGTACTTATAATTTTAAAATAATTTACCTAAATTTACACAAGGATTAGTCCAATGATTTTGGGATTTACTAAGAGAGCAGACAGTTGAATCTCGAGGTTCCTTGTATTACTACCACTTTTCTTTCTCTTGTCCTTTTCTCGGCAGCAACTTCCATTTGAGAAAGTTCTTATCAAATAGATAAGAAAATGCATCCTCTGCCCTCAGCCAACCAAATTTTTATTCCATATCATGTTTAGAATTATACATCCCTTTTGAACAGAATATATATATATATAATGAGAATAATTTATTTAAAGACAATACATTATAAATTAGATAATTAAGATAGTAGCTACTGTGAATAATTCACCTCTATGAATTTATTAAAATATTAAAAATCATGTTAAATTTAAAGAACTCTTTTCCTAAAGAAAATAGAAAATTGTCTATAAACAGAACTCTCTTGAAAAGAGACGTGCAATGAATTGCAAACTTGATGGCAAGTTTTGCCTACAAGTGTCTATCTAAATTAAAGAGTCCAAGGATGCCGGCAAATTGTGCGACGTAAATTCACTAGGAGGCACCAGCGACTACTGTAACCCCACGCACACTATATCCATACCACAAGCTGGATTCTCAATCAATTCTACCTGTTAGCCACACAACATTTTCGTAAACACACAAACTCTCAAACACAACATTAGCCCTTTGCATTCACTCACTTTCCAAGCCATCCCAATGTGTATCTTACACCAACACAAGTACCTTGCAAGGCCTCCAGGCCATGTCCCCGGGGGCTACGGCCACCGTCCTGTGACATGCTCAGTCATCACCACCAACAATACTAAACTCAAACCAACCCAATTAACCATTCATCAAAGGCTTCAAGATCCACCAACATTAGTCATTTCAACATCACCACCTGTGTTCAATGATCCCTCCTTGCAATCGACATGGGTTCACCGTGCTTGGATTGCCGCTGGTTGCGCCACTGTGCTTGTTTCCCTAGCCAAGGCCATTGTTGGTGCAGCTGCTTCGCATAATCTGTTGGAGCCTATGTTGACAGGCTATATTGGCTACATTTTGGCTGACCTTGCCTCTGGAGTCTACCATTGGGGTATTGACAACTATGGTGATGAATCAACACCAATTTTTGGTAGTCAAATTGAAGCATTCCAAGGTCACCATAGGTGGCCTTGGATTATCACTAGGCGTCAATTTGCCAACAACGTGCATGCTCTGGCTCGTGCAGTAACATTCTTTGTGCTTCCTATAGACCTCGCTTACAATGACCCTGTTTTGCATGGCTTTGTTGGGATGTGCTCTGGTTGTATTATGTTCAGCCAACAATTCCATGCTTGGGCTCATTCGACTAAGAGCAAGTTGCCACCGCTGGTGGTGGAGCTCCAGAATGTCGGGTTGCTGGTTTCTCGGTCACAACACGCCGCTCATCATCGGCCACCTTATAACAACAACTATTGCATAGTAAGCGGTGTTTGGAATCAATTCTTGGATCAAAATAGGATATTTGAGGCTCTGGAGATGGTCATATACTTCAATCTTGGGGTAAGACCTAGATCCTGGTGTGAGCCTACCAGTGGATGGACAGAGGACGTCGAGACGCAATCTCAAGTCACACTCCAATAATGCGTTTCTTTTCTTTTTCGTTTCTCCGTGTTCTCTTTCCTAGCAGGCATGTACTTCATTCAACTTCCAGAAAAGTCGCAATAACAATGGGATTGTCTGCGAAATTCTCATTTCTAATGCAAATACTATACAAGATTGTTTTCACGATCTTTTAGGTTATAATAATTTATCTGCCGTGGTTGTTATTAGGAACTATACTGTGCAATCCCAATAGCAGCCATGAAATGAAATGCATTTCTACACTTCATGGTTGGTGCAACTGATACAAAATGATGAAGACACTCTATACATCAGCCCCTCCTGATGAGATGGAAGATACACAAGGGAACCAGTAGCGGCGTTTCCCATCCCTGTGGCCATCATCAATCATTGCAAGCCCTTCCTATATAGCCAGGAGAAACCATGAGCCCACAAAACCTGTAGTTCAAGATCTAGGAAAGCGAGCAAAAGGGCAAAACATGAAAAATCTGGCAGTAATGCAAAGTCTTACTTCCAACAAAGTATCAAGGGCATCAATAGCACGGCCAGATCCCCATAATAATTGTCTCTCTACCTCATCAACAGTGACAAAACCTCGAGCCTGACAAAAAGCAAGAAATTATATGTGATGTCAATGATTTACTCCATTTCAGGTGGTAAAGATTCAGTTAAGAAATTTACAAACCTGTGCCAGCTCCAAGATTGCATTATGGTCTTTGTTTAACTCAGTTGGAACAGATCGAACAAGCTTTCGCTTTCCAACAGAAATCACCTCAAAACCACTACCCAAAATCTGAGAATTTCAGACCATTAGATATGAATGATTATTGCTTCCAAATTTCACAAAATTAAACATAGGTATCTCGGTCCAAACTACCGCGAAGGAAATATGATGGGCGTTAGCAAGTAATTAAAAGAAATGGTACGGGAAGTAAATAAAAGAACTCATACTTTCTTACAATAACAATTGAGTTTCTGAACTGACTTGTTAACAGATACAAATGTTTGCGGTTTCAGTTTACAGAAGATAACAGAAATATGACCAAATACAAACATCAGTAACTCAAATAGTTATGTAGGTAACAATGGATTCCCATTAGCTCTTAATCACAAACCTTAAGCTTACTTATAGCACGTAAGCAATCGTCTTCCGATACAGCTTCACGATCACTCCTTCGTTTCTGACGGAGCAATGTGCAGAGTTCCTCCAAGTTGATCAAACCTCCATTATGTGATCTTGTTGCCAAGCATATCTCAACAATTTGTATTCCTTCCAAGCCAAGTAAATAGATCAGTACAAACATCCTGATCATATCATGTCGGAAGTACTTCTATAATAAGGAAAAGTCAGAAAATAGTTACATGGTCTCGAGTTACAAAGTTGAACGTAAAATATTCATATAAACTTTTCTATCTTGGAAATTGATTAAACTCCACATAGATAAAAATATAGATTTTAAGAAGAAAGCCTATTCAGTTAGGACCAAGGGATCTTTTATCATATTGCAGTTAAGGATGCCAAAAGCATAAGCATTTGTGCCCCAAAATCATCAATACAAATTCAATTGGACTATTCATTCGGACAAATTACTTCAAGAACTTGTAAGGTGACAAATATTATTAACAGGCATTCACTCATTTCATTGTAAGAATCAGAAGTGCACAAAACTGTCTTGTTTTAGAACCAAGATAAGAATGAGACGGTAAAGTAACATATAACGAATCATTCATCACCCCAGAGAGTCACCACCCAAACAACATAAGTAAGTCATCGAAAATGTACCAAGTTCATAATAGAAGTCACCAATCCCTAGCAGCTCTGCCCAAAAACCCTTATTTGAGGCCAAGGGATCCACTCCAACTTTAGCACACATTTCATGGAACTGTGCCCTGAAAGTTGGGTTCTTTCGAATGTCATTCTGTAACATTTAATATAGAATCAGTTACGTCATCAGAGTCAGGAAGTCATAAATCACATAATTCAAATTCCAAAATTCATAAAAAAAATTATAGTTAGCAAGTGGCACAGACTACAACCCTTCTTAACGCAACCCAGAAACCTCAATCTAAACCTGAAAAAACTTACAATAATTTAAGACACCCAGTAAGCAAGCGGGATTACCCAGCACGAAAAGCACACACTTAAGATATCTGTAAGTAGAAACTGGGTTCTGGTCTAAATTCTAAAAGGATCAATAAAGCACCAAAAGTATATCTTTTCAACCCAGACTGAGCTAAACGATCCTCAAGTCTTAAAATTCGTAAAACAAAACCATTAAATGCATAATTGTGTGGGCAAATGGGCATGACCTTGTGTTTGCGAGCGAATTCTTCGAGCTGGGACCGAAACGTGGCAAGCTGTTCCTTCATGAGATCGGTTCTCACTTTCGCTACATTTCTCCAAGCAACCGATATTGATCCTTTTAACAAAAATCAATAAATGGGAAAACGAATCAATCAAAGAACATTAGGACATAATCAAAAGAAATGTTCAAGAAGGAACAAACCCTTGTAGCAGCAGCTGTCTGTAAACCTCCAATTCCAGGTCTCCTTCTCATTATTCTTCTTTACCGACAAGAGATTGCTACTTTTGTGTTTTGTTCTTTTGTCGATCGTGTTGCACTGTTGTGAAACAAAGCGTCTCCTGTTAACCCAAGACCCGGGGGTAACTCACTTTGATATTCCAAAAAAGGATCTGAAACACGAAGGATAAATTGCTTGCATTCAGAATCATGTACTTTCTGTGTTCTTAAAGTTTTAAATTACCGCTCCTTTTTATAATTTATAGAACCCACACTTTTGTAAGCATCTTATTTAGTAGTTTTATAAAATTAAGATTACAATCCTGTAATTTAAAAATATCTGCATACTATTAACTAATTTTCTTTAAAATAAATTTGATTTTTGATAGAAAGCAAGTTTTATTATTATCAAGGAATAACAATTCTAAGCGCAAATTCAAATTATACAAAATTTTTAACTACAACAAAATTAAAGGATTATTACCTTAATTTTCCAAATAAACAAAAATTTAGACACACCTTTTACTCATCATCTCCTCTCCTCTCTTTGTACTATTGTTTCTCAACTCTATTGCTTGCAAGTGGTCGAATTGGTTATATACCGGCCCTAATCTAGTCTCAATAACGTGGACCGACGGCCTAAACTCCAAAGTCGACCTTATGCCCACGCTAAGTCCAGCCCAATTGGAAATTTCTCGACCCATTAACGGAGAGAGTCTCCCATGCAAACACGTAAAGACTTAAGCATGGTTATTATTCGTATATAAGGTACAACTTTGTCATACAGATGACGCAATCACAAACCTAGTTTTTTCTGCGTTGATCAACCTCACCTTCACAAAAATATCGACTTGAAGCGTCGGAGGCTTAATCGACACAACCTCCAACGCGCCTTCCTTATTTTGCGGTATCCTAACGTTGAAGCTAACACGTAGCGTACCGATCACACGGAGCATAATCGGTAATATCGATTCGGTAGAATCCGCAGAACCAATTGGCGCCTTCTGTGGGGCTGACTTTCGGACACCACGTCCGAAACACACAATCGGTCGGTAGCGGTGATGAACCTTGATATAGCCGTTGTCGCGGCTCTGGCGATGCAACGCATAGGTTTGCACCTACCTGCGACTTTGTCGCCTGCACCGCATGTTTCCCGCACGAAATCCTCAAATTCTAACGATCAACCACAGCCTTAAACCTTGGAACAAAAAGAACATAGCGTAGCTTTGGAGGATAACGCTACGATCAATACTCGCCCGAATATCCAACACCGACCGGGTGCGGATCCTCTTCCTATTGCACACTACGACAGCAAAATGATCGAAGCGGTGATCGTTGATCCAATCAAATTTTGCGATCTCAACCAAAGACAATAAACGACCTCGCATGGCAAGCCACCCGACAAACCAATATGACGATCGATCACCGCCCCTACCAAGAACTAGAAAATTGTGAATAATCGAATTAACGCGGCTATAAGCTTCCGTCAGATCATTTCGACAAAGACAAGATCTGACTCTCCTTTAACTCCGAAAATCTTGGATAGCCTCCCGGCACCCGGTACCAAAATACCAACCCCTGAAAAATGTACTGGAAAGACCAACCCCCTGGATTACCTACAGCACTTCCAGTATATGATGAATCTACATTGTGTTCCGGACGCTATCCAGTGTAAGGCTTTCAGACGGCCTTCCAAGAGGGATCTCGCGATGGTTCAACAACTTGCCCCGAGTTGTATCACATGCTTGAAGATTTCGAGTTATTATTTACGAATCGCCGCCACCGAAGCGCCACGAAGACAACTTTGGAGGTGATGCAACTTACCGAGGAGGAATGAAAGTCTGCGGGAGTTGTAACATCCGTTCTTGTCGAAGGGTATTTTGGTAATATAGAGACCGATCGAATCGATGGAATATGATTGAGTGAGTAATTGGGTTCAAATGATTGATTTAGAATAATTTAAGTATAGCGGTATTTATAGTGGCTTATAGGAGATTTCGGAAATTCGGAGATAATGCGGACCGAAAATATTGGAGAGACCGGTGATTGATTGTATAATCTTGAAAGAAGCTGTCCGATGGCAATGGAAAAGTTAGAGTGGATGATAGGAAATAATATCTTGAGCCATTGAAATTTAGAGGCGAAATTTGGATGATAAGGAGACTCAGTCTATAAATACCTAGGGTTGAAATTTGGGGAAAAATTGGCTAAGGCATTTGCGAGTTTCTCTTCTTCCCTCTCCACGGTGATCTTCGATCCTTCTTCATAGGTGAGGATCGTTGTTTCTTCTTGTGGTTTCCCTCCTATTGTGTTAAGCTAACTGGTTTATTGTGATTATTGTGGAAATGAAGTGGATTGAGGCTTGAGGAGGAGATCGACGGTGTTGAGAAAGAGTTTAGGGTTTGCGATCGATTCGATGATTGGTAGCTTTAATGGCTTCAATGTTGTTATTACTTATTTTTATTACATCTATGGCTTTTATTGTGGTTGATTGAGTAGTTGAGGGTGTTAATGGACGTTTTTAGTGAGAGAAATGGTCGGAAATCGATCGGAGAAGACGACCTGGTCTTCGCACGTCGTGACGAGCATCGAAGCGTTAGGACTTCGTCGTGACGAATAAAATTGAATTGAGTTAAATGTATTGGTCGCGACGTAGGAAAGAAGCGTCGTGGCGAGTCATGAGGAGACGACGCCGCGTGGCGGCGTGTTTCACGCCTTGTGGCGTGCCTCTTCGTCGCAACGAATGTCGCGAGGTCGTGGCGAGGCTGTTTTATTGGATTGGATTGTATTTAATGGACATAATTTCATAGAGACATATGCATTCTTGTCTTTCGTTTAATTGAGCGATTAGTAATGGACCGTCATTGTCATTGTTATAGAGGCAGATTGGATCGTCGTTCCACGGACATTCTTTGGGACTTCGAGCGATAGCTCGGAAGTAACGGTGAGTAACCTAGTTGGTTTCTCAAATTTCGAGTGTCTAAATGTTCACCGTGAATTACTTGACAATGTGAATTACATGACTCTTGAGTTGTATGTGATCGAATTACCTTGTATGACCACCAAATGTATAAAGGTGAAGCGTATTAATCTTTGAAATGTGTATGATGAATTGCATGCTTCATCAGATAGAATGAATAATGTGAATTTCACCGTATGACCGCATGACTCTTTGGAAAGAATGCGATCGAATTGTATGTGTTTACCGTATTGGATTGGATTATCAATTATTCGATTCTTGTTACTTTGGGCTTTATAGCCATACACCGTGACTTCTTGAATCATGAATCTTGAATTATGAACATTGCACCTTTGCATGCATAAATGCATGATCGGATAATGGACATGCCCCAGTTGCTAATTTCACCGAAAAGAGCCTGAGCTCGAATCTTTGTCTTGTCGGGCTTAGCAGGGGAAAATCTCGACGCGTCCCCATCTGTTCTTGTTGAGCACTTGGGCACAACTTTGAATAACCGTAAAGAGTCTCATATGCATCATATACATGGTCGATTGAATCGCCAAATTGTGGCGATTCTTGACATCGAATGCGATGCCATGATTTCTTGTAAATTGTGATGTAATCTTGTTATGTGAACTGCTCTACGCTCTTGTATTATTGCTAATGATCGTATCTTGTAGCAAACTATTTTAGACTCATCGTAATTGTTATATAATCATTATTAATTATTATTGTGTCGTCTTTGTACGTGATTTGCGTAATGCATGATTTAGTGAACCATCGATGATGGTTTCTCACTAAGTTCGCAAACTCACCCAACATTGCAATTATTTTTTCAGAATCGAAGAGTACCCGTTAGCAAAGCGGAGTATGGCGCGAGATTAGTGAAGGTCGAAGTCGGGATCGGTTCGTGTATCGCATTGCACGTCTTTACTTTTGTACTAAAGTGTTTATTATGTATTTGTAAAATTGACCTAAGTGGCTTTTGAAAATGAGTGTATCTATTGGACGGATTGAATGAGTACCCAAAATTGAGTATAGAATTCGCGCATTTGTTATAGAAAGTAATGTACCGATTTTACGGCGAGTGTTCTAAGACGCCACCTCGTGGGTCACGGCTCGGATATCACCATGGATATCGGGTTGGTCTCGTCGGGTGGGGTGCTACATTTGTGTATCGAGCCGTAAGTACAATCTTACATGGGCGTTACGAGAAAATGTGTCAGTGCATGCATCTAAGTCGTGTCATGGCAGATACGGTGACAAGCGATCCCTAGTCTAGCATATGAGTCACATGCATGAGCATGTATCGATCGTTTAAGCGATTAGAGATAGTGAGGAAAATGATAATGTGTGAGAATGTGATAAAAGGAAGTTGTGTACATCATGAAACCAGAAAAGAGTATATGGTTTGATTTGATAAGTGAAGATTTGTGTCTTTGGTATCGTGGTTATAGTATGAAATGCCTATGAGAGTTCTGCTGAGTATACTTTTGGAATGTGAAATAGAAATAAAGTGATAGTTATGGATTGAGAGAGGAAAATGAGAATAGAAATATGATGAAAATGAAAAGAGTTCAAGTGTATATGTGGATGAAAATAAAGTGTTCTATGTTATAGAAGTTGCAATTGGGATTGATTCTTGTGATGAGAGTTATAAATCATGATTTATGGTGAGAATCAATTATCTTAGTAAGAAATCAAGAATGATTATATCTGATGATGATATTGAGTTGAGTGTGAAAAGTTCGTGAGTATGAGACAATTATGAAAAGATTAAAGTGTAAAATACTGATAATAGCAGGTGAAAGAGTGAATAGGGTTCAGCTGATTTGTCTAAGTGAATAATATGCGTGAATATGTTATAGGAGGAAATTAGGTGGCCTATTAAATAAGCCCAATTATTATTCCTGTGGCCCCAAGCTCGAGATGAGTTAGGGCAAGGCACGAGAATGTTTGTAGTGATCAATTGAGAAAGAAGTGAGACTATTAATGATCGAGAGCTGGTACCAAAAAGAGAAAGGTTATCGAGAATTAAATGAGATTAAAGTGTCCTTAGTAGTATAGGCTACTAATGGGTAAATTGATGTAAGTGTATATTCAGATATGATGTGATGATTATAGCGATGCGTTCAAGATATTAAAGTAAATGACATTATTTAAATGCTCTGTAGAGCCTCATCATAAGGAATGTTATAATCTTGTAAGGCATGGCATGAACTGCTCCTATTGGAATAAGAGTGGTGATCGATAGTGAGGAGAGATAGTTGATTGACAAGATTTTATGAGCAGTGTTAATGGTGATAAGGTTTGATCCGATAATTTGACTTGAGAGTGACCATTCAAGAGATACACTTTGAAATGAAGTGAAAGTTAATTTTGGAGTCCTCATCCTATGAAGACTTCGAGTGTAAGAGATACCATATATTCTGAAAATGTGTACATTATGTTGATGAGATGACTCGATTGTGTAAGAGAATTCTTGAATATCAAGGGAATGTTAGCTGCAGATGTGAAAAGAAAATAGAGTTGTATATGTTTGTGTTGTGTTTGAAAGTATAAAAGTGAGTGATATAAATGTGAAGTGAATGAGTTAAATGTGATAAGTGTTAGTGATTGCACCAAGTGTGTTGTATATATTAATGTGAATACTTGTGATTGAGAATTAGTGTATACAATTGTGAGTAAGTGCTTTCTGATTGTGACAAGCGAGTAAAGTGATATATAAATATATGTGTTAGTGATTGTGCAAGTGTGAGTGAGTATAGCGGTGAGATAAATGTCTTTGAGGCTGTGAATAATGTTACGAATATGATAAGTGTAGTGAAGTGAGATACATGTGATTGATTGTGCAAATGTGAACATTTGTGACCTGTGATTGAGTGTATAAAATTATAAGTAGCGTTCAACTGTGATAAGCGAGTGAAGTGCTAGATATATGTCGATAAGTGCTAGTGGTACATGTAAATGTGAGTAAATGCTTAGATATCTGATAATAAGCGGTAATTAAAGCTGTTGTGGTGGAGCTTAGTGATCGAGCTTTGAGCTCGATATCGGTGAAACGGCCTAAGGCCATAACGGCGATAGTGCATACCCAGAGGCTCTCCTACTTGCCAAGAATGCGATTAGTGTAAAAGGGAATAGTGCGTACCGGAGGCTCTCCTATCCCTTATGTGAGTGGGCGATAGTGCATACAGGAGGCTCTCACGTCTCTTGAAAATATGATTAGTGTGAAAAGTGCCCGAATTGGGACGGTGGAAATGCTCGATCACAAAAGATATCATAAATGGGAATTTGTTTACATTAAGCATCGGTTTGTGTTGTGGTGATACATTGTGATAGTGTGAAAGGCGTCGCCTCATATGTGTAAAGTGGCAATGCATGAGAGGAAGTGAATTGTGAGAATTGCTCGTGATATAGTTAAATTGTGATTATAATGAAACGTGAAATTGTCGATAGTGTTACGATTGTGTATTGTATGTGTTGTGAAAATTGAGAATCAATACAATTAAGTGACAAAATGTGTAAATAGATCGGTAAAATGTTTTATGGACTGGAATAATAAACAGTGTTAAGATCTGATAGATGTGTTTCTAGTACCGAATGTGAGGTCGTGCGATTAATTATAAAGATGTGAGTGAGAATCAGAATAGAAGGGAGCGGGTTAATTCCCTTATCTGAGATCTATTGTATATGAAATTTCGAGGACGAAATTTTAATTAGGAGGGTGAATTGTAACATCCGTTCTTTGTCGAAGAAGGATATTTTGGTAATATAGAGAGTGACTGGAATATGATTGAGTGAGTAATTGGGTTCAAATGATTGATTTAGAATAATTTAAGTGTATTTGGTATTTTATAGTGGCTTATAGGAGATTTCGGAAATTCGGAGATAATGTCGGATAGGAAATATTGGAGAGATCGATCGATTAGTATAGTATCTTGAAAGAACTGTCTGATGGCAATGAAAAGTTAGAGTGGACTGATAGGAAATAATATCTTTGAGCCATTGAAATTTAGAGCTGAAATTTGGATGATAAGGAGACCTAGGTCTATAAATACCTAGGGTTGAGAAATTGGGGAAAAATTGGCTAAGGCATTTGCGAGTTTCTCTTCTTCCCTCTCCACGGTGATCTTGATCCTTCTTCATAGGTGAGGATCGTTGTTTCTTCTTGTGGTTTCCTCTATTGTGTTAAGCTAAGCGGTTTATTGTGATTATTGTGGAAATGAAGTGGATTGAGGCTTGAGGGAGGAGATCGGCGGTGTTGAGAAAGAGTTTAGGGTTTGCGATCGATTGATGATTGGTAGCTTTAATGGCTTCAATGTTGTTATTACTTATTTTATTACATCTATGGCTTTTATTGTGGTTGATTGAGTAGTTGAGGTGTTAATGGGCGTTTTAGTGAGAGAAATGGTCGAATCGATCGGAGAAGACGACACGGTCTTATGCGTCGCGACGAACATCGAAGCGTTAGGGCTTCGTCGTGACGAATAAAATTGAATTGAGTTAAATGTATTGGTCGCGACGTAGGCAAAGAAGGCGTCATGGCGACCAGGAGAGACGCACGCGCTTGGCGAAGCGTGTTTCACGGCGATGCGTGCCTCTTCGTCGCAAAGCGAATCTGCGAGGTCGCATGAGGAACCTATTTTATTGGATTGGATTGTATTAATGGACATAATTTCATAGAGACATATGCATTCTTGTCATTGTTTAATTGAGTGATTAGTAATGGTGCATCTTTGTCTTGTTATAGAGGCACAGATTGGATCGTCATTCCACGGACATTCTTTGGGACTTCGAGCGATAGCTCTAATGTAACGGTGAGTAACCTAGTTGGTTTCTCAAATTTCGAGTGTCTAAATGTTCCACCGTGAATTACTTGACAATGTGAATTACATGACTCTTGAGTTGTATGTGATCGAATTGCCTTTGTATGACCACTGAAATGTATAAAGGTGAACTGTATTAGTCTTGAAATGTGTATGACTGAATTGCATGCTCTTACTGTATAGAACTGAATAATGTGAATTTCACTGTATGACTGCATGACTACTGAAAGGGTACGATCGAATTGTATGTGTTTACCGTATTGGATTGGATTCTTGAATTCGATTCTTGTTACTTTGGGCTTTATAGCCATACATCGTGACTTCTTGAATCTTGAATCTTGAATTCTTGAACATTACCTTTGCATGCATAAATGCATGATCAGATAATGGGCGTGCCCCAAGTTGCTAATTTCACTGAAAAGAGCCTAGAGCTCGAATATCGATCTTGTCGGGCTTAGCCCGAGGAGAAAATCCACGCCGCCCCCCCAAGCATCGACCGTGACCTTGGGCACAACATGAATAATAAAAGAGTCTCATATGCATCATATACATGGTCGATTGAAGCGCCAAATTGTGTGACGATTCATCGAAGCGTGCGATGCCATGATTTATCAGAATTGTGATGTAATCTTTATGTGAATCTGTTCACGCATCAGTATTATTGCTAATGATATCAGTATCTTGTAGCAAACTATTTTATTCATCTGTATAATCGTTATATATCTCGTTAATTGTTATTCTTGTGTCGTGTTTGTCTGTGATTTGCGTGAATGCATGATTTGAGTGAACCATCGATGATGGTTTCACCTTTGAGTTCGCAAACTCACCCAACATTGCAATTATTTTTCAGAAATCGAATAGTACCCGTTAGCAAAACGGGAGTATGGCGCAGATTGATGAAGGTCGAAGTCGGGATCGGTTCGTTATCGCATTGCACGTCTTTACTTTTGTACTAAAGTGTTTATTATGTATTTGTAAAATTGACCTAAGTGGCTTTTGAAATGAGTGTATCTATTGGACGGGATTGAATGAGTACCCAAATTGAGTATAGAATTCGCGATTTGTTATAGAAAGTAATGTCTCGATTTTACGAAAGCGAGTGTTCTAAGACGCCACCCTCATGGTCACGGGCTCGGATATCACCATGGATATCGGGTTCGGGTCTCGTCGGGAGTGGGGTGCTACAGGAGTTCATTACCCGGTTCAATAACGAAACCGTCGAGGTCCCCGACCTCACTTGCTCGTCCATGCTGGTCGCCCTTATGAACAACACGAGGGACGAGGAGTTCAAGAAATCGTTAGCCCTCGATCAACCCCGATCCGTTCAGGATATAAGAAACAGGGCAGATAGGTACATCCAACTTAAAGAGGTACTAAAAAATACGAGGCGTCGGATGGATGATCGCTCTCCCAATGACAGAGCGGGCAATTCGAATAAGTGGCAAAAAGGCTAGTCGAGCTGGAGAAAGCCGACCGATCGACATGAATATCGACAGGATTTCACCCCGCTCAACAGGCGATATGCGGAAGTACTGGCGGCCATGAGGGCGGATGGGGAAACTATCCGAGAACCTAACAAAATGAAGACTCCCTATAAGGATAGGAACCCCAACGTGTATTGTCGTTTCCACAAAGAGGTCGGTCACGATACGGAAGATTGCTGGCAGTTGAAAAAAGAAATCAAATTCCTCATACAAAGGGGGAGGTTAGGCCGATTCGTGAGGCACGACCAAAATGTCGATCGGGATAATCAGTGCAGGACAGGTCGACCAGACAATAGGCGACCGCCCTGGAGGCGAAATGACAGGAATGACGGAGGGAGACAGAATGCAAACACAGATAATCGACGAGAAGAGAGAGGGCGATCAAGGGAAAGAAACGATGAAAACGTCGTGCAACAAGACGACCGACCGACTGGAGTCATTAACATGATATTCGGTGGAAATGCAGCAGGGGGATCCACCACTAAAGGGAGAAAAAGATATGCCAAACAGGTCAGCAGAGACTCATCCGCCAAAAAGTCGAGGGAGAACGACGGGATGATATCATTCGATGAATCTGACCTCGATGGAGTAAGTTGCCCTCACGATGGCGCTTTTCATGGTAAATCTAAACATGGGCCAGCCACGAGGTGAAGCGGGTGATGATTGATACAGGCAAATCGATTCGACTTGTTGTATTCTGAGGCCTTCAAGTAGATGAAGGTACCAAGATCGAATACTACCAACAGAGGGCCCCATTAAAGGAGTGGCAAGGGCCACCACCCGTTCGCCTGGGTGAATTTGAAAGTGAAGCTCGGGCTGAAGCCGTGACAGATAGAAAGGGACGTTGAGTTCCTAGTCGTAAAGTTTCAAGGGGCATACAATGCAATAATCGGACGAGCTACCTAAAACGCCCTTAAAGCGGTCGTCTCCACCTACTACCAAGCTATAAAGTTCCTGACACCCCACAGAATTGGCATTGTTAGGGGTCAGCCGAGAATTGCAAGGGAGTGCTACTTAGCGGAAGCGAAAACATTAGACGGGGCGGTAGTCCTGACGAGCTCTCTATATGTGAGAGCTGATGAGGAGATAGACAGGATGAACCCAGTGGAAGAAATGCAGCGGGTCGTACTGGACGAGGTCGACCCCTCTAAATTTACAAACTTAGGTTCCGAGCTACAGAAGGACCTAGTTTGTTGGGCCCCAAATTTTTGTTTTCTTGAAGTTACTAAGTATGAATTTAATTGATTTATGATTTATGACATAGTTTGATTTTATTGGAGATGTTAATGGAAAATTAGAATTATTTGAGATTAGTATGGAATAAGTGTTTGAAAGAGTAAAAATGTTTGAGGGCAAAATGGGCAAGTCACTCAAGGGTAAGAGATTTTAGGCTAAGTAAGGAGGGCATTTTAGTCATTGCTCTTCCTTGTAGGTTTAAGAAAAAGGAAAAGAAATAGAAGGAAGAAATAGAAAGAAGAGAAGAAACGAAGAAGAGAGTCGGGAGAGAGAGGAGAAGAAGAAGAAGAATAGAGGAAAGCTCCAGTTGTAGATTTCGAAGGTTTAGAAGCATTCTTCAGGTAAGTTATACTCTTCTACTCTTGTTTAGGTTGAATTAAACCCTAGATTTGCATGGATTAAGTAGAAATCGTTGAAGTTAGGGTTTATGGAAAACTTTGGTAGATTTGCATGGGTTGTTGTGTTGTTGATGTTTTTGATGTTAGAATGAGTTTAGAATGGAAGAGTAGTTGAGAAAGGGAAGGTTTTAAGGTTGAAAATGGCAGAAATCTGGGTTAGGGAGTCGTCTCTCTGTCTGCACGCCTTGGCGTCAGAAGGCCCTACGTCATGACGTCTTGGAGCACGCCTTGCGACGTCTCGAGGAAGGGCCGCACGTCATGACGTGTCAGTCGCCGACGCCATGGCGTGCCGAAGTCATTCGTCATGACGAGCGAGCCTCGTCGCAATGAGCCCAGTTTTTCCAGCAAGCGATATTTTAGTGTTTTGATCATATTTTGCTCTGAAGTCCTTTCGAGGTAATTTTTGAGGCGTTGTAAACAAGAGACATAGATCTACAAGTTTTGTGAAGTGAGAAAGTTCTGAATCAGTTTCTAAGACTATGGAATTTTGGATGGAAGTTAAAAATTGAATTATTATTTCAGCATGAGTTATTAAATAGGATTTTGGTTCTTATTTTAGGAGATCAAGTGAGGCAAGAGGATCAAGAGGCTCAAGAGGAAACTCATTCCTAGGCAAGAACAAGCAAGGAAATCAGGTGGGTTCATGTTTATAATAGAGTAAATAAGTACTCATTGTTTTGTTTCAAATCAAGAAAGATTCAATGCATTTTAATTGCATCATCCATGATCGCATTACATACTATTATAAATTATTATAATCTGCTGTGTGATTTGCATTCATGAATTATGAAAAGAATTCCAAAAAGGGGGTTTTTCTCCTTTCACGAATACAAGTACATGAATTCAAGTTTTACGAAATACATGACAAGCAAGATTACAAGCAAGTTTACAAGCAAGTGCCAGTTTGACAAACAAGTTTACAAGAATATGAATCATGCATACTTATGTGAGTTTGCGGTGTCCCTCACGAATAGTCAAGTGCACATTGACTCACAAAAGGCTTATCCCACTTTGCCCGACTGGGCATGGGGTTTCTCATAAGAATTCCCTCACGAAACTACGTCACACATCAACATTTCGATGGCATGTGTAGTACGTCCTGAACTGTGGACAACCCAAACCATCACATGTTATGTTATGTGTTATGATTTGTTATGTGTCATGCATCATGAGCTGGTTAAGAATCAAGCATTTTCAATCTATGAATCATACATACTCAATGACTATGATTTCAACAAGTATCACGAAAATGAGTAAATTTTTGATTACTTTTGCTTATGGCTATATTATAAATATGTTCCCACGAGCTTTATAGCTCACCCCTCTAATCTCCCCATACGGTGTGATCAAGAGATTGAGTGAGTCACGAGTTCTGGCAACACTCCGTTTCATTTTGTTATGTTTGTTATTTTCAATGTTATATTTTTGGAAGTCAAGACTTTAGTTACATTTCAAGTATCATTGGTTCAAGAGTGTTTTAGATTTTTGGCTCTTAAATTCACAGTTGTAATTTGTTTTGAGATATTTTTAAAAGTGTTATGAAACTCATCTTTTGGAGCATGAATTATGGATATGTTTGTTTTAAAGCATGAAAGCAAGTTTTGAGTATGTTCACGATGGGTCCATTGAACTTCCGATGGTCTCCTTCCTCAATCGTTTAATTTACATGTTTAGCCTTGTTTATTAAATCACATGAAAGCAGGTTTCAAGTATATTTTCCAGCAGGCCCATAAATCTTTCGCGGGTCTTTTTCCTTAAATGTATAATTAACATGTTTCACGCCACGCTCTCATGTCCGATGTTGGGTTTCGACGGTGAGGTCCAACATGTTATTGGTATCGAGGCGCTAGGTTTTTGATCTGAAATTGCATGACATCACTTTCAAGAAATAACTTGCATTGTTTTTCATGATTGGGCTATTTTTGCATATTTTGAAAATTGTCTTACTTGAACTAAAGTTTTCAATGGTTTTCTATTCAAGGAGTGAACATGCCACCTCGAAGGAGAACTCGGAGAGCTATGACTCGATCTCATTCTCGTGTGGGAGTGCGGATGAATCCTATATTCCTCGGGATCGGGATACATTACATTTCGATTTCAGAGGCACCTAGTTTGCAACAAGAAGTGCCTCCTCCGCCTCCTCCTATGCCTCGAGGAACCCCATAGATCCGAGTTTCTTTCAAGCCTTTGCTCGAGCTTTCCACGTATGCCATGGGATGAGATCGCGAGATGTCGATGCAAGCTCAGATGAGACAGGTGGGCGCGATGATAAGCTCTGTAAGTTTGGGGTGTGGATTTCGGTGGGACTACTAATCCTAAGAGGTCAAGCTTGGTTGAAGAGGACGAGAGGTTCTAGTTGAGATGAGATGCTCGAGATGAGGACAAGTTAGATTATGCAGTCGACTCATTGCGGTGATGCCTTGCATTGAGTGGGAATCGGTGCCTCGCGTCGAGTTGTTCCTTGGTCTTGACATGGAGGGACTTTGTAGAAGTGTTCGAGAAAGAAGTATCTCTCCGTGGTCTATGTGCAAGATAAGGCCGAAATTTCTGAATCTCATGCGAGAGGACATGAGTGTGGCGAGTATGAAATGAAGTTCACATGCTTTCCGATATGCACTTAACATCAGGCAACAGAGGAAGACAAGTGCCGCAAGTTTGAAGGAGGTCTTCACTGGGGATCAGGAGAAAGTCACGATTCACAATTTCTGTGACTACCAAAGAATCGGGTGGATCTTGCCTCTGTCGAGAAGTCGAGAATATCGAAATGAAGCGAACAAGAAGAGGAAGAACAGGAGCAGACTTTGGGAAGGGTGCTAGTGCTCCATTACTGAGAGGAGCACGAGGAACTCTCACGGTCAGAGTGAAGTAGGTAGCGATGGGGCTACCAGAACAACAGTGAGGCAAGATCGTGGAAAGCCTCTAATGTGGGAGGCGGTAGAAGCGAGAAGAAGAAGTCGGTTCAACTATCCCTTATGTGACCGATGTGGGAAACATCATCGTGAGAGTGCCTCAGTCACTGGAGTTTGTTTGAATCACGGAGAGAAGGGACATATAGCCAAGCATTGTCCACGAGCACAAAGACAAGAGGGTCGCAGATTTCAGCTCCAAGGCATGCAGAGACAAGTGGGAACCGCCGCCATTCGAGGTAGGCGCCTGGGACTATAAGGAAGACTGTTCCTCCGGGAAGGCCAAGGGTCAAGCGTCGGGCAAAGTGTTCGCCATGACTGGGGAGGAAGCTGCGATGCTTTCGAGGTTGTCACGGGTATGGCTCGATTATTTGATTTAGCAAGATTTGTTTTAATTGATTACGGTTCCACGACTCTTTTGTTTCTCTGAGCATAGCATTGCATGGTGTGAGTTCTGTGCCTTTGGATAGGCCTTTGGTTGTTAGTACTCTCTAGAGAGGAATGTGGTGATCGGTCGGTGTATGAGCGGTGTGAGCTCTTCATTGAGGGTGCTAGATTGGTAGTGGACTTACTACCGCTAGACCTTAGGGGATTAGATGTTATCACGGGATGGATACCATGGAGAAATGTCCGCCAAGCTAGATTGTGGTCGGAAAGAGGTAGAGTTTGATCCGGGCAATGGTGAGAGGGTGATCTTCGGAGGGATAGGAAGACACCATCACTAAGATTGATTTCGATATGTTGGTGAAAGGATGATGGGCGAGGATGTGAAGCTTTCTTGGCGCATGTTGTGATCTTGATGTGCATGAAGGGAAGTTAGAGGATTTCCGATTGTGAGGAATTCCATATGTGTTCCGGATGAGTTACGGGTTTGCCGTGGGAGGGAAATCGAGTTTGCCATTGACTTGATTCCGAAATCGCGCTTATTTCTATCCCGCCATACGGGATGGCTCCGGTGAGTTGAGGAGCTTAAGGAGCAGTTGGAGGAACTGTTAGAGAAGGGATATGTCAGGCGAGTTCGTCTCCTCGGGGAGCACCGATTACATTTGTTAAGAAGAAGGATGGGTCATGGCGGATGTGCATTGACTATCGGAGACTCAACAAGGTGACAATTAAGAACAAGTATCCGTTGCCACGGATAGATGACCTGTTTGACCAGCTGCAGGGAGCTAAGGTCTTTTCCAAGATTGATCTCAGGTCAGGCTATCATCAGCTCAGAATCAAGGAGTCTGATGTAAGCAAGACAGCATTCAGGACTCGATATGGGCACTATGAGTTTTTGGTTATGCCATTCGGCTTTACCAATGCTCCAGCTGCTTTCATGGATCTTATGAACAGGGTCTTCAAGGAGTTTCTGGATCAGTTTGTCATAGTGTTTATAGATGACATTCTGGTGTATTCCAAGAGTGAAGAAGAGCATGAGGAGCATATCAGATTGTATTGCGGACTCTTGGGAGAGAGAGCTTTATGCCAAGTTCAGAAGTGTGAGTTTTGGCTTCGTGAGGTGACTTTCCTCGACATGTGATTTTGCGAGGATGGTATGTATGTTGATCCAAGAAAAGTTGAAGCGGTGGTCAATTGGCATGCACCCAAGGCGATGATGAGGTAAGGAGTTTTCTGGTCCGCAGTTACTACAGGAGGTTTGTAGAAGGATTCTCCATGATAGATGCTCAGATGACTAAGCTATTGAGGAAGAATCGAAGTTTATCTGATCGATGAGTGCCGCAGAGCTTTGAGGAGCTCAAACACAGTGACAAGTGCTCCAGTCTTGATTACGCCTTGGGTGATGAGGGCTATCTGATGTATAGTGACGCCGAGGAAGGGTCTAGGTTGTGTATTGATGCAAGGAGAGGGGTGATAGCATATGCTTCAAGGCAATCAAGCAAAAGATGAGTTAATTACGACTCATGACTTGGAGTTAACAGCGATGATCTTTGCCTTCAAGATTTGGAGGCATTATCTTTATGGTGTTCGCACTGTGATCTTCTGAGATCACAAGAGCCTCAAGTACTTGCATCGAGCCGAAGGAATTAAATTTAAGGCGAGAGAAGGTGGATTGAGTTACTCGAGGACTATGATTTGTTGATTGAGTACCATCCAGCAAAGCTTAATGTAATAGCGGATGCTTTGAAAGCGTAAAGTCTTCTATTGCTCATGTTCAGGTTTATCTTCCTTTATTGAAGAGATGACCAAGCTTAAGATAAGCTTGAAGCGGGAGGAACCAAATTGCCTTCTAGCTAATTTGAGTAAGGCCTATACTCGTGGAGAAGGTTAAGGAGTTGAGCAGCAGGATGCGAGTTGAGCAAGCTTAGGGAGGAAATTCGAATGGTAAGATTTACGAGGTAGTAGTGAGAGAGGATGAACTCATGACAGTGGGGGACAGGCTTTGTATTCGCATAACGAGCAAGTTAAGGATGAGATTTTGGATGAGGCACACAATGCTCCTTATGCTATGTAATTGTGTAGCACCGGGATGTATGAGAGATTTGAGAGAGCATTTCGGTGGAAGGAATGAAGAGAGATGTAGCGAGTATGTCAAGAAGTGTCTCGTGTGTCGCAAGTTAAAAGGTGAACACCAGCGCCTTCGAGCAAGTTAAGGCCATTGTCCATTCCTGAGTGGAAGTGGCAAAGAGTAACCATGGATTTTCTGATGGGTTTGCCTAAGACTAGTAGGAAGCATGATGCATGCCATATGGGTTATAGTGGATCGGTTGACGAAGTCATCCCATTTTCTGGCAATCAAGCAGACCGATTCGTTGCATGTATTAGCCAAGAAGTACATTGATGAGGTAGTGAGATTGCATGGAATTCCAGACTCCATAGTTTCTGACAGGGATCCTCGGTTCACTTCGAGATTCTGGGGAAGCTTGCAGGAAGCTTTAGGTACTAAGCTGCATTTTAATATGACATTTCACCCTCAGACGGATGGTCAATCTGAGAGGACCATTCGGACACTTGAGGGAATGCTCAGGGCATGTGTGTTGGATTTCAAGGGAGCATAGGATGAGCATTTGCCATTGGTCGAATTTGCTTACAATAATTCGTACCATTCGAGCATTCAGATGGCTCCATATGAGGCTTTATATGGAAGGAGGTGTAAAACTCGATATGTTGGGACGAAGAAGGGAGAGGAAACTGGTCTGACGAGTTGATCCAGATGATGTTGATAAAGTCAATCTGGTTAAGCGTGATGCTTAAAGCTGACTCGGGATAGGATGAAGAGTTTCACCGATGCTCATCGGAAGGAGATGGAGTATGAAGTCGGTGAAAGTGTTTCAAGACGCGTCTCCTTGAAAGGAGTAATGAGGTTTGGCAAGAAAGGCAAGTTAAGTCCAAGATATGTGGGTCCTTATGAAATTCTTGAGAGGATCGGACCTCTAGCTTACTGAGTTGGCGTTGCCGCGAGTTATCTCTGATCCATGATGTTTTCATGTTTCCATCTTTGAGGAGGTATAGATCGATCCTTCTCATGTCATTCGAGTTCGAGAGGTTCGATTAAGAGACGACTTAAGTTATGAGGAAATTTGAGAGAGATCTTGGACACCAAGGAGAAGGTCCTCAGAATAAGACAGATTCAAACTAGTTAAGGTTACGTGGAGGAACCATTCGGTGGAAGAAGCCACGTGGGAGCCTAGGGACGCCATGATGGAGAAGTATCCAAGTCTTTTCGATGATTCAGGTAAATTTCGAGGACGAAATTTCTTTTAAGAGGGGGAGAAATGTTGGGCCCCAAATTTTTGTTTTCTTGAACTTACTAAGTATGAATTTAATTGGTTTATGATTTATGGCATAGTTTGATTTTATTGGAGATGTTAATGGAAAATTAGAATTATTTGAGATTAGTATGGAATAAGTGTTTGAAAGAGTAAAAATGTTTGAGGGCAAAATGGGCAAGTCACTCAAGGGTAAGAGATTTTAGGCTAAGTAAGGAGGGCATTTTAGTCATTGCTCTTCCTCAGAGGTTCAAGAAAAGGAAAAGAAATAGAAGGAAGAAATAAAAAGAGAAGAAACGAAGAAGAGAGTCGGGAGAGAGAGGAGAAGAAGAAGAAGAATAGAGGAAAGCTCCAGTTGTAGATTTCGAAGGTTTAGAAGCATTCTTCAGGTAAGTTGTACTCTTCTACTCTTGTTTAGGTTGAATTAAACCCTAGATTTGCATGGATTGAGTAGAAATCGTTGAAGTTAGGGTTTATGGAAAACTTTGGTAGATTTGCATGGGTTGTTGTGTTGTTGATGTTTTTGGTGTTAGAATGAGTTTAGAATAGAAGAGTAGTTGAGAAAGGGAAGGTTTTATGGTTGAAAATGGCAGAAATTTGGGTTCGGAAGTCGTCTCTCCCGTCCGCACATCGCGACGTGTGTGAGACCGCACGTCACGGCGTGCAGAAGGCCACACGTCGCGATGTCGAATCAACGCACGCCGCGACGTGTTGAGGAAGGCCATGCACGCATGGCGTTGTGCAGCGTCACGACAAATGAGCCCAGCTTTTTCCAAAGAAGTTTATATTTTAGTGTTTTGATCATATCATTTGCTACAGAAGTCCTTTTGAGGTGATTTTGAGCGTTGCTAAACAAGAGACATAGATCTACAAGTTTTGTGAAGTGAGGAAGTTCTGAATCAGTTTCTAAGACTATGGAATTTTGGATGGAAGTTAAAAATGGAATTATTGTTTCAGCATGAGTTATTAAATGGGATTTTGGTTCTTATTTTAGGAGATCAAGTGAGGCAAGAGGATCAAGAGACTCAAGAGGAAACTCATTCCTAGGCAAGAACAAGCAAGGAAATCAGGTGGGTTCATGTTTATAATAGAGTAAATAAGTACTCATTGTTTTGTTTCAAATCAAGAAAGATTCAATGCATTTTAATTGCATCATCCACAATCGCATTACATACTATTATAAATTATTATAACTGCTATGTGATTTGCATTCATGAATTATGAAAAGAATTCCAAAAGGGGTTTTCTCCTTTCACTAATACAAGTACATGAATTCAAGTTTTACTAAATACATGACAAGCAAGATTACAAGCAAGTTTACAAGCAAGTGCAGTTTGGCAAACAAGTTTACAAGAATATGAATCATGCATACTTATGTGGGTTTGTGTCCTCACGAATAGTCAAGTGCACATTGACTCACTAAAAGGCTTCTCCCACCTGCCCGATCGCGGGCATGTGGTTTTGCACAAGGATTCCCTCACGAAACTACGTCTACACATCAACATTTCAATGGCATGTGTAGTACATCACGAACCAGGGACAACCCAAACCATCATGTTATATTATGTGTTATGATTTGTTATGTGTCATGCATCATGAACTGGTTAAGAATAAAGTATTTTCAATCTATGAATCATACATACTCAATGACTATGATTTCAACAAGTATCACGACAATGAGTAAATTTTTGATTACTTTTGCTTATGGCTATATTATAAATATGTTCCCACGAGCTTTATAGCTCACCCCCTCTAATCTCCCCATACGGTGACGCATCGGAGATCGAGTAAGTCACGAGTTACTGCAGCACTCTGCTTCATTTTGTTATGTTTGTTATTTTCAATGTTATATTTTGGAAGTCAAGACTTTAGTTACATTTCAAGTATCATTGGTTCAAGAGTGATTTAGATTTTTGGCTCTTAAATTCACAGTTGTAATTTGTTTTGAGATATTTTTAAAAGTGTTATGAAACTCATCTTTTGGAGCATGAATTATGGATATGTTTGTTTTAAAGCATGAAAGCAAGTTTTGAGTATGTTCACGATGGGTCCATTGAACTTTCGATGGTCTCCTTCCTCAATCGCTTAATTTACATGTTTAGCCTTGTTTATTAAATCACATGAAAGGTGTTTCAAGTATATTTTCCAAAGAGGCCCATAAATCTTCCGGGTCTTTTCCTTAAATGTATAATTAGCATGTTTCACGCCACGCCTCATGTCCGATGTTGGGTTCCGCAATGAGGTCCAATATAGTTAATAAGATCATAGATTGTCCGTGGAAAACAGATCGGTTCATTGGGTGCCGAAGCGATATGCCCGCATTCTCGATTAGTCGATCGCACTCCCTTGGTATTCGACATGACTACATGTTCGATCGCATAAAAGAAGCGATGGCACGCAAGGAGCCGACAGGAAGTGATCGGAAAGAAATAGAAAGCTCGCGAAGTCGGATTCATCCAGAAGTCAAGTACCCGAATGACTCGCCAATGTGGTTTTGGTGAAGAAGAAGAATGGGAAGTGGAGAATGTGCATCGACTTCATCGACCTCGATAAGGCGTGTCCAAAGGATGCTTTCCCTACCTAAGATCGATCGCCTAGTAGACTCCACCTCGTGACATGAACTTCCGACTTCTGGACGCCTTCCTGCTATCATCAAATTCGGATGAGCCTTGAAGACGAGGAAAGACCACCTTCATCACCCACCAGGCACGATTGTTACTAAGTGATGCCATTCGGCCCAAGAATTTGGGGCTACTTATCAACGGCTCGTCATGGAGGTCTTCAAAACACAGATAGGTCGATCTGTCGAAGCTTACGTAGATGATATGGTGGTCAAAAGCAAGACGGCTGCCGAGCATGTGAGAGATTTAAAAGAAGTCTTCCAGACACTTGATAAATTTCAGATGAAGCTGAACCCAGAAAAGTGCGTCTTTGGTGTGGCATCCGGAAAATTCCTTGGGTTCATGATTACTCAACGAGAGATTGAGACTAATCCAAAGAAGATTGAAGCCATCGTCCAAATGCTTTCACCAAGGTGCTTGAAAGAAGTACAGACATCTTGATCGATCGGATAGTCTCCCGAGTAGATTCAGGTCTGTGTTGGGGACAAGTGTCTCCCATTTTCAAAATTTTGAGGAAAGTAGATGTAACCCAGTTTGAGGGCGGAGGAGTGTGAAAGAGCTTTCTAGCATTTAAAACAGTACCTGACGAGCCCACCTGTTCTGCATAGCCCTATTGAGGGAAAAACCCTGATTATCTATCTGGCGGTCACAGAGGGGGCGGTCAAGGCTGCTCGTTGATCGGATGGAAAGGAGCAATTTCGATCTACTACGCCAAGAAGGTCTTGAGTGGGCAGAAACACGATATGCGCCATAGAAAAGTTAGCTCTCTTTAATCACTGCGGCATGAAATCGAGACCGTATTTTCAAAGTCACACCATCGAGGTATGGACCGACCAGCCTCTCAGACAATGCCTCCAAAAACCTGAGACCTTTGGAGGATTGATAAAATGGGCGGTAGAGATGGGAGAGTTCGACATACAATATAAGCCCCGGACGACGATCAAGGCACAGGTATTGGCAGACTTCATCGCAGAGATGAGCCAACCAAGCTCGCAAGATGAACAGTTCCCTGCCTGGAGTTTGTTTGTCGAAGGGTCGTCCAACTCTGAAGGGTGCGGGGTAGGAGTGGTATTGATAAACTCACACATGGAAGAAAAGGTGGAATACGCCCTTCAACTAGAATTCAAGGCCTCCAATAACGAGGCAGAATATGAGGCTCTGATAGCCGGTCTCCAACTGACTAAGGAAATGGAGATAAAGCGTCTAAAGATATATAGTGATAGCCAAGTGGTGATCGGCCAAGTCACTAGGTAGTATGAGTCCAAGGGGGACAGCATGATCGAGTACCTGCAGCTAGTAAAGCAGGAGCTGAATAATTTTGAGCAGCACACAATCAACAGGATAGAACGAGCTCAGAATGCTAAAGCGGACGCGCTCTCCAAGATGGCCTCTGATCGAGGCACCAAAAATAACGTTCTAGTCGAATGACTAGATCGCATCTAGCATTCGAAAGCCAAGGAAATTTTGATGCAAATACCGGCCGACCGAGTTGGATGGAACCGATCGACGGTATCTCCTAGATGGAATGCGACCATAAGAAAATTCAGAGGCCAAGAAGTCGAGAATAAAAGCGGCTGAATACGCGATCATAAATGACGCCTCGCATAAGCGATCGTATGATCGCCACCGCCGCGATGCTTGAGCGAACGAAGAAGAGGCGTAATGCAATGACCGAGGTACACGAAGGAATGTGGCAACCATGTAGAGGCGTAATGCTAGCCCATAGGCTCATCAGACAAGAATATTATTGGCCGACAATGAGGAAGGATTGCCAAGAGAAGGTCGATCGATGCGAGGCTTGCCAGAGAAACAGCAGCCTGTCTCACCAGTCGACCGAGAAGATGAAAATCGTGAGTCACCCTATCCCTTTCGCTCAATGGGGGATGGATATACTGGGGCCCTTCCCCCTCAGTCCTGGACAGAAGAAGTTCCTGATAGTGGCAGTGGAATACTTCACCAAATGGGTAAAAACGGAAACGGTCGTCACAATTACCGAGCAGAGGGTCGAGAATTTCGTAAAGAAAAATATACTGACCCGCCTCGGAATGCCTATGGCGCTGATAGCAGACAACTATCGACAATTCGACAACGAAAAGTTCAGAGATTTCTGCGACCGACTAAAGATAAGGCTGCAACTGACATCAGTAGCTCATCCCCAAATCAACGGTCTCGTGGAAAACACAAACAAAAAGATAATGAGCGCTCTTAAGAAGCGCCTTGACGGACGAAAGACCTGGGTGGAAGAAATTGATGAAGTGTTGTGGGCGTACAGGACGACACCAAACGGAGCCACAGGGGAAACACCGTTCAGGATGACCTTTGGGGCAGAGGCTTTAGTCCCAGTAGAGGTGGCATTGCATAATCAAAAGGTGTCGAGCTACGAGGAAGAGCGGAATGATGAAGCCCGCAGAGCGGAACTCGTTCTCCTCAGTGAAGATAGAGAAAGGGCGGCCGCTCGCTCGAAAGCTATCAGGCAAAAGGCGACCAAATTCTACAACAGAAGGGTAAAGCCGAGCGATGTAAAGATAGGCGGGTACGTCCTGCGAAAGGTCGAGGCGGCTGGGAAACATCCGGGAAAACTCGGACAGACGTGGGAAGGACCTTATCAAGTGATTAAGCAAGTCGGGCATGGCTCCTACATCCTACGTGATGCGAAAGGGAAAATTCTACCAAGACCGTGGAACTCCCAAAACCTAAAAGCGTTCTACCAATAGATAAGTCTTATTTTAATTAATTTTTGTTCAATAATGTTTTTGTACAACACTTGTGGGTACCTTTTCTGTCCCCTCGCCAGCAGGTTTTTAATGTACCCACGCCTCATTATCATCAATAAAGGAGTTTTCAGATTTCTTGGCAATAAAAAGCTCCATTATACGTGGCAAAGAGTCAAAAATCTTGCTCGCCATCGCTCGACATGTCCATAGACCGACTACGGTCGGTAGGGTCACCAAGACAAGATCCTTGGGACCCTCGCTCGGCATCGCTCGGCATCTCCATAGATCGACTACGGTCGATCGGTTACCAAGACAAGATCCTTGGGACCTCGCTTCAGATTCCATAGACCGACTACGGCCGGTAGGGTTGCCAAGACAAGATCCTTGGGACCCTCGCCGCCATCGCCAAGATTCCATAGATCGACTACGGTCGATCGGTCGCCAAGACAAGATCCTTGGGACCTCGCCGCCATCGCCGGCAGATTCCATAGACCGATTACGGTCGGCGGATCGCCAAGACAAGATCCTGGGACCTCGCCGCCATCGCCGAATCTCCATAGATCGACTACGGTCGATCGGTCGCTAAGACAAGATCCTTGGGACCATCGCTCGGTATCTCCATAGATCGACTACGGTCGATCGGTCGCTAAGACAAGATCCTTGGGACCATAGCTCGGCCTCGCTCGACAAATCGACCAGATTATCGATACGATCCTAGGAACCATTGATCAAATTCGCCATCGATCGACCGAGTCGCCAAGACAAGGTCCTTGGGACCATAGCTCGGCCTCGCCCGACATATCGACCAGGTCACCGAGACGATCCTAGGAATCATCGATCGGCTTCTCCATCGATCGACTGGGTCGCCAAGGCAAGATCCTTGGGACCACAACCCGGCCTCGACCACCGATCGATCTCAATTCCGATTGGCCATGAACGACTTTGCTAAATTCTACTACGGATCGAAAATAAAGAATATGAACATGAAAGATAACTGAGAAAATGTTCAGATAATTGAGAAAATGTTCATTCCTTGAGTCAGCCCTGGCCACAAGCCCGGCCAGGTGAGCTTCAAAAATAAAAGATAAACAGAAGGGGGAAGTACATTTCTCAAATGAGCCCTGGCCACAAGCCCGGCCAGGTGAGCTCTAAAAATTAGCAGAGGGGGAGGTTTGAGCAACCGGGGGAGCGGAAGGAGCCTCGGAGGGAGGCGGATGCCCAGGAGAAGCCTCAGAAGGGAACGACACACTGGAAATAGGAGCAGGGCCCGGGGGAGCAACCGGAAGAACATCTTCATAAGGAAGGTCTTCCTCTTCGGAGCTGAGATCCAGCTCTTCATTCGGAACGACGTCGCGTTCTCCCTCGGCTTTCTCCCTGATCCCCTCCAAAGAAAGACCAAGGGCTGCAGGAAGAAGCGGCTTGGCATAATACTCGAATGAGGGGCACATCGACCCCTCGTGAGTATAGAGCTCGTGGCCCCTCCTCGTAACCGAGAGGGTTATGTCACAAAGTAGCTCTAAACTCTCTCGCATGAAACCATCGCTAATTGCCTCAATCCGCTGTTCCCTAACAGAGCACCGCACCTCCCGTACGGTGTTCTCGGCTCTATTTCTACCTTCCACTACGGAATGACAATCTTGATGGTATTTCTTGCTAAGCTCCCGCTCCGCTCTCACCGTTTTCTCAAATTCGTCCCTCTCCTCCTCCCCTTTGGCCAGCGAGCCAACAAAGTGCCCATCTCCCTCCCGGGACTTCTTCTCCTTCCAAGGATGTGTTTTAGCCCTGGAGGAGGTCCTCCTCCTTCACCTCCAAAGCTCTCCTTCAAAGCCTTCACCGATCATGGAGGTCTGGACTTCGGTCCAGAGTCTCCAAACATTGCAAAGATGCTGAAGGACGCCGTCAAGACTTCTGCACACACGAACGAGCTGAAACCCTAACCTGTGTTACTCCTCTTATCCATGATTTGCTCATTCATTGTGGGGAGTAATCCTCTCAGAATGTAACGGACACCTCGAGATCCCCGATCGTGGCATCCTTGGCCAACTTGAGGGCGACTCCAACGCCTGTGTTTCATGGCACAGACCCTTCCCTTGCTGTTCTTCCCTTCCCGTTTCGCTCGACTTCACGGGCCGCACGGTAGATCACCCATCCGAACCAGTCTCTTCCTCTAAGAGGAGGCCCCGATCTTCCTCCTCCTCTACCGAACCACCACTATCTAAGAATGACACCGAATCAACAGACGGTCCCAGCAGTGGAACACCGCCGACATCATGGAGGAGCCCAACCTCACGCATACGACCACGACCTCACCGCCTCCGCCTCTTTCCTCCTCTCCTTTGAGCGGCCCGCTTGGACTTGGAAGTCAAGGAGCATCTTCCATCCTCACCATGGCTGCACAACGATAAATTGTTGGAAAGTAAAACCAATGCTCAAAAATACAAGAATGAGCTCAATCACGAGGAGCCAACCGGACGGGCGGTCTCTCTTTAGAATTAATTAATTGGTGGGGGTCGGTGAGAAAAGAATCGCCGAGACCCCCAAGTATCCTCGAATGAGAGAGTAAAGTCGATTCGCCAACTCTTTATCCGACCGACCACCTCCCACTCCTCCCTACTAAGAGACACGGCCGACACATCATTCCACCGCTTCGGTTAAAGGATACCTCCACGGCCGAAGCCAAGGAGGATCAAGAGGCTTCACGAAGAAGTACTTCAGACGCCAAGAAGTAACTTTCTGTGAGTCCCATCCGGGCGATATCGGCATCCTCAGATTGAAAGTGAGGAATCCCGCCCAATTATGAAACTCGACCCATTCTTAAGAAATGACGGAGGATGTCAACTGACGGAGGGCAACCGAACTGAGGCATAGCAAGGCCAAACCTCCAATAAACCTCCAGCCATTCGGAGGGATTTGGCTTGGCATCAGCTGATAGGTAGTACACACTTCGTCAATAATTGGAGCGTAGGGAAGCCTCATGCCACCAACTGAGAAAAAACTCTCCGAAATAGCAAAATACCCACTCAAATTGCTGAAGATTCGTTCATTACCAATAGCCAGCCTAGGCCCCCAGGACGCAGGGATGTTACACCTAATGATCAACTGCCCCAGTTCTCCCAACCTCATCTTCGACTCACCTCTCGGCAGCGACTCCACAACCAACCCGTCCTTCCTTTCTTTAAATCGACACTTCCTTGACACCTCCCACCATACTTCTAGAACTACTCGTCGACATAATTATCAAGAAAAGGAATGAAGAAGGAATGGAGGAGGAATGAAGAAAAGGACGCATACTATTTAGAGATTAGAAATGGGGATATCGGACGGCAAGCAAAAGAAATTCTCGAACGACATGAGCAAGTGAAAGAAAAGTGCAAATTGCGTAAGCTAAAGCAAAAGGTAAAAACACCGCATTCATCGACTCAATACTTATAGAGGGTCGGCAGAGGGACACTCAAATCAAAGTCGACACATGGAGCAAACCGAGCGGCCTCGGACATGCAACAGATCCTGGGAGAATCAGGCTATTCAAAATCGGTTGCACGAGCAGTTGAAAGGACACATGATAGCTGTACAGCGGTTATGAGGACGATACGTTTTAGATTCCGAAGTCGCCGACAAAGATGCGCCAGATACAATAAATGCTCCGACGTCCACAATGATAACCACCGATCTGCTTTCAATGAAATGTCATAAATAAGTGCGGCCGATCATTGGGGACTCAATCGACCGATCCCGTAACAAACAATTACGCACAACCGTCGGCATCCGAGCGATTACACAACAAAGTCGGCATCCGAAAGCGATCGCAAGATAATCGGTCGGCATCCAATCGATGGGGACCGCCTGAGCTGCCCGTGACCAAGCCACAACGGCAATACCGACCGATTAACCACTCCGTAAGCTATCCTATTGACTAGCTATGCTCGATGTGCATTGATCGCCCAAAGAGTTAACCGTCCCACGTACGAGCTAAAAAACCTCTACATACTCCTCCGACCCTTCTCTTCGCTCAGATTCGAGGAATAGGGGGGCTTATGGTCGGGTCGGTTATACCGGGCCCTAATCCAGTCTCAACAATGCATGGGTCGATCGATCTAAACTCCAAAGGTCAGCCTTACGCCTACGCTAAGTCCAGGCCCAATCGGAGATTTCTCTGACCCATTAACAGGAGAGAGTCTCCCATGCAAACACGTAAAGACCTAAACCTAGTTGTTACTCCGTATATAAGGTACAACTTTGTCATAACAGAGGTACGCAATCACAAACCTAGCTTTTCTCTGCATTGATCAACCTCACCTTCACAAAAATACTGACTTGAGCGTCGGAGGGGCTAATCGGGACACAACCCCCGACGTGCCTTCCTTGTTTTGCAGGTATCCTGACGTTGAAGCTAACACAGAAAGCAGCCGATCACATGGAGCATAACGGTAACATTTAGTTCAGCCAGAATCCGGCAGAACCACACTGTATATCTCGTCAGGACTATCTCTTATCAGGTCTCCTTTTCTTCATTTTTCTTACTCCAAAGTGAATGGATTTGCTTAGTTTAGCTTCACACTTGTAAATTGTTGGTGATTCCTATATGGTTCATCTTAATTGTTTCATGAGTATTACATGTTCTTATGTGTTAATCACTAATTGAAAGTGAATGTGCACTTAAATTAGTTACACTAACCCGTGTAAGAATAGTAAGTTCTTGATAGAAACTAGGCAGTTGCGAAGCTAAAGGGAACTGTTTTAAATATTTCCATTTTGGAAATTAAGCTGCGTGACTAGTTGTCAACATTTTACAATTTCTCTTGATGCTAACTATAAAAGTTGATAAATATGTGAAGCTAGAAGGAACTATTTTAATTATTTCTATTTTAGAGATTAGTTGTCAACATTTTACAATTTCTCTTGTGGAAGTTAATAAATATCTTCAACCTTTTTTAATCCATAAAGTTACATGATAGAAGATTATTTAATTAATTGTTAATTATTTTTTCTTAGGGCTCACCTAGTTGTGAAATTAGGAGCTAGGGATAATATAACATATACAAGACTACCAAGTTATTGAAAGATTTTAAGCAATTGCGATTAAGCTAATAAAGCTCCATTCATCTTAATAGTTTCATGATTATTACATGTTCTTAATAAGGTTTAGCTTTAGGTCGGGTCATGTTCAGGTTAGTCTAAAAGTTATGTCTAAACTTTATCCCAACTTGAAACTTGATTGGACTCAAGGCTTGCAATCTAAAGATTAGTCAGATTCGGACTAAGCTTAATTTATTTCTTTTCTTAATTTATTTGAAAATAATGTTACTTTACTTAAAATGATATTATTTTACTTGATATATTCGATCTTTAGGCGAGGTTGGACCAAATAACATGAGCTTAAGTTCAACTTGAAACTTGAAAATTAATGAAGAATACTCCGACTCAAAGCTTAATCAACTCATATTAGGCAAAAATTACATTTATGCTCCTATGTGGTTCCATATCTAAGGAATGGCATATATCAGAAAGAAAAGCAAAATATGATGTTAATGGATATTAATTTCTTGGTGAATCATTACTTGAAAGGGAATGTTGATCTTATAATCTCTTCTCTTACTTTAAAAAATATCAGCAACCTGAATTATATACAACTTGATTAGTTCATTTTTGTAAACTATATATATTGCTCAAAACACACATTTATAGGAAAGATATAGCCAGTTCTATATAGGGATAAGACTGCATACTATCAGACCTTTCCAGACCTCGTTTCATTTCAGGACATCGAACTGGGTGTGATGATGATGATATAGCCAGTTCTATAAGAAAAAACAATATAAGCTATTAGAGAGAATACCCATTAAATGATAATAGCATGAATAGTTATATATAAAAGCTCCATCCAAAAAAGGAATAACAAAATGAGAACTGCATGCTTAATCTCAAAAGGAATGGTTATGTATATTCCTTTGAAATCCCTCCTCACATCACCATTCAATCTTTCTTGACAGATTATTGGTAAACTAATTTTGTGTTGTTTTGTATTTTATGTTCCTCATCCTAATCAATTTAAATATTGCAATCTTGGATTTTGATTATTTTGTCTCATCGCTAAGGTTGATTTTCAATTGTTGTATTCACTTATTTTCTCAGTTGAAAATATATATTACAAGGTTGATCAATAGTAAAACTAGTAAGATTGAAAACCACCTATATTATTTTGATTGTATCGCTACCAAATATAACAACCTATTTGACCTAGTTTAACCCAAGAAGGTGATTATATGGATATGCTTATATATATATATATATATATATATGATTGTGAATTGCTACTAAATATAGGATTTTTTCACCAAGTTTAACCCCTAAAACTTGGTCAAAAAAGTCACTATATGTATATACTTTATTAAATTGGATTTTAGATTGATAGATTATTAAATTTTCTTATACCTATTATTTGCAAAGAAAATTAAAATATGATTACTTTGTGTGGCATGACTGAAAAATTCACAAGAAGTATAGATATAATTAATGATCTTTCTGAGGCCAATAATAAATTAAAGAATTAATGAGACCACTTATTGTTATAGAAGTTGTTGATTTATAGTTAGGTCATCTTTATTATCATTGTTGGGTTTTACTTGGCAATTTACTTATAAGAAATATATTTAATTGAATTAAGATTATGACATTTGAGCGATTTTTGACCTCAAAGCACTTTATAGTGAATTTATATGATTAATATTAAATAGTGTTATATACAAATATCTACCATATTAATGTATTGTTATTATCTTATTTTGACATTTTAAACTTATTAATATTGTTTTATAATGTTAATATGCTTTCTTATAATATAAGACTTCGCAATTAAAAAATTCCTATACACTTGTAAACCGTAATGTTTAGATATAGCCTTTTGGCTTTGTTGGGTAAAAATCAACACATGTATATGATTAAACTATGAAACAGTAAACTATTTGTATAGATAAAAGGTACCATATATTGATTCTCTTTGAAGAAGCTTAAACAACAACAAAACTGATTTTTATAATCATATCAAAGAATGACCATATCATAAGATAAAGACAATAACTTCATATCCAACAATTAAGATTCCTATCCAACAACTAAGATAGTATATATTTAAACCAAAATTCATCATCTAATAAGCTTCAACTACAAAAATATCTAGTAATAATAAATATTATATACAAAATAGCTAGCCAAGTTCTATAAACATAAATAGCTAGTTACAATATGCACCATATAAAAAAATAGTAATAATAAAGTTAGTTTTCTTTCTTTAGCCTTTATGCTAATTTTAGTTTTTCTTTCTTTAGCCTTTATGCTAATTCTTGTATCAATTTGCTATTTTGACTGTCAAGGGCATTATCATGTATCCTCTCGAAACATGGTTTTGAATTGTGGCTATATTGCTTGCAACTTTACATGGTATATGAAGTGCCTTTTTAGTAAATTTATATTCTTTTTTTCCCCTTCCTACCTCCTTGTTTCTTGCTTTTTTAGTCTTCCTGACTTCTCTTGTATTGTAGTAACTAGATTTCAAAACTATGATTTTTTTTTATCATTCTTGGCCATTAATTTTTACTAGGAATTGGAAATTTTTGACATGCATAAGCTACTTCAAACATTTCTTTACTATACATGTAGTCAATATCATCTTTTGGTTTGTTACCATCATGTTTGATTCAATATAAGCATGTTGACAAGGAATTTAACTTAAATCTCGTCTCCTGCATGTGTAAGCCTTATTACCTAAATCAATAATATGTTGTGAAAAATTCATATGCTCCACTTCAAACAATCTCCCAGTACTAAAGTATGTCATCCAATTACTAAAAGTTGTTTATGTTAAGTCAAAACAGACTTCACGATTAATTAATTTTGATAATAAACAAAGAGAAATATACGGAAGAAAAGGCGATATAAAAGGCATTTAAAGAAAAGCGCATTTTAAGCTTTACGAAGACAAAAAGGCATTTAAAGAAAAGGTATTTAAGCTTTACGAGATACAAAAGCTATTTATACAAAAAAAAGGCATTTAAAGAAAAATGTATTTAAGCTTTACGAAGACAAAAGCGATTTAAAGAAAAACAGACGGAAGAAAAAGCAGACGATACAAAAGCGCATTTAAGCTTTACGAAGACAAAAGTCGACGATATAAAAAATAAGACTAAGAAAGAAACATCGCTTAAGAAGGCATGAGCTAAACTGAATAACCGCTTCTTTAAAGATTCAAGAGCGATAGACAAGAAACAGTTGAAGTTCACTATAAATAAGAGTCGAGATTGAAGAAGAAATAACTTTTGGAAAAAGTGAATGAAACTCGTATTCAATATCTGCTCATATCGAGAGAAAATTATAACTATTTTTCGAAAGGTATATGTGAAGAGCAACACTTTTGTAAAAGCTCTTTATCGCTTTTCATTTTGAAAAGTGCTGAGATAGCCTCAAGAGGCTAAGAGTAAAAGAATACTTGCTGTTAAGAGACCCAAGAGGCTCATCTAAAGAATACTTGTAATCAGTTTGGAGATAGTGAAAATCTCGAAGAATATCGAGGATCGGACGTATTACGGTTTGGGGTGAACCAGGATAAAATTGCTATGTTTCTCTCTAACTCTTACTGTTCTTAAATCGTAGTTTTCATTATTAACAAAGTTTTTCAAACTAGTTAAGAATTGATTTAAGATAAGTTTTACGAAAGAACAAGCAATTGTTATCAAGGATTAAAAAATTTATCACAATTCAACCCCCTTCTTGTATCTTGGTCATATTATTACTCAATATATTAACGTGTGATTTACTTCAATTGGTATCGAGCGAGGTGTTCAAGAATCACTCTAATAAAGTGTGAACTAAAGAAAATGGTGGAATCACACGTATATTGCGAAGGAGCCTCGGTCACCGGACCTCCAAAGATTCAATGGTGAAGACTACCACTATTGGAAGGATCGGATGAGATTGTTTATCGAGTCTACTCACATTGACCTTTGGGACTTCATCGAGAATAGACCTTACACACCTGAAGATGATGATAAAATCCAATTCCACGAGAAAGATGGACAATGAAAGTAAAGCAAGATTTCAACTAAACTCCAAAGCGAAATTTTCTTGAGTTGTGCATTGCGCGAAGCGAGTATGACAAAGTGCATGGATGCGATCGCCAAAAAATGTGGGATACATTATCAATTGCACATGAAGGAACAAATCAAGTGAAGGAGTCCAAGATAAGTATTTTGGTGCATCAGTACGAGTTATTCAAGATGAAAGAAGAAGAGACCATTGATCAAATGTTTGGAAGATTCCAAACAATTGTTAATGGGCTAAAAGCTCTTGGAAGAACGTACAATGATCAAGACCATGTTCGAAAGATTTTGAGGAGTCTGCCCAAAAGATGGAGACCCAAAGTAACTGCTGTACAAGAAGCCAAAGACCTAAGCGTACTGAAGCTTGATGAATTGCTTGGATCGTTGAAGATACACGAAGTAGAGCTTGATGCGGAAGATAAGCCCAAAAAGGAGAAGTCCATAGCGCTCAAAGCAAGTCAAAAGAATCACAAAATTCAGAAGAAGAAAACAAAAAGGAATACATCAAAGGCGTTAAAGATTGAAGAAGCAAAGGATGATGATTCCAGCAAGTCAGAATCTGAATCAAGTGATGAAGACGATGAGCTATCTTTCATTTCAAGAAAGATAAGAAGAATGTGGAAAAGAAGTCCAAAGGAAATTCAACATTTAGAAGGAACAGTGGCAAAGACGATGAAAAGTCGATAAAGCATCCATTACCCGTTATGAATGCAAGAAGTCGACATTACAAGTCCGAAAGTGTCCAATGTTGAAAAGACAACCCGTAGGAGTAGAGATAACAAGAAAAGCATGATGGCAACGTGGGAAGATCTGGATTCATCGTAATCGATACAAGTTCAAGCGTCGAACATGCTAACATATGTCCGTAGTGAAGAAGAAAGTGATGAGGAGGTAACTTCCACTATAATGATATACAAGATGCATATTCGAATTGTTAGAGGATTCTCATGCTATTCTCAAAGCAAGACAAGTCTGTTGAAGAAGAAATATGTAGAAAACCTCAAACATACTCGTGAGATAGAGAGTGAGAATATAAGTTTGAGAAAGCAAGTTGAGGAATTGAATAACAATAAAGTTGTAGATAGATCTCAAGAGATTAATCAATTGAAACTAAGAATTAATAATCTCTCAATTGATCTAGCTAAATTTACAGATAGTACAAAAAGATGAATAAAATGATAGGAGAATACGGATATCCGAGGATAAAAGCTGGATTAGGTTTACTAAAAATAAGCCCCAAGATTACGTAGTAAAATCGGTTGCTCAAAAAATAAGAAAAGATATCAATCGATTTTCGTAAAGGTCATCAACATTATCATTCTACATCATTATCATTCATTATATCAGATTAACCCTAAAGGACCCAAGAGAATCTGGGTACCTAAAAATAATATAATATCTCCCACGTAAATCCTTCGTTGGAAGAACCAAAGAAGCACCATTGGTATATGGACATGGATGCTCGCGTCACATGACGGAAACAAGTCTATGTTCCTAGATCTTCAGTACAAGAAAGGAGGATCAGTAACTTTTGGAGACAACCAACAAGGAAAGATAATCGGGTTTGGTAAGATTGGTAAGAATTCTCATGCATGCATTAATAATGTACTACTAGTTGATGGTTTAAAGCATAACTTGATAAGTATTAGTCAATTATGTGATTCTGGTTTTGAAGTTTCTTTTAATCAAAAATTTTGTGAAGTCAGAAACAAAGATGGTTCCATCTTCTTTCACCAAAAGACTAAACAATCTTTATAAAATTGATTTAGACGTTTTCGCCTCAAAATATTTCATGTTTTCTATCTATCAAGATGAAAGATCGATCCGCATAAAAACTAGGTCATGTCAGCTTTTAAACATATTTCAAAACTTTTGAAACATGATTTGGTAAAAGGTTTGCCACAAATTGCTTTTGACAAAGATTTCTTTTGTGAAAGTTGTCGAAAGGAAACAAGTTAAAACCTCTTTCTTCAAAACATTTCATAACTTCTTCTAGACCACTGAGTTGTTACATATGGACTTATTTGGTCCAACAAGAACAATAAGTCTTGGTGGAAAGAAGTATGGACTTGTGATTGTTGATGATTTTACAAGGTTTTGTTGGATACTCTTTCTATCACATAAAGATGAGTCTTTCAAGTGTTTTAGAAACCTTTCCATGAGATTACAAAATGAAAGAGGAATGTCTATAGCAAGCATAAGGAGTGATCATGGAGGAGAATTTGAAAATGAGAAGTTCAGAGTATTCGAAGAAAAGGAATTTTTCATAACTTATCTGCCCCAAGGACTCCACAGCAGAATGGAGTTGTTGAGAGGAAGAATAGGACGATTCAAGAGATGGCAAGAACAATGCTGTGCGAGAGGAATCTTCCTAAATACTTGGGCGTAAGTCATCAATACAAAGATGCTACATTCAGAATAGAGTGCTGCTGCGACCAATGCTGAAGAAAACTCCCTATGAGTTGTGGAATGGAAGGAGACCAAACATTTCTTATTTCCATCCTTTTGGCTGCAAGTGCACTTTTCTCAACACAAAGGAAGCTCTGGACAAATTTGATGCGAAGACACTTTCAGAATTTTTCTAGGCTATTCTCTCACTTCAAAGGCATTTAGAGTCTTCAACCTCACCTCAAAGACCATTGAAGAAACTATTCACGTTAAGTTCGATGATAGCTCTCAACCCAATAAGAAAGAGGAATCAAGATGATGTCTTTATAAAGTGCCCTTGACGCAGTTGTAAGGAAGTATCTTCATCAGAACACTTCATGATGAAAAGATAGATATCTCTAAGAATTTTGAGTTAAAGAAAGATTGGAGATACAAAAGCTCTCATCCTAAAGAGTCAATTATCGGAGAAACCTCAGAAGGTGTAAGAACAAGGTCCAAGTTCAGAAGAGAAGCCAACGTGACATTTATATCTGAAGTAGAACCTAAAAAGATTGATGAAGCTCTAAAAGATGAAGCATGGATATTAGCTATGCAAGAGGAGTTGAATCAATTCAGAGGAATAAAGTCCGTCCTTAGTTCCTAAACCCGAAAAGAAATCCATTATTGGTACTAGATGGATATTCAAGAATAAGCTAGACGAATCAGAAAAGTAAGTCGCAATAAGGCAAGATTAGTAGCACAAGGCTATAATCAGCAGGAAAGAATAGACTATAATGAGACATATGCTCCAGTATCAAGACTTGAAGCAATAAGGATACTGCTTGCATATGCTATTTGCCATGACATAAAGCTTTTTCAGATGGATGTAAAAAGTGCATTTCGAATGGCTTTATAGATGAAGAAGTCTATGTCAAGCAACCTCCTGGATTTGAGGATATAAAGTATCCAGATCATGTCTATGACTTCATAAAGCCTTATATGGATAAAAATGCACTCCTAGAGCATGGTATGATCGTCGAGCTCATTTCTTATTGAAAATGGATTTACTAGAGGTAAAGTTGACAAAAATCTTTTAGGAAGAACTTGTATAATGATTTTATTATCAGGCAAATCTATATTGATGATATTATTTTGGTGCCACCTCAAAAAGTTATGCATAAGCTTTGAAAATATGATGAAAATGAATTTGAGATGAGCATGATGGGTGAGTTAAAATTCTTTCTTGGATTGCAAGTAAAGCAAACTAAGGATAAGATTTTATCCATCAACAAAATATGTCAAAGAATTGTTGTCTAAATTTGATATGTGCAAGGTTAAAAGTATGTCTACACCGATGCATCCTTCAAACTTGTTGTCGAAAGACGAAAGTGGTAAGAAGGTGGATCAAACCCTATTAGAGGATGATTGGTTCTTTGCTTTATCTTACAGCAAGTAGACCGACATTCTATTAGGTATATGCTTGTGTGCAAGGTTTCAGCCGATCCTAGAGAATCTCATTACATAGTCTGTAGAAACGAATTTTGAGATATCTCGCAGTACTACCGATCTTTGCTTAATGTATGAAAAGGTAAAGATTTCAGGTTGAATGGATATTGCGATGCAGACTATGCCGGTGATAGGATTGAAAGGAAGAGCACGAGTGGTGGTTGTCACTACCTGGACCAAACTCGGTGTCATGGTCAAGCAAGAGACAAAGCTCGATTGCATTATCAACCGCAGGTTGAATATATGTCCGCCGCAGTTGTTGTTCACAATTATCGTGGATCAAGTATCAATGGAGGACTACTCAATACAAGAGGAAGAGATTCCAATATCTGCGACAACACCAAATACCATCACTTGTCAAAGAATCCAATTCAACATTCAAGGTGAAGCACATTGAAGTTAGACATCATTTCTTGAGAGATTACGCTCGTAAGAAAGTTCATACCTACAATTCGTGGAAACGAAATTTCAGTGGGCGATATCTTCACAAAACCACTAAGTGAAGATCGCTTAAAGAAATCGACGCAACCTCAATATGGTGATGTTAATGCACCAATCATCCGGTTTTTCGCAAAGAAGAAACAGATAGACGGAGGAGTTAACGGACCAATCATCCGGTTTTCGCAAAAAGAAACAGATAGACGGAGGAGTTAACGGATCATTCATCCGATTTTTAAAAGACAAAGATGAAAAAGACGCAGAGTTAACAGATTGATCATCTGATTTTTCAAAAGAAAGACAATGAAACGGTGGAGTTAAACGGCGTTGACGGTTTCGCACTTAAAACTTCTTTCACAAAGAAAATTTTAGAGGAAAAGGTCACGATCATCGAGAAGTACAATCGTTCTAGAATTTGCTATAAAATCCCTAAACCGACGTTTGGGATCTCTAACAAATTCGAAATTGCTAGTTCTCGAAATCTCTCGAAAATTCTTCGCGAGTTTCTATTCACTCAGAATCAACAAGATGAATGTCAAGCCCATTTTACGAGTTGATCAAGGAGCAAACTGGGGAAGATTGGTAAACTTTGAAGATCTAAGAAGGGAACAAATGGATATAGAGCCGGAGATAATAGCGGCAGGATGGAGAAACTTCTTTCAAATACGAGAGCAAGTTTATCTCAACGAAGTTTATGAGTTCTGGAAACATACTAAAAGTGTGGATAATACAATCGTATCGTATGTAGAAACACTCCCTGTTATAGTAACCAAGGAGTTACTGGAAAGAGTCACTGAATGTCCGTGTAGTGGAGTTCAACCTACTAACATGGTGAAATGGATGACTAAGCTGAAGTTGAACGAAGATGAAGTTACTCGTCAACTTTATGGTCAGAACAACCCAACTGAAAGAAGAGCCTCTTGGCTTGTACCAAAGGCAAGGGTTTTGTTTGCTGTTTTGTGTGACTGTGTGTTACCTAGGATAGGTTCAAGACATCAAGTCACTACTTTGGATGAACAATGTATCCTTCATCTCCTGAATCACCAACCAATAGATTTACCATTTTTGATTTATCAATATATGGTTAAATCAATAAAGGATACAAACACTCTCCCGTATGGGATGTTGTTGACAAGGATGTTTAAAGAATCAGAATCGATTGGAGATGGAGTCGACGGAAGGTATCAGAAGAAGTTATATAGATTCTACATCGATTGCCAAAATGGGTCTGAGATTTTCAGACAAACAAGGAGCAGAAGAATCAAGGAAAGCAACAACTGAGGGGGAGCCTAAACCGAAGAAATCTTCTATAAAGGAGAGAAGATCACACTCTCAGGAGTCAAGTCAAGATCTGCTCGATTTTTGAATCGGTGACTTAAAGCGAAAGGGAACTTTGGTGAGTGACATTCATAAGCAAGCAAGAACGCCACCCACAAAGGAAATCTGATGTAAAGAAGCCAGTCCTTCCAGAGATTCGAGCAAACCAAAGCATTATGAACAGCAGAGATCAAAAGCTACAAAATCACTGTCATCAATCCTTGAGAAAGTTTCAGAAACTCAATCTCAAGGAAATGAAGGAAAAAGGAAAGTAGAAGAACCTGAGAAGAAGAAAGTTCAATCCAAGAGGTCACCAAGGTTAAAGAAAATGAGTGCAAGAAAAGAAGAAAATCCAACAACAGACGCAAAGACTAAGAAGACAAGGCTAGAAGAAACTGTTGTTGACATGTCTAAACAATCTGCTGCATGTGCTGTTAGTGTTGTTGATGCTGCTGAAGTTAATGTGGAAGCTGTTAAGGGTAATATTAAGGATTCTCACAAAATTCTTAATAATCCAATTTTTGAAAAAAAAGTTCCTACTACCTTTCAGTCCACATTTGTCCATAAACAAGTTGCTACACATGTTTTGGGACAGAAGGCTACTTCAAAAGTTGTAAGTGTGATGACTAATGTTCCATCCAAGTATTTATCTTTTCAAAGAGAAAGATGGGAACATAGATTGGTTGTAATAGAGGAGAAGAAGACCAAGTCTGTCATCATCTGAGACAAACCAAAGAGATATGTGAAAGCATTCTTCAAATCAGTTGAATATGATAATGACATTTTAAATCATTGGATAGGGGTTACAAAAATTTCTATGATCAATCAAGAGAGTTGGGAGAGAACCATATCCACCAGAGCCATTTGGAGAGCGTATCACTTCTTATCCTATCCGAAAGATAATAATCAAGGTGGTACCGATCTTCAACCACCAAATTTTGTTGAACTCAATTATGAGAAGCTAAAGTGAAAGTTCAACCGAGCCAAGATTGGATGACATGTCTGGCGATCGATTGAAGAGGCAATAAAATTGATTGATGCAAAGATGTAAGGAGAAAAGGGTGGTAAGTCCATCTGCGGTATCAAGATCCAGACCAAGTCTAACTAAGGCAATAAAGCAGATGATCCACGTGGAGGCAATATCGAATGGGTCAAGATTGTTCATTCGATTGGCAACTCGTAATGTTGTTTTACTATAATACGAATATTCTGCGAAATCGACTGTGGGAGATCATTTCAATTCTGAAGCTATGCCATGGTTTGGACGCACTTTTCAACGAATAAGAGATTCCTATGATCTTGATATCAATGAACAAGTCAGATTTGTTCCTCCTCCTCTTCAGTAAATCTTTGAACCAAATGTCTTTAACAAGGAAGCTTATACAACAACGGTGGCTATCGTTGAAAAGCAAGTTGTTAAGACAAGACCCTCGACCGCAGATGAATCATCAACTCTAAAGAAGCGGTTCGGAAGCTTAATAAAGATATGAAGAAGATTAAGAAGATGCTGAAAAAGTTGGTGAAGCAGATTGGAAAATAATTTTTTGATCAATAACAAATAGGGGGAGAAGGGAGAAGGAAGAAATCAGTTGGAAGGATGAAGATTTTTTTATCTCAATACTTATGTATAATTCACAAGTATATGATACTTTTCATATTTCTCACAAGTATTTGTTATTATCAAAAAGGGGAAGAATGTTAAGTCAAAACAGACTTCACGTATTAATTAATTTTGATAATAAACAAAGAGAAATATACTAAGAAAAGCGATTTATATAATGCAGTATTTAAAGAAAAGGTACTAAGCTTTACGAAGACAAAAAGCGATTTAAAGAAAAAAGGATTTTAAGCTTTACGTAGATATAAAAGCGAGCGATACAAAAGCGATGATACAAAAAAAGAGTATTTAAAGAAAATGTACGGAAGCTTTACGAAGACAAAAAGCGCATTTAAAGAAAAAGACGGAAGAAAAGCAGACGATACAAAAGGTATTTAAGCTTTACGAAGACAAAAAGCTGACGATATAAAAATAAGACGGAAGAAAGAAACATCAGTTTAAGACGGTTACGGAGCTAAACTGAATAACCGTTTCTTTAAAGATTCAAGAAGCAGATAGACAAGAAACAGTTGAAGTTCCGACTATAAATAAGAGTCGAGATTGAAGAAGAAATAACTTTTGGAAAAAGTGAATGAAACTCTGTGTATTCAATATCTGTCTATCTGAGAGAAAAATTGCGAACTATTTTTCGAGTGTATATTGTGAAGAGCAACACTTTTGTAAAAGCTCTTTATCAGTTTTTCATTTTTGAAAAAGTGCTACAGATAGCCTGAAGAGGCTAAGAGTAAAAGAATACTTGCTGTTAAGAGACCTGAAGAGGCTCAGTCTAAAGAATACTTGTAATCAGTTTGGAGATAGTGAAAATCTCAGAAGAATATCTGAGGACTGGACGTAGCCCACGGTTTGGGGTGAACCAGGATAAAATTGCTGTGTTTCTCTCTCTAACTCTTACTGTTCTTAAATCGTAGTTTTCATTATTAACAAAGTTTTTCAAACTAGTTAAGAATTGATTTAAGATAAGTTTTCTGAAAGAACAAGCAATTGTTATTGAAGGGATTAAAAAAATCACAATTCAACCCCTTCAGTGTATCTTGGTCATATTATTACTCAATATATTAACGTGTGATTTACTTCAGTTTACACTTCTTTAAGGTTTTCCAAATCATATGGTAAATGGTTCTATTATATTTCTCCATTCCCTCCTTTTTCTTATTAAATATCTTCATAATTACTTTTTATTCATCTCAAGCATTATGATAATTGGCTTATCTGTAGCCTCCTTGATGTAACCATGAAAATTTTCACTGTAATTATTTAACAACATATGATATTTCAACTCAACACTATAAATATGCCTGCACCATCTATCGGTTGGCATCTTGTCCATAGTGAAGTGAATCACACGTTAATACAATACTTAAGAAATGATATACGAATGCACAAGAAGGGGGGTTGAATTGTGTATTCCCCTTTTTGAAAAAAATCTTTCAAAACTGTTTGTTAGAAATAAAATTCTTTACAGAACTTTCGATAGATTTTAATTAATCAAAACTTTTGAAAACTTTTTTTACGAATTAAGTACTGATAAAACTTGAATCTAAAATAGAGATAGAGTGAGAATAGTTGACACAATGATTTATCCTGGTTCACCCCAAACCGTGGGCTACGTCCAGTCCTCAGAGTTCCTTATGAGATTTTCACTATCTCTTCAACTTTATAAGTAATCTTTGCGAGCCTCTTCAGGTCTCTACAACCAAAGATTCTTTCACGCTTAGCCTCGCAGCTATCTGCTCTACTTTCTCACGTATAAGTGTTTGAACACTTATTACAGAAGAAAATAGCTCTCGGCTAATTTGCACAGAATGCTCTTTACAATCACGTAGATGTAATTCAGCTAATTTTTCAACTCTACTAACTTTGCAATCTTCGACTTTGACTTGTATTTATAGCCTTCGTCTCCAACTGCTTCTTGATTCTTGTTTCTTGAATCTTTAAAGAAACGGTTAATCAGTTGAGTTCTGTAACTAACTCGAACTGACTCCTTCGTCTTCTTTTCGAATTCGCATTTGTCTTTCTCCGTCTGTATTATATCGTCTGTGTTTCTGCGTCTGCGTCTGCCATTTTTTTACATTTACGTCTGCGTCGCTTTTCTTTAGCATCTTAAATGCATCTTCTTTTCTGCTTTAACGTCGCTTTACTTAGCGTCTGCGTCTACGTCTGCTTTTCTTAGCGTCTGCATTTCTTCATCTGTGTTCTTTGTCTGTATGACTTCGTCTGTTTGCTTCGTCTGTATGACTTCGTCTGTTTTGCTTTTCTTTTTATTGATTCTCTTTGTTATACATCAAAATCATATCTAAGTAAAGTCATTTGGACTTAACAATCTGTTGGCCCCTGAATTTTTTTTATTTAATTAAGCATGTCTAAATTATTTGGAGGTATTGTTTAAATTATTTTGAGGTTTTAGCTCTTAAGAAATGGAAATTAAATGAGGGATTAAGTTTAAATTTGAATGGAGAAAATTGTTAGAGATTAAAGGAATAAAATGGCTAGAGGGCAATTTAGGTAATTCACTTATAGTTTTAAAGTCTAAGGCTAAGATGGAAGGCTACTTTGGTCTATTTTAGTGCTTTTAAGAACAAAAAGAAGAGGAAAATATAAGAGGATCGTGTATGTAGAGGGAAGGAGAAAAGTTTGCAAGGAAAGGTATGGTCTAAAACCAAAACTACGTAGTTTTGGAGAGTGTGAGCTTAGGTTTAATATAAAAGGCATGTGTTAGGCTAATAAAAGATGGGTCACGAAATTTCTAGAGAATGAGAGAGTGAGTTTCTTATAGAAGAAGAAGAAGAAGAAGAAGAAGAAGAAGAAGAAGAAGAAGAAGAAGAAGAAGAAGAAGAAGAGAGAAGAAGAAAGGTTGGGCTTTAGTTCTTTTTGTTTTAGGAAGGAGTAGAGAAAGAAAGGATTAAGAGTTCATCAAGAGCCAAGAGAGAAGAAAATTTCGTGGGTCTCTCTCTAAGGTAAGAGAAAAGTGAAATTCTTTGGAATTATGGATAGGTTTTAGTGAAAATAGCTTAAGTTAGGTATGGGTAAAGTTAGATGGGTTTAATTTCATGTTTTCATCTCCTTAAAATGGCCAATTTTAAGATCACATGCTCCCTATGGGATTTTATGTTTGATGAAGGTTAAGAAGAGGATTTGAAGTGAAAGAAATGACCATTGTTCAAGCTCCTAGCTAAAGGAATTGAGGTGGGTGATAATTTAATAGTTGAGTTAATAAGCTACTTAAGTTCTTTGAAATAAATGTCATATAATGCTTTCCTATAGTTTCCAAATTATAAATGAATTGCTTTTATGATAGTTGAAACATATATGAAATGCTTTGAATGTAAAGATTTTGTGAAAATATGTGTGAAATGTTTTGTAAGAGAAAAAGATCCGCATGGATAATTTCAACGATTATACGAAAGTGATGTTGCCATTTGAGGCTAATGATCAAGATTTGTGTTAATTATGTGATATACATGTTTGTTTGGGTTTGTGGTGGTCCCTCATGTGTGACAGGTGCACCTGTCAAAATTATAGCCTTCTCCCGGCTGCCCGCTAGTGGCAATGGAGCTCCTCACGGACTCCTTCATGTGTTCACGGCTACATATGACCGCTCTGCGGAAATGTGTAGTACGTCCTGTTTGGATCCACCCAAACCATATTATATGTGATCATGTGATATGCTTGTTATGTTGTTATTATATGTTATGTTGTTTAATAAATGCTTTTGATAAATTGACTTATTGATTTCTCTATGCTTATGTGATCTTGATGTGATTGCTGGGATGAAATGAGTTTTTCATAAAGGATTTGATAAACTTATAAAGTTTCGATCAATGCGATATTGGTTTTAAAAACAAGGAGTTTTGATGAAGTGATAGTGCTTTTGATCAATGAAAATTGGTCTTGATAAGTTTGAAAGATTTTTGTCAATCTAAAAGTTGCTTTGAGAATAAGAAATAAAGAATGTTTTGCTTATTTTCTTAATTATTAAGTTGTTACCCTTCGAAATGTCGAGCTCACCCTTTTCCCCTCCACGGTGACGGCGGAACCCAAGTTAAAGTATTGGATTGAAGCATTACTTCAATGTTGCTAATTTTAGCATTCACTTTTTGGAAACTAAGAGTTAGGTTGTATTTTGGAGAATTGATCCACCTTGTATTTTTGTCATTTGATCTTTTCAATTGGAATCGGGTGAAATGCCTCTAAAGCGTTGTAATAACTCGGATTGTTCATTTAAATACAAGAATGTTGGGTTTGAATGTAATCTATGTAATTTGCAGATGTCATATTCAAATGCATCATTGTATGATTTAAATTAGCAAAAGAAGAAGGATTGAGATTGTATTGTTTTATAATTTGGAATGGTATAGATTTCTAGGAGTGTGGTTGTTGCCCTTGAATTGTGTTTGGAGACATTTGGGATTGAATGATGTGGTATGTAATTGGATATTGTGTTTTATGCAGGTGAAGGTGTATGAATTGAAGATTGGTTAGTTGAAGTTTCTAGGGAAGTGCTGTCAAATTTTCATAGAATTTGATAGAAACTTCACTTTAGTTTTAGGTTCTCATAGGGCTTGAATTGGAACAAGGAGTCTTCATGAAGATTGTAGTAGAGGTTTAGATCTTTCCAATGATATAGATTTTGTCACTTTCGGACTTAGGATGAAGAAGTTATGCTGTTGGAATCACATTCAATTACTATTCATGCTGATATTTTTAGTGTTCCATTGGTCATTATAGGAGCTATTCATTTGAGTGAGTTTTTACCTCCTTTAATGACGGAATTGAGTTTTGCATCCTTAATGAAACTTGTAGAGCATCTTGTTATCTTTCCATTGAGGTATAATTTCTAATTTTTAGGATTTGGAGTAAGAAGTTATGAGAATTGGCAGATAATAGCTAAGGTTCATTTTAATGTTCATATTGCTTGTGAGTTTATGATAGCCTTGATGATTAAGAAATAAATTCATGGTTTGATGAACCAATTAAGCTAGAAATTGTGAAGTTGGTGAGTTGAACTTGGAGTTTGAAGGGTTATGAAGTGTTTAGGCTTGGGAATGAATAAATTTGTGAAGTGTACAAGTGGTTATGAAGTTGGTTTAAGGTGAGATGCATTGGAAGAGGTTTTGGAGTTTTGAAGTTTGGCATGTCCGTTTAACGGACATGGATGTCCGTTAAACGGACAACCTCGGGTGCAAAAACACCCCTTATCCTGCCCATGTCCGTTAAATGGACTTGCATGTCCGTTTAACGGACATTCTCGAAGCTTTTGGTACCATTTCACCCGATTGTGTCCGTTAAACGGACAGCTACGGGAAAAAGTGTGAATTTGGACATAATTAGAGATCGAATCTCGTTTTGGGGTCTTCATAAGAGTTGTAGATCTAGATGTCTTCTTTCTAATGGTCAAAGAACTAACACAATCCGACATCTAGATTAAAAGTTATGATAATCTCGCCAAAAGAGTTTGAATTTGATTTTGGAAGTGAACATAGTCTATTACTTTGTGCATAACTCCCTCATCCGACCTGCAATTAAGGTGAGACTTGAACCATTAGTTTTCTAAGACATATATATTTCTCTCTACAAAAATTTGTACCATTTGGAGTGAAATTGAAGAAGTTTGCATTAAAGTAAGTGAATGGTCGGTTTGGAGGTCATGTTTACAGTATGAGATCTTTTGGGTATTTTAAGCATATTTTGAGTTATATAGCTCCGTTTGAGGTGATTCTTGTTTTAAATCAAACTTGAAACATAAAGCTACAACTTATATGAATAAGTCAACTCATGATTTTGGTGTTTAAATAGCGTGCGCTCGCCACGAATGTAGAGTTACAACTAAGGACCATGTAAGGAAATAAGCACAAGGCTTTTGGACTCCGGAAATTGGGCTCTGGAAATGGGTCCAATAGATGTGGAATTTAAGCAAGAGTAAGAGTGTTAAGTTATAAGCAGTTGGGGTCTGGTCTCCGGATTGGGTTCCAACAGTTATGGTATCAGAGCGCCGGAATTGAGATCTTACATGGGCACATGTATATAAGTTACTCAGATAACCAATTGTTAAGAGTTTGGGCTGACCGAATCAGTGAGGGGAAATGATAATTTTTCATTGGATAAATGGAAATGCAAAACATCATATGGGTATATGATAGAAAATGATTCAATGTAAGTGAAGTGCGGGGGAAAATGCAGTGTAAGGCATTATGGCGATATATTCCCGAATGTGAAATAGATGTATATGTATGGACATGGCTTGTCTGAGGAAGACAAGGATATAAGAAGAAGCGTTGAGCTTAAAGTAAACAAGTGGAATGTATAGAAAACAAAGATTCTTATGGTCTTAAGAATATGAAATCGGAACCTCAGTGGGTACAAGCTTATAATTTGAGTAATGAGCCTTTAAGTTTTCTTTTTCGAATCAAGAAATAAAAGTTTGTTTTTGAATCAAGAGAATGAAATGTTTTCAATTACTTGAAAAATGTTGTTTTTCCTGCTTGTGATTGATTTGAAAAATGTGCTATATGTTTCATATGGAAGTTGTGTAATGATTTTCTTATGTTTATAAATTGTGTGATGATTTTTGAATCAATGGTGAATTGATATATGTCGATGTAATGTGAAGGATAATGGGAAGGTATATGAATGAAGGTGATATTAGTACAAGTCTAATAAGGTTAAATAGTTTTTATTGTGAGTATCTATATGATGACCCATTATCATACACAAGTGAGTATATTAAGCATGTAGGTGATACATATATATATATATATATATATATATATGTGTGTGTGTGTGTGTGTGTGTGTGTGTGGAGGTGATAGAGGAAGAAACTTATGACTTAGTGAATAATTGTTAATCATAGTTTCCTTAGTCTAAAGTTTGAGGGGAAACAAGAGTAACATATGAAGGTGCTCATAAAGATCATGTGAGAATAGATTGAAATTTGTTAAAGATGTCACAATGAGAAATAAATTGATCTAAGGAGAATATTGTTTGAGGTTAATGGAGACTAATGAATTGGTAAGTGGTCAAAATAGGATGAATTTGATGACGCTACCTAAGCATGTGTGACAATAAGTATGTTCTTTACTCCCTTGAGTTTAGGGGTGTTTTAACATTATGACCTTGTGAGGGAGATAGAAATTGGCCTTCCCGCGGTATTACGACTAGTTGGTAATAAGTAAGTGATCAAGATTGCATAAAAAGTATAAATGATGGTAGCAAGAAACCCTCTTTTGAAGAAAAATTTTGTCAAGGGAGAATAAGCAGATTAGATAGCTTGTATTAAGGATGACCAAAGAACGAACTGAACATGAAGGAATATGTATTTTTGTTTGGTGTAAATGGGTCACATGAGTGGATTCTTGAATCTATGGAGACACAAATTTGCTAGTATGAGGAGTATGTACATGTAAGTTACATTATGTGAAAGTATGTCGAGGAGATAATGATTTCTAATATGAGAAGTATATAGGTTCGTGTTATATCCTGTGTAAGTATGTTCGGGAGATACAAATCTATCTTGATGAATGTCTTAAAATCAAGAAGTTAAGTCTGCAAATAAATTACAATGTGTGGAGAAATTTGTATGAGTGAGTAAACACGAGAATAAGTCCAAGTGAAATTTGAGGAAATTCAAGAAATGGAGAAAATCATTCGCGGAAGAAAGTCAAGTAGACAATTGAAAATAAAGTGAGATAATGTACCTCATTAAGGAACAGTTATTTAAGGAATCATCGAGGGCTAATCAAGAGGCATATGAAATTTGATATAAATTGCTTGAGTTAACAAATGCCTAATAGCACTATGGTAATAGAGACTAAAGATATTCAAGATTTGATGGTGTATTGAAGGCATTCGAAGAATTGAGAAAAATAGTTTGAATACAGGGAGAAAAAAAAATGTGTAAAGCGTATGAGTAACGTGAGTAAAGAAATTTTTGAAGGAACTATACTGAGGTAAATTATATCATATAGATTTGGGAGGTTTTATAATATGCACTGATGTTGTATAAGACATTTGATTGAAATCCAATGCAACGTAACAAAATGATTTCATATGTATGGAGACAATTGAAGTCCTACGAGTTGACTTTTTGATACATGATGTAGAACTGCTGCATTAATGATTATTTTGAAAGGTTGAAGATAGTACATGTACAGAAGTTTGAGATAATCAATTAATTGGGAGAAGTAGTTATAATACGCAGGAGATTGATATAAATACTGAAAGGCTATGATTGTTCTAGCGAGAAAGTTCAAGTGAAGTTAAGTGGTATAGCAGATGCCTTAAGTAGAAATGCGATTTTGAGGTTATCAGAACTAATGCAAGGAAAACATAAAATAGAGGGTTTAGTTTACCCCAAATTAAGGATTAACGGATTATGAGATTGAAAACAGATATGAGTGTCAAGTTTAAATGAGAAGAAGCATATAGGGTGAATGAATAAGAAGTATATGAAATCAATAAAGATGCTTGAGTTGAAAGAATTGCATATAAGATTAAGGAAATAGTTAGAGTTATTCGAAGGATTATGAGTGTATAAGTGAGTACTAAACAGGTAAAGCTAGTGTTATGATCAGATGCAAGGGATAGAGATATAAATAGCAGTGTTTCATAAATTAGGATTTTAAGGTTATCAAGTCTAGTGCAGTAAAGAGTGTAGAATGTGGAATTAGATTTTAGGCAAAATGATTAGTCACTAAAAATACAGATCAGTTCATGTGAACCAAGCCCAAATGTAAGATTTGGAATTTGTGAATCTTACTAAGAAATTGGAAAATGAGTATAAATTTTAGGTTCGAATAGGAAAAATGATACTGGGTGATTTGAGATAAGAAATATGCATACCGGCAAAGATGATTAAGCAAAGAGACTTTGAGAAAAGTAATGGTGTTTTAAGTTTTAAATCCTAGAAAAAATATGTCAAGTGACTGAAAGTTGAATTGTCAATGATTTTAACTGTTGGAGATATGCTTAAAGTTTATAGTTCAAAGTTTGTAGGAACATGAGATCAATGTATAGTTCTATTTGATTTTAAGCATCAAAATCGTTGCCATAATGTTTTCGATAGAATATTGTATGAGGAGTTAGAAGATAGAAAGAGTCATCGCTTTGGTATTATAATGAGTAAGGTCTAAAAATGATTAACTGTCGGATCGACTGAAGAGGTATTAGAAATTAAGTGATCAAGAAAGATTAATGAATTAGGTGGATTTACGGTAAAGATATGGAATACGGGAGATTGACATAAGAGTTACATGAAATGAGACTAAAGTGATGTGAATTATTAAGTGAAAATTGCTTTGTCTCTAAAGGTATCACCTTGCTCAGGTGTGCTCAAGTTAGGAAAAAGAATTCGATAAGTTGCTATAAATTGATTCGTATAAACATATTATGAGTTAATGCTACTGACAAAAGAATTCAAAGTATGATATATGTGAACATATTAAGGAAATATTGATGTGATAAGATTATGGTGAGATAAACATAAGAAGTGGAAAAAAAATGTGAGTGATCTGAAGCATAAGGAGAAGTTAGATAAGAAAGAAAATGACCAAATAACAAAGTGAAAGACCGAATGAGTATATGAAACAAAATTTTCGAGTGATGAAGTTAAATGAGAAACGGAGGAGCATCCTACACTCCAAATCAATTCGATAAGAAATATTGGTGTTTGGATATGATATGGATGGTATTTAAGATAAGAGGTGAAATTTTTTTTCAATATGTGTGGAGAGAAATAAGAATATACGAATGACTAGGATTATTTGGAAGACAGGAATAAAGACATTGTATTGCTTGGTATTTGCTTAAGTATGAATTTCGAGGACGAAATTCTTTTAAGAGGGGAAGAAATGTTGGCCCCTGAATTTTTTTTATTTAATTAAGCATGTCTAAATTATTTGGAGGTATTGTTTAAATTATTTTGAGGTTTTAGCTCTTAAGAAATGGAAATTAAATGAGGGATTAAGTTTAAATTTGAATGGAGAAAATTGTTAGAGATTAAAGGAATAAAATGGCTAGAGGGCAATTTAGGTAATTCACTTATAGTTTTAAAGTCTAAGGCTAAGATGGAAGGCTACTTTGGTCTATTTTAGTGCTTTTAAGAACAAAAAGAAGAGGAAAATATAAGAGGGATCGTGTATGTAGAGGGAAGGAGAAAAGTTTGCAAGGAAAGGTATGGTCTAAAACCAAAACTACGTAGTTTTGGAGAGTGTGAGCTTAGGTTTAATATAAAAGGCATGTGTTAGGCTAATAAAAGATGGGTCACGAAAATTCTAGAGAATGAGAGAGTGAGTTTCTTATAGAAGAAGAAGAAGAAGAAGAAGAAGAAGAGAGAAGAAGAAAGGTTGGGCTTTAGTTCTTTTTGCTTTAGGAAGGAGAAGAGAAAGAAAGGATTAAGAGTTCATCAAGATCCAAGAGAGAAGAAAATTTCGTGGGTCTCTCTCTAAGGTAAGAGAAAAGTGAAATTCTTTGGAATTATGGATAGGTTTTAGTGAAAATAGCTTAAGTTAGGTATGGGTAAAGTTAGATGGGTTTAATTTCATGTTTTCATCTCCTTAAAATGGCCAATTTTAAGATCACATGCTCCCTATGGGATTTTATGTTTGATGAAGGTTAAGAAGAGGATTTGAAGTGAAAGAAATGACCATTGTTCAAGCTCCTAGCTAAAGGAATTGAGGTGGGTGATAATTTAATAGTTGAGTTAATAAGCTACTTAAGTTCTTTGAAATAAATGTCATATAATGCTTTCCTATAGTTTCCAAATTATAAATGAATTGCTTTTATGATAGTTGAAACATATATGAAATGATTTGAATGTAAAGATTTTGTAAAAATATGTGTGAAATGTTTTGTAAGAGAAAAAGATCCGCATGGATAATTTCAACGATTATACGAAAGTGATGTTGCCATTTGAGGCTAATGATCAAGATTTGTGTTAATTATGTGATATACATGTTTGTTTGGGTTTGTGGTGGTCCCTCATGTGTGATAGGTGCACCTGTCAAAATTATAGTCTTCTCCGCTTTGCTAGTGGCGATGGAGCTCCTCACTCGGACTCCTTCATGTGTTCACTGACTACACATGACCGCTCTGCAGAAATGTGTAGTACGTCTGTTTGGATCCACCCAAACCATATTATATGTGATCATGTGATATGCTTGTTATGTTGTTATTATATGTTATGTTGTTTAATAAATGCTTTTGATAAATTGACTTATTGATTTCTCTATGCTTATGTGATCTTGATGTGATTCTTTGGGATGAAATGAGTTTTCATAAAGTTTGATAAACTTATAAAGTTCGATCAATGCGATATTGGTTTTAAAAACAAGGAGTTTTGATGAAGTGATAGTGCTTTTGATCAATGACAATTGGTCTTGATAAGTTTGAAAGATTTTTGTCAATCTAAAAGTTGCTTTGAGAATAAGAAATAAAGAATGTTTTGCTTATTTTCTTAATTATTAATCTGTTACCTTCGAAATGTCGAGCTCACCCTTTCCCCTCCACGGTGACGGCGGGAACCCAAGTTAAAGTATTGGATTGAAGCATTACTTGATGTTGCTAATTTTAGCATTCACTTTTGAAACTAAGAGTTAGGTTGTATTTTGGAGAATTGATCCACCTTGTATTTTGTCATTTGATCTTTTCGATTGTAATAGGCGAAATGCCTCTAAAGCGTTGTAATAACTCGGATTGTTCATTTAAATACAAGAATGTTGGGTTTGAATGTAATCTATGTAATTTGCAGATGTCATATTCAAATGCATCATTGTATGATTTAAATTAGCAAAAGAAGAAGGATTGAGATTGTATTGTTTTATAATTTGGAATGGTATAGATTTCTAGGAGTGTGGTTGTTGCCCTTGAATTGTGTTTGGAGACATTTGGGATTGAATGATGTGGTATGTAATTGGATATTGTGTTTTATGCAGGTGAAGGTGTATGAATTGAAGATTGGTTAGTTGAAGTTTCTAGGGAAGTGCTGTCAAATTTTCATAGAATTTGACAAAAATTTCACTTTAGTTTTAGGTCCTCATAGGGCTTGAATTGAAACAAGGAGTCTTCATGAAGATTGTATTAGAGGTTTAGATCTTTCCAATGATATAGATTTTGTCACTTTCGGACTTAGGATGAAGAAGTTATCTTTGTTGGAATCACATTCGATTCTTGTTCATGCCGATATTTTTATGTTCCATTGGTCATTATAGGAGCTATTCATTTGAGTGAGTTTTTACCTCCTTTAATGACGGAATTGAGTTTTTCATCCTTAATGAAACTTGTAGAACATCTTGTTATCTTTCCATTGAGGTATAATTTGTAATTTTTAGGATTTGGAGTAAGAAGTTATGAGAATTGGCAGATAATAGCTAAGGTTCATTTTGATGTTCATATTGCTTGTGAGTTTATGATAGCCTTGATGATTAAGAAATAAATTCATGGTTTGATGAACCAATTAAGCTAGAATTTGTGAAGTTGGTGAGTTGAACTTGGAGTTTGAAGGGTTATGAAGTTTTTAGGCTTGGGAATGAATAAATTTGTGAAGTGTACAAGTGGTTATGAAGTTGGTTTAAGGTGAGATGCATTGGAAGAGGTTTTGGAGTTTTGAAGTTTGACATGTCCGTTAAACGGACAGTCTCGGGTGCAAAAACACCCCTTATCCTGCCCATGTCCGTTAAATGGACTTGCATGTCCGTTTAACGGACATTCTCGAAGCTTTTGGTACCATTTCACCCGATTGTGTCCGTTAAACGGACATGGCTGTCCGTTTAACGGACAACTACGGGAAAACGTGTGAATTTGGACAAAGTTAGAGACCGAATCTCGTTTTTGGGTCTTCATAAGAGTTGTAGATCTAGATGTCTTCTTTCCAATGGTCAAAGAACTAACACAATGCGACATCTAGATTAAAAGTTATGATAATCTCGCCAAAAGAGTTTGAATTTGATTTTGGAAGTGAACATAGTATATTACTTTGTGCATAACTCCTTCATCCGACCTCCAATTGAGGTGATACTTGAACCATTAATTTTCTAAGACATATATCTTTCTCTCTACAAAAATTTGTACCATTTGGAGTTAAATTGAAGAAGTTTGCATTAAAGTAAGTGAATGGTCGGTTTGGAGGTCATGTTTACAGTATGAGATCTTTTGGGTATTTTAAACATATTTTGAGTTATATAGCTCCGTTTGAGGTTATTCTTGTTTTAAATCAAACTTGAAACATAAAGCTACAACTTATATGAATAAGTCAACTCATGATTTTGGTGTTTAAATAGCGTGCGCTCACCACGAATGTAGAGTTACAACTAAGGACCATGTATGGAAATAAGCACAAGGCTTTAGGACTCCGGAAATTGGGCTCTGGAAATGGGTCCAATAGATGTGGAATTTAAGCAAGTGTAAGAGTGTTAAGTTATAAGCAGTTGGGGTCCGGTTTCTGGATCAGGTTCCAACACAATCTCCCCCTTTTTGATGATAACAAATTATATACAAAAGAAAACAAAATACAATGTTTTGAAAAGAACAAAAAAAACTTATCTTCAGAACTTCTTCTTTGACTTCTTCCTTTCTTCGTCTGCTTCAGTCACACCTTCTTTTCTGAACATCCTTTTCTCTTCTGTTCATTCTCTTCTCCCCTTGTTCATTCTCTTCTCCCCCTATTTGTTATAATAAAAAATGATTAACGATGATTGCTCTTCAGCAGTTCTGTCATCATCTTCTTCAGGTCATTCATCGTCTCCTTAATCTCGATGACTTCTCCGCGTAGTATGCTGAGTTCATCTTGTGAGTCAATCGGTAAGGAGGATTGATCAACATCTGCTGAGGGAGCAGTGAACGGAATTGTTGTAGTATAAGCATCAGAGGATGGAATGAACTCTTCATTAAGCTCAAATGTTGGTGGACGAATAAACGTATTGGTTTCAGGAAGATCCAAGTCAAATGGAGCGGGTAGCATCAACAGCTGTCTTCCTTGCAGGGGTGTAGCTTGAGCTTGAATAGACAGTGTATCAGATAAAGGTCTAATACGCAAAATTGTCTGAACAAGGAGTACTATAAACGTTCCAGTGATAACTCTTCCCCCCATTAGACAGTCCTCTTTCTTATCAGTATAGCTACAACTAGCTCCTTCTTTATTCTCATTCGAAGTGCATTCAGCATCAATCTACGCACTTCTTCTACAATTTGATCTGCGGACATATCATCACAAACTTCTTCAGGAAATAGCTTCGACTTCCCCTTAGTCAAATCCAAAAGATATCTTGGCTGGATATCCGGTACAATCTTTATTTCCGTGTTTTTAGTGATCAAAAAAATAGTACACGGTTTGCTGGGAATTTTTGTAGGGTATGGCTTCGTATCAGCATCCCTCAAAGCATCGTATAAAATCTTTTCATCTTCTTTCAGTAAGTCCTATGTGTCATTATTTATTGACATAGGTTGTACGACAGCCACTGTCTTCTTCATTGGTTGACTACCGATGGCGATAGAAGTTCTCCTGGTAACAAGATCAACCATTCTGATCTTCAGCTTATGTCTTCTCAAAAACTTATGATAGTTGAATACCATCAGACAAGGTTCATCAGGATCCTCTTGTTGTTCTTGATCCAGGTCTGATTCTGTTGTTGCCTCTGGTTGAGCTTCAATAGGATTCTTCTGAACCAGGCTTTGCTCCACTGGTTCCTCCTGTTGTGCAATGGGGATTTTCTGAACTCTGCTATGCTCAGTTTCTTTTTCTTTTTCTTTTTAAGCAGCATCAAAGGTTTCTTTCTTTCGACTAACTTCTCCAGCAATTGACACGGTCTTCTTCTAACTAATCTTCTTAGTCTTTTCTTCTGCTTCAGTCAATCTTGAAGATTTCTGTACTTGAGATTTTTCTCTTTCAAATTCTGATTTTCTCTTCTTCTCAGTCTCTTTAGTTTTTCTGGCTGTATCCTCTTCCAGAATAGAGACTAAGGATTTTGTTGCTCTAGGTGCACGAGATTGAGAGGATTGTTCCTGACTCTGTTCTCTGGCATTCTTCTCTTCTTGTTGCCTTAGAGTCCGAATCCTCGGTGATCTACTCCCTTCTTCGTAACTTCACTTAAAAGACTTTCTCCTTATCTTTTTGGCGCACCTTCTTCTGTCCTCCGAGATTGACTTACTTCGATTTTAGGACTCACTTGTTTTATCAGCGGTCTTCCTGTTGTTCTTCTTATTTCATCCGTAGGTGATCTCATACTTTGTTGAGTTCGAGAACTTGAAGCGGGAGACTTCTTCGAAACACGCTCCCCTTCAGTTCTTGTTCTCCTTGAAGAGTCGGCTTCTCCTTTAATCACTATCCTCAGACCCATTCGTCGTATTGTGATTGAATCAATCTTACTTTTCACAAGAACAATCCTTCTATTTCCTTTATGTAGAAGGATTCCGGATTCCTTAAAAATCCTTGTAAGAAGCATACCGTAAGGATAACTATTTGTATCCTTCATCCCCTTAATCATATAATGAAAGATTAAGAAGGGTAAATCAATAGGATTGCGATTCAATAGATAGAACAAACACTATTCATCCAAGGTGGTCACCAAATGTCTTGAACCTGCTCTGGGTAGAATGCAATTAAACAGAATCGCATGAAGAACCTTAGCCTTTGGGACCAAACTAGAGGTCTTCCTCTCCCATGGGTCATTGGCTCCATATAATTGTCTTCTGACATCTTCTTCTCTCATACCAACCTAGGACATCCAACCGGCCTTTGTAGACAGAGTCTCACCAACCGATGGACAATCAGTCACCTTCCTTATCAGCTCCTTAGTCACAACAACAGAAATATCGTCTACTGAGGATACGATAGTGTTGTCTACAAGTTGAGCATTCTTCCAAAACTCGAATACCTCATTGGTATACACTGGTTCTCGTACCTGGAAAAAATTTCTCCAACCAGCTCTTTCAATCTCTGGTTCTACGTCCATACCATCATTCCTCAATGACTCGAAATCCACATGCCTTCCGAATATCATAGCTGCCTCCATTGTTTTGGATCGAAACCTGCATTTACGTAAGCTTTTAGCTCAGGGTAGGATGATTGAGAGAATTTGGATAGCAAGATAAACCGTCTAGAGATGAAAGTAACCGCAATGATTTCAACTTTAGGCTACTTGAAGGGTCTTATTACACATGCCCTAGAATCATCGGGATTCTAAAGTTCATGAAGCGTTTCCCTCCAAAGCTTTCTTGACAGAGAAGTTACCAGCTGTAACTCACTATATATGACGTCATTAATTTTGACGTCTCTTTAGTTCGACTGTTCGCTTAATATAACCATGTTAAGGTTGCGTCTGATCTTCTGGAACCATTCTTCACTCAATGGTTTGGTGAAGATGTCTGCCCATTGATGCTCTGTTTCGATGAACTGTAGACGCACCACCTTCCTTTGAACATAGTCTCTCAGGAAGTGATGTCTGACTTCGATGTGCTTCACTCTAGAATGTTGAATCAGATTCTTTGACAGATTGATTGCATTTGTGTTGTCGCAGTAGATTGGAATCTCCTCTTCTCGAACTGAATAGTCTTCAAGTTGATATTTGACCCATAACGTTTGTGAACAGCAACTTGCGGCAGACATATTGTTGGATCCCGTTTCCGAAATCCAACTTGTAACCTATAACCAAATCTCCTACTTTGGTTCAATCAATCTCTTTCCATTTAATCTCCTAAAAATCATAATTCTTCATAAAAATGAACGTAATTGTCTTAGAAATCCAACGCTTTGAAAATCAAGTCAATCGGATGTCGGACGAAAGATTTATAACAAAAGATTACAAAAAGGGTCAGAGTTCAAGCAAAAATTTCAAAACCTTAAATACCCACTTATAACTGAATTTTTTTAAAAATCATATCTCTAAATTTCGAACTCGAAATTTGACGAATTTGATGTCTATGGAAAGGTAAAAGGAAGCTCTACAACTTCCCTGAAGAACAGAAAAATCCAATTGGCTTCCAAGGAAGTCAAATTTCCACTCAAAGATTATGTCTTAATCAGCTTTTCCTAAACAACTTCCAATTTTTAATCGCTCATAACTCCTTGCCCCGATCTCGAAAAATTACATACTTTATGGCGTCGGAAAGATCGAAATACAAGCTCCAACTTTCATTAAGATCACTTATTCCAATTCAGACTAAATCCATACAACGAGTGGCTTCGAAGTATAGCACATGCAAATATACACTTAGGTTATTTATACAAAACAAAGCTAGATCACTTAACTTCGGACAATCATAAGTCTCAATCCCGACATCGAAAAATAGCAAACTTTATGGCCACAGAAAATTCTCAATAAACACTAAAAATTTTATGTAGATCATTTTCTCAAATTTTGCCTAGATCAAAAGTCAACTGTCAACCCCAAAAGTCAAACTTTCTAAATTCTTCAAATTTTCACACTTTTTCTTTTTAATTCTTGCTATTTAACTTCATTTCAATCAACTCATCCACTTTCCTCTCATAATCCATATAAGTTCACTCAAATATCAAAATCCTCAAAATTAAACAATTCATTTCTCATAAATTTTTCTTAACTTCATCAAATTTCCTTAAATTCATTCTCATTCTCACCAATTCTTTCTCATTTTAAATTCATTTTAATATTTCTAATTTTCATCAAAAGTTCAGGGTCCAACATTTCTCCCCCGCTTAAAAGAATTTCGTCCTCGAAATTCATACTTGCATAGACACCAAGTAATTTTTTCTTTTACTTTTGACACCGGTTACACTTTCTAGCGATTCTCGTCATACTTATCTTTCACTTATTCAATAGCATAGCAAAACACTATTTCATTTTATCTTATCTCCAAACAGTCATTCTTTCATCTCACAAAAGTATAATTAAATCAAATTCATCCCAATGCTATCATTCAATTTAAATCTCAATTTTTATGAACAATCCACTAGAATCACTCAACATTCTTATCATCTTCATCTATCAATCACTTTGGCATGCACCTTATCTTTATCACAAACTCACAATTTCAATCTTATGCTTGAACACTCTTATACAAATCAGTTAGACACAAACGCCCAAGTACGATCATAATACTGGGCTCTGATACTTATCCGAAGATTGCCCATAAAACAAACATATCGCCCAAGTTCATAATACTGGGCTCTGATACCATAAATGTTGGATCCCGTTTCCGAAATCCAACTTATAACCTATAACCAAATCTCCTACTTTGGTTCAATCAATCTCTTTCCATTTAATCTCCTAAAAATCATAATTCTTCATAAAAATGAGCGTAATTGTCTTAGGAATCCAACGCTTTGAAAATCAAGTCAATCGGATGTCGGACGAAAGATTTATAACAAAAGATTGCAAAAAGGGTCGGAGTTCAAGCAAAATTTTCAAAACCTTAAATACCCACTTATAACTGAATTTTTTTAAAAATCATATCTCTAAATTCCGAACTCAGAATTTGACGAATTTGATGTCTATGGAAAGGTAAAAGGAAGCTCTACAACTTCCCTGAAGAACAGAAAAATCCAATTGGCTTCCAAGGAAGTCAAATTTCCACTCAAAGATTATGTCTTAATCAGCTTTTCCTAAACAACTTCCAATTTTTAATCGCTCATAACTCCTTGCCCCGATCTCGAAAAATTACATACTTTATGGCGTCGGAAAGATCGAAATACAAGCTCCAACTTTCATTAAGATCACTTATTCCAATTCAGACTAAATCCATACGACGAGTGGCTTCGAAGTATAGCACATGCAAATATACACTTAGGTTATTTATACAAAACAAAGCTAGATCACTTAACTTCGGACAATCATAAGTCTCAATCCGACATCGAAAAATAGCAAACTTTATGGCCACAGAAAATTCTCAATAAACACTACAAATTTTATGTAGATCATTTTCTCAAATTTTGCCTAGATCAAAGTCAATTGTCAACCCAAAAGTCAAACTTTCTAAATTCTTCAAATTTTCACACTTTTCTTTTTAATTCTTGCTATTTAACTTCATTTCAATCAACTCATCCACTTTCCTCTCATAATCCATATAAGTTCACTCAAATATCAAAGTCCTCAAAATTAAACAATTCATTTCTCATAAATTTTTCTTAACTTCATCAAATTTCCTTAAATTCATTCTCATTCTCACCAATTCTTTCTCATTTTAAATTCATTTTAATATTTCTAATTTTCATCAAAAGTTCGGGGTCCAACACATATACTCTGCTTCGGCGGTTGATAGAGCGATTGAGCTTTATCTCTTGCTTGACCAGGAAACTAGGTTTGTGTCAAGAAAGTGACATCCTCCACTTTTGTTCTTTCTTTCGATTCTATCTCTGACATAGTCGGCATCGCAATATCCAATTAACGTGAAATCTTTACCTTTCTCAAACATTAAGCAAAGATCAGTAGTACCTGCAAGATATCTCATAATTCTTTTAACAGCGATAAAATGAGACTCTCTAGGATCGGCCTAAAATCTTGCACACAAGCATACTTTGAACAAAATATCAGTCTACTTCTTTGAAGATACAAGATGAAGAACCGATCATCCCTCTATACAGGGTTTGATCCACCTTCTTACCAAGTTCATCTTTAGACAAAAGGTTTGAAGGGTGCATCGGAGTCGCCATAGGCTTCACATTATTCATATCAAATTTGGACAACAGTTCTTTCACTGTAACATCCCCTCTCCTATAGGAAGGGTATTTTGGTAATTAGGATGGGTTCGGGATATTTAATTATATCTCGGCATGCGATCTGACATATAGTCTCTATAATTATGACGGGTTGCACATGCACATAGTATACATGCATTCATGTCATTTTCCGGCTTAGGATTAAAATTGAACTCTTGTGTGAAATTAATGGGGTAATTGAGTTTGGAAAATTATTTGGACTGTGCCATAAATCGTTTTACATTTTAGGATTTTAGGAATTTTCTGGATTTTCCGGAAACAATTCTGGACCGTAAAATAAATCAATTAGCGAATCGGTCAATTCTCGGTAGCAAAGATCGCTACCCAAAGGGCACGATAATATTGGGTATATTATTTTGGGACTGAAAGTAGGGTCATTAGAGTTAAATGGAGTAAAACTTTGATTTGGATTAAATAAATATATTTTGACTTTTCTTTAAGTAAGAACCAATTATAAGTTGCCATTGAAAAGGCATCATTAAATGCCTTTCCTCTCAATTCTCGGATATGTATTGTTTTAAAGAAGAAGATGAATTGTTAGGCTATTTAAGGAGCCATCCAAAACACAAAACACCAACCCTTCATTTGCAACCATCGATTTTGCTTTCCTTTTCTCCATTTTTCTCCATAGCTTTAAGCTCATTTCTTTGGTCTCATCAAAGCTAGATGATGAGTATGGTATATACTTGAGAAGGAAAAGGTGGTAGCTTGGTATAAAGGTTAGAAGGTAAAAGTTAAGTAGAAGCTTTGAAGGAGAATTGTGTTAGGTAAGTTTCATTTAAGTATTTGAGTTTAATGAAGTCTTTCATATGGATTAAATGCCATGATAGTGTGGGGTAGTTAATAAATGGGTTTAAAGCATGTATTAGGTTTAGGTAGGCATTAAAGTGATGGTTATTATGATTTGATGAAAAGGGATGAGGCTAGGTGAAGATGCATTGAAGTTAATGTTATAGTTTGATTTTGGATTGAATAGGGATAATTAATTGAGTATTTGAATTGAGGAATTTAGTGCTGCCAATTTTTCAGTGTTAGCCCTAATATATGTATGATGGTATTAATATTTAATTTGTATTTATTTTGATGTTTAGTGATGTGAAAAGATATTGGAAGTGTTTGAACTAAGGTTAACATTGAATCTGGAAAATGAGATTTGTAATAGATGTTACTGTTTTATTCATAACTTAGTGTGTAGAAATGAAAATGAGGTAAGGTTAGTGGCCACTGAAACTTTGGGATGTTGGCTTTAATTTAGTGTGAAATAGGTGTTGTTGAATTTCAATAATAGAAGGGTGAAATTTTGCATGGAAAGTTACTGTTCCATTGCCTGTGAACAGTAACCGCAACCATGACATCTGAGTTTTGTTGATTTGTATGAATTAATTGAGATGGAATTAGGAGAATGGTCTTCATGGAAGTTGTAGTATATTTGATTATATTTCCATTGCTACTGATCTTGCTATTTTGGAATTGTGTGTTGGGAGATATGAATTGATTACTAATGGCTGGTTTTGAGCATTTTGGATGAAACCTAGTTTAAGTGTGATTTTGTGAGTTTACTGATTTGAGGCAATTTTAACATTTTATGTGGACTGAATTGGTGTGAGTGAGCTTCTGAAAAGTTGTAGAGGAAGAGATTATCTTGAAATTGATATTTGGTATGTAATTTTTAGAAGTCAGAATTGGGAGATATGATTTTTCAAAAACTGATCCTACATTAGGTTATGAATGGCTGATGACAACAGAAACTTCCATAACAGTTTTCAAATGGTTAGAGATCGAATTGGATGATGAGTGCTTCATGAAAAATTAAGTTTAAGATGTTATCTTTACAGGGATATAAAGTTCTGATTTTATTGACTTGTATACTGGAAGTTATGCTTGTTGTAAGGTTACTGCCCAAATTGAAGGTTTTCAGGGACAGTAACATTAGATGAATTAATTGACTTGGTTTGCAATAGAATTTGATTTTGGGTTGTTCATGAAAGTTGTTGAGGACATTGTGAACTTGTTGACCATATTTTTGTGGTAATTTATTACTGAAGAATCAGTGAGTTATGACATTGTAAATGTACTGCCCTGTGTTGATGAAAATTTAGTAGGCAGAAGGTTTGATGGGTTATTTGATACCCTTAGGGTTGGATTTGATTTTTTTGGTCTTCTTGAGAGTTGTAGAGCTTTGCATAAGCTTTCCAATGAGGTATAGTGGGTATTTTTCTGATTTGTGTGCTAAAAGTTAGAGTGGATGGAAATTAAGATTGAAATCTGGAAAAAAAAGGGCGAGGTAGCGTGAAACTTCTTACGCCTCATGAGGGCGACGTTCGCCTCGAGGCGATTTAGAGGCTGGTGCTGAGGCGAGGCGCGCCTCGCGATTTAAGTGTGAGCGATTTAAGCCTGAGACGGCGCGCTCGCCCTTGAGGTCTGGCGTTCAAGATATATGTATATATAATTATTTTATTTTGATTATTATTTGTTATTAAAAGGTACAATTGTTCTTTGTCAATTTCTTTCCCATCCGACGTCCGATTGACCTGATTCCAGAGGCATCGGATTCGTTGAATATTTAATTTTATTTTCTGAGAAATCGGGAATTTTAGGCGGAATTTGACGTAGCCCCTATTGACGGAACTTGTAAACACTTTTATTTAATTGGGGACTATAGAGGTCCGAATTGCGCACCGTCGGCGCCTATGGATTTCTAATTTTCATAGAATTTTATTATGGGAAATGTTAGATTAGGGCGGGATTGCCATGAACATGCATTATATACATTTCTTGATTTCATGTGCATTGTTTAATCATTTACACCAATGGTAATAGTTATTCATTTAATTTGTTATAGAGGCTCGGTGGACCATCGTTCCACGAGATTGGCGAGACTTCCCGGCATTAGCGTGGAAGTTATTAGGTGAGTAACCTAGTTAGTTATTCCAATCTATGTGTTAGCTGTGAATTGATTGCCTACGGGAATACATGAATTATTATTGTGACTGGCGTTTCTACGGGATTACATGAATTATAAGCTGTGATTGATTGCCCTACGGAATTATGTGGTATTCTTGTTGTGAATTTACATGAGGTAGCTTGTTTAATTGAATTGAATATTGACTGTGAAATACCATGTTTTCTTGTTGTGAAACATGTGCATTCATGCACAAATACATCACATCGTTAAAAGGAAAATTGTGAACCGAGGTGCCATCAGATCTTGAACCGAGCCTAGAGCTCGATATCTTGAACCGAGCCTCGAGCTCGATGGGAGATAATTCTCCCACGCGTCTATACTTGATCACCGTTATGCGCTCGGTCACAATCATGAAATGAGCTGGAAAGAGTCACATGTGCATTGCATCTTGGATTCTATATCGATAATATTTTTTAAGCGGGTGTATATTTTCGCATCAGGATCGTAATTATTCTACGTGATCGTATTCATGTTGTGTTTTGTATAATTCTGCGTGTATCTTGTTTCATGCTTATATGATGCATGAATTGGGAGAACCATCGATGATGGTTTCTCATTGAGTTCGCAAACTCACCCAAAATTGCAACTTATTTTTCGGGCCTAGCATAGCGGATAGCTCCCTCAGATTTGTAGAGCCGTATCTGATGGATTGGCGAGAAAAGCAATGGCTCAAAGGTTGGTCATTTGGGTTTTCTTTTGGAGACCGATAGTTAGATCGGTTATTATGACAATCTGATATGTGAAACATGTAACTTAAAAGTCTTGTGATTGTGAATTATTAAGTTTTGAATGAATGAAATGGAATCTAGTTTGGTTTTAAAAGTAGCAGTTTCTTATTCTTGTCTTATGATTGTGATGCCATGAGGAGTGTAGTGGTTGTTGTCGGTAGTGGTCTCTTGTCATAGGATATGTATCGGAATGACTTCTGGCGTTCTCGTGGATACCCTATGGTAAGGGGTATTACATTTGTGGTATCGAGCATGGTTTGGCATCTTTGGGAATAGTAACAAGATAGGTATGAATCGGATGGGCTGTTGAAACCGATCGTAATTTTTGTTTTGTTTTAGGTCTCTTGATCTAGGTGATCGAGTTGAGCGGTCGGTGACGTGGATCCGTGGGAGCAAGTAGGAGTCTTATGCCTCAGTCGAGGAGTTGCCTCCTCGAGTTCCGTGAGGCGGAAAGGAGGTATGACTTGGCAAGCTTGCAGGGGTATGAGATTTCTATGGCAAGATCTGAGACCCGCCGAGGCCGAGGGATGGTTGGAGAGGACGAGAGAGTCTTGACCAGATGGATCGCGAACGATGAGAGGTTCGATTATGCGATATCAACAAGCGAGCAGGCCCAAGATATAAGTGGTGGAAGGCGTGCTGAGCGGTACCACTGTGCCTTGCTTGTTGACACGGGCCGAAGAGTTCGAGGGCCTTCAAGGATAATTATATGCCCAGGTCTATCTTGATATGAAGATGCAGGAGTTTCTAGAACTAAGCGTGGTAGGATGTCGTGGTGATTATGAGGTAAAATTTAATGGTGATAGATTATACTCTTGTGATGGTCCCGACCGAGGTGATAAGTCTGGGAGGTTCGAGAATGGCCTCAACACCGAGATCCGCACAGAGTTGGCTTGGTGGGACATGGGTACATTCATTGAGTTGAGGGTCGCCGTTAGAGTGGAGCAGCTGATGAGACAGAGACAGTGAGATTGGGTCCCGGGGTAAGCGGCCCAGTGATAGTCAGGGCAGCTCTGGCAGGAGCTTTAGTAAGCGCCAGGGCAGGACTTTCAGGTCTCCGGGAGGTTCGAGACAGTCTGGATTTGGGCAGAGGGGGAGATTTGGATCGAGTGGTAGTGGTAGTGGCAGAGGCTGGGCGATTTCTCCGGTGTGCCGCGTTGTGATAGAAGACACGATGGGGAGTGTTGGTGGCTTCTTGGGGCTTGTTTGAGGTGCGGCTCGAATGAGCATCGGTCGTGGATTGCCACGATACATTGAGAGTTCAACCTCTTGGTAAGGGATTTAGTCGGGAGTAGTATGACTGCATGTGAGTAGAGTGGGTGGATCCGGACGGAGGGCCGAGGTAGAGGCCGTGGTAGAGCCGGGGTCCTTTGTGAGAACCGAGGGTCGGGCGGTGACCACGCCCCGAGGCGAGTGTATGTCATGACGGCAGGAGGCTGTGGATTCCCCGATGTTGTAGGTGGTATGCTTCTTCTTCCGATATTGAGGCATTTGCATTCTTGGATCTGGATCCACGCATTCTTTATTGCACCTCATATGGCATGTAGATTGCATGGAGATAGGGAGATGTTCTGATATGGGCTAGAGGTGAGTACACCTCAGTACTACTATCGCATTGGGAGAGGTCTGCAGGGATGCTCTGATTGATTGATCAAGCAAGATTGAGGCGCACCTTATAGTGTTGCCTCGAGAGAGATCGATGTCATTACGGGATGGATTGGCTATCGCTCATAGGGCTATCATGGACTGCTATACCAAGGAGGTTGTTTTGGAGTCTCCTGGTCAGCCTAGAGCAGTGTTCAGAGGAGTTAGCCAGGCAGTGCCAGCCCGGATGATCTCTTTCCTTAGTGCCCTGAGGTTGATGCAGGGAGGTTGTGAGGCCTATCTGGCTCATGTGATTGACACCAGAGTTGAGCAGAGGCTTCAGGATATTCCCGTGGTTAGGGAATTTCCAGATGTGTTTCTGATGAGTTGGGTTTGCTTGCCGGATTGGGAGATGAGTTTACCATTGACCTCGTTCAGTGCAGCTCTATATCTATACCTCCATATAGGATGGCACCTGTGGAACTGAGGGAGTTGAAGGTTCAGTTGCAGGAGTTGCTGGAGAAGGGGTTCATTAGACCTAGTGTTTCACCATGGGGAGCTCCAGTTTTGTTTGTGAAGAAAAAGGATGGGACTTTGAGGCTGTGCATCGATTATAGGCAGCTGAATCGGGTGACAGTAAAGAACAAGTACCCACTGCCTAGGATCGATGACTTATTTGATCGATTGCGAGGAGCTGTGTGTTCACCAAGTTAGATCTGCGATCCGTTACTATCGCTGAAGATTGCAGAGGCCGATGTGCCTAAGAGTGCATTCAGAGCGGTATGGGCATTTCGAGTTTCTAGTGATGCCGTTTGGGTTGACAAATGCCCGGCAGCTTTTATGGCCCTTGATGAATAAGGTATTTCAGCCCTACCTGGATCAGTTTGTTATAGTTTTCATTGATGACATCCTAGTGTATTCGAGGGATAGACAGGAGCATAGTGAGCATTTGAGGATTGTGTTACAGACGATGAGGGAGAGACAGTTGTTCGCCAAATTCAGCAAATGTGAATTTTGGCTGGATCAGGTGATCTTTTTGGGGCATATAGTGACTGGAGAGGGTATTCAGGTAGATCCGAGTAAGGTTGAGGCAGTGCTGAAATGGGAAGCTCCTAGGAATGTGCCGGAGATTCGGAGTTTCCTCGGATTGGCTGGTTATTACCGGAGGTTTGTCGAGGGGTTTTCATTGATCTCAGCCCCTCTGACAAAACTTCTGAGGAAGAATGTGCCATTCAGATGGACCGAGGAGTGTCAGAAGAGCTTTGAGGAGCTTAAACATCGGTTGACTACTGCACCGGTGTTGGCTATTCCATCTGGGACTGGAGGATTTGAGGTGTACAGCGATGCATCACATCAGGGATTGGGATGTGTTCTGATGCAGCATGGTAGAGTCATTGCCTATGCCTCGAGACAGTTGAGGATTCATGAGGTAAACTATCCTGTTCATGATTTGGAGTTAAGTCGCAATGTATTTGCATTGAAGATTTGGAGGCATTACCTGTATGGTGAGACCTTTCAGATCTTTACTGACCATAAGAGTTTGAGATACCTACTGAGCCAGAGAGAGTTGAATTTGAGACAGAGGAGGTGGCTTGAGTTGTTGAAGGATTACGACTGTACTATTGAGTATCACCCTGGAAAAGCTAATGTGGTGGCAGATGCTTTGAGTAGAAAGTCACATACGAGTACAGCTCAGATTCAGGCAATGAGGTTGCCTAATTTGATTCAATTGAGGGCTTTGAATGTGCAGATGAATCTGGAGCAGGATGGAGTATTATTGGCTACACTGAGACTGAGACCGATGCTACTGGACAGGATCAGGAAAGTTCAAGATAAGGATCCTGTTATGGTGAGACTGATTGAGAAAGTGAAAGCTGATTCGAGATCTGAGTTTGATGTGAGAGATGAGACTCTATGGATAGGGCAGAGACTTTGTGTGCCTGATGTAGATGATCTGAGGCGAGAGATACTGGAGGAGGCTCACATGGCCACATATGCTATGCATCCTGGTACTACCAAGATGTATAACACCCTTAAGCAACATTTCTGGTGGCCTGGTATGAAGAAGCAGGTAGCTGAGTATGTGTCCAGGTGTTTGACGTGCCAGCAAGTTAAAGCTGAGCACCAAGCTCCAGTAGGGAAGCTTCATTCGTTGCCTATTCCGGAGTGGAAATGGGAACGGATCACCATGGATTTCATTATGGGGTTGCCTGGGGCCTTGCAAAGATGATGCTATCTGGGTCATAGTGGACCGGTTAACTAAATCGGCTCATTTCTTGGCGATGAGGAGAATAATACTATGGATCAGTTGGCCCGAAGTATGTAGCGGAGATAGTGAGGCGCACGGGGTTCCAGTGTCGATAGTGTCCGACAGGATCCCAGATTTACTTCGAGGTTACAGCAGAGTTTTATCTGCTATGGGTACTAAGTGAATTCGATCAAGACAAAGATTTCATCCTCGAACAGATGGGCGAGTGAGAGGGCGATTAAAGGCTGTTGAGGATATGCTTGAGCATGTATTGGAGTTCAGAGAGCATGGGATCGAGATTGGCCTTGATAGAGTTTGCATATAACAATCACTATCATAGTAGCATCGGGATGGCTCCATATGAGGAATTGTATGGGCGACGTGTAGATCGCCTTTGTATTGGGACGAAGAGGGAGTAAGGATGATTGAGGGGCTGAGTTGATTCAGGATCTTGTTGATAAAGTGAAACCGATTGAGTCGCATTAAAGGGCTCGGGATAGATGTAAGAGCTATGTTGATCAAAGATAGGAGGGACATTGAGTATAATGTGGCGACAAAGTGTTCTTACGGTGTCACCGTGGCGTGGTGTACCGAGATTTGGGAGAAAGGAAGTTAAGCCCAGGTACATTGGTCCATATGAGATCCTTGAGAGGATCGGACCTTTGGCCTCTGTGCTAGCTTTACCGAGTGAGATGTCTCCGATTATATGGCGTCTTCCATGTGAGTATGCTCCGCAGATATCGGTCGGATCCGACACGTGTGATCACGGCTCGGAGATTGAGGTCTCGATGTCCCGAGTTATGGTGGAGGCCGTTTGATTATCGGGTCTCGGGTGAAACAATTGAGGAATAAGAGTATTCCTTTGGTGAAGGTTCTCTGGCGGAACCATTCGATTGAGGAGGCTACCAGGAGACCGAGGAGCATATGAGGAGACAATATCCTCATCTTTTCGATCGGTCCGTAAGAATTTCGAGGACGAAATTTTTGTTAGGAGGGAGAATTGTAACATCCCTCTCCTATAGAAAGGTATTTTGGTAATTAGGATGGGTTGGGATATTTAATTATATCTCAAAGATGCGCATCTGACATATAGTCTCTATAATTCTTGACGGGTTGCACATGCACATAGTATACATGCATTCATGTCATTTTCCGGCTTAGGATTGAAATTGAACTCTTGTGTGAAATTAATGGGGTAATTGAGTTTGGAAAATTATTTGGACTGTGCCATAAATCGTTTTACATTTTTAGGGATTTTAGGAATTTTCTGGATTTTTCCGGAAACAATTCCTGGACCGGTAAAATCGCCAATTGGCGAATCGGTCAATTCTCATTAGCAAAGATCGCTACCAGTGGCACGATAATATTGGGTATATTATTTTGGGACTGAAAGTAGGGTCATTAGAGTTAAATGGAGTAAAACTTGATTTGGATTAAATAAATATATTTTGACTTTTCTTTAAGTAAGAACCAATTATAAGTTGCCATTGAAAAGGCATCATTAAATGCCTTTCCTCTCAATTCTCGGATATGTATTGTTTTAAAGAAGAAGATGAATTGTTAGGCTATTTAAGGAGCCATCCAAACACAAAACACCAACCCTTCATTTGCAACCATCGATTTTTGCTTTCCTTTTCTCCATTTTCTCCATAGCTTTAAGCTCATTTCTTTGGTCTCATCAAAGCTAGATGATGAGTATGGTATATACTTGAGAAGGAAAAGGTGGTAGCTTGGTATAAAGGTTAGAAGGTAAAAGTTAGAAGTAGAAGCTTTGAAGGAGAATTGTGTTAGGTAAGTTTCATTTAAGTATTTGAGTTTAATGAAGTCTTTCATATGGATTAAATGCCATGATAGTGTGGGGTAGTTAATAAATGGGTTTAAAGCATGTATTAGGTTTAGGTAGGCATTAAAGTGATGGTTATTATGATTTGATGAAAAGGGATGAGGCTAGGTGAAGATGCATTGAAGTTAATGTTATAGTTTGATTTTGGATTGAATAGGGATAATTAATTGAGTATTTGAATTGAGGAATTTAGTGCTGCCAATTTTCAGTGTTAGCCCTAATATATGTATGATGGTATTAATATTTAATTTGTATTTATTTTGATGTTTAGTGATGTGAAAAGATATTGGAAGTGTTTGAACTAAGGTTAACATTGAAACTGGAAAATGAGATTTGTAATAGATGTTACTGTTTTATTCATAACTTAGTGTGTAGAAATGAAAATGAGGTAAGGTTAGTGGCCACTGAAACTTTGGGATGTTGGCTTTAATTTAGTGTGAAATAGGTGTTGTTGAATTTCAATAATAGAAGGGTGAAATTTTGCATGGAAAGTTACTGTTCCATTGCCTGTGAACAGTAACCGCAACCATGACATCTGAGTTTTGTTGATTTGTATGAATTAATTGAGATGGAATTAGGAGAATGGTCTTCATGGAAGTTGTAGTATATTTGATTATATTTCCATTTCTACTGATCTTGCTATTTTGGAATTGTGTGTTGGGAGATATGAATTGATTACTAATGGCTGGTTTTGAGCATTTTGGATGAAACCTAGTTTAAGTGTGATTTTGTGAGTTTACTGATTTGAGGCAATTTTAACATTTTATGTGGACTGAATTGGTGTGAGTGAGCTTCTGAAAAGTTGTAGAGGAAGAGATTATCTTGAAATTGATATTTGGTATGTAATTTTAGAAGTCAGAATTGGGAGATATGATTTTCAAAACTGATCCTACATTAGGTTATGAATGGCTGATGACAACAGAAACTTCCATAACAGTTTTCAAATGGTTAGAGATCGAATTGGATGATGAGTGCTTCATGAAAATTAAGTTTAAGATGTTATCTTTACAGGGATATAAAGTTCTGATTTTATTGACTTGTATACTGGAAGTTATGCTTGTTGTAAGGTTACTGCCCAAATTGAAGGTTTTCAGGGACAGTAACATTAGATGAATTAATTGACTTGGTTTGCAATAGAATTTGATTTTGGGTTGTTCATGAAAGTTGTTGAGGACATTGTGAACTTGTTGACCATATTTTGTGGTAATTTATTACTGAAGAATCAGTGAGTTATGACATTGTAAATGTACTGCCCTGTGTTGATGAAAATTTAGTAGGCAGAAGGTTTGATGGGTTATTTGATACCCTTAGGGTTGGATTTGATTTTTTGGTCTTCTTGAGGTTGTAGAGCTTTGCATAAGCTTTCCAATGAGGTATAGTGGGTATTTTTCTGATTTGTGTGCTAAAAGTTAGAGTGGATGGAAATTAAGATTGAAATCTGGAAAAAAAGGCGAGGTAGCGGTGGAAACTCGCGCCTCATGAGGGCGACGTTTACGCCGAGGCGAGATTTAGAGGCTGGTCATGAGGGACGCCTCGCCTCATGATTAAGTGAGGCGATTTCGCCTCGATGGCGACGTCTCGCGCCATGCGGGCGTTCAGATATATGTATATATAATTATTTTTATTTTGATTATTATTTGTTATTAAAAGGTACAATTGTTCTTTTGTCAATTTCTTTCCCATCCGACGTCCGATTGACCTGATTCCAGAGGCATCGGATTCGTTGAATATTTAATTTCATTTTCTGAGAAATCGGGAATTTTAGACGGAATTTGGCGTAGCCCCTATCGGAACTTGTAAACCTGTTTTATTTAATTGGGGACCTATAGAGGTCCGAATTGCATGCCGTCGTCGCGCTATAGATTTCTAATTTTCATAGAATTTTATTATGGGAAATGTTAGATTAGGGCCGGGATTGCCATGAACATGCATTATATACATTTCTTGATTTCATGTGCATTGTTTAATCATTTACACCAATGGTAATAGTTATTCATTTAATTTGTTATAGAGGCTCCAGTGGACCATCGTTCTCTGAAATTGGCGAGACTTCCGGCGTTAGCGTGGAAGTTATTAGGTGAGTAACCTAGTTGGTTATTCCAATCTATGTGTTAGCGTGAATTGATTGCCTACGGGAATACATGAATTATTGTTGTGACTGGCGCCTACGGGGATTACATGAATTATAAGCGTGATTGATTGCCCTACGGAATTATGTGGTATTCGATTGTGAATTTACATGAGGTAGCTGTTTAATTGAATTGAATATTGGACTGTGAAATACCATGTTTCTTGTTGTGAAACATGTGCATTCATGCACAAATACATCACATCGTTAAAAGGAAAATTGTGAATCGAGGCGCCTTGTCTTGAAGCCGAGCCTAGAGCTCGATATCTTGAACCAGAGCCTCGAGCTCGACGGAGATAATTCTCCCAGACGCGTCTATCTTGATCATTGTTATCGCTCGGTCACAATCTGAAATGAACTGGAAAAGAGTCACATGTGCATTGCATCTTGGATTCTATATCGACAATATTTTTTTAGCGGGTGTATATTTCTTTGTCTTTGTGGTAATAATTATACGTATTTGTATTCATGTTGTGTTTTGTATAATTCTGCGTGTATCTTTGTTTCATGCTTATATGATGCATGAATTGGGAGAACCATCGATGATGGTTTCTCATTGAGTTCGCAAACTCACCCAAAATTGTAACTTATTTTTCGGGCTAGCATAGAGCAGATAGCTCCCTCGGATTGTAGAGTAGTATCTGATGGATTGGCGAGAAAAGCAATGGCTCAAAGGTCGGTCATTTGGGCTTTCTTTTGGAGACCGATAGTTAGATCTGGTTATTATACGAAGACTGTATGTGAAACATGTGTAACAAAAAAAGTACCGATAACAGAATTATTAAGTTTGAATGAATGAAATGGAATCTAGTTTGGTTTTAAAAGTAGCAGTTTCTTATTCTTGTCTTATGATTGTGATGCCATGAGGAGTGTAGTGGTTGTTGTCGGTAGTGGTCTCTTGTCATAGGATATGTATCGGAATGACCTACGGGCGTTCTGGTGGATACCCTATGGTAAGGGGGCGCTACATTCACATACTTTTGTTGATGAATGAAGATTTTCTCTTCGGTTTGCTTAACTTGCAACCCAAGAAAGAACTTTAATTCACCCATCATGCTCATTTCAAACTCTTTCTTCATTAGACTTTCAAACTTCATGCATAACATGTTTGAAGTAGCACCAAAAATAATATCATCAATGTAAATCTGAACTAAAATAAAATAATTCTGAAAGTTTTTTCTAAAGAGCATCTTATCAATTTGACCTCTACTGAAACCATTTTCTAAAAGAAAAGTACTCAGATGATCATACCAAGCTCTAGGAGTTTGCTTCAGTAGTATAAGGCTTTATGAAGTCTATAGACATGGTGCAATTCTTAACATCCTCGAAACGGTGGTTGCTTAATGTACACCTCTTCGCTCTATAAAGTCATTGAAATGCACTCTTCACATCTATAAAACAGTTTTATATCATGACATCGCATATGCCAAAGAATATCCTAATGGCTTCAAGTCTTGCTACTGGAGCATATGTCTCATTGTAGTCTATTCCTTCTTGCTGATTTTAACCCTTGTGCTACTAATCTAGTTTTATTTCTACTTACTCTTCCTGATTCGTCTAACTTATTCTTAAAGACCCATATGGTTCCTATAATAAATTTCTTAGGGGGTTTCAGAACTAAGGACCAGACATTATTCCTAGTAAATTGATTCAGCTCCTCTTGCATGGCTAACACCCAAGCTTCGTCTTGAAGAGCTTCTTCAACCTTCTTAGGTTCTATTTCAGAGATAAAAGCCACATTAGCTTCTCTTCTGAATCTGGACCTTGTTCCAACTCCTTCTGAGGTCTCTCCGATAATCAACTCTTCTGGATGAGAACTTTTATATTTCCAGTCTCTTTTCAGTCCAATAGTTTCTAGAATATCTTCAACTTTGTCTACTTGAGTTCCTGATGATGGAGTTTCTGTTCTATCATCTAAGTTCTTTGAAGGACCTTCACTCTCCATGTCATCTTCCTTATGAGGTTGGGAACTATCATCAAACTTGACATGGATGGTCTCCTCAACTGTCTTTGAAGTAAGGTTGTACACCCGAAATTCCTTAGACGATGATGAGTAGCCTAGAAAGATTCCTGGATAGGTCTTTGAATCAAATTTATCCAACAGCTCCTTTGTATTCAGAATAGAGCATCTGCACCCAAATGGATGAAAGTAAGATATGTTTGGCCTTCTTCCATTCCATAACTCATAAGGAGTCTTCTTCAACATGGGTCGCAACAGAATTCTATTCTGAATATAGCATGCTGTATTCACGACTTACCTGTAAGTACTTAGGAAGATTTATCTCACACAGCATGGTCCTTGCCATCTCTTGAATCATCCTGTTCTTCCTTTCAACAACTCCATTCTGTTGAGGAGTCCTAGGAGCAGAGAAATTATGGAAAATTCTATTCTCCTCACAAAATAATCTAAACTTCTCATTCTCAAACTCTCCACCATAGTCACTCCTAATACTGGCTATAGACATTCCTTTTTCATTCTGTAACTTTCTATTTTACCGATTATAATAATCTTGCCCTGCTGGTTGTCTCCGAAAGTTACCGATCCTCCCTTCTTATACTGAAGGTCTAAGAACATAGACCTTCTTCCCGTCATATATCGCGAGCATCCACTATCTAAATACCAATGGTGCTTGTCGTATTTTCCAAGGAAGGATATCTGCAGGAGAAACTATTTTATTTTTTGGTACCCAAATTTTCTTGGGTCCTTTATGGTTATTAGTATGCATATGATGAGTTCTTTGATGCATATAACTATAACGTTGATTAAAACGAGATTTATTATGGTTTCTCTTTTAAAAGAAAGGTTTTTTATGAGACTGAGTCTTGTTACCTGTAAACCCTAATCCGATTTTATCACTCGGGTGTCTACATTTTCCAAGCATCTCATTCATTTTCTTAGTGCTCTCTGTGAAAGTAGCTAAATCAGCTGACAGATTCTTAATCCTTAGTTTAAGCTAATTAATCTCTTCTGATCTATCTATGACTTTATTTTTCTCCTCTAATTGCTTATTTAGAGAGATATTTTCTCTCTCTATTACTTCCGTATGTCTAATATTTTCTGCATACTTTTTTCTTTAACATTTTGTATTGTTTCAGAATATCATGAGAATCTTCTAACAATTCTGAGTAGGCATCATGCAAATTATCGTAGTCAGATTTTACCTCCTCATCACTATCTTCTTCGGCCACAAGGCAGATATTTGCATGTTCAGACGACTCGGAACCTGTATGTGATTCTGATGAATCTAGGTCCTCCCACGTTGCCATCATGCTTTTCTTGCCTTCTCTACTCTTCTTTGGTTTCTTCTTAAGCGTAGGACATTCGGACTTGTAGTGTCTAGGCTGATTGCACTTGTAGCAAATGACAGATGACTTCTCTGGTTTGGCTTCATCTTTGCCATTCTTCTTGAAAGTCTGATTCCCTTTGGACTTCTTCTTCCACATGTGTCTTATCTTTCTGGAGATGAAAGATAATTCGTCATCTTCATCACTTGACTCTAGTTCTGAGTGGCTGGAGTCGTCATCCTTTGATTCTTCAATCTGTAATGTTTTTGATGACTTCCTCCTTCTTTGAGTCTTGTGATTCTTATGTCCGGCCTTCAGCGCTATCGACTTGTCCCGTTTGGGCTTGTCTTCAACATCGAGCTCAACTTCATGAATCTTCAAGGATCCAAGCAACTCGTCAAGTTTTAGCACTCTCAAATCTTTGGCTTCTTGCATCGCAGTAACTTTAAGTCTCCACCTCTTTGGAAGAATTCTTAAGATCTTTCGAACATGGTCTTGATTGTTGTACGTTCTTCCAAGAGCTTTCAATCTATTGACAATTGTTTGAAATCTTCCAAACATTTGATCAATAGATTCTTCATCTTTCATCCTGAAAAGTTCATACTGGTGCACAAGAATACTTATCTTGGATTCTTTAACTTGGCTTGTGCCTTTGTGAGCAATGGAAAATGTGTCCCACATCTCCTTTGCAGTGTCGCATCTGTGGACTTTGTCATACTCGCTCCTGTTTAGGGCACAGGTCAAGAAGAACTTCACCTTTGAGTTTAGCTATATTCTCGCCTTTTGATCAGTCGTCCATCTGATTCGTGGAATAGAATTGCCATCTTCATCTACTGATGTATAAGTTCCGTTTCTATCACGTCCCAAAGGTCCATATGAGTAGATTCTATGAATAGCCACATCCTATCTTTCCAAAGAATGATAATCCTCTCCGTTGAATCTTCGGAGGTCTAGTGATCGAGGCTCCTTCGCGATGTATACATGTGATTCCGCCATTATCTTTGATCCACACTTTGCTAAAGTGATCCTTGGATACCTTGCTCTGATACCAATTGAAGTGAATCACACATTAATACAATACTTAGGAAATGATATACGAATGCACGAGAAGGGGGGTTAAATTGTGTATTCCCCTTTTTGAAAAAAATCTTTCAAAACTGTTTGTTAGAAATAAAATTCTTCTGAGAACTTCCGATAGATTCTAATTAATCAAAACTTTTGAAAACTTTGTTTACTTAATTAAATCGATAAAACTTGAATCTAAAATAGAGATAGAGTGAGAATAGTTGACACAAATGATTTATCCTGGTTCACCCCTAAACTGTGGGCTACGTCCAGTCCTCAGAGTTCCTTCTGAGATTTTCACTATCTCTTCAACTTTACAAGTAATCTTTGCGAGCCTATTCAGGTCTCTACAACCAGTATTCTTTCACGCTTAGCCTCTGTGAGGCTATCTGTTCTACTTTCTCAGATAAGTGTTTGAACACTTGTTACAAAGAAAATAGCTCTCACTAATTGCGCAGTAATGCTCTTTACAATCACGTAGATGTAATTCAGCTAATTTTTCAACTCAACTAACTTTGCAATCTTCGACTTTGACTTGTATTTATAGCCTTCATCTCCAACTGCTTCTTGATTCTTGTTTCTTGAATCTTTAAAGAAACGGTTAATCATTGAGTTTCAGAACTAACTCGAACTGACTCCTTCGTCTTCTTTTCGAATTCGCATCTATTTTTCTCCGTCTGTATTATATCGCTCGTGTTTACTGCGTCTGCCTGCTTTTTCCGCTTATATGTCTGCTCGCTTTTCTTTCGCATCTTAAATCAGCATCTGCTTTTACGCTTACGCCTGTTTTTACTTAACGTCTGCGTCAAGGCTCGCTTTTTTAGCGTCTGCATTTCTTCATCTGTGTTCTTTGTCTGTATGACTTCGTCTGTTTGACTTTGTCTGTAGGACTTCGTCTGTTTGCTTCGTCTGTTTTGCTTTTCTTTTTATTGATTCTCTTTGTTATACATCAAAATCATATCTAAGTAAAGTCATTTGGACTTAACACATAACTCTGATACCAACTGATAGAAATTTTAACAAAGATAATAACCAGATTTCATAGCTTTGAAGCTTGTATAAACAATATAATTGAAAAATTACCTACTAAAGGTGTTGAAAGTTGAGTGGAAGCCATGGTTCTCTACCACACAAAAATCCAAATACAACAGAAAATAGAATACCAGGGTTTGTTGAATCCAACCACCAATTTCTTACACACACCACTACAATGCCGTAACAAAAAAAACCCACACACCACTTATGCTTCAGTTGTTGGTAGCCTAATGTATGCTCAAGTATGCACACGTCCTGATATTACCTTTGTTGTAGGTGTGTTTGGTAGATACTTGAGTGATCTTGGACAAAGTCACTGGAAAGCAACTAAAAAGTTCTTGAGGTATCTTTAGGGTACAAAGGATCTTATGTTGACATATCGAAAGACCGATACTCTTAAAGTAGTTGGCTTCAGTGATTCTGATTATGTAAGTTGTGTGGATGATAAGAAATCCACTTCTGGATACATTTTTATGATGGAAGGAGGAGTTGTTTCGTGAAAAAGTGTCAAACAGACACTTACAACTTCTTCAACTATAGAGGTAAAGTATGTGGCATGTTACGAGTGTAGCGCGCCCGTAGGTCATTCCGATACATGCCCTACGACGAGGGTGCACTACGATCGATCATTTCTATAATCCACATGGGATCAATACAATAAAACCGTAATATCAAAATCACTGAATTTTTAAAACCTAAATGCTTTTCTCATTTCATAACCTCAAACAGAAATATAGACAAGTCTATCAGTTCCCTACAGTCTAAATACAATACCCCAAAAAGGAAACTGATACAAAAGTCTATACTATGTCATCCTCAAAATTAATCCCAGCTGACCAACCTGTGTGTCATCACTTCTCTTGCCAACGCGCTCACACAGCAGGAAAAGTCTATCTCTGGAGCTAGGAGTCTAATCTATCAATCTTGAAAAGAAGGAATGCAATTTTGGGTGAGTTTGCGAACTCAATGAGAATTCATCATCGATGGTTCACTCAATTCATACATTACGCAAATTGCATACAACACATCATAGTAACATTCAAGTATCATATAATAGTTGCAATTTCTCATGCCATCATATAACTCAGTAATGATCACAAATCAATTAACTCATTAGTATGCAATGCATATGTGACTCTTTTCCAGTTTATTTCAGTGTTGTGACCGAGCACTAAATCAAAGGATGTTGTTCGATGAGACGCGTCTCAGGGAGTAGGAGAGCCTCATGCGGGATGCACTAACTCCCTCGAGCTCGAGGCCCGGCAAAGGATGGTGTTCGAGCTCAAGGCTCCTTTCAAGATTAGTGGCACTCTGGTCACAACGTTTCATTATCTGCTCATGCATTTATGCATGAAATGCAAATGCTCAATCATTTACAGTCATATGGCTATAAAAGCCCATTTATCACATTTTCACATAATCATGTAGCAGTCAAACCCAATTTATTAAAAGCATGCATTTTGATCTTAACCATACTTGTAATCATACAATTCACATTTACAAACAGTTCACACAGAGCATTTAACAATCAGAAATTGAGGAACCAATTAGGTTACTCACCTGTAACTTCCGAGCTACTGCCTGGAAGTCCCAGCAATGTCCGTGGAATGACGATCCAACGGTGCCTCTATAACAGTTAAATAATTTCCCATTACTAGATGCTCAGTCAAAACAATTCAATGATGTATATGTCTTAATGAAAATATATACAATGCATGTTCATGATTTTCCCAGCGCCAAAACCCACTTTTGCTATCGCAAGCCCAAATCTAACTCTTCACTCAATTGATCAATAATGATTCATTTCATTCCTAACATTCATTTCAATCCGCCATATCATACACCCTACAATAATTCCCAAGAAGATCTATTCACTGGGTCAGAACCATCCATTGAAGACCCCTATTAACTCCAATTATCATAATACAATTCTTAGGTTGCAATAGGAACTATAGTCGACTTTCTCTCTATGATTGAGACCATACTAAATTCAATTCTAACTTTCATTCATTTCCTCAATTGTAGACCTCTTTCTCTAGTTCATAACGAATCAAGAATTACCTCAATTGGAGGTCTACACAATAAGTTATGCCCCAAAAATTAAAACACATCCATTCAGAAATTTGATCCTCGCCGTTGCGTAAAAAGGGTCGCTCGTCGCGGCGTGGAAGGACGCTCGCCGCGGCGAACACCTTCCTAAAGACTCGTCGCGACGTAGAGGAAAAAGCTAGTCGTGGTGTAAATCCATACGCTCGTCGCGACGTCTCGCCCTGCTCGTCGTGACGAGAACCTCAACCTGCTCGTCGCGGCGAGTACTCATTTACTCGTCGCGGCAAGGCCGCTCTCAGACGTCGCGACATGTGGGCTCCATCGTCTTCTCCGATCAACTTTTTCACCATTTCTCTTACTATAAGCAGTATTAACTCACTCTCAACTACCCAATCACTAACATTAAACACCATCAATGCATCAAACAACAATAAATAACAACATTAAACCCATTAAACTTACCAAATCAAACTTCAAAACCTCAAATCTCTGAAAATCCTTCTCCAACGCCTAACACCCACAGTGAACCTTTAAACTCTCACCAATCTTCATTCTCTCAAGGATCAAGCTAGGCTCGCACAAGGGAAGAAAGCATCAAGCAATGATCGTGAAGGAGGAACGAAAATCACCGAGGAAGAGGAAAAAGAAAAATGCCCTAGGTTGGAGGAAGTGGTTTTAAATGCCAAAGATTTAAAACCTAAGGCTTATAAAGGGTTGATTTAAACCTATAGATCATAGTCCCCAAATTCTTTTAATTTCAGTCTCTAAATTTCAATAGCTCAACATTTTTATTCCTAACGACCTAAATCTAATTTTTCCATCGCCACTGGACAATTATTTCGATACCACACGGTCAACCGGTCTGTCACTCAAAAATTTCCGGTTCGGGCATTTTCTCCCGAATTTTCAGAAAATTTCTATAAATCCTCAAAATTATAAAACACAGGATCCTATACTCCAATTTCAATTTTCACTCCAATTCAACTATACAAACCCAATTATTCTAACATTCCTAATAAATCACAGTCAAACATAATTACCTCGAAATTTCCCAAACCAATTCATGTTCACAATTAAGTGCCGGAAAATACCATGAATACATGTACCCATAAATGCATGTGTAAGAACTCATTCCTCTATAATTAGAGGTCAATGAATGCTCAATTAGTAGAATGCAGTATGAAATCCTAACCCGTCCCAATTTACCAATATGTCCATCACATCAGTAACGGGATGTTACAATTCTCCCCTCCTAATAAAAATTTTGTCCTGAAATTTCATACCTGTCCGATCGAATAGATGAGGATACTGACTCCTCATATGCTCCTCAGTCTTCCAAGTTGCTTCCTCAAAAGAGTGGTTCTTCCAAAGGACTTTCACCAATGGAATCACCCTGTTCCTTAACTGCTTGACCCGAGATCCCACAATCTGTACTGGCTCCTTGATATAACTCAAATTACTTGCCACCTCAATCTCCTGAGCCGGAATCACATGAGTTGGGTCTGATCGGTACCGTCGGAGCATACTAACATGAAACACGTCATGCAACTGGGACATCTCACTCGATAAAGCCAATCTATAAGCCAAAGGTCCTATCGTCTCAAGGATCTCATAAGGACCAATATACCGAGGACTCAACTTGCCATTCCGACCAAATCTCAAAACTCCTCTCCAAGGTGACACTCGGAGGAACACTCTGTCACCCACACTGTACTCCATCTCTCGCCGATGCTGATCCACATAACTCTTCTGTCTATCCTGAACCGCCTTAATTTGACTTGAATCAGTCTCACCTTATCCACAGTGTCCTGAATCAGCTCGGGACCCTCAATCATCCTCACACCCTCTTCATCCCAATACAGTGGCGATCGACACTGTCGCCCATATAAAGCCTCATACGGTGCCATCCAGATACTACTCTGATACTGATTATTATAAGCAAACTCAACCTGAGCCAAATACTGATCCCAAGCACCTCTGAACTCCAATGCACACGCTCGCAACATATCCTCAACAGTCTTAATCGTCCTCTCACTCTGCTCATCTGTCTGAGGATGAAATGTTGTACTAAAGTTCAACCAAGTACCCATAGCAGACTGCAAACTCTTTCAGAACCTCGAAGTAAATCTGGGATCCCTGTCTGAGACTATAGACACTGGGACCCCATGCAGTCGCACAATCTCTGCCACATACTTTTGGGCCAACTGATCGAGAGTATTGTTCTCTCTCACTGGCAAGAAGTGAGCCGATTTGGTCAACCGATCCATTATGACCCAGATCGCATCATGCTACCTCGGCGTCCTAGGCAGCCCCATGATAAAATCCATCGAGATTCGTTCCCATTTTCACTCCGGAATAGGCAACGAATGCAGCTTACCCACTGGAGCCTGGTGCTCACTTAACTCTCACGGCACGCCGACACTGAAACAAACTCTGCTACCTATCTCTTCATGCCTGGCCACCAGAAATGCAACTTAAAAGTGTTATACATCTTGGTAGTACCAGGATGCATAGCATAGGCAACCACATGCGCCTCTTCCAGAATCTTACGTCTCAAATCATCAACATTCGGAACACAGAGCCTCTGACCCATCCATAATGACCCATCTCTCAACTTAAACTCCAAATCCCAATCAGATCTCGCTCTATCAATCAGTCTCACCAAAACTGGATCCTGATCCTGAACTCTCCTGATCCTGTCATGCAGCATCGACTTAAGTCTCAGAGTAGCAATCAGAGCTCCATCCTGACCCAAATCCATCTGCACATTCAGAGTTCCCAACTGAATCAAGCTAGGCAATCTCCTAATCTGAATCTGAGCTGCACTAATGCGAGATCTCCTGCTCAAAGCATCTGCCACCACATTGGCCTTCCCTGGATGATACTCAATCGTACAGTCATAATCCTTAAGCAACTCTATCCATCTCCTCTGTCTCAGATTCAACTCTCTCTGACTTAGCAAATACCTCAAACTCTTATGATCAGTGAAAATCTGGAACGTCTCCCCATATAAATAATGTCTCCAAATCTTCAGAGCAAATACAACTGCAGCTAACTCCAAATCATGCACTGGATAATTCACCTCGTGAGACCTCAACTGTCTCGAGGCATAAGCTATCACCCTACCATGCTGCATCAAAACACATCCCAGTCCCTGATGCGAAGCATCACTATATACCACATAACCTCCAATCCCGGATGGAATGCCTAATACCGGTGCAGTAGTCAACCGATGTTTCAGCTCCTCAAAGCTCTCCTGGCACTCCTCAGTCCATCTGAACTACACATTCTTCCTCAAAAGTTTCGTCAGAGGGGCAGAGATTAGCGAAAATACCTCGACAAACCTCCGATAATATCCGGCCAATCCTAGGAAACTTCGGATCTCAGATACATTCCTAGGAACCTCCCAATGCAGCACTACCTCGACCTTGCGAGGATCCACTTGAATACCCTCACTAGTCACAATATGCCCCAGAAACACTACCTCATCAAGCCAGAATTCACATTTAGTGAATTTGGCATACAACTGTCTCTCTCTCATGACCTGCAGGACAGTCCTCAGATGCTCAACGTGCTCCTGTCTACTCCTCGAGTACACCAAAATGTCATCAATGAATACAATCACAAACTGATCCAGATAGGGCTGAAAAACCTTATTCATCAAGGCCATGAAAGCTGTCGGGGCATTAGTCAACCCAAACGGCATTACTAAGAACTCGAAATGTGCATACCTGCTCCTAAAGGCACTCTTAGCACATCGCCTCTCGTAATCCTCAATCGATAATAACCCGATCGCAGTCCAACTTAGTGAACACCGAGCCCCTCAGAATCGATCAAATAAATCATCGATCCTAGGCAGTGGATACTTATTCTTCACTGTCACCCGATTCATCTGCCTATAGTCGATGCACAATCTCAGAGTCCCGCCCTTTTCTTCGTAAAAAAGACCGAGCTCCCATGGTGAAACACTGGGCCTAATGAACCCTTATCCGTAAGCTCCTGAATCGAGCCTTAAGCTCTCTCGGCCCACCTGCTATCCTATACAGAGGTATAGATATAGGAGCGGTACCTGGAACGAGGTCTATCGAGAACTTCGTTTCCCGATCCGGCGGCAAACCCGGTAGCTCATCAGGAAACACATCTAAAAATTTTCTGATCACAGAAATATCCTGCAAACTCTACTCAGCTCTGGTATCAACCACGTGAGCCAAATAGGCCTCACAACCTCCCTGCATCAACCTCAGGGCACTCAAAAAAGAAATCATCCTGGCTGGTACTGCCTGACTAACACCTCGAAAAACAACTCTGGGTTGACCAGGAGACTCTAATACAACCTCCTTGGTATAACAGTCCATGACGGCCATATGCGCAGTCAACCAGTCCATCCCCAAAATCACATCTATCTCTCTCAAAGGCAATACAATCAAGTCTGCACTTAAAACTCCTTGATCAATCTGAATCGGGCACCCTTTGCAGACCTCTCCTAATACTGTCGTACTACCTAGAGGTGTACTCACCTCTAACCCATACTGCAACATCTCTCTATCCCCATACAGTCTACATGCCATATGCGGTGCAATGAAAGAATGAGTGGATCCAAGATCTATCAATGCATATGCCTCAAAGACAGAAATCAGAAGCATACCCGCAACAACATTTGGGGAATCCTGAGCCTCCTACCAAGTCATGGCATAGACTCTAGCACTGATCATTGCTGCTGCAGCCCCTCGGTCCTCGCCACGGACCCTCAACTCGCCTCGGCCTCGACCTCGGCCCTCCATCCAGATCCACCTTCACGGCTCACAGACCGTGGTATCACGCCTTGATCTCCCACCATAGAGACCGAGCTCCAAGGTGTCAGGTAATTTTAACCAGTGGTCCATCGATGCACCTAAGACAAGCTCCCACCAGCCACCGACACTCTCCACTGTGTCTCCTCTCACAATGCTCACAGACTGGAGGAAACTACCTCGAACCTCTGCGCATCGCCATCGCCACTACCATCTGCATAAATCGCCTCTCGCCTAAATCCAAACTGTTTAGCTCCTCCAGAGGACTCAAGGGCTTGCTGTGGCGCTTACTATACCCTCTGCTAGCACTACCTCGTCCACACCGCCTTGCCCTGGACCCCGACCATACTTAGCCTAACTTTGTCTCGGAAGTCGCCGATCCACCGCAGCAGCCCTCAACTTGATAAAAGTGCCCATGTTAGACCGGGCCAACTGTACGGATCTCAGATTGAGTCCGTCTCAAATCTCCAAAGACTGTCACCTCAAGAGTAATCGTAATAATAGCATACCCCATCACCATTGAACCTCACCTCGTACTCAGCCACTGTCATCGAACCCTGTCTCAACTCCAAAAACTCCTGCATATTCATCTCCAAATAAACCTTGGGCATATAATTGTCCCGAAAAGCTCTCAGAAAATCGTCCCATGTCAAAATACAGGGTATGGTGGTACTGCCCGGGACAGTCTTCCACCACTGGTAAGCCGGACCCTGAAGGAGAGAGACTACATAATCGAAACGCTCATCCGACTCACAGTCCATCTGATTGAGGACTCTCTCAGTCCTCTCCACCATCCTCACCTCGGCAGGTCTCATCTTTGCCATAAAATCAACAACCTCGCTTTGCAATCGATCATACCTCCTCTCCCGTCTCACGGAAACTCTAGGAGGCAACTCCTTAGAATGAGGCATAGAGGACTCCCTACTAGCTCCCACTGATCCTAGGTCAGCTGATTGATCAACTTGATCTCCAAGAACGGATGACCTATAACAAACAAGAATTTTGATCAATTTCCACTTTTCTCACTGTAATTCAAGCCTAAAAATACACTATTCCCATAAGATGCCAAATCATGCTCTGATATCACCTAAATATAGCACCCCCTTACCGTAGGGTACACACCAGAACGCCCGTAGGTCATTCCGATACATGCCCTACGACGAGGGTGCACTACGATCGATCATTTCTATAATCCACATGACATCAATACAATAAAATTGCAATATCAAAATCACTGAATTTTTAAAACCAAAATGCTTTTCTCATTTCATAACCTCAAACAAAAATATAGACAAGTCTATCAGTTCCCTATAGTCTAAATACAATACCCCAAAAAGGAAACTGATACAAAAGTCTATACTATGTCATCCTCAAAATTAATTCCAGCTGACCGACCTGTGTGCCATCACTTCTCTTGCCAACGCTCTCACACGGCAGGAAAAGTCTATCTCTGGAGTTAGGAGTCTAATCTATCAATCCTGAAAAGAAGGAATGCAATTTTGGGTGAGTTTGTGAACTCAATGAGAAACCATCATCGATGGTTCACTCAATTCATGCATTACGCAAATTGTGTAGAGCACATCACAGTAACATTCAAGTATCATATAACAGTTGCAATTTCTCATGCCATCATATAACTCAATAATGATCACAAATCAATTAACTCATTGGTATGCAATGCATATGTGACTCTTTTCTAGTTTATTTCAGTGTTGTGACCGAGCGCTAAATCGCTGATGTTGTTCATGAGACACGCTCAGGAGTAGGAGAGCCTCATACAGATGCACTAACTCCCTCGAGCTCGAGGCCCTGTTGATGATGTTGTTCAAGCTCAAGGCTCCTTTCGATATTAGTGGCGACTCGGTCACAACGCTTATTATCTGCTCATGCATTTATGTATGAAATGCAAATGCTCAATCATTTACAGTCATATGGCTATAAAGCCCATTTATCACAGTTTCACAGAATCATGTAGCAGTCAAACCCAATTTATTAAAAGCATGCATTTCGATCCTAACCATACTCGTAATCATACAATTCACATTTACAAACAGTTCACACAGAGCATTTAACAATCAGAAATTGAGGAACTGACTAGGTTACTCACCTGTAACTTTCGAGCTACTGCCTGGAAGTCCCAGCAATGTTCGTGGAATGACGATCCAACGGTGCCTTTATAATAGTTAAATAATTTCCCATTACTAGATGCTCAGTCAAAACAATTCAATGATGTATATGTCTTAATGAAAATATGTACAATGCATGTTCATGATTTTCCCGGCGCCAAAACCCACTTTTGCTATCGCAAGCCCAAATCTAACTCTTCACTCAATTGATCAATAATGATTCATTTCATTCCTAACATTCAGTTCAATCCGCCATATCATACACCCTATAGTAATTCCCAAGAAGACCTATTCACTGGGTCAGAACCATCCATTGAAGACCCCTATTAACTCCAATTATCATAATACAATTCTTAGGTTGCAATAAGAACTATAGTCGACTTTTTCTCTATGATTGAGACCATACTAAATTCAATTCTAACTTTCATTCATTTCCTCAATTGTAGACCTCTTTCTCTAGTTCATAACGAATCAAGAATTACCTCAATTGGAGGTCTACACCATAAGTTATGCCCCATAAATTAAAACACATTCATTCAGAAATTTGATCCTCGCCGCAGCGTACAAAGGGTCGCTCGCCGCGGCGTGGAAGGACGCTCGCCGCGGCGAACACCTTCTTAAAGACTCGTCGCGGCGTAAATCCATACGCTCGTCACGACGTCTCGCCCTACTCGTCGCGACGAGAGCCTCAACCTGCTCGTCGCGACAAGCGCACTCGTCTCAGTGAGTACTCATTTACTCGTCGCGGCGAGGCCGCTCTCAGACGTCGCGATATGTGGGCTCCATCGTCTTCTCCGATCGAATTTTTCACCATTTCTCTCACTATAACCAGTATTAACTCACTCTCAACTACCCAATCACTAACATTAAACACCATCAATGCATCAAACAACAATAAATAACAACATTAAACCCATTAAACTTACCAAATCAAACTTCAAAGCCTTAAATCTCTAAAAATCCTTCTCCAATGCCTAACACCCACGGTGAACCTTTAAACTCTCACCAATCTTCATTCTCTCAAGGATCAAGCTAGGCTCACACAAGGGAAGAAAGCATCAAGCAACGATCGTGAAGGAGGAACGAAAATCACCGAGGAAGAGGAAGAAGAAAAATGCCCTAGGTTTGAGGAAGAGGTTTTAAATGCTAAAGATTTAAAACCTAAGGCTTATAAAGGGTTGATTTAAACCTATAGATCATAGTCCCCAAATTCTTTTAATTTCAGACTCTAAATTCCAATGACTCAACATTTTTATTCCTAACGACCTAAATCTAATTTTTCCATCGCCACTGGACAATTATTTCGGTACCACACAGTCAACCGGTCTGTCACTCAAAAATTTCCGGTCCGGGCATTTTCTCTTGAATTTTCAGAAAATTTCTATAAATCCTCAAAATTATAAAACACAGGATCATATACTCCAATTTCAATTTTCACTCCAATTCAACTATACAAACCCAATTATTCTAACATTCCTAATAAATCACAGTCAAATATAATTACCTCGAAATTTCCCAAACCAATTCATGTTCACAATTAAGTGCCGGAAAATACCATGAATGCATGTAGCCATATATGCATGTGTAAGAACTCATTCCTCTATAATTAGAGGTCAATGAATGCTCAATCAGTAGAATGCAGTATGAAATCTTAACCCGTCCCAATTTACCAATATGCCCATCACATCGGTAACGGGATGTTACAATGAGACTACTTGTCTTGTAATATGATTGCGAACTTTGTTTTACCATTAGGAGTTGTGGACTCCATATCAAGAACGCTGAAATTATATTTTGACAATTTTGTAGCTATATCTTTCTCTCGAAATACTAAGAGCACCTCTTGCGCTAAACATATTGACATTAAGTTCTATTTTGTTAAGAGAAAGTTACAGAGTCTCTGATTACTATTGAGTACATGCCTACAAGCAGTATGCTAGCAAACCCACTAACTAAAGGCTTACCTATTTGCATTTTTTTGGAACGTATCTCTAATATGGGACTGTTAGAAGCCTAGTTTTCTTTGTTTCAGTGGGAGTTTTCTTTGTTTTATGAATGTTTTATGAGAATTGTTTGAATTTTATATGGTATATGCATATTGTGAATATTTTATGACATATTGTAACCTCGTGGATCAATTTGTCAATACCTTCTAATTGCTTCATATGCATGTTTAAGGTAAAAATGAGAATGTCAAGCATGAGTTAAATAATCATATACATTCAAGTTCAAGTGCATTTAAATAAAACAATTATATACCTTTGAAATTCATTGAAGGTGTATGCTATAGGCACATTTATGACTATATTCATCATAACTTTTATTGCCTTAAATTTTCCTTAAAGGTTGGCATAGATATATCTAACACAACATCTATTTTTGAAACCATCCACTTTACATTAAAGTCATGTTTCAAACTTTGTTTTGAAAAAAAAAACTATATGGAAGTTAATGCATTTGGTGAATGTTTATAACTCTAAATTAATGCTTGTAAAATGAAAAGAAGAATAACATAAGTTCACCATTTGTCAATCAGAAGTGAAAACCCAATTGTGATCCTTGTTGTATTCGATGTCTTCTTATAAACATTTAAGAAACTATTTCTATGAGACTTTATTTTTAATTCTAACATCCAATCCAATGGTCGATCATAATGTTCCTCCATACTTTCCCTTCTAATGATAAGCGTTAGCACATATTAAACTCTTAGGAAAAGAAATCCTAAGTCAGAGGCTCCGGCAGTTGAAAATACCTTATAACAAATTCCCACCATTCATAGGCCGCTCCTTGAAGAGGGGAGACAACATAATAAATCATATGTTCTGGTGGGCAGCTAATTCCATCCAACACCCTTTTCACCTTTTCTAACTAGAATTCAACTTTTTAGATTCCTCTAGAGATGTTCCAGTGAATTATTTAGCTCCATTTTTTCACAAATGATTAGTCAGAGCCTTAGGTGCAGTCATTCGATATATTAAAGTCATCATATCTTGTAACAACTTAAATAAAACTTCCCCCTGAGTTGGAGGTGGAGGAGGAGGTGGTGCTTCAACTTTATCTCAATTTACCCCAGAGGGTCCAGATATAGACGGACGAGATCGCATAAGATTATTACTCTTAGCAACCTCATCAACAACCTCATGAGATCTTTCTATACTTAAATCTAAAACCAAAACGTGGGATAAACCGCATTAGACCACACACAACTCTTATATTCAAGTACAAGCAATATTTAAGCGCTGGTTAAACCAGAATCGCCTAAACTATACTCTGATACCAAACATTGTAACACCCTAATACCCCCAAAAAGGATATATGGATGTCATACAAAACATATCTAAAACAAACCAAAACATTCCAACTAATTCTTTGAAACTAAAGCAAACACTCATTACATTTGAGTTGTTGTTGACATAATTAAACACAACACATTATATACATTGTATTTATCAAAATACATGCCTTAAATTCAAATCCATCATGCATTATAGTTATTGCAATCCTTTTTCACAAACTACTATAAAGTTTCATGATACTGGGTATAACTCAAAATAAACTTAAACATAACATCTTCCAAAATATAACACGTCCTTCATTGACCACTGCAGTTGATCCAGTCTTAATCCTTTTCATCGAGACCTACACGAAGGAAAAGCCACCTTGCTATAGTGGGAAATAACTAAACATGGTATAAGATGACGACTACTTCTAACAGTAGTCTAACACTTATAAGTAAATGAATAATGGCTTATCACAAGCAATCTTGAAATATTCAAATCAGAGAGTAATCAAACTATTTATTGCATAAGAACATAGCATAAATGCATCAGAACAAAACATAGCTATGTTAGAGCATATCATACTTGCATCAATACAGAACTAATATCAAAACACTTATAGAATTACCCGCTGATCCTTTTTGCAGAAGTAGGTAATGGAAACAGAACAAAAGATACCTATGATTAGTATCTACAAAAACATAAAAGACTTGAGTATTTAAAACAGGAGACACCGCAGTGTCTAAGAACAGAAGACACCTTAGTATCTAAGTAAAGGAGCAGTTGCAGACCTTTCTAAGCATGCCTATTTATCCACAACTAAGACTTGATAGGTTTAAAATAACACATATCACATTTCATAATCACGTGTAAGAAAAATAATGCATAACGTAGGAATTTGTTTCCTTATGCTTAAATTGAATACATTCATTCACACACGAACAAACTTAATATACTTTATGAATTTAAGCACTTGTAATAATGCATTAATGATAACATTAAGTAATTACACATCACATATGTTCACACAAACTCCCAATTCTCAAATATTCATAACTAATTCACATTACTTAAATCTTTTGGATCACATTTGTGTCATAAGAACACCTTTATCCCTTGAACAATTCAAATATTATAAGGTTGGATACATTGATATCAAACATTCCATTCCTTAAGTTATTACATCAATTAAAAATGCAAAACTTATTCAACCTTTAACCAATTGGTCCAACATCAAACTAGGTTCATTTCAAACCTTAATCAAGTCCAAATACACCTAAGTAAAGTAACTTAGCCTTAGTTGGTTTAAATATCACACAAAATCGAACTTTTCTCATTTCAAGGCATTGCCCACGATTGTGGGAGGGCACGATCGTGGGAAGGAGCTTATATAACTCCCACAATTGTGGGATAGGTAACCCGAAGGTGCATTGTCCAATTTTCATCAATTTTCCAGATTCTTACATCTTTATACCAAATTCAGAACACCTTCATCAAAGTTCATTAATTACTAATGTTTTAAAAATCAGACCGGACATCGAACCGGTCGAAGAAAAGGTTTAAGGTTTAGAGATTTAACCGGTAGTGAACCGCTATCAAACCGAAATATAATAAATAAAAAGAAAATTTTATAAGAATAAATAAAATAAAATATTTTATTGAAATAAAAATACACCAATGTTTATTATTATCTAATGAACTATAAATAAATAAATATGAGTCCAATATAAAACTTAAAATAACATTTAAGAGAAAATTGTATTTCAAGGAGGTTGCATCTCATCATCGTCAAAAGCTCCAAATTCTCTAACGCTATTTAAAGATTCATAAACTACGCTTATCATCCAAAGTATTTGCATCCACTTCTTCTATGCATTAAAATAAATTACAAATTAGTAACGTATGAAATTATTCTCAATTGTAAACTTGTAATACATTATAATTTTAACTTAAATATAATCAAAATAAGATATAAACTGACCATCAAGAGATGTTTTAATTCATTTGTTGTGACGAATGCATTTTCTTCATAAATGGTCCTTTCAAGTTCATTATAATCAAGATCAGCGATGGTTCTTCTTCTTCGATCCAAAATCAGATGTTCAATACAATCAATATCAATTGGATCATACGCTCTCTTCTTATTAAGCGCTCGAACACATAATAGAGCAATTATAAAGTCAATAACAAAATAAAATTATTGAAATAAAACAAAATATAAAATACCGCCTTCATTCGCAGATTATAAGTAACGTAAACAAGGTCATTAAGTCTTTGATGTTCCAAACGATTACATTTCTTTGTATGAATACGTTCAAAGACACTCCAATTACGGTCACAACTTGATGCAGAAGTTGTTTGACTGAGTAACCTAATAGCGAGTTTTCTCAATGTTGGAGCACTGTCATCGAATAATCTCCACCACTCATCTGAATTGTAAATTAATAGTTATGATAAAAATATATATTAATGAATTAAAATTTAAAAGTATAAAACTTACCTGGCTGCATTTTTTTCATCGTTAGTTCTCTCTTTGCTGATGATCTAGCAAAACTCTCTAAACCTTCACGATACAATTTAATTTCATTTATCGCTTGTGATTGCTCTTCACTAGAAAAAATACCTTTGCATTCAATCACATCAAACAAACCTCCCATAATATTACTCAGACGCACTTCTCCACTATAAAAGCAATAAGGATTGAGAAAATAAGCTACTAAGTAGATCCTTTGAGTAAGATGCTTATCCCATCGTCGATCGATAATATCTATATAAGGCTTGTATAATCTCTCATTCCCTTTAAAAAGATCTGTAATTGTTTTGCGAGCTCTATACATACCATCATATATATACCCCAAAGATGGCTTCTCATCCGAGTCAATAATCCTCTGAAATTTTATAAGCGAGCCACAATCTTCACAATGATCAAGCAAGCATTCCAAAATTTATTATCTAGAATAATAAGCAAACTTTTTTCCTTTTTCACTCTTTGATAATTTATGACTTGAAAAGTGTTTACTTGTCACCAAATTTTGAAGTTGGTGCTTATGTTGATAAATACTTTTCAAAGTAATAAATGTAGTTGCAAACCTGGTAGTAGCGGGACACACGATCTCAACCCAATCTTCTTGCTTTCTTAACCAAGACAAAAATGTGACATGATTATACACAAAAATTGTGATCTTAGATGCGCGTGAAGCAAGACTAGAAATATGATCCATACCACCAATATCTTTTAAAATAAGATTTATACAATGAGCAGACATGGAGACCAATAAATATGCCCATACTTTGATTGTAATAAGTGCCTAATGATACATAATTAGCTGCATTATCTGCTAAAATGCACAACATTCTTTGGTCCAACCCACTCGACAATTTCATAGAATAATTCAGATAAAGCATTAACACTTTTTACCATGTCAGAAGCATCAACAGACTTGATAAAAGTTGTTCCCATATTACAATAAACCAAGAAATTAATCAAGGTTCTTTGTCTTTGATCAGTGCACCCATCTACCATAATAGTGCATCCCGTTGATTCCCAACAAGATTTATATGTATCCACAATTAACTGACATTCCTTTTTTAAATCTTGAAGCAAAGGTACACGCAACTCATAATAAGATGGTGCCTTATATCCTGGGCCTATTGCTGTTGTAGCATCAATTGCTTCTTGAAAATATGGTGAATTTAAAGCATTTAAAGGAATACATGAATGATAGAACCATATAGCCCATGCTCTTTTACATCTCAAAACAACATCCTTATCAACCATCAAACTTTTAAGACTAGGTTGAGAACCAGGAGTAGTTTTTGGAGAAAAATATGAATCTATGTCAATAGTAGCTTTTCTTTTTCCTTTATCTAATGCTTGTGGTGTTTCATTATCTCCAAAAGATATATCATGAGCCTCTTTATTTTCCTTTTTCTTTTTTACTTGTTGTTGTAAATATTTTCCAATCATATCACGCACATCAAGTGACACTTTTTTGCAAGGAGCAATATTACCTTTAACACCAGCAAGATGTTCTTTCATTCTAAAAATTCCTCCCCTTTTAAATATTCTATCGCAAAACATACAGTTATATTGGACATTCCCATCAGATGCTTGAGAGGAAGAAAAATAATTCCATGCTGAATCGGACTTACCACGAGTAGAGGATGATTCCATATTTTTCATTATGATTTAACCTAAAAAATAAAAAAATAAATGGGTATACTATTGTTAGGGCAAAAGTATACAACCTAAATAATTCTCATTTATCAATTGTAATAAAGAAGACAAATATATGAAGTAATTCTCATTTATCAATTGTAATAAAGAAGACAAATATATGAAGTTGATTGTGTTCTTATATCGTAGATGAATTGTTAATTATTGTTGGCGTAAATATATGAATTCATTAAAAAAGTGAAGTTGAATTTAAGATGTTTAATCTTGAAAAAGTGCATTACTTTATTGGCATAGAGGTTAAGTTAAAGATTTCATATTCATTAATTATTCAAAATATGCGAAAGTTGTCTTTCAAAAGTTCACCTATTAAGTGTTAAATTTGGACCCGTATGTAGCTGCTTGTCCAATCAAAGAAGTATTCTTTTTTGGGCACAAATATACACTTAGAAAGCAAACAAATGTCTCTGCAGGAATCGTTTGGACCTAGATATGAATAATTTATAATTATCATGCAAAGCCCTTTCGGAATTTATTAAAGAACTATCAAATTCCTCATGCCTTTCAATTCATCTTCATCTACACACATATATCCTCATTCATTCTTGTCTTAATTCATCTCCATCTACACACATATATCCTCATTCATTCTTTCCTTAATTCATCTCCATCTACACAACACATATCCTCATTCATACAAGAAGTTGCTAGCTAAAAATTAATGATTGAATCCATCCTTATCATACAAACTAACAAGTAAAACCACTGCTGCTAAACAAAATAACTCACCCCCAGAAAATAATTCCATAGCAGAAACAGATACCATAAGTCATAACAGAAACAAATTGTCAAATACTATAACAAAAACAAACCAAGAGTAGAAAGTAAAAAGATCACAGCCTCTCACCTACGAAAAGCTCTCAGCCACCTTGAGTCAACAAAAAAGATCACAAAAGACAACAATAAGGTGTCTTTGAATTAATGGAGAAGAAGGCTACAGAAGTATACAACAATGCCAAATAGAATATATATAACCGAACTATCAAAATCAGAGATTGAAGTGAAATGGAGTTCTAACTATTTCAGAAAACTAACTAATCAATACTAGTGATCCTTATCTCCTTATCTGTTAACAACTTAACATATTGATCTACTCATCTACATACCAAAACTCTGTATTTGTGAAACTATCTAGATTTGTGAAACTCTGTATTTGTTACTAACAAGCCACACTCAGTACGTCTACTCCGTCGTTGTCGCTTCTCCACCTCACAGGCATCTGTCTCCTTCATTTCCTCCAGCTCGTGTTTGGTCAAGTAGGCGACTTTACCTTTGCTAATTGCAAATGTCTCCACTAACGGCTACCGCCACCGACTTCATATAGCGATGGGAAGATGCTTCTAAGCCTCATCCATCAATTTATTCACATAAACCTGAACAGTCACAAACTCACAATACCCAAACCCAGAAGATTGAACAGTCACAATATCTCTGTTTCATCATATTAAGATCTAGAGAAGATTTTCCAATCCATTAGTAAAAGATTGAACTTTCCTTTCTCAAAATTTTGGAAAATAAACAGTTAAGAGCTAACCGGACTCGATTACTTACTCAAACATGTCATTTTTCTTTGTCTTCTTCTTCTTCTCATATTCATCTCCAAAACTTGAGCTCCTAAATGAAAGATGAGGGCCAGATCTAGAAGATGACGGCCAGATCTGAAGAAGACAGAAAAGAGAAGCGGCGATGGAGGCATTCGAGAAGAGAGAAGAGAGGAGAGAGAAGCGGCAATGGCATTCTAAGATTTGTGAGAAGAGACAAGAGAGGAGAGAATATGAGGTTTAATCCGGTTATCAAATAACCGGTTCGTATAAAATCGGCCGGTTCTCTGATAGACCAGTCGGTTTTTATATTAAAAGGTTATTAACTAAAACCGAACCGGACAAATGGCCAGTTCAAACCATTTCTGGTCGGATCGGCCGGTCCGATCGGGTTTTAAAACCCTTGTTAATTACACCTCAATTATACCTTAGTTATACTTCAATTCCTCAACAAATAGACATCCAATTCTAATTCAACATCTTTCATTTAGCAGCTCACAAACCATTGTCTTTCATGCATCAAAAACCAAAACAAAATCTATCATACAAACATCATTTTCCAGAACTCATTTATCATAAACACAACACATATTCTATCCCAATTCAATCATTATAGAATTTATATTACCAGGGGCCATCAAGTTAGAATTCCACTTACATATTTAACTTAAACTCCTACTTCAATGAACTAGCTAATCTAGCCTCCATGCAACAAGCACAATTCCAAAATCAAGGTGGAAGTAGATTGGTTCTAGCAATGATAAGAAGAAGACAACAACATATATCTTCCTTGGTGTAGAGTCTTATAAGGTCTTTGGGTGATGATGGTCAAAATTGAAGCAGAATTTCAGAGCTAATGGATTATGTGTGTATTTCGATAATGTGAAGGAGAGGAAGAATGAATTACAGCAGAAACATTTAAGGAAAACCTTTGCCATAAACATGTGTCATCAAATGAGTTAAGATAAGTGTCTCCTTCTTTAAGGGCACTTGTCTTATAAGGAAGCAAGCTACATGTCTTCTTCTTGAGTTGCCAATCTCTATTCTAAATGTGTAACGCCCCAAATTAGGGGTTAGCATATGAAGCAAATTTAGTCCGATTTATGTTATGTCTTTTTAACATTTTGGCATGCATTTATGACATTTTTCGGGTAAATTGGTTTAATGAAACTTCGGATTGATTTGGACTGTATTAAGATAATTTTTGGAATTTTTGTATACTTCGAAGATTTTTAGAAATTGTTGGTGACGTAGTTAGTATTTTTGAACAATTATTTAGAAGTCATTATTTTATATACGGAATTTTGGTGAATTTTTGGAAGTCATGCAGGGAATTCAGGTATTTTTTGTTCTAAGAATTCATAAGTGTGTTTTGGGTAATTAACTATTCATCCGAATAGTACTAATTGAATAAGAGACGATTTAATATATAGGGTTGATTAATTATTTTGAGAGGTAACCGATAAGCGTTCATCGGTGTTGTTTTGCAGCTCTGTCAGTCTGATTTCGATCTGCTTTTCTGCTGCAGATCACGAGGGATTATTCTGATTCTGAAAGATCTTCTGTGTTCTGTCGTTCTGTTTAATATAAAAATCTGTTCTAAAATGCATTCTTTTTGTTTTCTAAAATCGGTTAAGAAAGATTAGTTATTACTCACTAAGCTATATGCTTAGCACGGTGGATTTGCCCCGTGTAGGTTCAGAGCGAAGAGTTTAAAGACTGGGACAAGTCAACTGCAGTGGCCAAAGGAGTCTGTTTTTGTATTGTTGAACATGTTTTTAGTGAACATTTTTGGGCCTGTAATAACTTTGCATTTCTGTTTCTGACGGTATGATGTGATGTATTGTAATCACTGTTTGAGATGTTGTGTATAAACTAGTCTGATTTGATTGTACTGTATTGGGTGGCATCCACATATCCTCCCAGGGGGTATTTGGGTGTTACATCTTTTGGTATCAGAGCATGGTTTAGGCGATTCTGGTTTAACCAACGCTTAACTATTGCTTGTACTTGAATAGCAGAGTTGTGTCTGGCCTAATGTGGTTTGTCCCATGTTTTGGTTCTAGAATGTCCGTATGAAAAGATTCATAAGACTGTTGATGAGGTAGTTGAGAATTTGTGATTCGGATAAGATTATAAGAATGGGTTCGATATTAGAATGTCATGATGGTTACATATCGTAAGTGTGCGAATTGATGCGATTCGGACATGGGAAGTTGAATAGATCATTGAGCGTGCATGTACACATGCTTATTATGGTTAGGCGGAGTTAGGTGCGTAATGAATTCTATGTCAAGATGTTCAAGAAATACGAGTTTGATTTTCGATATGTATTTTAACTCGAAGCTAAGATGTCAAATAAACAAATAATGAGGTAATGCATTTGTATTGGTGAATGCATTGGGTATTGAGATTCGATTATAGCATTGCATTATTCACGATGTTGGATTCAGACGGAGGTCGATGATTCGGTTATTGTGAGCATTATAGAAGTGCGTTTGATCATTGCAGATTTTTGGAATTTGGATAAAATACAGTAGTTATCGCCCGATTTTGGGAAAAGAAAAAAATGGCAAAGTTAAAATAAGAATACTAGTTTGAAAGTGTGATTCTTAAGATCAATTTTGGTGCATTTTGATATATTGGCAAATTTGTGGCAAAAGATTGGAATGGTTCAGTTTCTAAGTGGGAGAAACAAATCCAAAGAATATTTACAAACCCAAACAAATCAAGCAAAATACATTTTCGCACAACATAAAACTCATACGCTTTTGGTCACTGCGGTTGACTTGTCCCAGTCCTTAATCTCTTAGCTCCGAACCTACACGGGGCAAATCCACCGTGCTAAGCATATAGCTTAGTGAGTAATAACTAATCTATATTAACCGATTTCAGGAAACAGAAAGAATGCATTTTAGAACAGATTTTTATATTAAGCAGGCGGCGAACACGAAGATCCTTCGTAATCGTAATAATCAATCGATATCGAATCTGAACTTTATGAGATGTATTATATGTGTGTTTAGTTTTTCAAAATGCATGTGTGAAATGTGTTGAATTGTTTGTCCTGTCTTGGGTGGCATCCATGTATCCTCCCAGGGGATATTTGGGTGTTACAAAATGTCACTCAATTACCTATGCCAAATGTCACTCAATTTATAGGCTTTGTCATCTTAGTATTTCATGTGTCAACTTGAATTGCCACTTGAGAATTTTTCTAGTCTAAATATACATTTTAATGCATCAATTTTCTAAAGGTAACAGTTAATTCCAAATCAATAATTATGATCTATCAAACCAAAATTCAAGACTTAAGCAATAAGCAATCAAATCATAATCATTAACTCCTATTACATATACTTTTATAGACATTTAACATTCCGACTAGGCTACAGTTTGGGGCCTCACATAATTATAAATGTACTACCTGGATTTTACTTCAACTAAGCTAATATATAGCTCCTTAACTTCTCAAATTGCTTTCCCTCTTAACCCTCACATGGCTCCGATGCAAAATTCTTGTCCCTATATGTCTTCTTGTCTGCAATCCCAACATTGAAGTCCTTTAAAAGTATACTTTTAGGCCCTATAATATCCTATGTAGAACAATTTCTAAAATATGAGAGCCATTTCTTTGCAATCCAAAGCACATTATATTTTTTTTGTTATAGTATTCTCAACCACACTAATGGTTGGAGAAGTATGTATTCTCCACCATTAACCTATTTTTTAAACAATAGTTAATCTTGATTTCTCATTCTGAACATACACATAATCAAAACCTTTCTCAACATCATACTAGACTAGAGCTTGGCTAAATGCATTCAGTGAATAAAAAACATACTAACCTTTTAATTTAATTGGCCTCAGAATATCATCATCTACTTTAAATTATGAGAACTTAGGCCTTATATTTTCTTCTTCATCTAAACTATCATCCTCCTAAGCTCATTTGAATCATCATATACTAAATCTATATGCATATCTAGTTTTTTTTTTTTTGTTTGGAAATCTTCTACACCACTATAAAAAATCTTTTTCACAGCCTTTCAGCAATTACCTCATAAGTATTTCATTAGAATCAAATAAAATAGAATCATCAAAATTACTAACTTCTCATTTCTCACCCTCATATATTGAATCATTAAATTTACTAGTATTTAAATCATTTGTGTTTGGCTATTTACTCTCACTAGAAGTAGGTTGATGACTCTCTACAACTTCACATTCAACTTGTTCGCCCCCTTGCAAACATCTTTTGTTATGTTTCAACAAAAGATAAACAACTCTATCCAAAATACCTCTACAACCTTATAGTTTTTTCTTTTCAATAAAATTAATTATATTAAAGATGTCAGCCTCACTTCTTAGGTCTCTAATTCCATTCTCAAAAGAATCTTAAGGAAACTTACAAATAAAAATTCTAACCTCTATATAGCCTAAGTCCCTTTCTATGTATATAAATTGTAATATCATCAAATGATCCAGCATTAGGGGTGAATTTGAAGGTCCCACCATACCAAAAAAATAAAACTTAATTATAGGCTCTATTAAATAAGAAAGACAACAAATAAAAATAAGTTGTGAACTATTTAATTAAAGCTCCAACCAATCTTGAACAAATATGATTTCAAACTTAAAACATGTTCTTTAATCATAATATGCAAGAAACAAAATTGAGGTAATGTTAATTTGTTGAATTTGTAGGTTGACAAAAGTACTATATTTAACAATCTACGTGTAACTCACCATTTTAAGAAACAAATATACTTGGACAATCTTAGGAAAAATGTAATGTGAATAACAAGTGGAAGCATAGTAGCATGTAGACAAACTTAATCCTATCATATGCTATGAACATTGAATTGTAATTAATGTTGCTTTATTACTTAATGGAGTTGCTGGTCTCATTGATCAGGAGGTGGTGAGGTGAATATTGCAAGTGTGGATTCAAAATATTGATACCCTATGTCCAAGCATACTATTTAGTTTTACAATTAAAGAATTTGTGCTAATCCACTGACTGAGATGAAAAAATGACTAAAAAACCAAAAAAGCTACAAAAAATAGAAACATAGCACATATGATCTACATTCTAAGAAACATTACATATGTACCTTTCATAACTTCAACGCTGACTTTTTATAAGATTTAATTCTGCAATTCACACCGTTACCCGTAAGTGTCAACATAAAAATTGTCTTTACAATAAATAAAAGTATAAAAATCAAATAACAAAATCATACAAATGTAATCCAAAATTCAAGGGATAATGCAAAGTAAGTCAAGGTACAAAGCAAGTATAATTGCAGTTAACCATTTTTATACATTTTGCTATTTATAATCAAAGAAACATACTCCAGTACTAAAGTGAAGTATAGCAAAATAATTAGCTAAGAAAAATACCAACAAGAAGAAACAGTGGGCAGCTTTGTTTTTAGATCAAAGGAAAATTTTACTGAATTAAGTTAGTTAATTTTGATTGTAGTTATTTATCAAAATTTTGATTCAAGTCATTTCATTTATCAAGGTTTAAACCGTCAACTAATTCTCTAATTCATGATATGAACAAATTTTGTCTCATATAAGGATTCACCTTTCCTCTGAAGAAAACTGGTGATCCAGTTCCTTATCTGTGTGGTCTTGCTAGTTGCCTAAAAAATGTACGAGAGAGCTGATCCTACAAACTCTAACTTTATCGCTTAAAGAGTCAAACTTTGATGGCATCAGGGGATACGTCATTGAGCTTTAGTGTATCACAAGACTCCAGAAATGTAGACAGGTGCCCGTTGGAGTCTTTAGATGGTGAAACTCTGTAACTAATTATGTTGCACCATAAACAACAAGGAGGACTTTAGCTCGGAGTTAGCAACTTCGACATTGTCAACACTGCGGAAAATCCTTTAATAACCTTATGTTTTTTGCTTCCTCAATCTTTACTCTCCTCTGAAGTCTTCTTCTTATCTGCAATTAATGTTCTTTCAATTTCAGGATTCCCAAGATTGTCAAAGTTATGCATACAAGAAGTCATTTGCAAAAGATGGTTTGATAAGCTAAAGAATAAATCATAAGAAAACTTTCATTAAACTAAATAATAAATCATATCTCAATTTACTTCATAATTAAACAAAGAATATCAGTATAAAATTTGAAACCTTAACTTTGTAATAAACACGAGTCCTCGTAAGGTATCGTATTCCTTATCCAAGGATTGACACAGAGGCGTGTAAGGATGCGTAAAAAATATGTCAAGGTCTTCATCCATGAAATAACAAGGATCCCTGTAATGTGCTGTGGTCAATCCTTGGAATACCCCATTATCTCATCTTTGGAACAAAAAGCTCCAATCCAGAGCATCAAGTATCACTTTCTCAACACAACATTGTTCGTAAGGAAACACTAATGGCCAACTTCATAAAGCTTTGATATTCACCAGAAGAACAATTCTTGGAATGATTATTCAGTGCTATAGAACTCTTCTAGACATTCCAAGCTCCATCGTCTAATAACGTGGCAATTATCGCCTGGCCACAACCTTTTGACGTCAGCCCAAAGCCTCAAAACAAAATATAAAGGAAAGAACTTTGCAGTTTCAAAATCTATAACGAAACCCTATCACATACACACCAATCATTGTTTGAGTAAGGAGTTGATGAAACAAACCACGAGTCTAGTTAGATGAAGAAGCTGATGTCCGTACGTAGTTAGCACAATCAGAGTGGCGCAGCGGAAGCGTGGTGGGCCCATAACCCACAGGTCCCAGGATCGAAACCTGGCTCTGATATGAAGTGGCTTCCCTGACTCTGCCTTTTTTTTATTGCTCTTTTTCATTCCGAGTCGTCGTCGTCGTTTCATTTTGCTTTCGTTTGATTTTGACCTTTTGATCATAATTTTCCCATTTTTTGCTGCATGTTTTAAAATTGTTTCATTTGAATATGGCCTTTATGATTAAGCAAGCATTATTTTTAATCATGTTTTGCACTGATTCTTGTTATCATATTAGCATTAGCATTACAGGTATGACACACAATTCAAATAATCCTGCTAATTCTGAATTGGGATAAACAAAGCACAGATGACAAATCCAGAGGCAATCAACAGTTGTCAAACGTAAACATTGTTTTGTTTGTTATAATGAAAGAAAAAGAATATCACTTTGTCCTGAATATGTTCACATAATGAGACTCGGATATAGAAGTATGGTCGAGGGCAAGCCTGAGACCCATCTTGACTCCTGCCTCCAAATTGATCAACCTTTGTATGGTGTGAATATGGAGCTTCTGTTGGATACAATACCTTAAAATAATACATGACTTTTTGTCAATATCGGTTCTTTGCTACGAATACTAAAGAATTTCAACACTTATCTGCCTTTTTTTTCCCCTAACTGAACTGTGAAACCAAAATTTACTGTACAGTGTCTTCTAAATAGGCAAATTGCCAGTCCAATGTTCTAGAAGACATCAGAACCTGTTCTAAGTTCCTTTAATGTGAATGTTAACAGCAAAAATTTCAACTTGTTCCTTACTTTTCAACCTTTGAATGCCAACTATGCAGATATTCCTGTTGCTTCTTTTGGTATCAGAAATAGGAAAGCAACGGGAATTAAAGTGCACAAAACTTGAATGGAGATGCCCAGAAGCAGGTTGTCAAAGGATCCTGATGACAGGTTCAAAATTGAAGCCAAAACGGCACCAACAAATGATCCCACTGTGGAACCAAAATTGTTTATGGACATGAATAGAGCAAATAGAGTTCCTTCGATTCCCGGTGGGCATAACTGTCCAGACAAGATCAGGAATGGCATGAACCTGCAAGTAAAGAGCATGAATAGTAATACACCACAACAGATGTCAGTAATTGTTAATTGATGTTCATATTCATCTTAAAGAATTAATGCAAAAGGTCCAGCAGAGGCAGATGTGACAGAACACAAATATAATGACATAGGCTCAAGTATGCTCATGATCCCGTAATTTCTAATACATATGTTAATCAGAAGAAGATCAAGATTGAAGGGCAATATCCACGTACTTGAATTGATTGATTGCGTCAGAAAGGGCAGATCCAAAGAGGACCATGTTCCTATCTGAAATTCCATATCTGGCACTCATCCGAGACACTAAAGCCATATCTAGGAGGCTCAAGAAAGCAAGCCCAGTATGTGCCCACCTGCATTGTGTATACTGGACTGGTAAAACAACATTAAGATGATCCAATTTCAAAAGACATTCTCTCAGGGGCATGTTTATAACCTTGTTACTTACAGGAGAATCTTCCGTAGCTTCAAAGTCTTGAAGTGCTGATTGTAAATGAAGGTTCCCATCATGAGGCCTAGCCATCCTATAACCCGTGCCGTCCCCAAAAACGATGCATCCAAGTTCAAGAACTCCGTCTGGTAATAGAACATTACTGTTGAGATGTTTGGAACAGTGATGTGTGCTAGGAAAAACCAAGCCATTGGTCTGGTCTTCCCAAGATCAGAGGAACAGAAAAGTGATTAGAAAATGAAATTGCATGTAGAGATAATGTGCTGAAAGATTTGAAAAAAGAATTACCTTCTCCTCAGACTCTGGAGCAGTTGATATCATGCATAACAATAAACACTAACAACTAAAGCATTTAAACTGGGAACTTTACCTATGGCCATCAATTGTTAAAAGTAAAAACTACAAGCTAAGCACCAAAAGGATGCATGGTTACCTCAAAATAATTGGCTGCCTAAAAGCACGCAACAAACTGTATGTGGCTATCTTGACAGAGTGGAACCAGTTAACTGGTAATGAATTACTTTTCTCATAAATCTGGGATGTTGTATGTAGAACTGCCCTCCCATTTCCGTTCTTTTGTCCCTTCTTTCTTCTTGAAGCACTCTTATTGGACTTCTTTTTGAAGAAATTGTCTTCATCCAACTTAATGCCATTCCCATTCATGAAAGGGGAGCTGTTGAAATCAGCAAACTCTGGCAAAGCTTTACAACCAATAGAATTCTCCTCAACCAGACTACATGATACTAACTGTATGGTTGGCAGTACAGAGAAAAGAAGGAAAATGTTATTTATCTCTAGATTGTTTAATGCATATCCTCCAAGCAAGCTGCCACATATTCCACCAATGGCCATTGACACCCAAGATACTGACTGGAGGTCTCCAGCAAATGAGGACCTGTTTAATGATCAAACATATTACATATGTAATCTATGCAAGGAGAACCTTTTAAATGCTTAATTCACAGAAATCGATATAATTATCAGCAGAAACACTAAAATCCAAAACATAAAATAGACCCTTTTGTATCTATACTAGTGACTAGCTTCTTAGAACTGTAATATAATAAGGAGGAAAATTATAGAAACCAACTTAAAACACTTGAACAACTGGTGTTGCGCATTCCAAAAAGTCTATATTAAGCCAACAACTCAGCACACCAAGGAGGCTCTTTCACGACTTCAATTTTCTTTCACAGAGACATAAAAATGTATTACGCACCGTTCAAACCTCACTGCCTCAGCAATCATTGCATCAACCACAACATCTGCCATAGCAGAGCCTAGGTTTTGTGCTGTCAAGAAGATAATGAGGTGCCATCTGGAATTCCTCAGTGAATCATTCAGCCCTAGAATAGGCCATGGCACAAGTGAGAGCAGTGTTGCAAGTACTAAGTATGGTATCCTTCTTTTTCCCTTAATGGGGATGCAATCAGATAGAATCCTGCATAGAAAGACAAATTCATAATCTGATGAATAGAAATGTAACATAGCTTTTTCATCAAGTGGAGAAGATAGATAGATGAAACAACTTTTCATTTAGGGCAGCAATAACACTTTTGCCCCAGATTGTTCAGTCTTTACAATTATATCATAACACAACAAAAATAGCAATGCTTGGACAATTGACAGATTTAATGAATGACTCCAGAAATGATATCAGGAAATCGGCCATTCTAATTTCTCAAATTCTATTTCCGAAAGAAGAAAATGAAGCTAAGCATTGGCAATTCAGTGAAGCTAAACTTCTAAAGTTCGTATTCAGAACCATATGAAATGAGATTGCAAAATTTGTCCCAAACAAAAAATACTTGCTATTGTTTTGGTTTCATAAATATGAACACAGCAACAGCAGCATAAATTACCAAAAACTCACACCATAAATACAGGAAAGATGATATATACCCGTATACTGGTTTTATGCTCCAAGGGAAAAACGCTACTGAAGACACGAATTGAGAGGCTGAGGGTGACAACTTTAGCCTGTCCTTCAAATGATACGAAACCGCGGTCCAAACAAATGATCTGAAACCCTGCACCCGTGTTGAGCTTGTAGAAATAAGATACGTCAATATATTGACACCGAAATTCAAAAGCATTTCAAGCCCTCAAAATTGCACGTCGCAGTTAATATCTCCATAAACTAGAAAACTGAAACAACGAAAACTTTAAAGAACAAAAGAAAGTTAGGAATCCTAACAAAACCGGAAACCAATAACAAGAAAAGAAACCCATCATCTCCATGTCTCTTCTCTTTCTCTGCTCATGTAATACAAGAACGAAGAAGAAAACAAGAAGAAAAAGAATCAAACTTGACAACCCCTTCTCTCTTCATTCACAGCACCAATCTGGAAAAGTTTTTCACAATCCCCCAAAATAAAAAGACCCCACATATTTATATCAACAAGAAACAAAGCATTCATAAAGCGAGACGAGTGATGCGAACCTGAGTAAAATAAATCAAGCAAACCAGCCATAGAAATGAAGCTCCAAAGGCGCTCCTTAACCTCTTCACCCAAACTATCATCATTTTCAAACAAAACATGATCCCACCCTCCTCCTGTTTCTTTCTATCACCAAACCTTCACTCGGTTACGCGCATGTATAGCCTGCCTAAAACATTTTCCAACGAACACAAGGACACCAGGTTTATAAATAGTCTCGTATTCAACGGTTTTCTTTTTGATTTTCCCTCAATACCCCTAACCGTTTTAGAGGAATAGCGTAGCAAAATGGGGTATTTACGTCATTATAGTGACATCACATCGTAGGTGTAGACCTTCTTTAATCTTTAGACGCATCAAAACTGGCCGTGAGCCGATCTGTGTGCTTGTCTCGAATTTTCATTTTTGGAAAAATTGCAAATGAGGGGTTAATGTTAAAGATATTTATCAAGAAGGGTTTCAATTTTCATAATTGTTTCTAGGACAGTTACCTCTTCCCTCACAACACAACACTTGCCTGAACCAGCCGCTAGCTAAAGCCTCTATTGAGAAACCTTATCGTGTCTCTTCTCCGGCCACCCTGCCCTTGCACGGTCATAAGACTTGAAGGTCTGACTACTCAGGTACAGTTTTAGTGACTCCATTTTCTCTTATTCAAATTAAAGTCTTTTAGGTTTTCCTATTCTTGCGCTTTGTTATGTGTATGTTTCGCTACTGAAACTAAATCTACTTTTGCGCTCTACTGAACCCTGTAACTAACTTAGCAAAATATTGATGGGTTTTTGTTAAAGTTCTTGTCTTTCCTATTTTACCCATCAAGAACACACTCGGATTGATGTTTGCGCTATGGGGTTGATTTATGTTATTTAGGAGAAAGTTGAAAATGTCGTTTCTTGAGAAGATGACTGCTATTAATGAGGAGAATAGGTGTATAAAGGACAACCATCGTCGTGAACTTGCGGAAAAATTTGAGTTGAGGCGAAAGCTTTATAAGGCCCTTGTTAGAGATCCAACACTTCCTAATGAGGTTAGAGAGAATGCTTTCTACAAGCTTTCCAAGTTGCCAAGAAACAGTTCCTTTACTAGGGTGAGAAACAGATGTATCTTCACCGGTCGTCCTCGTGGTGTCTACCAGTTTTTCAGGATGTCTCGAATTGTTTTTCGTACTCTGGCGTCAAATGGAATGCTAAATGGTGTAAAGAAAGCATCCTGGTGATGGAATCAAGTCAGTGATGGATTTATGCACAAGCAAGCATTTGATGTAGATCACCTTGTTTCAGGGGTTTAACAACCTAGACAGAGATGCATGTTTTAAGTTACGACTTTGATCCTGCTTTAGATTTCAAATAAAAGGATCCACCATTGCTTTTTGTGTTCAGAATTACTTATAAACAAGATAATCAAGTGAGATTGCTAGTTTTCCACTGCATGAATCAAGTGAGATTACATATCAGATCTATGCAAAATTACTTATAAACATGAAAATCAAGTAAGATTGCCTGTTTGAACAAGTTATTTGTTTCTTCCGGGTTGCATATATCTTATACAGCTGGCTTAATTTTCTTCACTGCACGTTACAAAAAGTGAAGAAATAGTAGCACTCGTAGAAGCAATTGTTCCTGTTATCGAAAATCTTGTTGTTGCTTGTTTATGGCAGTATTGCAACTTTGATACTGTATAGGCTTTAATTTGCATTGAGAGGAAAAAATTACTAATCTCAGAAACTCTTAGTTCCCTTATCTGTAATACTGAAGCATAGGCTTTGACACCACAAAACCAGTTATATAGTTATGAATACTAAGCTTGATCAACTACGCTGCTAGTCAAGAATCTATTGTGTTTTCAGACACCCGCCCCTGGCTAGTACCAAGTTGAAGGTTTTTAACTTTTTATGTTTTGGGAACCTCCTTTTCTTGAAATATAATGTAAAGGCTTAGATGCTAGAAATAGTTAATAGTAGCTTTCTATTCACTTTGTGATAACTTTTTTCCATAATGATCCCATAAACAAATCCACTAGCTTAGCATTCCTGCCTTACTGTATCTCAAACGTATCAGATAAAGCTCATCTGAGCGACAAGTTTGATCTCATAATAAGCCAAGTTCCAGAAATACACACCAATGGTAAATTCAAGCTTGTATCTAAAGTTCGATAAACTCAATTGGGATGCGCTAAGCTGGTTGTGAAATGTAGTGAGCACATCTATGAAATTTATGGAGAAAACAACTTCAGACGCTTTCAAGTATTCATACTTGATGCCAAAATCAGAACAATATGATGGAAATTGGTGAAAATTTAGATTGGATCCTATCCGTGCTTTCTGGCTTTCCATAGTGTCCAACTCTTGGTACCGGGCAGAAAAGGTTCAAGTGGCTCGACCATTGCTTCCTCTTGTCACAATAACGGAATTTAGTAATGCAGTAGACGGCAATAACTAACTTGAAACTGACATCCGATGCAGATTTAGGAAAGACGAGAAAAGGTAGGAGTTAGGACAACAAACTCATCTAGATTCAATCATAGGCTATTGATGAACGTGCTTACTTTGTTTTAATTATCCATGTAATTTACTATGTGAAAACCAATATCATGATTCCTAGCAACTAGACTGGTCAGTTTGATCAAATCTTGCTGCTTTCAAACTAGAAGATAGCTTCTCAAGTCTCTCAATCAGGACTTCAAGTCTTAGCCATGGTTTCTCAATTAAATAACCACTTCTTCCTCCTATGTTTTCATTGATGCCATGCGCAGTAGAAGCTAGAATATCTTCAGTACAATCATTTGCAACTTCAACAGCTTCCTCTGGTACTGCACTTTCACCAAGGTTAATCTGTTTTCCCTGAATAGCAAATGGCTCCAAATTGTTTAAATCCTTTTTACGTCCAGTTTTAGATGTCCCAGAACGAGATTGACCTGGCTGACTGCATTTATCATCACCATCACCATTCCGTGTACTTTGTGCTGCCTCTTTCACCAGTATTACTGATGGATCCCAACTCTTCATTGCCATATTATTTGCTACTGTAGTTGACTTGCTCCCACCAGCCTTCTGCTTAGTAGTTTGCTTAAATGCTATAGAGGATGAACTTGGAAATTCACCTGAGAAACTCTGGTCATCACTACATTGCCTATTCTCATTATCACGTTTAATGTCTCCACATTGCAACATCTGAGCAACATTCATTTTGCCTTCCTCAACAAAATCACTTGCTGCAGTCGTACATTTGGGAGGAAATCCTGGAGGAACCGGACTACTGTTAATTTTCTTTACATAGGCTCCTAGGCCTAAAGTTCTTGCCGACTTTGAAGGAGAACGAGAAACCACGTCTCCTATCTTCCTTTTCAAGCTGTTAGTAGATCCTTTTATAGTGAATTCATTATTGATGGAGCCATCATCAACATTTCTCGCATCTCCCCAATTGGCTATAGAAAAATCATTATTCTCCTTCATTGGTACCATCCAATGATCCAGAGTTGCCCCATGAATTCTAGAACTCTTCGTCCTTTGCTGATTGGATGCTGATTGCTGCCACCATTCCAAGTACTGGATTGTAACCTCTCCCGCAGAAAGCCGAGATGGAATGTAGAACTTGTCATGGATCATTGGCCTGTTATAATATCCCCAAGAAATCTCAGGACTCGTGTTACATCGAGCAACCTCACCCGGCACGTCTTGATCAAATCCGAACTGCATTGCAACTCTGTGTGGAAGATACTGTTCTATGCAATCAAGTCCGACCAGCTCAGAAACCTTCAAACATTGAATGAATGATAATAACTCTCCGTCTAATTCTGAATCTTCCGACAACCACGTTTCCTTGTCAGCATAAAACATAGGGAAAGTCCAGTTTGGCACACGCTTAGCATAAGGCCGCCATACAAAACGGTCTTTAGCCGAGTCTAAAGCTAGCCTCGCATTCTTTACTCTGCTTCTCGAGTTGTCCCACCGAGCTGACCTCGGCTTACCATTTTGAATCAGTTTCCGCTTTGGCCTCAATTCCAGAAACCTCTCCCAACTCCAAACCTGAACCAATTGAAACGGAGACGTGATTTTAAGTACAATCACATTACTACGAGTCTCCTTCTCACTTTCGTTCGTCTCTAACGTGCATAAAGAAAAAAGATTTTGTTTCAACAAGCTCAAATCTCTGTAAATGCTCGCAAGAACAGCAGGTGCAAGTGCCACTCTAGTACCTCTAGCAAGACAAATTGCAATAGGAAAAACATGACAGGAGACTATTTGGGAAGAAAAGGGCAAAACAAATCTTGACAACCAATAGGCAAGGAAAGCTTCATGCTCTATTTCGCTACCTGAGTCCATAAATTTTTGCATCCACAAACTCTGGCTTGCTTTGCGATGTGTACTTTTCACGACTTCTTTCTTTGCTTCTTTTAACTCCAACTCAATCCGCCTAAGTTCCTTGTTTTCAATAGAATGGAAAACGGGGACACCTAATACAGAATATCCAGTGATCATCACATCCTCTAACGTAACCGTAGCTTCACCCCAAGGAAAATGAAAGAATTGGTCTCAGGGCACCATCTTTCTGCAAGTTCAATAATCAAGTTGTCGTCTCTAACGATTGTATACATTGAATTCAATATGGCTTCGTAGATACCAGCCTTCTTCCAGGTAGTAGCATGTAAAGGAGCCATCTTTGTAACCCATGTCTTCCATCTCTTTGTGGGCCAACTCCAGCCACTATAAGAAACCCTCAACTTCAACTTCCGCTTAGAAACCTCAAAAATTGCAGGGAGTTTGGAAATGGAGCCACCACCAGAGTTTATGGAGGGTGTTAGAAAATGTGCCGTTCTCGAAGTTGGAGCTCCGTCTCCAGAGCGTGGGATCATAAGCTCTTGTCTTGATTCAATAATATTACTGTGAAGTGCCTCCATTATTGAGTATAGCCGCCGGTTTAGCACATGGGTTGATTTCTTCCACGGTGACCCTCAGAGAGTGAAAAAGAAGCATAGGAAAAAGGAAAGAAGGAAAACACGACGGCCGCCCCGGAGTGGCCGTTCAATTTCCAACTGAGACTATTTAAATAATTTAAAATTTTTAATTTTTAATTATTGTTTTATTGTTTTAGTTTAATTAGTATATGTAAAGGTTTCTTATTGGAGATTGTGGTGGTCTTTATCAACATCAACGTCACGTTGAAATCTTGCTGAGTTGTAGATTCTGAAATTGTTTGATATTACGCAATTTTACCTCCATTCCATATGATAGAGAATTTGACGGATGCACACTTTAGCATTAGTTTCTGCTGAAGAGACCTAGGTATTAACTTTTAAAAAATGTAATTCCCATTGAAATGGTGTAACTTGCATATTGGTCACAGAGTGCTTCAACTTCAACCAATGGAATTGTTGGGTTGGGTTGTAACCCAACACATTGCATCAATCGTTGCCCTATTAATATTATAACAACTCCGAGAAAGCTGAAGATATTAACAACGTACCCTGGAATATCATCATAACCGAGTCCGAACTGCATTCGGTGGAAGTATTGTTCTATTAAGCAAAAGTCCAACTAGTACCGGCGAATGGGGAAACCTTCAAACACCAAGTGAATGATAATTTACGCCTGTTTTGGCAGTATTCTACCAGGGCTTTCTTTAGCCAAGTCTGAACCCGGCCTCTATTCCATAACCAACATCACATCGTGTACGGTACGCTGTTTGACAGTATTATAGCATACAAAGTTTCTAACTTATGCTATTACAAAAGTAAAAGATGTGGCTTTAATTTTATCAACAAAAGCTGGCGTCCTCTCATCTTTTGGCCTCATGAGTCATATGCATAGCTTTCCAACTCATGTGGTGTGGCAAAATAAATGAGCAGACTTTACGCAGTGCTTAAGTTTTAGTAATTAGCATGAATGTCAAAATTTGTTCCTTGGACAAATGTCAGCAGGGTTGACAATATAAGTTTGAAGATTGTGCAGTTGGAACAAATTTCTTCAATTTACTTTATTTGCACCCTTTCGTTGCATTAAATTTAAATTTGCAATGGATTTGAGAAATTGCTTTTTAAAGTGTTTAATTTGCATTCTCATACCAAAATAAGGATGACTTAAATTACTTGGGACCTTTTGGTTCTATTTCTGTTCTTCTGTTGTAGTTTCCAGGTTTCGGTTTCAATTTTTGTTTATGTTTTTCTTTCAAATAAAAATAAAAACATGTTTGATTGTTAATATTAATGTAGTTGTATTTTATCACCAACAATAATTATATTTTTAATAAAATTTAAAGATAAATTATTATTTTAATTAAATAAATTTATTTAATTTCTTATATAATATTTATTACCAAATTATTAATCAAATTATGATATTTTAATAAAATAAATAATTTAAAAATTAAACGTTTATTTTAAATTAATATTTATTTGAAATATATTTTAATTATTAAATCCAATTTTATTTGAATATTTATATATTTTAAATTTAATTATATATAATTTAATTAAAAAAATAAATAAAATTAAATAATTCTTAATTTTATAAATAGCTAATTTTAATTTATTAAATATATAAATATAACCTTGAATTAAATTATTAATAATTTTATTAATAATTAAATAATATATATTTAAATGATAGTAAATCATATTATGAAAAAAACAAAAACATGAAACAAAATCCACTTTTATGGTTTTCATAATTTTGAAAACTGGAAGAAACCAAAATCAAAAATAAAAATTAAAATTCAAACAAACAAGATTTTTACTAAATTTGAAAACAAAAATAGAAAATCAAAAATAAAATGGAAATAAACACCCTTTAATTCCAATTATCACTATGATTAGATTAAAGAATAATTAGGTACAGAAACTTATGTAAGACTTGATATGAGTGATAATTCATGGATTGAATTTTATTCACTTACCAAACAAACAAGACTAGATTTTGAAAATCCTAATAGAATAATGGTATATCTAGCACCATAATAGATGTAGGGATTAAAAATCTTAACAAGATTATGTGGATCCATTATGCATTGAAATAATTGTTGGATGTTATTGCACCTTAAATATTAAAAAGATCAAAGATTTTATTTCTCAATTTCTTTGTCTTTAGCTAAGGGCTTAAACAATCTCTTTGGCTTTTGTTACTATCACTTTACCAAAGCATATGCCCCACGTGTATGCTTATAAATAATTCAAATGGACCCAACATTTACCCAATCCCTTGAAACGCAAATTTAGTCACATTGACCTAAGATTGCCAATGTCATTTTTATGTTTCCATATGTACTATTTTATCGGGACAATCTACAATGTGAAGTAATATTAGTGAATATCAAGTTAGTGTGTGAAACTTGAAGGAGTGCCTTATATGCCTTATTATGCATACATCTTTGTGCTACTTTCTTTTTTTCATGATACTATTACTCTCAGGAGTGAAGGGAACTTATTAGCTTAAGAAAATTTGATTAGATGCATTTTAGTTTTCAGCTATTTGTTTATTAGAAAAGTTCCTCTAAAATAGAAAAGATGTGGAATTTCCAACTTTACATGCCTTACAAAATTGTCAGTAGATTATTTTGCATCTACTATTATGATGGTATCTTCCTCTTCTGCTTAATAAAGTTCAGAGGATCTTGATTTCATATAAGCATCAATGTTGGAGAGTCATAGAGTGATTGGTTCTTGTATTTGATTCACTTTATGGTCAATATTAATAGCTATAATAAGATTGAAGTAGGTTAATTAGTACAATTTTGCAAGAATTTTAAAGCTTAAATTGTGAAGAATTTACAATTATATAATATGTTAGGATTTTCCTTCTATTTTTGTTATCTTCTATCACAAGAGACTAATGAAAAATTAGTTGCCTTTTCCAGGATTTTGAGATTTGTAGACGAATAAAGAGCACACATAAGTTTTTACTTGGTTCAATAGTTTAATTGCTATCTACTTCAAGGATCTCACGTAGGTGGTTCTCCTAGCTTTAATGAAAAGGAAAAAGGTTACAAGAGACGGAGTGTTTTTTGCATCACTTGTAAGAGTTGTCTAAAAACTCACTAGCACTCTTAAGTAAGTACTCTAGCAACTCTCTAACTCCTAATTTCTTCTTGTAAAACTCTCTCAGAATTTTTTGGTTACAATTGAGAAAACTGTACAAGTACATAAACTGATTCTAATTTCAATTTTTTATAGACCAAAATGTAGCCGTTGTATTCTGTTTATCATACCTTCATTGCTAAGGAAAGTCTAGTCAAGCCCAGGCTCAAAGCACACTTCATGTGCATCTCACGTGTATCACTTAAAACCAAGCTCCTCTTCTGTGCTGCGTTTTGCTTTGCCCATTCCTATTGTTAATCCTGTAACCAAACACCCTCAAATCTTTGGGTTTTAATGTTGACAACTATTAACCAAAGCAAATAAAAAACACACACACACATAAACACATAAACCCTAAATACCTAATTATTAAATAGAATCATTCGAGATCAAATCAATGATTTGCATTGAAAGTTGATGGATAAATGTGAATCAATTCACATTTATTCCCTCGTTCTCCATTAATTTTGACGTCATTCTTCAATTTTTAAGAGATTTAAGAAAACAAACCCTAGTATATACCTTATACGTGAGACCATAAATTAGGTTTTGTGATGATTGTCATCTTCAAGGGGCTTCACTAATCTATAGATAATCTCTACAAAAAGTGAATTTCCTTATTGTAACAATCTTTGTTCCAAAGTTTGAAGGATTTAGATCACTAGCTATCTTCTCCAGAGTGAAGAGACCCTGAGCAATTTTGTCTCTAACGAAGTGAAGCCTCATTTTGATTTTCTTGGATCCCTCGTGCAGGACAGGATCCTTACTGAGGTAAAATGCGCTTTGACTATCTATATAAATTGTTGATGTTGCTAGGTTAATTTGAATTTCCTTTAGGATGCCTATCAACCATGCTAGCTCTTTTACGGCTTCTGTGATTGCATAATATTTTGCCTTTGTTATCGATAGTGATACTACTGACTGTTGTTAAACTTTCCAACTGATTGAATTGCCTGCTAATGTGAAAAAATGCTGATAATGATTTCCTTGTGTCTTTGTCTGTTGCATAATCTACATCTACAATATCACACAAACATATCTCATTGCATTTAGTTAATTCAAGGTTGGAAAAACATAAACCATAGTTTAAAGTTCCAACCAAGTATCTGAAAACATTTTTTAAACCTTGCCAGTGCTCAAATCCTGGGTTGGCCATGAATTTTCTTAGAATGCTAATTGCATAAACCAAGTCGGGAACATCATATACATGATACTCCCAAGTCCAACATTATAAGGATAATTCATCATAGCTTTCTGTTCTTCCTCAATTTGAGGACTCTTACAAGCAACCATCTGCAGATGTGAGCCTATAGGAATATAATTGAGTTTTGCTTGTTCCATGCTGAACTGGGCAAGAACCTTTCTGATGTAGTTCTTCTAAATTAACCATAGCTTCCCTTCCCTCCTATTCCTGATAATCTGGATTCCGAGGAGCTTATGTGCTTAACCCATATCCTTTATCTCAAAATGCTTATATAAATCATTCTTCACCTCTACAATTTTGCTTAAGTCCTTTCTAGTGATGACTAAATTATCTACATAGGCTAGTATATAGACAACTTTTGTCTCTCTTAGGTCCTTATAGTAAAGACAGTAATCATAGGCACTTCTAATGAATTTCATACCAGATGTTACCTCATGAAACTTCTTGTTCCATTGCCTAGGTGCTTGTTTAAACCCATATAGGGATTTCTGAAGCAAGAAGACATAGTTAGGCTTATCTTTATCTACAAAACCAATTGGTTGCTTCATGTAGATAGTTTCCTTAAGCTTTCTATATAATAAGGTTACTTTAACATCCAGTTAATGGATTTCCCAGTCATAGATAATTGTTAGCATAAGAATGAGCCTTATAGTCTTGAACTTCACAATAGATGAGAAAATCTCTTTCTAGTCAACTCCCTCCTTTTGTCTGTATCCCTTAGCTACAAGCCTAACCTTGTATATCTTGAGTTCTGCCTCTATGACTCCCTCTTTAAGCTTAAACGACCATCTATTTTCAATTAGATTTGCTTTAGGTGGCTTGGGCCCATGTGTATATAACAAACTCAAATCGAACAACCAAAGGAGACCGTCTCTAACGGTATCCACGCAGAGATCGGAGAACCTAACCGGGACAAACCCTTTGACCCAGGAATAGCTAGAAAAAATTAAAGACTGCTAGATCTTACCTTTGTTCTATGGAGAGCTTGGAAAAAGATGGAGGAAGAGATGAAGAAGATGCTTGAAGATGATGAACTTGATGAAAGATGAAGAAGAGATCAAAGCCTTAAGATTTTAGAAACTCTTTCTCAAAACCCACGATGATCTCCTCCTTTCATTTTTCCATATACCTTTCTCAAAGACGAAGAAAAATGAGCATCGTATGCACTCACTTCATTTACCAACGAGCATCACCTTTCATCCTTTATTTTTTGTCATTTAGTCATTTAATGACTTTGATGACAAGGCATGAAACTAGAAACTTCTTCCTTCCTCTCCTTCCATCCACGTATTTGATATATATATATATATATAAATTATTTAATTAATTAATCATATATATATGTATATATATTCTCAAGTGGTCCACCACCTCGGGTCGGTCTAACGGTCCCGGTATGGGAAAAACCCCGAAACCTTTTTTCAAGCAATATCGATGTCGCGATCTCATCGGGATCCAATTAATCCTGTTGCTCTCCATATATTGGAACTATGTCTAAAACTATTTTACGAGTTTTTCGAGACACTCTTATGCGTGTGACCCATTAGGTTCCCGGTTATGTTGGCCACTTAGATTAACACTTAATCTAAGCAAGTCATGAGCGGTATCTAGCAACATATCATGACCCCCAATTGACCGGAAAGTAATTAGTTTGACGAATGAATATATATTCATCATGGACCATATCACGAACCTTTCCATAGACAATTACCGTGCAATTCGTCCTTTCATCATCCTATACCCCACTTGGTTATGAGTATGGGCAAAGTGTCAACTCTTACTAGACGACTACGCCAAATCTAGTCCAGTGATTTCAGCTTGTCCGGGACTCATTACTTTATATGTCATGAAGACACTCTTCACGACATACATACTCCGACGAGATTTCTAAGTAATGACCCGACAAGAGGCCGTGGTATCATCTTCGCTATCACGAAGTGGTGAATCCTCTATGGCTACTCAATTACCTTCAATACCTCAAACTGCACTCCAATCACCACCCTATGAGCGACCTCGTAAGGCAACAAGGAATGGAGTCAAAGCACGTAATCGGATTCAAGATATCCTTGAGCACCTCAAGTCTAAGGATACTTGCACCATTCACGATGAGATTATCACCGACATTAGAATAGGACATCCATGTGATGATCTCATGGCAGGTCATCCAATGTACTTACTACCTCTAGTAAGCATCCACATCTCAACCCTATATATCTCATATTTACAGCTTCGAGATCCACGCTTGATCAAATCAAGGAGCTTGAGATGTGCTAGTCTTTCCGGACACCGATGTCCGATCTCAAGAATCCTATGACTAGGATAATTTAGATAATGACATAATTGCACATGATAGGAATCTCAGAGTGTGATCACATCATAATTTCCTTCATGCTATGTCATATATCATGGACTTCATTAATTTGATTATAGATCTATATGAGTTCATAAATAATGAACAACAAATTAATAAAATATGCCTTTCTTTATTTATTCATAAAGATGTACACAATTTGTACATAAAATGCGCTAAAAGCGATTGCCTTTAGGTATTACTCTAACAATCTCCCACTGACCTAAAGCCAATCGCCTTGATATCTAATATCATAAAGCAGTACATGAGAATCAAAACTCTTTTGAGACAATGGCTTAAATCAAGCGGATCAATAATATTCTCGGTGGGAACTCTCTCGATCTGGACATCACCACGCCCTATGATCTCCCTTATCAAATGATATCCATGAGTACGTGTTTGGATCGTTGATGAGACCTTGGTTCTTCGCTGTAATAGCCCCATTGTTGTCACAATACAATCGTATGGGTCCATCAACGCTAGGAACCACATCAAGTTCAGAATGAACTTCTTGATCCAAACGGCTTCCTTTGCCGCTTCGAAGCGGCAATGTACTCGCCTCGGTTGTTGAATCGGCGATCGTCTCTTGTTTGAACTCTTCCAACCGATCGCCTCGCCATTCGATGTGAATACATAACCTGATTGGGATTTGGAATCATCCTTATCGATTGAAAGCGGCATCAGATACCCGCCACTTGGAGATCTCCATCCCATATATCAAGAAAACATCCTTAGTCCTTCGTAAGTACTTAAGGATATTCTTGATACCACCGATGACCCTCACCAGATCCGATTGGTATCGCTCAGAATACTTAGAGCATATGATACATCGGTCTCGTACATAGCATAGCATACATGATAGATCCTACGGCTGATGCATACGGGATCATATCCATGCGCATCCTCTCATCTTATGTCTTAGGACACATAGATTTGAGAGTGTTATCCCATGAGTCACGGAAGGTACCTCTCTTGGATTGCTCTATGCTAAACCTCTTTAGCATCTTGTCTATGTACGTTGATTGTGAAAGACCAAGCAACCTTTTGATCTATCTCTATAGATCCTTATCCCAAGGATATAAGTTGCTTCACCAAGGTCTTTCATGGCAAAATGTTTGGACAACCAAATCTTGGTGATTGAAGATAGAGACATCGTTTCCTAGTAATAATATGTCATTCACATATAGCACAAGGAATACGATTGCGATCCCATTAACCTTTTATACAAACAGATTCATCCGGATTTTGTGAGAAACCAAACTCTTTGATTACCTCATCAAAACAGATATTCCAACTCTGGATGCTTGCTTCAATCCATAGATGGATTTGAAGCTTACATACCTTTTCGCCATCATAGAGGTGAAGCCCTCGGGTTGTGTCATATACACATCCTCATTTAGATTTTCATTTAAGAAAGTGTCTTCACATCCATTTGTCATATCTCATAATCATAATGAGTGGCAATGGCTAGGAGTATTCTAATGGATTTAAACATTGCTATCGGAAATGAAGGTTTCGTCAGAGTCAACTCCTTGTCTTTTGAAAACCTTTAGCCACAAGCCTTGCTTTATAGGTAATTACATTACCATCCATGTCGGTTTTCTCTTGAAACCCATTTGCACCCTATGGGTTTGATTCCTTGGTGCCTCAACTAAAGTCCATACTTGGTTTTCATACATGGAATCCATTTCGCCTGCATGGCATGAAGCCATTTCTCGACTCAACTCTTCGTAACCTCTTCATAGGTGGTAGGCTCATCATCTTCTATGAGCAATACGTCATTCTGTTCATTTACGAGAAATCCATATCTCTCGAGAAGCAGGCGTATCCTACGTGACCTCACTTAATTTCGTGTGTTGTAGAAGGTTGAATGTTACTTCATCCGATGAGTTATGAGTTTGAGTTCAGCGATTGATCTCGTGCATCTGTCACATCTTGAACTTCTTCAAGCTCAATTTTGCTCCCACCGCCTTCTTGTAAAAGAAACTCTTTCTCTAAAGACAGCATGCTTTAAACAAACACCTTTTGTTCCTCAAAGAAGGTAGAACCGATATCTCATTGTTTCTTTAGATATCCTACGAACAAACACTTGTCGATTTTGCATCAAGTTTATCTCGACCGTCCGCTTCACATAAGCAGGACAGCCCCAAACTTTCAAATGAGTAAGATAGGGTCTTTGTTAGTCCACATCTCATATGAAGTAACATCAATCTGTCTTTGATGAAACTCATTTAGCAAGTAAACAATTGTCTCGATTCATACCCCAAAAGGATTTTGGTAACTTTGCAAAGCCCATCATTGATCGTACCATGTCTAACAAGGTTCGATTTCTCCTTTCTGCCACACCATTATTCTGCGGTGTGTAAGGAGGAGTCCATTGAGATAAAATCCCATTATCTCTGAGATAATCCAAAAACTCTTGGTCTAAATATTCCTCACCACGATCAGATCGTAATGTCTTGATACCTTTCCCAAGTTGGTTTTCTATTTCATTTCTGAATTGTTTGAACTTTTCAAATGCTTCATATTTGTATCTCATCAGATACAAGTACCCATATCAAGAATAGTCATCGATAAAGGTAATGAAGTAAAGATAACCACTTCTAGCATGGATGGACATCGGACCACATACATCCGAATGTATTAGGTCTAATACTCCATTCGCTCACCCTTTCCTTAAAGGATAACTTAGTCATCTTGCCTAATAAACAAGATTCGCATGTGTCATATGATTCATAATCAAATGACCCTAAACTACCACTCTTATGGAGCTTAGCTATCGTCTCTCATTTATATGGCCATGCGACAATGCCATAAGTAAGTTGATTTTAAATTATCTCGTTTATGTCTTTTCGTGTCATTGACATTCATAATTGGATGTGACATATCTAATATGTAAATTCCTTTGCATAAAGTACCAGTACCATAAAGCATTCCATTCAAATTAATAGAACAACCATTGTTACTAAAAGTCAAATGGAAACCAGCTCTATTTAAACAAGAAATGATAATATGTTATTTGTTAATACAGTACAAAATAACAATCATCCAATTTAATTACAAGCCCGGTGGGAGTGATAAGAAATAAGTGTTTACTACTAATGCAGCAACTCTTGCTCCATTTTCCACACGCAGTCTAGTTCTCCTTCATGAGCTATCTCATCCCCGAGGCCCCGCGATATCATTGCATATGTGTGAGCCACAACCGTATCTAATACCCATATGTTATGATCGTAAGCAAGATTAACCTCAATGACAAACATACTTGAAGAAGTCGAGGCATCTGATGCCTTTTTCTGCTTCAGTTCCTCCAGATAGACTTTACAGTTCCTCTTCCAAAGGACGGTCTTGCCACAATGGAAGCAAGTTCCTTTAGTGCGTCTCTTTAGTTTTCTTCTTGCATTTTCTATTTTCGATCTTCATCAAAGCTTCACCAAAGGGTGGATCAGAAGTGGAACATCTAGGATATATCCCGTTCCTCATACCTGAGAACAATTCTCAGATTTCTCAGCCAATCTAGAAAATTTGGTCCAGTTAATTTGTTGGAGTCCATAAGTGAGCACAAGTTCACACTTGAAGTCATCTTCAATAACCTAAAAGGAAAGAGAGAGAAAGAATGTTAGAATAGGAATAGATGCATAATCATAAGGACTTGCATGATATGCATATGGCTCCCACTAGTTTCATAGAATCCATAACCCTCAGTACGAATCCAAGAAATATTATGACAAAATGTCCTAGTGGGTCGATATCCAACATTCCTAAAATGACCTTGGGTTTGCCCAACAAGCCACCTTAGTTCAATCGGTAGGTATCGGTCATACCAATTGCATCATAGATAGATATCCGACATTCCTAAAATGACCTTGGGTTTGCCCAACAAGCCACCTTAGTTCAATCGGTAGGTACCAATCATACCATTTCCATCTTAGGTGCAACTATCGACTAGCGCTATCAACTTTTGATGTATGCACACACATTGGGTTATCAACTCTTGATGCGTGTACATCTGATGTACACTACCCAATTTCGTCTCTGTCCACGTTGACCTTGAGTTTGCTCAACAAATCAACGCTTCTAGTGAAAACTGACCCATTAATCCGAAAATCTCATTTTTCATGGTTCGAACATATCCGTATAGAGTGAGCTTGGGTTTGCCCAACAACCCAACTCTATAAGAACTCTGATTCTCCCCATATTAATGGAAGGCGTTAGTTTTCATATGATTTGAGGGTTTTCAGGTCTCATCTACTTCTTCTCCAAGCGGTAGGATTATAGTCACTATGACTATATGGAATGATTTAGGGCATATGATCAATCACATTGAGTTTATACCTAAAATCATCCATCATCCCTCCTTTGCATGTTATAAGTCGACTTGTGTATGTATAAGTTGACTTATGCCTCTGTGTAAGTCGACTTATGCATGTGTAAGTCGACTTATGCAACAGATACTGCTAACAAGTCGACTTGTTCCATTGTGCAAGTCGACTTATCGTCACAATTAAGACTTGACAAGTCGACTTGTACATTGTGTAAGTCGATTTATCCAAGAGAAATTGCTATCTAATCGGCTAATTTCTCAATTCGTGTAGTTCAAATTCACAACATCAAGTCTAATACACATTATTATGATGTACCAATGAAACACTTTCATTGTTGCTTACCATATATAGTCAAACCATATATGAAGAATTTGAAATCGTGAATATACTGTTATTCACTTGGATTTCCAAATAATTCGAGAATATCAAATTATCAACCTAAGTATCTCTAGATAGTCTACACTTTATCAAGACTACTTCGGCACTGGTCACAAAATTTGTGACGGCCAAAACAATCAAGATAAGGGAATATACTAACGAGACGCTAATGAGACACATTTGACATCCGAAAATTATTTGGAAACCTAATTTCAAAAAATTCATTTAGGCAAGCATACAACATCAATGTAACACATTTTTAATCACATTAAAAATGATCCAAGGCATTGGAACTGAAAATTACACAATTTCTTAGTTCAAACAAAACAACTCCAGCAATTTTCTCAAAACTGCCAAGTTCTATATTTTGCTTGAAAAACCCATTGAAACAATTTCAATAAATTCTGAGAAAATTACAGAGGTTACTACATGTTCCCAAAATGCTCCATGAAGTTTTTCAGGATTTATTTCCATCAAAAACTCATTCAACCTCAGCAACAAAGCCAATGCAAAATCTGTGTTCCTTAACACAGCTATTCCCAGCAGCACACAATAAATTCTCAAATAAATAGTAAATCACCTCAAAAACATTTTTCCATCCACATAGACATTCATAACATCTTAGGGACATGTAGGTGAAAGAAAATCCGAAAAACCATTTTTCTACAATTTATTCTCGAATTTATAAGCATGCCTGTTCAGTGAATGTGCACAAAGACAGCACCCAGCACATTAGGGAATAAATTAGCAAAACCATATCAAATCACATTGATAAGTTCCGGGCTTCCACAGACATATGCAACAACATCTTGTGAACATATCTGGGCAAGAAAATTTCGAAAAATATATCTCATACTAAATTCGAAATTTAACACATACAACATGCATCATCATCACAAGCTATAGCAACTCCGACCTAGTCATGGTTTCGTTGTTATATACGACACAAGTGGCTCTGATACCACTGTAGGAAAATCCCGGTGTGAGCATCACATGCCCACGGTGCGGAAAACAAAAATTTTTTATTCCGGGACCTTCCCGAAAGCCAGGATCCATGTGTGTATATAACAAATTCAAACCGAACAACCAAAGGAGACAGTCTCTAACGGTATCCACGCAGAGATCGGAAAACCTAACCGGGACAAACCCTTTGACCCGGGAATAGCTAGAACAAATTAAAGACTGCTAGATCTTACCTTTTTTCTATGGAGAGCTTGGAAAAAGATGGAGGAAGAGATGAAGAAGATGCTTGAAGATGATGAACTTGATGAAAGATGAAGAAGAGATCAAAGCCTTAGGATTTTAGAAACTCTTTCTCAAAACCCACGATGATCTCCTCCTTTCATTTTTCCATATACCTTTCTCAAAGATGAAGAAAAATGAGCATCGTATGCACTCACTTCATTTACCAACGAGCATCACCTTTCATCCTTTATTTTTTGTCATTTAGTCATTTAATGACTTTGATGATAAGGCATGAAACTAGAAACTTCTTCCTTCCTCTCCTTCCATCCACGTATTTGACACATATATATATATATATATATATATATATATATATATATATATATATATATTATTTAATTAATTAATCATATATATATGTATATATATTGTCAAGTGGTCCACCACACTGGGTCGGTCCTACCGGTCCCTAGATGGAAAAACTCCTAAACCTTTTTCAAGAATATCGATGTCGCGATCTCATCGGACATATCTCGATCTCATCGGGATCCAATTAATCCTGTTGTTCTCATATATTGGAACTCTGTCCAAAACTATTTTACGAGTTTTCCGAGACACTCTTATGCGTGTGACCCATTAGGTTCCCGGTTATGTTGGCCACTTAGATTAACACTTAATCTAAGCAAGTCATGAGCGGTATCTAGCAACACATCATGACCCCCAATTGACCGGAAAGTAATTGGTTTGACGAATGAATATATATTCATCATGGACCATATCACGAACCTTTCCATAGACAATTACCATGCAATTCGTCCTTTCATCATCCTATACCCCACTTGGTTATGAGTATGGGCAAAGTGTCAACTCTTACTAGACTGACTACGTCAAATCTAGTCCAAGTGATTTCAATTCTTGTCCTGGGATTCATTACTTTATATGTCATCAAGACACTCTTCACGACATACATACTCCGCCAGAGATTTCTAAGTAATGACCCCGACAAGAGGCCATGGGTATCATCTTCTGCTATCACAGAAGTGGTGAATCCTCTATTGGCTACTCAAATACCTTCGAATACCTCAAACTGTACCCAATCACCACCCTATGAGCGACCTCTGTAAGGCAACAAGGAATGGAGTCAGCACGTAATCAAGATTCAAGATATCCTCGAGCACCTCAAGTCTAAGGATACTTGCACCATGCTACGATAAGATTATCAATGACATTAGAATAGGACATCCATGTGATGATCTCATGGCAGGTCATCCAATGTACTTACTACCTCTAGTAAGCATCCACATCTCAACCCTATATATCTCATATTTACAGTTTCTGAGATCCACTGCTTGATCAAATCAAGGAGCTTGAGATGTGTTAGTCTTCCGGATTACCGATGTCCGGCCTCGAGAATCCTATGACTAGGATAATTTAGATAATGACATAATTGCACATGATAGGAATCTCAGTAGTGTGATCACATCATAATTTCCTTCATGCTATGTCATATATCATGGACTTCATTAATTTGATTACAGATCTATATGAGTTCATAAATAATGAACAACAAATTAATGAAATATGTCTTTCTTTATTTATTCATAAAGACTGTACACAAATTTGTACAAAATGCGCTAAAGGCGATTGCCTTTAGGGCACTACTCTAACAGGCACTAGCGCCCAAGTCATATTTTTCATTAAAGAAAAATATACATTATTACTATCCAATTTCCATTTTTCAGCATCCTCTTTGCTCATAGCTTCTTCATAGGTTTCTGGTGCCCTGCAATCAATAGATTTCGCAATAAGACAAACATATTCCACTAAGTTAGAGTCATTATACCTCCTTTTAGGTATCCTTTGTCTTGGTTGTCTATCTCTAGTGACCTAATAGTCAAGTAGAGATTCATTAGTGCTATCTATAGCTAGCCGTGAAGTTCCCTCCTCACTTTCACCTTCTGTTTCTTCAGTTTCTTGTTCATGGTGGTAGAGCCTTGTACAGGCTCCTCATTATGATGTTGTATGCCATCTTCTTCTGTTTCAGTTGTTGGTGGCACATAGAAAGGAATTGAAGTAATTGGTGATCCCAGTTGCTCTTGAATTTCCTTTTGTAGGTTAGTATCGACAAGATTCCTGAATAGCAAAGGAAATTCATGCTCCTTGAATATCACATTTCTACTAACAACAGTTTTAAAACCTCCCTGTTAAAGCAATAGGATTTGTAACCTTTAACTCCTTTCCCTCCTTTAATTTCTCTAATTTCTAATTTCTAATTTCCCTTCCTTTTTGTGTACATAAGCAGTACATCCAAAAATTCTTGAGTGAGTCAAACTAGGCTTCTTTCCATTCTAGATTTCCTGAGGTGTTTTGAAAATCCTACTAGAATAATGGTATATCTAGGCAACATAATAGATGTAGAGATTAAAAATCTTAACAAGTTTATGTGGATCCATTACGCATTGAAATAATTGTTGGATTTTATTGCACCTTAAATATTAAAAAGATCAAAGATTTTACTTCTCAGTTTTTGTATCTTTAGCTAAGAGCTTAAACAATCTATTTTGTTTTTGTTACTATCACTTTACCAAAGCATATGCCCCACGTGTATACTTATAAATAATTCAAATGCACCCAACATTTAACCTGTAACATCCTATCACCGATGGGAAGGTTATATTGGTAAATTGGGGCGAGCTAGTTGGTTATTGCATATTTTGATATGAGCATACATTTGGCCTCTAATTTTAGAGGAATGAGACATTTTGCACATGCACATATAGGTACATACATTCATGACATTTCTCGGTATTTATGTATGAATCTGATTTGTTTGTGAATTCTGAGACAATTGTGTTTGAAAATCTGAATTGGAACTATTCTAGGAGTGATTATCAATTGTTAGTGACTCTTTGAAATATTTCTGGAATAATTGGGAGAAAATGTCCGGACAGGAAATTTTTTGAGTAACGGACTGATTGATTGTATAGTACTGAAATAACTGTCCAATGGCCATGAAAATTTAGGTATATGATTTTAGAAATTATATGTCGAGCCATTGAAATTTGGAGACGAATTGGACTGGAAATAAATTGTGAATCGAGAAAGAGATTTAAATGTATTGTGAGGAAAAAGACAAGTGGGATGATTCTATTATTAAAAGAGAAACCCTTTTAAATGCCTTAGGGTTTAAATGTCTTCTTTGGAAGTTGAGAAAATCACTTGGTAGAAGATTGTTTCTCCTCCACCTAGAGCATGATCCTTTCTCCTTCTATTGATTCTCTTTTCCTCCTTTTAGTGTGTGATCTTTTGTTGTCCAAGTGTTGCTTGCCTTCTTTTTGCAAAGATCATCGAAAACCCTAAAGAAGATGAAGATTTTGAGGTTTTAGTGAGGGAGCCGTAGGTGTTAAAGGAGTTGGAGATGATGTTCGGAAGATTAAGAGTGGAAACTTGATTTGGTAAGTAAATTGGTTTTATGTTGTTTATTATTTGTTGATATGCATTCATGATGTTTAATGGGAAAGATTGGGGTGGTTGTGTTTGGGTTATGGCTGTTTTGAAAGAGAAAAATGGAAAAAATTAGTTGAAGAAGATGACTTGCGACCCGCACGTCGCGCCTGCGCCACGACGCAGCGAGAATTGATTTTCTCACCGCGACATGCGCAAGGGCCTCGCCGTGGCGAATTTATATTAATTCGCGGCAGCGAGCTCTCTTCGGATGCCACGGCGAGCAACTCTGGGATGCCGCGGCGAGCGTCCTTTGGCCGCGACAAACCCCTATTTTTTGAACTGATATAGTTTAGTTTTTTAGTCATAACTAATGATGTAGACCTCCAATTGAAGTGATATTTGATTCGTTATGAACTAGAGAAAGAGGTCTACAATTGATGTAAAGAAAGAGATTTTGAATTCAGGTCTTTAAGATCTCAATTTGTGAATGAAAGTTGGGTTTAGGGTGCTATTACAACCTAAGAGTTGTTTCATGATTATTGGAGCATCATTTTGAGACTGCTGACTTATATTTAATGCTTTTGGGGTCTACAATGGGTGAAATTGACCGAATGATTAGTAATTTTGACTTTGAGGTCTTCTTTGAGAATAAGGGTATTTTCTTAATGGGATAGTGTTTATGGAATGAAAAATTGGTCTTGAGGCAAAAGAAAGTGGAAATTGGGATATAGCACCAGGAAGGCCATGAACATGCATCATACATTCTGTTAATTGCGACATGTACATCATTGAATTATTCTTATTGTGCATTTAGTAATGGGAAATTATTTGACTGTTATAGAGGTACCGATGGAACAACATTTCACGGATATTGCTGGGACTTCCAGGCAGTAGCTCAGAAGTTACAGTGAGTAACCTAGTTGGTTCCTCAATCCTTGATTTGTTAAATGTTCTGTGCTTAGAATTTGGTGGGATATGATGATGGGTATATGTGAATTTTGGCATTGAAGTGCAAACTGTTTGTGAAAGTGAAATTTGTCATGCTTCAATGTGATAATTTGTAAATGTGTGATGATGTGTAAATGTGAATGAAATGATGTATATGTGAGAATTGTTTGTGATTGAAATACCGGACCGAAGGTCCGAGGGAAAGGAAAATTGACATTGAAGTGTTAATTGCCTGTGATTGAGAAACTTATATGTTTCCCATGTGATAGACTGTGACTGTGAACTATTGTGAATAATTAAGAATGAACTGATTGTTTGGGATAAATGGGTTTTAATGACAATGTGACTGTGATTATATTAGGCATTATGCATTTCATAGACAAATGCATGAACGGACAATAATAATAACAATTGTGACCTGAGTCGCCACTGATACTGAAAAGAGCCTCGAGCTCGAAGGGAGTTAGTGCATACCCAGAGAGCTCTCCTACTCCCTAGACGTGTCTACTGAATACTGTTCACTGTTTAAGCGCTCGGTCACAACACTGAAATGAAATGGGAAAGAGTCACATATGCATTGCATACTCATTGTGATGGATTAAATTTAGTGAATGGGAAATAGGCGAGAGTGCATGATACAATTGTGTTAACTGATTTGCGAAATTTCTGAGTTCTGTGATTGCATGAGAACCTGTAAATTGCTTTATGGTATTCTAAATGTGTTATTGTAATATGTTGTACACTATTTGCGTAATGCATGAATTAAGTGAACCATCGATGATGGTTTCTCATTAAGTTCGCAAACTCACCCAAAATTGCAACTATTTTTCAAGATTGAAGAGTACCCTGTTAGACAACGGGAGTATGCCTACCGTATGCAAGTCAGAGTTTGAGGTCGGGATCAGTTCACGTCTGCATTAGTGTCGTTCTGTCTTGTGTAAAATTGTATTTCTACATTTTTCGCAGAATAGTGCTTTTATTTCAGTGGGTCCCAATTGGCTAATACTGTAATTGTAATGTGATTACCGAAATTGTTCAAGAATAGCATTGGGCCCAAGTTTGGCTATGGAATTTTTGTGCATGTGATGGTTTAAATACTGTTGAGTGTCTGTTATGACTGAAATTGTGTATGATTGAAAATGTTTTCATGTTAAATCAGACCAAAATCGTTTATTGACTTCCGCGCATACAATCATTTTTAAAAAGAAAAATGTCATACTGAGTTTTCGGACTGTAATTGACTGTTCTAGCATACCACCCTCGTGAGGCATGGGCTCAAATATCACCCTCGATGTCGAGTTTGGATCTTCATGGGAGTGGGATGCTACATTTGGTATCGATCCCGTAAGTACTATCTTATATGGGCTGTTTTGAAATTGGGTCAAGTTACATGCATTTAAGTCACGTCACAGCAGACAGTGACAACTGATCCCCAGTCTAGCATATGAGTCACATGTATGAGCATGTGTCAATTGTTTAAGCGGTTAGAAATAGTGACGAAAATGAAGATATGTTAGAATGTGATAATTGGAAGTTGTGGATATCTCGGAATAAGAAAAAGTGTATGGTTCAATTTGATAAATGAAGATTAAGTGTATTGGTATTGGTGGTTATATTATGAAATGCAACCTCAGAGTTATACTGAGTATATCCTTGAATGTGGGATACATATGAATATCTAGTTGTGGCTTGATAGAGGAAAATAGAGATATGTTAGAATTGGCAAGATTGAAAGTGTATAAACAAAGTGGACGAAAATAAAATGTTCTATGATCTAGAAAGGCTACAATTAGGTTTGATTACTGTGATGAGAGTTTTGAATAAAGGTTTATACTTTAAAGTCAGAATATGTTAGTGGGAAATCAAAAATGATTATACATCTATGATTTTGACTTAATTGTGAACATTCATGGGTTTGATGAAATAGTTGTCAAGGTTCAGTTGTTTTGCCTATGTAAACGCATATCTGATAATGGGAGCACTATGGCTAGTGAGTTAGTGGATAATTGCTAGCCATAGTTCTTATAGTTTAAAGTTCAATATGAGATAGAACAAGAAGTGAAAGTGCTTATTAGTGATCAATTGAGAATAAATTGAGATTAATCCTCACGAAGGAGGACAGGTGCGAAAAGGGAAGTGTTGTCAAAAATAAATGAGATCAAGGTATCCTTAGCGTAAGTGACTAATTGGGGAGTTGTCTTACATCTGTCTCTCGAAAAGATGTAATGATTTTGATGGTATATACTTCACTGAATCTTATGAAAAAGGATGTTTGATTACATGAGTTATGACATAAATTGATCTTCGTGGGATATCATGAATAGCTAAAATTGATTGCCTAAGGCATTGAGAATGGCTGACAATAAATGTGACGACTGTTGATGATTAGGAATTCCGTGAACGGTATCGATGAAAGTAGTAAGAAATCTTCTTTCAAAGAAGAGTTTTCCTGAATTGGGTTACATCGATCAAATGATTCAATTGACAAATTTATCAATGAAAGGACAAATCTGAGATAAATCTGAAATGAATTAAAAGTCTTTATGGGAGTTCTAATCCTAGCGGAGACTCAAGCGTATGAGATAGAATCTGCTACTGAGAAGTATGCACTATGTTAATGTAAGGAATCTGACTATGTACTAGGATTTTTGAACATTAAGGAGATATTAATTGCGATTATGAGGAAAATATTGGTTCACGAATATTTTGTGTCAATATGTTCGGGAAGTACAAAATTGATATGATGAATGTGTTATCAACCCAAGTTGTAAAAATGGCAATAAATTGAATTATGTGGAGAAACTAGTGTAAAGGAACATTTGTCAGAACATGTCATTATGAAATTAAGAAAATCATAAGAGAATTTTTCTTCATTAGGGAGATCAAATGCTTAAAGAGTTATGAAAATCAATCATGGGTATAAGGAGTTTTGGGTTGTAATTGTCAGAGATAATAATGCCCCCAACAGTATTATGCTACTGAAGAGTAAAGTGTCTCAATTGTGTTTAGATTGGATATTGGCTATGATCATTAATGATATATTTAATGTATTTGAAAAGTAGAGAAAGATATTTTGCATAGATGAGGAAATCTTTTATATCATGAAAGCTTTATAAAGGTGAATCTTAGCTTGATCAAATAAATTATGGATGAATTAGTATTCGAATATGGCACATTGGAAGACTTAAATGACGATAGAGGTGATGATAAAATGCGAAATTGCAAGGGATATTTATATATAGAATTTGGAGTTATTTAGAACTAGCTGTATGCTGGATTCGTCCAGAAGTTGTTAAATATTTTCTGGTCTTAGCCTTTGAAAAAAATATTTGAGGAAAAAAATGTGTGAATCATATGACTGATGAATGTAAAAAGAGACATTTGGAGAAATTTACAACTCGAGTATTGATCGTATCACTTTAATTTTGGAGACATTATTCATACAGGAACATTTTTGGATAAATCTATAAATATGCAAATCGATAACGGTCAAGATATTTCGGGAATTTGAAAGAATTGGAAAGGATTATGCGATTGAGTATTTCAAAATTAAGCTAGTGATGCAATTTAATGTATTGAATAGAAAAGTCAATGGCAGAAGATCACAATTTGGGCGATAAGTTTATTAAATCTAGTGTAATACCGAGTGTAAACTGTTAAGCTCGCAAGGGGCAAAAAGAAAGTATTTTTTTAGCTATTGGATTTCTAAATCAGATATGTATAAAAAGGATTAACAAAACCCAAATTGAGGATTTAGAATTTGAGAACTTTATGGAGGAATCGAAAATGAATCCAACTTTTGAGAAAATGATATTTATGACTGGATTCAGAAGTATGTGTAACACCCACTAAAGAAACGGTTAGAGAAAACACAAGGAACAATCGAAGCTTTATGTTCTAGTAAGAGTACATTGAAATAGTAATTGAAGTTTTAGAAGATAAAATCGAATGATTATATGTGTGAATAACCAATAGACTGGACTGCTAGAGACAAATGTAATTGGGAGTTCATTGGGATATGAGATTGATGTATAGTTTAGATTGATTGTGGGTATGATAATCGTTATATTGGTGACACCATTCGAATAGTGTATAAGGGGTCTTACAGCCAAAAAGGAGTCGTTCACTCCTATATTAAAGTGAACATGACCTAAAATAGTCGATGGCCATGATTGATTTGAGATAATATTGATTAGTGAAATGAATCTGTGATAGGGGTTAAGTAATCCAGGTTAATGACAATAATGAGGCTATGAAATTTTACGAGATTAGTGTTTTAACACTAAAGAGATGGAATCTAGTAAGCGATAAATGAAATACTTCGAAGTGTATCACCTCGGTTAAGATGCACTGAGATGGAGATAAAGGTATTATTCGGGGAAACAAAATTTGTTTTAAAGTGACTTCTATGTGACTGTGGTGTGAATAGAACTATGAATTGGTAAGTTAGTCTAAACTTAAAAGATGTTTCGGATTCACTAAGTGTTTCATGGACAGGATTAGTAAATATTGTTATGATCCGATATATGTGTTATTGATACCGAAAGTAAAGAATTGCGACTAATCATAAGGAAACAGTTAAGACAGTTTAGAGTTTGAGGAAGGTAAAGGGGTGGTTGATCGTATTGATTTCAGTTAATTGGCAGAAATTAATCATGTAGTGAATAAATGGGAAACATAATATGAATGAATGAAATAATTCCCCTGTCTTCCTGATCAATCACATATGAAATTTCGAGGACGAAATTTTTGTTAGGAGGGGAGAATTGTAACATTCCATCACCGATGAGAAGGTTATATTGGTAAATTGGGATGGGCTAGTAGGTTATTGCATATTTTGATATAAGCATACATTTGGCCTCTAATTTTAGAGGAATGAGACATTTTGCACATGCACATATAGGTACATGCATTCATGACATTTCTCCGTATTTATGTGTGAATCTGATTTATTTGTGAATTCTGAGACAATTGTTTTTGAAAATCTGAATTGGAACTGTTCTAGGAGTGATTATCAATTGTTAGTGACTCTTCGAAATGTTTCTGGAATAATTGAGAGAAAATGTCCGGACCGAAAATTTTTCGAGTGACGGACTGATTGATTGTATCATTGATATAGATGGAAATTTATTTAATTGTTAATTAAATGAGAGTAACAGTTCTCATATAAAATCTTTTGGCTTATTTTCTTTTATAAGTTTGACTTATTTATTTCAAAATTTTATGTATATTTAATATATATAGAAATTTTTTAAAACACATTTTATGAAACAATTATGAATTATGTTAATTAAATAAATGTAACATTTCTCATATAATTTTTGGTTCACTTTTTTAATTTTATTTTGTTTACATAACTCATGAATTTATAGCATTAATCAAATGTAAGTTTAGATGTATAACCAGCAACAAAAACATTTAAAGTCCAAATTAATATCAAAACCTAAATTACAAATGTTTTCAATCATTTATATAGATACATATTTATTTCATTGTGTTAATTACATGAATATGACATTTCTCATAGAAAATCTTTTAATTCACTTTCTTTTATAATAGATGTAGTTCAAATTTAGTCAATTCAAAATTTTATGTACATTTAATATATATAATTTTTATAAAAGTACAATTTTATTAAGCAATTATGAATTATGTTAATTAAATGAATGTGATATCTGTCAAAGACCATTTTGTACTTCACTTTGTTTTAAATAAATTTTTTGAAATTTGTTAGTTTCAAAATTTATGTACATTAATATATACATTTTGAAAATTTCATTCTAAACAACTCATTTTAAAATAGAAAGCATACCAAATAATCGTTTAACTCTCCGACGGTATATTTTAATTATACCGACGGATAAGTTCCGTCGCTAAAATCGACTTAAATCCTCATGATCGTCTTCCTTCTCTCCTTCCCGACTCTCCTCTTCTCTTCTCTCTCCTTCTCCTACGACGTTGGTCGCTCCATCTCTCCCTTCACGTGCTCAAGGTAAAATCCAAAAGCTTGTGGGTGTTGTACATGGATGTATTTCGTTTGAACTGATTTGAATATTATTCATTTGATTTGTTAATTTCTCCTCCAAATCATGTAGATAATGGTTATGAATGCTATTTTGATTACAAACTAAAATTTCGTTTGAACTGTAATGTTTGGATCTAATGTTTCTTATTTGTAAAAGATTGTTTGAGATTTAAGAGACTCGATAAGTGACATTACTTAGCTTAATTCACTAATTTAGTTTGAAACCAACAAGTCATGGAAGTAAAAATAGTGAAAGGTCATTATGAAACATGGTTGAGTGGATTGGAAGTTAATAAGTTTATTGAAGTAGAAGTCTAAATCATGACAGTTGAAGAAATAGTAGCAGATAATTAGCTAAAATATAGAGAATAAGTTAGTTACAAAAAAATTACTTGAGCATGAGAGGATTATAAATTCGCTAGCACCCAGACAACAAATGACACATAATACAACTCTTTGACTAACACAGCCATGGTACAAAAGAAATCAGTCTCTAGAAAAGACATTCAACCTATTTGAAAACATTTTATTATTTTTCAACTTTCTTTATATTACGAATCCACCTTTAATTTTCAATTTGGTCCATAAATTGATATTTTGTTTTCAATCAATGCAAGTATGACTTTGGACTTCGTAAATAGTAACATGGCCTAAATCTCCTTCAGCTAGAAAGCCCTTTGGAGTCGGTCCAAACTTCATCATCTTAGTGATAGCGGTTGGACCTTACCAAATAGAACTTAAAGAAATAAAATTTAAAATATTTACAATTACAACCTAGAAATTTTGTTGTGGGCGGAGTTTTAAAAATCTACTAATACGTTATAATTATTCCTAATTAATAAAAGGTTATTTTCAAATTACTCACATAAATTAATTATTGTTTTAATATTACAATTTTATACTTTTTATTTTGGTTTAATAGTTTATTAAATATATAAATGAATGATTTTCCTTATTATAATAGAAAGATATAACATATATAACAATCATTTTAATTCAAATCAAGTAGACCAAGAAAAAAATAATTCCATATATAACAAACATTTTACAATCTTATATTAGTCATTTCAATAAATTAGGAGTTCAATCATTGCATGATAAATGCTGACGACCTCGATATGATAAGACACAATTTTATTTTGTTTGTTGTAGAAGCTGTATTGTCTCCAAGATTTATACTTTGGAGGAACGTTAAGATAAGCCCTCGCAGTATTGAAATGATAACTATACTTTTACTTCAATTGTGGTAACTTTAAGCATATATTTGTTAATATTATTTGACGTTATCATAAAATTTTGTATGGTTGTGAATTGCTTTGAGATTATTAATGTTTAATTCTTGATACTCGTATAACAATTAATGATCTTGACATATGTTGTTATATGTGTCATACATGAATTATACTGACAATTGATTGACTTATTGAAATTAAAAGATCGCTGGTATGAGCTAGCAGGATAGATCTTGGATATATAGACGATTAACCCTACCGCTTCATTAATCCTGAATTCGTGCATGGAGTTGCGGTTTTATTCATTATGCATGCTCTCAACATGCATATATGGATGGACAAAAGATCGATGTCCATGTAGCAAGTGCAAGCACAAATGTTTCCTTACTCTTGATGAAGTTAAGTTGCATTTGCTGCGAAAAGGGTTTGTACCAATTATTTTGAGTGGACACGACATGGCGAACCGTTAATTTGTAGCACCTCGAGGGAATGAAGCATAAATGTCATCAGCGTAAATGAGTATGAAGGGAGGTTGGAAGTAGAGAATTTTGTTCATGGAAGTAAAACTCGTCTGAGCAAATGGTCTTTGATGGGGTCGGTTGCACCTTTGAGACAAATCGATAAATGTTGAAGAAGAACCTAATGCGAAGCACGGAAATTTTTGACTTACTCAGACTCTTGGTGAGAATTGTGGCGGTTGTCAAAAATGGCGCAATTGTCTTCAATTCTGCGCAATTTTGAACGTCGAAGTGAAGGACATATATCGGATCGTAGCTTTGATAACATTTTGGAGTGGTATCTTGAATCACTACCCACGATCATTCAATGGTTGATAGCTTTATAATATGAAGAAACCGATTGAGTCTTGGGTTGCAGTGGAAAAAATTGATTCTTTGTCGGTTGGGATGTATGTTGTCTTGGGAGATGATGTGAACTTAGATGAGTGCAAATTTTGTGATCAATCGAGGTTTAAGCCCGCAGCGTGCAATGAAACAAAATTAGTTCCATGAAAGCGGATGTATTATTTCCTGCTAACTCCGAGACAGCAGAGACTTTATGCATCTGATATGACTGCATGTCACATGAGATGGCATGCTGAGCACGATCAGGAAGATAGAATAATGCGTCATCCATCAGATGCACTGGCATGGAAGAATTTCAATGACACCCATCAACACTTTGCAGTTGAAAGTCGAAATGTGCGGTTGGGATTGTCGATCGATGGATTCCAACCTTTTGGTCAATCCGCGCAATATTCATCTTGGCGATGATAATTACTCCTTATAATTTGCCTCCGTGGATGTGTATGAAAGAGGCTTACATGTTTCTTACGGTTATTGTGCGGGACCAACAAATCCCAAGCGAAAATAGATGTTTACTTACAATGACGTGATATTAGAATTGCAGCATCTTTGGGAAGCGGTGTGCAAACATATGATGTATCTTTGAAACAGAATTTTGTCATGAGAGCAGCTTTAATGTGGACGATAAGTGACTTCCCGGCTTTGGCCATGTTATCTAGTTGGAGCACAGCTGGGAAGTTGGCTTGCCCTCATTGCGGCAATGATTTAGATGCGTTTTATCTTCCATCCGGTGGCAAAATTAGTTGGTTTGACAATCACAGAAAATTCCTTCCTCCTGATCGTCCGTTTAGGCGCAATAAATATAAGTTCATGAAAAATAGGACAGTCAAACAACCAGCTCCACCTCTAAAATGTGGTGTTGAGATTTTGCAAGAGATTGAGGCATTGGGCTTGCTTAAAGTAACTGAATTTGAAGCCGATGAAGTAAATCGAAGCATCAGTCAAAACTTTGGTTGGCGGCGAAGCATATTTTAGGATTTACCATATTGGAAAACAAATATGGTGCGACATAATCTGGACGTGATGCATATTGAGAAAAACATGTTTGACAACTTGTTCAATACGATTATGAACATTGAAGGAAGACAAAGACAATGCCAAATCCAGAGTGATTTGGGCGCTGTAGAAGACATGAGTTACATAAAGATGTTAAATGCCGTAAATATCCGAAAGCATGTTACACTTTGGACAAGCAACAAAAGGAGCGTTTGTGTGAATGGTTGAAAGGACTCAAGTTTCCTGATGGTTATGTTTCAAACCTGTCTAGGTGTGTAGATATGAGAAAATACAAAAACTTTGGGATGAAAAGTTATGATTGTCATGTTTTTATGCAAAGGCTAATTCCAATTGCCTTTCGCGAGTTGCTACCTTCTAAGGTATGGGAACCATTAACGGAGTTGAGCTTGTTTTTCAAAAGCTTAACATCATCTGAAATCAATTTAGATGAATGGAAAAATTAGAGAATGAAATTCCAGTTATTTTGTGCAAGTTAGAAGGATTTTCCTCTAGCTTATTTGATTGCATGGAGCATCTACCGGTGCATTTACCATACGAAACAAAACTTGCCAGTCCAGTCCAATATCGATGGATGTATCCATTTGAGAGGTAACTCCTGTACTATCATATCGTTACCCATTTGTACATGTTGTGTATGCGAACATTGTAATAACCATATGCTTTATTACGGTATTTACATCATCTTAAAAAATGTCAAAAACAAGGCTAGAGTTGAGGGCTCCATATGTAATGCTTATTTGGTTGAGGAAGCTAATACGTTTGTGGACATTATTTTGAGCCTCATGTATGCGTAAGGCGAGACAAGTTCCTCGTAAAGGCGATGGGGAGGAACAAGTAGTGCGGATGGAACTTGTCAATTTTACATATCCGGGGCGGACATCCGGACGTGCAACAAGGCGAATGCTAACAGAGGAGGAAATTCATGAGTTCGAGGTACAATAATTATTTCATTATTTATTTAATATATATATATTGTTTCATGATTAATATATATATAGTTTGGCGTTAACTAACATATATTTTTTGTTCTTTAATCGAAAGCATTTTACGGGACGCTACTTTGGATGGGAGCATATACAAATTTTGGGAGAGGTGGGCTCATACGTTATCGTGACTTCATTAACGCGATAAACAAGGCTGGTGTACGACCCCGCTATATTTCGGAAGATATTTGGAGTCGTTGGCTAGCGTATTGGGCATCACCTGCAGCAATGTCCATCTTAGGACGTAACTCGGCTAATAGACGTGGAGGCCTAGGTCTACAGAGTCTTCCTGTACATACGGGAGGCTCAATAACTCACCAAGAACATGCAGACAGACTTGTAAGTATCTACACTTTACACTAATTTTGTCAATAGTTAGCTTCGATGTATTATGGATAATGATAATGGTCTACCTATCTGATGCCACATATGACAGTGTTGACTTATTTCTGCACATATTTAAACGATTTCTAGTTCACATCTAACGACTTAGTCTTTCTCATGTAGGAGAAGTCATTAGGCACGAAGCCTACCCCCCCTTGATTATTTCGCACACTCACACAAAGAAGCATGACGGTGTAACCTTCATCAACAACCATTGTCGAGAGTGAATGTATGTCCATTATTGCATTTTTATTTTTTAACACCTTGCTCCCGTCCTTCGTCTTAATGTTAACTTCACATACCTTATAGGACCAATTACAACAAACACTTGAAATTGCGATCGCGGGAGGAAGCGACTGTAGACGTGTCTCGGGGCGTATTTTGGGCCGTGGGTGGTAGGGATCGTCGTGGCGGATATTTGGTCTAGGTTCGTATGGGAACACATGTTATTCCTAATTTTCATGTCCGAAAGCGGCGTCCACTAGGCCATCGAACAACAATGAAGTCATCGAGCTCCGGATTACAGTACAAACATTAATGGACAAGATTGCTCATTTGGAAGAGGCGGACAGAGCAGGAGGAACAACGGATTAGGAGCAAAGCAGGCGGGAGGAACAACAGATGAGGGAGGCGAGCAACGAATCGGAGTTGCAGATGGAGCTACAAATGAGAGAAGCGAGATGGCGAAGATGAGAGAAGAGATTATCACAGATGGCTCGATTGCAACCACCGTCCGATCGATCGAAGGAAGTTCTCAAAGGACCACCAACGATCACCACAACTTTAGATTTTAACTCATGATTTTAAGGTACAATCATAACAATTTATGTACTTTGATGTGTTTGTATACATTTGTATTCCAATTGACATTATTAAAATCTTTGATGTCTTGGTTGATGTGTGGAACCAATTGTATACAATTGTTTTATTCAAAACTTTGATGTCTTGGTTGATGTGTGGATGTCCAATTATATATGCACCCAATGGATTATACCTTTTACCGAGCGGAATAAACAATTCCGTGGAAAATATTCACCGACGGAATAGACATACCGTCGGAACCTAACTCGACTTAATTTGGCGGCGTCAAAATTCCGTAGATTAACGATGTAACTTACTTAGATTATTTGCGACGGTTGTTCCGTCCCTAAATTATACCGACGTTATATTCCTTCGGTGATGTGTTATTTCACCGACGTAATATAAAAAAAATTTCCGTCGCAGAATAACAACAACGGATAATATTAGTCGGTTAGCAGTTGACAAAATACGACGGAATATTTCCATCAAGAAAGTATAACGACGATCATGTTTGCGACGGTTTATTCTTTTGTCGCGTGAAGCTTGGACACCGACTCTGACTTTAAGACTTGATCAAGTTTTAGGTAGCCCAAAACTCAATCAAGTCGAGTAAGTGTCTCTTTAGATAAGCATATATCAATAAAGTTTTTGTCGTTAGAGCTTTTGTCAGAAGAGCTTTCTTAAGAAGTCAGTTGATTGTTTGATTGTCAATTAAAAAAATAACTTTTTTTTGAAAGAGTTTCATGTAGTAGACTTTGACAACATAAAATAATAAACACTTTTATTAATTTTAACTATATTTTATTTTGTAATCAAAATTATTTATGCATATAAATATTATTTAAAGTATATTAAACAATATGCAAATCACAATATATTAATTATTATATAATTTTAAACCATATGAAATAAAAATAAAATATATCTAATCAAATCTTTTACAAGGATTACAACATAAGTAAAACTAATATAAAAATAAACATTAAAATATATAAAATAAAGTCAAATAATATTACATAAATCGATAATAAACGTAAAGACGAGCCATGAGTATTGTGAAAATTATGTGTAAAACATAAGAACAAAATGAATTAAATTTTAGCTACCAAAAAGTTATATCTACTAAAATTTTATTTTACAATCAAATATTTATTTAAAAAACTTCTGCAATGAAAAAGAACTTACATATTTTCGAAAACTCAACCAGACAATAATTCCGAAATGTATTACTTGAGTTCTAGGTCACTGCCAGCGGGACCCAAATCCTCTGTTTTAATAAGTTTCACACTTATAAGTTTTAACCATAAGACAGAGTTATTTGTGATGCACATAAAATGGCATAGGATTGGAACTTCATAAACGGCACAAGAGGATCTGGTCTGCCAGCCTTAGTTTCATCACGAAGCAACTGTCTTGAAAGGACATTTAAAAACAAAAACAAAACTGTCTTGAAATGGCAATGCTTCTAACTTTCTAAGTCAGTCCTTGTCATGTACTGCACTCCAGCCGCTATCTGTGAACTGAACACCTATCCCTTTCTTTTGTACATCACCCTGTTGAATTTGGATTTACTACTCTTGTTACATTAACATGAAAAGAAATGTACCCTCAAATATTACATTAATGATTAACTGAGTCGCTCATTAGTCAGATTTACGTAATCCACCTCAGACACAGAAAACCAGGATATATTGTGTCCTTTCATTTGTTTGAATTCATAGCAACAAATAGAAATTACAAAGGAATTATGATTGCCCAAATTTCCAGGTGAGATACGTTAAAAGCAAGTATTTTTCGTGAAGTATTTTATGCTAAAATCAACACATGTCTAGCTAATAAAATTAAGGTTTAATAAAATTTAGATTTCTTCAATAAGAATGATATTTTCTTTCCATTACATTAAAATTTCAGTATTTACATTTTTAGTTGTACAAATTGAAACATGAACACTATTTCACATCGAAAAGAATTTAGTAAATGTTTGATATTAGAAGGCTTTTAATCAACATGTTACAATATGTACAAGTCAAATTTTAACGATATGATTATTTTTTATTCTATAAGCTCTCAAGTCCAAGAAAATCATACATTCAATTAATTTGATAACAGTAAAATTTTAAGATAATTTAATCATACAATTTTTCAAATAATTGATACAAATTCTTAATTTCATGATATATCTTAACTTTCATAATTAATTGCTAATTAAGTACGCATCTTATTCCCAACTATAATAATTAAATTAATTACTCGCATAATATGTATCTGGTTTCACATACACCAATATACGAGATTTCACATGTATTACTTTGTGTTCAGACAACATTTCCATTGGACGAAACCTACATTCACAAAGAACAAAACCAAGTTATGAACTTTGCCCTAAGATTCTCCTCCCCAAACAATTTCTATCATCACCGTCAACTTTACGTTCAAACCTTAAAATCATCAAAACCGATGATGATCAATAGACAGCTTCCAACTTGGAACATGATCAACATATTTAAGGGAACCAAAGTTTGTCATGAGCCAAGTTCATATAGAAACCATAATATTTAAGGGAACCAAAGTTTGTCTTATAGAAACCACCGTCAACTCTGGGCCATCTAAACCTGAAACCATGTCTTCGTCCACTTTTCAATGGCTAAATCTTGTGGGCATCATTTGGCTACAGTCTGTAAGTGGAACAAACTCAGACTTTCCTGCTTACTCGTCCCAGTTCAAGCAACTTCTATCTTTGTCTCAACTTCAGCTCAATTTTCTTGCATTTGCTTCAGATGCCGGCAAGCTTTTCGCTTTCATTCCGGGATTCGCAGTTCGTTATCTTCCCTTATGGATGGTTCTTTTGATCGGTGCAGCTCTTAGTTTGATCGGTTATGGCGTCCAATATCTGTTTCTCACTGGTCACGGGGTTTCTTCTCTTTCATATACTCAAATGTTTCTGCTCACTGTGATAGCAGGAAACAGTTTGTGTTGGATCAACACGGTCTGCAACATTGCTACTGCTCGCAACTTTGTCTCTAATCATCAAATTGCTGTGGGCTTAACCACAAGCTATCAAGTATTGAGTGCTGAAATTTATACGGTTCTTGTAGACGCTATAGTCCTCTATTACCCTGCAAAAATAGCCGAAATCTACCTTCTTCTAAATTCTATCTTGCCTATGATAATCTCTTTGATGGCTGTACCTATACTTAAAGATTTCATTGCTGAAAATGGGAAGAGCATGAGAGTTAAATTCTTGGCATTGTTTGTTTTGACAATAGCCACAGGCATGTATGCTGTAGATAGCAGTTTAAGGTCCAAATCAGGTGGATTATCACCTGTGGTTAATGCAGTTGTCATTTTACTGTTTCTAATTGCTCCATTGGTGATACCATTGGTGGAGAAGATCATAGCTATGGTCTTGAGAAAATGGCGGTCAAATGGTGAGAAAGGAGTGGGGAATATTAATACAGTAGAGACAGTGGAGAGAATGGAAAATGGGCTGGTAGTAAAAGATCAGAAAAATGACAATGAATTGGAAGATCATGATTCGAGTATGGAGGATATTGGAGTGAGGTCAATAATAAGGAGATTGAACTTTTGGTTGTACTTTTTCGTTTATTTATTCGGTGCAACCCTTGGGTTGGTCTATCTCAACAATTTGGGACAAATCGCAGAATCTCGGGGGTGTACTGCTGCTTCACTGCTGTCTTTGTCTTCCTCTTTTGGCTTCTTTGGTCGTCTCATCTCGTCCTTCATTGACTACTTCTTGTCAAGGTGACTCAATTTCTGGTTCCTTCTTTCACTAGATTGGAACTTAAGTATACTTTGACCATTATTCTAGTTTGCAATCATAGTCTTATTTATATTTGTATATGAGTTGTGATCAAAATTTTAAAATTGAGAGGAGGTATTATTGCAGCCAAATCCTAGTTGTGATCACTACTGCAGTAATATGGAATCCTATTTGAACCTTGGATTACTAATAAAACATGCCTTAATTGATCTTTCCAGGAGCAAGCGGTCGTTTTCAAGGCCAGTATGCATATCAGCTTTCATGGTTCCAATGGCACTAGCTTTCTTAATGCTACTCAACGGAACCGATACATTCCTCTTCATGAGCACCGCTATTATAGGCGTCTGTACGGGAGCAATCACTTCCATGTCAGTGTGCTTGACGCTGGAGATGTTCGGTTCCAAGAAATTTGGAATGAACCACAACACTGTGGTCGCCAACATCCCAATAGGGTCATTTGTTTTTGGGTTCTTGGCGGCTTTGTTTTACCACAAGGAGGAGCATAGTCAGAATTCAGAAGGAAAATGCATGGGTATGGAATGTTATAAAACTACTTTTATCATCTGGGGTTCTCTTTGTTGTCTTGGGACGTTCCTCTCCTTCATTCTTCATCTTCGCACAAGAACGTTCTATTCACAAAAATATGGTAAACGTTAATTAAACATCATAATGCAAAAAAAAAAATATATAAAGAAAGCAACCCAGGGTTTTGTGAGGTGCTATTGTTGAGAAGGTACATTTAAATTTGTGTTTTTTTACAGCCTGCTTAGAAACCTTCGAATTGAATTCATTAACGAATTGAATTCAATTACATTAATGAGATTGAATTAAATTTAATTTATACTGTTTGGAACAAATCCAGTAATATTATAATTAAATTCAATTACACTGTTTGGAACAAATCTAATAATATTATAATTGAATTCAATTATTTCATATGACACATTTACCCCGACTAAAGAATAATGTTATTAGTTTAATATAATAGTAAATTAATTGCTTTATTAAATTATTATATTTTATATAATAACACCAATAAATAAAATTACCAATTTTCTCAATTTTATTTATAATTCCCTTTAATAATTAATAATTAACTTGATTATTTTTTCATTAATACATAAATTATGAAATTCTTATTATCTTATTGATGTATCATATTTACATATCATTATTTATATCAAAAGTATAAATAAATATCTAATATTACATATTAAATTTATTTTACTAATAATTATTAATAAATTAACTTATCATATATTAATAATTAACAATAAATTAAGTTTAAAATGTTAAATTAAGTCATTTATTATTATATATTAATACTAATAATCAATATTATTATATTATTGCAAACCTATTTTGGATCGTCTAACCATCACAAAAATCCAAAGAAACCCTCATTCATTTCTCCTGTTCTTAGCCATGCTTTCACTTGCAGCACTTTCCACGAATTCGCTGAAATATGTTTGAGAAGAAAAGAACAACGCTCACCCCTCAAAGAACATTTTAATCCCCTTATGCTACAATCAACTTTAGAATGTGGTTAGTAGAATTTTCAGTTTTTTCTACCTCTTTCTTTCCCTATTTGGTGGCTCAGAAAGTGGTAAAGAGGCTGCTTTTTTAGCATTGAATCCTCGTCTGCTGTTGGGAGAAGAGTGGAGTTTGCTGGTGAGTAGGTCTGCTTGGGAGAAGTGTTGCGTCATCTGCTGTGATAGGATTATTGTCTTTGGGTATTGTTGGATCTGCTGTGATAGTGTTATTGCCTTTGGATATTATTGGGTTTCGGTGTTAAAAAAGAAGCATAGCAGCCAAAGGAGTTCAATGCACATGAATAATAACGTGAATTGAACTTAAAAGGTGGGTTTTAAACCCACGCATGAATTCAATTCATCTGTATTTTTTAGTTCCAAACAAGGGAATTGAATCCAATTCCCTACATTCCAAATAGGCTGTTAAAATTTTTTTGGATTGATATTGTAATTATTGAGACAATTTAGTCCTTAAGCAAATAAATTATACCCATTCGTCATGTAATCTATAAGCAAGGTCTTCTTTCATGGCTCTGTATTAGTTTTCCAAATTGATGAATAAAGTTTCAAATTTTTATGTTTTGTGTCGAAGCGCCTTTTGATCGAATGGCTCAATTTCTATTAGCTAGTTAGTAACCGTTCAGACTACTTGAGAATTTAGATCACTACTCTATGTAAGAAAAGCAATGATGAAATTTGAAGGAAAACATTTTGTGTTTATTGTACCAAATCTCACCTCTTTGGTGCTTTCCCCCAGCCCTTGCCCTTTCACTCAAGATCACTTGTTTCATAGGCATGGAGCAGTTCACAGTAGGATCTTTTTCGGGATCGACCTACAACTTAATCCTTCTTCACTGAAGGTATGAGGGATAGTTTTTACTAATACAATTAGGTGCCTCAAATGATGTAAAACCGTCATTTCTTTAGTTCGTATTTAACTAAATTCGTTTTCATTTTGGGGATAGAAACAAGATTCCTTGTAGCAATACTTAATTTTGAAATTTCATTATTAGGCTCTTTCGTAACATTTTTATTTTGATATAATATTTGTTAATTATTAGTAATATTTATTCTTTTTTTAATTTTCTAAACTTAATTCATAATATACACAATATCAGGACCTTGATAAAAGTTTTCTTTTTCTTTTCTTTATATAGGAACAAATACAAGAATTTATTAAGGGTCTTATCAATTGTCAAGGAAGAGGCTTTAATCTCTTATTCTAATAAACTAATTTCCTTTTCTTAGTCTTAAAATAATCTTTGTAACAATTCACAATACCATGTACCTCTAGTTTTTGTGTCCTTTTCTTGTATGCCCCTCGAGGTCCCAAAGTGATATGAGGGCCAAAAGCCATAGACTTAGTACTATTGCCAGTGGTATACATTTATTCTTGATAAGAGTGAGTAGTAAACAGGAGTGAATCCATGACTAGTGACCTTGCTCACTAGTATTGTTGATCTTCCTTATAGTGTTAAACATACTTTGTCTAATAGAATAAAAAACCTTGTAGAAATTACCCATCTTCTAGTAAAAAGTCGTATCCATGATACTTCTCTTCCTTTGCTTAGTCTGTATAGTATATATTTTAGACATCGTTCTTAGACTCATAGTATTCATACTATTCACTCTAAAAATCATCCAAAAGTAAAAGAAATAATCTAAAGTTCTCATCTTGAGCAGTATGGTTTGCAAGCTATTTCTGCAGAACAGTATGTAAAGTTGGAGATCCCAAAGGAGCTTATCTATCTTTGGAGAGAGCAGAATCATACTCATCTACATGTTAGAGCAGTTTGACTTATTCTTATCGCTAATAGAAGAAAGGGAAAAGGAATACTTGCTATAGCTAGAATATCTCTTCTTGACATTGCCTACATAACGTACCAAAATGCACTGATTGGTACTTTGCTTACAACTCTCAACAATGGAAGTGTCATTCTTACCATAGCACCCGATTTCAAAATCAGGTTGAATGATCCAACATTATGTGAAAGACTCCAAATCCAAATCCAAATCCAAATCACTAGAGCTGAACAAGATCCTGCAGCAATTATGGCAACTCTATATCATCAGATAATTTATCATCCTCAGAATCATGATGTAGATATGAACTTTTCAAACTCTACTTCATATGCTCTTTATATGGTTACTGATCGTTCCAATGATAAGACCACCATCATCCAGATCCTAAAGTAATTACCTCTAAAAGAGTTGAAAAAATTGATGCCTACAGAAAGTGTTCCATAGTTATTACAGATATTCATTTCACACAACCACTCCTCTAGACTCTTCTAGATGGATAGGTGAAATCTATCTACTCCTAGCCTATTGATGATCAACCAGGTACTTCAAACACTTCTAGCCTAGTTTTGATGCTACATCTTGTAATGTCTCATACAAAAGGCAAAGATCCTTCGATTCATTATGTCAAATCTGATGGAGATCCTATCTACATAAGTCATCATCTGTTGGACCTCGATCTTTGAGTGAAATTTGAATTATGAAAATGAAATTTAAGGAGTGCTTGGTGAATGTATTGTATAATAGATGGCTTAAAATTTAAAGAATATTGAGAATAAAAGAAATGATTTGATTTCGATATCTTTGGAGTTTTGAGTAGACTGGTATCGTTTATGAAGTTAAGAGGATGAGTTGATTGAAATTAAGTTGAAAATCATAACACTAAAAAGAGAAAGTGTGAAAATATGAAAAATTATGAAATAGTTGACTTTTTGGCCTTTGAAAGTTGACTTTTGATTTAGGCATAATTTGAGAAAATGGTCTTCTGAAAACTTGTAGAGTACGTTAAGAGCTTTCTGTAGCCATAAAGTTTGCAATTTTTCGATATCGGGAGTGGAAGTTATGATCAGTCAAAGTTTATGTTTGAAATGTTTGACTTTTATTATGGTTGAAACTTTGACTGAGAAATTAACCTAATTAGAGGTTAATTGAGCTTTGATATTCTTCATGAAAATTGAAGGGTTTGTTTTGATCTTTATTTCGATATAAAGTATGCAATTTTTCGATCTCGGAATAATAAGTTATGATTTTTACAAGTTTATATTGTGGTTTTAGCATGATTATTAGAGGATAGTATCTTTGACCGAAAAATGGACTCCCTATGAGTCGAATTGATTTTTATGTTCTTCATGGAAGATGTAGAGCTTCCTTTAAGCTTTCTATAGAGACTAAGTTTGTCAAAATTGGAGTTCGGGAGTAGAGTTATGAATTTTGGAAGTTTCAGATTTTTATGTAAAAAAAAAGAATAATGAAGTATCCCAGTCGCTAGAGTAGAGCGTTCAGCTCGCATCGCTAGGGCGATGCGTCGCCAGGGCGAGCGAGCGCTCGCCTCGCCCAACACGCGGGTTTTTCGCCCTGGCACGACGTCGTTTTGCTCTTTTGATTTTCTTGACTTTCCTTTTTCAAATTCGACCTTTGTTCACTATTTTGCTTATATCTTTTCCGTCCGACATCCGATTGAGTTGATTCTTGCGGAGTTGGATTCCTAAGACAATTATCTACATCCTCATGGAAAATTATGAATTTTTGAGATTAAATTAATGGTTATTAATTTAATCAAAGTGAGTGGGAAATTTTCCAAACCTAGTTCAGTATTTTGAGAAATTCGGGATCTACAGAGATCCGATTGAAGTGATTCTTGAGGAGAAATAAAGATAAGACAAGGGGATACAAATCATATGAAGAAATAAAATGTCAATTTTGCCCCTAAGACCTTCGAATTATGAATGTAAGTTCGGATTAGAGTGTAATTTTTGAGTTAGGAACACCTTAGAGTATTTTGAGCATAACTTTTGATCTGGGAATCGAAATAAGGCGATTCTTATTTTGAATTAAACTTGAGACATAAGGCTACAATTGTTATGAAGACATTGAGTTTCAATTATGGGATTAAGAATGTAAATTTCTGGATGGAAATAATCATACATGGAAAATGTGTTAGAATATGGATATATCCGAACTGTTTTGTACATAACTTTTGGTGTACTGATCCGAATTGAGCGCGGTCAGTGGCGTTGGATTCGTATGATTGAGAGAAACATTTCTCTAGAAGAAAGTTTTAATAAATTCCTTCAATTTGATTGTGCGAATCATACCCGCAAGTGAGAGTAACTTAAAAGCTAGTGTAGGGGCATTTTGGTCTTTTAATCATCATTTAAATGACATGGCTTAAAAATGAAAGAGATTGTCATTTTTAAGGAGATTCACGAGTGTTCTAGAGAAAAGAAGAAGAAAGGAAAGAAAAGAAGAAGAGAAGAGAAAGAAGAAGTTTCGTATATGAAGAAAATGCTAGATTTCGATTTTCAAGGGTATTCAAGCAAGAGTTTTGAGTAACTTCCAAGGGAAAAAGGAGGAAGGAGGTCAAAGCTTTCAAATGGAACCAAGAAATTTCGAAATGAAAGAGAAAGAGGTAAGAGAAAATTTTCAACTTTGAGTTTTTGATGAATTTTTGGTTTAGAAATATGGATAATGATATGGGTTTGTGATTTATGAAGTTGGTTTTGATATATGCTTTAGGTTGTGTTTAATTTTGGATGGAAATTTGATTAAAGTTTAGGCTTAATTTTGTGATTAAGAATTTTGTGAAATTTTGGTGTAGAATTATAGATAATGATATGGGTTTGTGGAATATGAAGTTAATTTTGAAGAAATTGTATTTTATGGTATTGAATTTGAATAAATTGGTTTAGGCCAATTTTAAGATTTGGGGATTTTTGAAATTGAGGATTTAGATATTTTGGAATTAGTGTGAATTGATGAATAATGACATCAATTTTGAAAATTAAGTTATTTATGAGATTGAATTTGAGTGAATTGGTTTAGGTCAAATTTGGACTTTGGAGCTTTTAGAAATTCTGGTTTTGGAAAGCTTGGAAATATGATGATTATGAATTTTCGATAGTTAATTTTGAGAATTATGCAAATTATGATGTGGAATTTGAATGATTGTGGCTTAGGTCAATTTTTAATTGAAAGAAGGAAAGAGGCAATGATCAAATTGATGATCGGGACGAGTTCCTAGCATCATTTCGAGGTGGGTAGCGTATTTATATTTTGATCTGTAAGCTCAATATGAATTTTCGAAAATTAAAGAAAGCAAAAATGTGAATTTTTGATAAATTATTGTTTTTGTAAATGTTTGAAATTATGATCTCAGAATGCTTTCTGAAAAATTATTATAAGCTTAAATTCATTGTTTTAAATGATTTGATAAATTGATAGAAATTTCTGAAAATGCATTTGTTGTATATGCATTGACAAACTATGCAAATTGTTGCATTGATTGATTGAATAAATTGAATTGTATGAAGTATTTGAATTGTGAGTTTGTTTGTGTTCGATGAAAAGCAAGATTTTTGAAAAGTGCCTTTGGGCAATCTGAAAGTTTCAGTATTGAATTATGTGTTATGTGGGTTTGGTCAGGTCCCTTTGGTGAGTCGATAATCGCCTCTATTCATATAGCCTTCTCTCTACCGCCTGCTAAGGGCACGGAGTCTCGATTTCGGACTCCTTCATGGTTACATTGGACCGCCATGAAAAGTGTAATACGCTCTGCTCACGGTACAGACAGACCGCTTTATGCGAGAATGTGCAAGACGTTCTGCTTGGACCGAACTGCACCATTCGATATGTTATATGTTTTGATTTGTTCTGTGCCGCATTCATGTTTAAACAAAATTGAGCAAGAAAAAAAGTGACTTTTGTTATGAAAAGCTCGAAAGAAAATTTAAAAGGTTGGAGAAAACCGTTTTGAAAAGTTACAAAGTTGAAAAATTAGCCCTTTTGGAAAAAAGCTTATGAAAAATGATTTCTGCTTATTTGTCGATTTATAAATGTGTTATCCACAAGCTTTCGAGCTCACCCCCCTTTCATCCCTATCTCCAAGTTTTGAGCAGGAGATCGGATGAAATAATGTGAAGACGTTTGGTCCGTTTTTGCATCGTTTGTATTCTTACGTAAATTTTGAGATTTGGAATATTTTGGGTATTGTAAATGGCTTGCAATGCCATTAAAGTGTATTGTATATGAAATTGTGTATGAATTTGGAAATGAGATTGATTTATGAGATCAGTATATTGTATTATAGTTATGAAAATGTTTTAGAATTAAGATTGCGTTGGTTTCTGCTGAGATCCCGGACGGAGGGTCCGGTTGATTTTGATGATTGTTTGATTGATTGGATATTATAGAAGTGTTGTTTTGAACACTTTGCAGGTTTGGGTTAGTCATAAGGCAGCCGTTATGCTGCCGAATATTCGATAAAAATGTAATTTAAGATTTGTATGGATAAATAAGAATATGATCAGATTTAGAGATTTGCATGAGAATGATTTTTCAAAAGTGGAATTTGGTTGTGTGTTTTGAATGAGGTTGACTAATGAAGTAAGAAATGAGAATAAGAAAAGAAAAAAAAATTATACCGGATTTCGGGATAGTTTGAGTCCAAGGAATTTTAACGCGACGTTTTTCTCTGTTCTTTATTTTCGGATGTCGGATTTGTTTGCGCTTGGCTCTGTAATTGAATTGCCTTATTATTTGTTACTATTGACTATTCCGGTTTGCTTCTTTCGATTTCCGATTCGCTTCCGTTTCGATTCTGGATTCGATTCGCATTTGCTTTGCTTCCGCTTGCTTTGTGATTCGAGTTTGTTTTGCTTTTGGCTTCTGCATGTTGTTTCCGATTTGAAATTCCGATGCGAAATTTCCGTTGCCATTCGCTTTCGTTTCCTTCGTTCTTTCCGCTTTTCCGGTTGGGATCCGGTTCCCAGATCGGGTCCCAACATAGATGATATCAGAGGTAAGAGAAAATTTTCAACTTTGAGTTTTTGATGAATTTTTGGTTTAGAAATATGGATAATGATATGGGTTTGTGATTTATGAAGTTGGTTTTGATATATATGCTTTAGGTTGTGTTTAATTTTGGATGGAAATTTGATTAAGGTTTAGGCTTAATTTTGTGATTAAGAATTTTGTGAAATTTTGGTGTAGAATTATAGATAATGATATGAGTTTGTGGAATATGAAGTTAATTTTGAAGAAATTGTATTTTATGGTATTGAATTCGGATAAATTGGTTTAGGCCAATTTTAAGATTTGGGGATTTTTGAAATTGAGGATTTAGATATTTTGGAATTAGTGTGAATTGATGAATAATGACATCAATTTTGAAAATTAAGTTATTTATGAGATTGAATTTGAGTGAATTGGTTTAGGTCAAATTTAGAATTTGGGGCTTTTAGAAATTCTGGTTTTGGAAAGCTTAGAAATATGATGATTATGAATTTTCGATAGTTAATTTTGAGAATTATGCAAATTATGATGTGGAATTTGAATGATTGTGGCTTAGGTCAATTTTAATTGAAAGAAGGAAAGAGAAAGGATCAAATTGATGATCGGACGAGTTCCTAGCATCATTTCGAGGTGGGTAACATATTTATATTTTGATCCGTAAGCTCAATATGAATTTTCGAAAATTAAAGAAAGCAAAAATGTGAATTTTGATAAATTATTGTTTTGTAAATGTTTGAAATTATGATCTCGTAATGCTTTCAAAAATTATTATAAGCTTAAATTCATTGTTTTAAATGATTTGATAAATTGATAGAAATTTCTAAAATGCATTTGTTGTGTATGCATTGACAAACTATGCAAATTGTTGCATTGATTGATTGAATAAATTGAATTGTATGAAGTATTTGAATTGTGAGTTTGTTTGTGTTCGATGAAAAGCAAGATTTTGAAAAGTGCCTTCGTAATCTGAAAGTTTCAGATTGAATTATGTGTTATGTGGGTTTGGTCAGTCCTTTGGTGAGTCAACAGACCTGTCTCTATTCAGTATAGCCTTCTCCATTTGCCCGCTAGGGCACGGAGTCTGATTTCAGACTCTCTTCACGGCTACCTTTGGACCGCTTATGGAAAGTGTAATACGCTCGCTTACTACCGCACAGACCGCTTATGCGGAATGTGCAAGACGCTCGCTTGGACCGAACTGCACCATTCTCGATATGTTATGTGTTTTGATTTGTTCTGTGTCTGCATTCATGTTTAAACAAAATTGAGCAAGAAAAAAATGACTTTTGTTATGAAAAGCTTGAAAGAAAATTAAAAGGTTGAGAAACCGTTTTGAAAAGTTACAAAGTTGAAAAATTAGCCCTTTGGAAAAAGCTTATGAAAATGATTTCGCTTATTTTTAGATTTATAAATGTGTTATCCACGAGCTGAAGCTCACTCTCTTTCATCCCATCTCCGTGTTTTGAAGGGAGATCGGATGAAAGAATGTGAAGACGTTTGGTCCGTTTTTGCATCGTTTGTATTGTTACGTAAATTTTGAGATTTGGAATATTTTGGGTATTGTAAATGGCTTGCAATGCCATTAAAGTGTATTGTATATGAAATTGTGTATGAATTTGGAAATGAGATTGAGTTATGAGATCAGTATATTGTATTATAGTTATGAGAATGTTTTAGAATTAAGATTGCGTTGGTTTCTGCTGAGATCCCGGACGGAGGGTCCGATTGATTTTGATGATTGTTTGATTGATTGGATATTATAGAAGTGTTGTTTTGAACACTTTGCAGGTTTAGGTTAGTCATAAGGCAGCCGTTATGCTGCCGAATATTCGATAAAAATGTAATTTAAGATTTGTATGGATAAATAAGAATATGATCAGATTTAGAGATTTGCATGAGAATGGTTTTTCCAAAAGTAGAATTTGGTTGTGTGTTTTGAATGAGGTTGACTAATTTGGTAAGAAATGAGAATAAGAAAAGAAAAAAAAATTATACCGAATTTCGGTTTGGCTTAGTCTAAGGTTCCAACGCGACGCTTCCTTTAGATAATTTATGCACGGATGTTAGACATTTGTTAAGTATCGATTCCGCTTCGCTTCGTTTTGCTTCGGTACTTTGTATTTCGTTTCGTTTCAAAATCCGTTCGTTTGGTTCGATTTGTTATGCTTTCCGATTTTCTTCCGTTTCGATTCTGTATTAGGTTCGCATTTACTTTGCTTCCGCTTGCTTTGTGATTCGAGTTCGCTTTTACTATTCGCTCGCATTTTGTTTCCCATTCGAAATTTCGATGCAAAAGTTCCGTTTTCATTCGCTTTCGTTTCCTTCGTTCTTTCCGTCTTTTCGGTTGGGATCCGGTTCCCAGATCGGGTCCCAATATAGATGGTATCAGAGCCCAGTATTATGATCATACTTGGGCGATATGGTTGTGAAGAATGAATTTAGTGATTGTCTGAGTGAGGTTAAGCACTTTGATTGATTTTAGGTGTGTGCTAATGAACTTAAGATTTGAATTTCGTGATGAATTGGGAGAAATTGATATAGACTATACTTTCGTAAAGATGAAAGAATGACTAGTTGCCAAATGATGATTGAACAGAGGTAAGAGAAAATTTTCAACTTTGAGTTTTTAATGAATTTTAGGTTTGTGATGATGGAAAATTGAGATTTGAACTGAATGATAACATTTGGATGAAATTGATTTGATTATACTTCTTTGAGATGAAAGTATGACTATTTGAAAGATGTCATGATGATAAAGATTAAATGATGATTGAACGATATTAGGGTTCCTTAAGAAATGAACCATTGACTTGTGTCCATAAGTGTAGAATCAATGAGTTATGACTATAGTGATTTGATATGATATGCGTAGTATGTGATTTAAGGAAATGAAAATTGTGAAGAGATTGAGAATATGTATGATGAGTAAATTAGAAAAAAAAAATGCTTGATGATCTTTGTTTAGAAAGACAGTTTTGCAAGGATGAGGTACTTGGAGTTTAATCTAGTATGAATTTCGAGGACGAAATTCTTTTAAGAGGGGGAGAAATGTTGGACCCCGATCTTTGAGTGAAATTTGAATTATGAAAATGAAATTTAAGGAGTGCTTGGTGAATGTATTGTATAATAGATGGCTTAAAATTTAAAGAATATTGAGAATAAAAGAAATGATTTGATTTCAATATCTTTGGGGTTTTGAGTGGACTGGTATGGTTTATGAAGTTAAGAGGATGAGTTGATTGAAATTAAGTTGAAAATCATGACACTAAGAAGAAAAAGTGTGAAAATATGAAAAATTGTGAAATAGTTGACTTTTTAGCCTTTGAACGTTGACTTTTGATTTAGGCATAATTTGAGAAAATGGTCTCCTGGAAACTTGTAGAGTACGTTAAGAGCTTTCTGTAGCCATAAAGTTTGCAATTTTTCGATATCGGGAGTGGAAGTTATGAACAGTCAAAGTTTATGTTTGAAAGGTTTGACTTTTATTATGGTTGAAACTTTGACTGAGAAATTAACCTAGTTTGAGGTTAATTGAGCTTTGATGTTCTTCATGAAAATTGAAGGGTTTGTTTTGATCTTTACTTCGATATAAAGTATGCAATTTTTCTATCTCGGAATAATAAGTTATGATTTTTACAAATTTATATTGTGGTTTTAGCATGATTATTACAGGATAGTATCTTTGACCAGAAAATGGACTCCCTTTGAGTCGAATTGATTTTTATGTTCTTCATGGAAGATGTAGAGCTTCCTTTAAGCTTTCTATAGAGACTAAGTTTGTCAAAATTGGAGTTCGGGAGTAGAGTTATGAATTTTGGAAGTTTCGAAATTTTATGTGAAAAAAAAAAGAATAATGAAGTATCCCAGTCGCTAGGGTGACGCATAGCTAGGGCGACGCATCGCCCTAGCGATGGCGAGCGTTCAGTTCGCATCGCTAGGGCGACGCGTCGCCAGGGCGAAATAGCCGCCTCGCCAACGCCGGGCGTTTACCGCACGCACGCTGCTTTTGCTCTTTTGATTTTCTTGACTTTCCTTTTTCAAATCTGACCTTTGTTCACTATTTTGCTTATATCTTTTCCGTCCGACATCCGATTGAGTTGATTCTTATGGCGTTGGATTCCTAAGACAATTATCTACATCCTCATGGAAAATTATGAATTTTTTAGATTAAATTAATGGTGATTAATTTAATCAAACTGAGTCGGGAAATTTTCCGAACCTAGTTCAGTATTTTGAGAAATTCAGGATCTACAGAGATCCGATTGAAGTGATTCTTGAGGCGAAATAAAGATAAGACAAGGGGCTACAAATCATATGAAGAAATGAAATGTCAATTTTGCCCCTAAGACCTTCGAATTATGAATGTAACTTCGGATTAGAGTGTAATTTTTGGATTAGGAACACCTGAGAGTATTTTAAGCATAACTTTTGATTTGGGAATCGAAATAAGGCGATTCTTGTTTTGAATTAAACTTGAGACATAAGGCTACAATTGTTATGAAGACATTGAGTTTCAATTATGGGATTAAGAATGTAAATTTCTGGATGGAAATAATCATACATGGAAAATGTGTTAGAATATGGATATACCCGAACTGTTTTGCACATAACTTTTGGTGTACTGATCCGAATTGAGCGCGGTCGGTGGCGTTGGATTCGTATGATTGAGAGGAACATTTCTCTAGAAGGAAGTTTTAACAAATTCCTTCAATTTGATTGTGCGAATCAGACCCGCAAGTGAGAGTAACTTAAAAGCTAGTGTAGGGGCATTTTGGTCTTTTAATCATCATTTAAATGACATGGCTTAAAAATGAAAGAGATTGTCATTTTTTTTAAGGAGATTCACGAGTGTTCTAGAGAAAAGAAGAAGAAAGGAAAGATATGAAGAAGAGAAGAGAAAGAAGAAGTTTCGTATATGGAGAAAATGCTAGATTTCGATTTTCAAGGGTATTCAAGCAAGAGTTTTGAGTAACTTCCAAGGGAAAAAGGAGGAAGGAGGTCAAAGCTTTCAAATGGAACCAAGAAATTTCAAAAATGAAAGAGAAAGAGGTAAGAGAAAATTTTCAACTTTGAGTTTTTGATGAATTTTTGGTTTAGAAATATGGATAATGATATGGGTTTGTGATTTATGAAGTTGGTTTTGATATATATGCTTTAGGTTGTGTTTAATTTTGGATGGAAATTTGATTAAGGTTTAGGCTTAATTTTGTGATTAAGAATTTTGTGAAATTTTGGTGTAGAATTATAGATAATGATATGGGTTTGTGGAATATGAAGTTAATTTTGAAGAAATTGTATTTTATGGTATTGAATTTGGATAAATTGGTTTAGGCCAATTTTAAGATTTGAGAATTTTTGAAATTGAGGATTTAGATATTTTGGAATTAGTGTGAATTGATGAATAATGACATCAATTTTGAAAATTAAGTTATTTATGAGATTGAATTTGAATGAATTGGTTTAGGTCAAATTTGGACTTTGGGGCTTTTAGAAATTCTGGTTTTGGAAAGCTTAGAAATATGATGATTATGAATTTTCGATAGTTAATTTTGAGAATTATGCAAATTATGATGTGGAATTTGAATGATTGTGGCTTAGGTCAATTTTTAATTGAAAGAAGGAAAGAGGCAAGGATCAAATTGATGATCGGGACGAGTTCCTAGCATCATTTCGAGGTGGGTAGCATATTTATATTTTGATCTGTAAGCTCAATATGAATTTTCGAAAATTAAAGAAAGCAAAAATGTGAATTTTTGATAAATTATTGTTTTTGTAAATGTTTGAAATTATGATCTCAGAATGCTTTCTGAAAAATTATTATAAGCTTAAATTCATTGTTTTAAATGATTTGATAAATTGATAGAAATTTCTGAAAATGCATTTGTTGTGTATGCATTGACAAACTATGCAAATTGTTGCATTGATTGATTGAATAAATTGAATTGTATGAAGTATTTGAATTGTGAGTTTGTTTGTGTTCGATGAAAAGCAAGATTTTTGAAAAGTGCCTTTGGGCTATCTGAAAGTTTCAGTATTGAATTATGTGTTATGTGGGTTTGGTCAGGTCTCTTTGGTGAGTCAGTGCACTGTCTCTATTCGTATAGCCTTCTCCCGGCTGCCCGCTAGTAGCACGGAACTCCGATTTCGGACTCCCTTCACGGCTTACTACTGGACCGCTTTAAAAAAGTGTAATGTAATTCGCTCCTCATTACAGACAGACCGCTTATGCGGAATGTGCGACGCGTCTGCTTGGACCGAACCAGACTATTCTGATATGTTATGTGTTTTGATTTGTTCTGTGTGCTGCATTCATGTTTAAACAAAATTGAGTAAGAAAAAAAAAGTGACTTTTGTTATGAAAAGTTCGAAAGAAAATTAAAAGGTTGGAGAAAACCATTTTGAAAAGTTACAAAGTTGAAAAATTAGCCTTTTGGCAAAAAGCTTATGAAAAATGATTTCTGCTTATTTGTCGATTTATAAATATGTTATCCACGAGCTTTCGAGCTCACCCCCCTTTCATCCCCATCTCTAGGTTTTGAGCAGGAGATCGGATGAAAGAATGTGAAGACGTTTGGTCCGTTTTTGCATCGTTTGTATTGTTACGTAAATTTTGAGATTTGGAATATTTTGGGTATTGTAAATGGCTTGCAATGCCATTAAAGTGTATTGTATATGAAATTGTGTATGAATTTGGAAATAAGATTGAGTTATGAGATCAATATATTGTATTATAGTTATGAGAATGTTTTAGAATTAAGATTGCGTTGGTTTCTGCTGAGATCCCGAACGGAGGGTCCGGTTGATTTTGATGATTGTTTGATTGATTGGATATTATAGAAGTGTTGTTTTGAACACTTTGCAGGTTTGGGTTAGTCATAAGGCAGCCGTTATGCTACCGAATATTCGATAAAAATTAGGATAAAAATGTAATTTAAGATTTGTATGGATAAATAAGAATATGATCAGATTTAGAGATTTGCATGAGAATGGTTTTTCCAAAAGTGGAATTTGGTTGTGTGTTTTGAATGAGGTTGACTAATGAGGTAAGAAATGAGAATAAGAAAAGAAAAAAAAATTATACCGGATTTCGGTTTGGCTTAGTCTAAGGTTCCAACGCGACGCTTCCTTTAGATAATTTATGCACGGATGTTGGACATTTGTTAAGTATCGATTCCGCTTCGCTTCGTTTTGCTTCGGTACTTTGTATTTTGTTTCGTTTCAAAATCCGTTCGTTTGGTTCGATTTGTTATGCTTTCCGATTTGCTTCCGTTTCGATTCTGTATTCGGTTCGCATTTGCTTTGCTTCCGCTTGCTTTGTGATTCGAGTTCGCTTTTACTATTCACTTCTGCATTTTGTTTCCGATTCAAAATTTCGATGCGAAATTTCGTTTCCATTCGCTTTCGTTTCCTTCGTTCTTTTCGCTTTTCCGGTTGGAATCCGGTTCCCGGATCGGGTCCCAACATCATCATAGGCATTTCATCTGAGATACATATCCCTCTATATGTGAATCAAATTGTGAAGTCTGTTTGAACCCTAAATCAGACAACGATGATAATGATGAGTTATATAAACGATGGAGATGACAAAAGAAAAAAGTCACATACTTATATGCCTTCCTAACAATGTCCTCCTTATCATGATGATCATGATGCTGATTCAGGCCAAGTCATTGGCCTTAAAGAGCAACGACTATGACCTAAATCTCTTTGTGAGATGTTTAAACCTACTGTCAAAAATTATCTAGAGTCAATCTCTAAACCACAACCAATAATTCCTCCTATTCTTGTTGTAACTCTTGTTCCTACAGTGTATATGATGGTTCTGTTGGTTTATGCCCTTGTACCCATTTTTTTGGTTGTACATTTATCTGTATAAATTTTTTATTCAATAACAAGGCATACTTTATCTTTGTGTATTTTTTAATTTTTTATTATTAATCATAAAGATAAAATCCTTGGAATATTTGTTATGCAATTAGAAATTATAATGTGATTATAATTATGAGATTCAAATTGCATTTTGTATTATTCACAAAATGTTCCTAGTCACAGTTTCATCACGACAGGGTATTTATGAAATGGATAGACTAGCATATGCTTGTTTCTTTCTTAGGAAGAAAGTAATCGATCTTATAAATTCTAGTGTGGAGATACTTAAACAAACATGTAGGTGCTTATTAGAGAATAAGTTCGCTAAACTGACCCAATCATGAGAATCCCGAATGGAACATTACTTGTGTGTCTGTAAATTATCTCATTATGATGGTTGTATAATTGATTCTTAGACTTAAGATTACCAAAGTTATCTCATATAGGAATTACTACGTTTTTATGCTACTTATGTTCTATTATTGGAGTAGTTCAATTCAGTAGTTATTAGATATGGTATGAAAATGTAGAGATAGTTAAGTAAATCAATAACGAATTTGTTGTCCTAAAGTAATTAGAGAGAATATTCTGATATTTTTTATTAGCAATGATTTTGAGAATTTCTGGCTAGAATAAATTGAAATTTGAAAAAGTTGTTTTCAAATATCAATTATGAATCATTTACTAATTAGCAAGAACGAACATGATTCGATTATTTAGAGTAGACACGAATTTCATACTCTAATTCCAATTGAAATATTAGATGACGAAAGGACTAATTTATACATTATAGCCATGCATAGACAGGTTAAGTCAAACCACTTTAACATTCATAATATTTAGGTAGTCATGACATGTTGCTAGACATTAATCATGACCTATGATTTTAAATTGTTTAATTATGGAATTAAAGATAAATTAAATGGAGTTTTAATTTATCTAATTTAATTATGAATTAGAATTATAATTTATAATCATAGCCAACATATTAGGAACCTAATGGGTCACACATAAAAGGTCTATAAAGGAGAAAGTGAAATTTGAATTAAGTTGGACTTAATTGAGATGTTTTAAAAACTTTAAGGATCAATTTGTGATATTTGATCTTCTAAGGATTAATTCATAATTATAATTAAAGTTTGACTTTAGTTGTAATTTTAATAAAACCAAGAATATGAAAAATAAGATTTTCATATAAAAGGAAAAATAGAAATATTTGGAGCTAGCACTTCTTACATTTTTCATCTCAAATTAGATTTGAGTTTTTCTCTGAATAGATTTGTAGATACCATAAGAAGCCGGACGATTGAACGGCTCGTGGATTGACAGATTCAAAAAAATAGGAAATTATAACAAGAAATCGAAATAGTTTAGTATATCTTTGTTAATTTCTTGTTTTATGTTTCTAATTAAATTTTGTTAAAGTTGATTATGTGAAAAGTTTAAATTCTTTCTGTTGCGCTTAGATTCAATCTTACGTTATTTTTCTGATAGGTTCAACCGTATGAGGAAGAATTTCCTCCTTTACAACGGAGCATTGATGAAACAAATAGGGTTATCTCTAGCCCTTATGTTCGAGCTGCAGGAATAACTCCACAAGGAAGTATTGTTTCTAATCCTACTGATGAAGTTCTCAATTGGCACACCAATAACTCAGTAGCATAGAACAATGTTCTAAGAAGGATTGATTCTAAGTTGGATGGAATTAGTCAACATAATCACGCTACTCATCAACGAATAAATGTTGTTTCTTCACAAATCCAAAAGCTATACAAATCTTTGAAAGATCATATGAGACAACTTGAGGTTGATCTTTATCACTATATTGCAACACATTATTTTAGACCAGACTTTGTAGTCAAGGAGCAAGAACTTAGATGGGTAAAAGAAGTTATTCAACATATGGAAGCTGACTTGCAAACTGAATAGTCTAAAACTATTTATGAAGCTTATCCTCCTACTTATCCCGTTGCTCATCCCATGTATGCTTCTCCCACCTACCCTATCTATCTAGACGTTGTTGATTATGAAAAAGTTTTCAGGATGAGTCATCCTTTGATTAGAGAGCACATTCACCCTCTTTATACCAAGCCAAAAGGTACAAAATCTGCAAAATCTAAGTCCCAATCCGACAAACCTAAGGATCCATCTTCTTCACATATTAAACATGTTGGTTCGTTGAATAAACCATTGCAAATTAAAACACCACCTTCATCTCCACAAAAAGCTTAACCTACATGTCGGGGAAAGCTCATAATCCTCTTTTTCTATAATCCTCCAATGGAAGTTGATGGGAAGTTGATGGTGGACTTAGGTTTTGACATCTTACAAGAGGGTGCAAAAACTTGGGAAGCAGCAATCATTGGCTTCTTCATGGATAAATGCCCACCTTTTCCTATAATACAAGCATAGGTTCAAAAAAGTTGGAAAGAAAGAGGCATATAAGAGGTAATACTAACAAAAAATGACAACATCATTTTTACATTTAGTGCAAAAACAAAAGTGATAAAAGAAGGACCATGACACATCTCACAGCTTCCATTATTTCTCCAAAATTGGCAACCTGGTATGGAACTAGAGAAAATTAGAGTTAACATACCCCTATAGGTGGACATCCACAATATTCCCCTGGAATATTGGACTACTAAGGGCTTGAGCTTGTTAGCTAGCTTTTTGGGTAAACTAATTAATTTGTATGGATGAGAACACATCATTAAGGAAATGGGTTGGTTATGTTAGATTATGTGTGAGCATGGATATTTCAAAGGAGATGAAAGATTACATTCCCATTTTAAGGTTGGCAGATGGAAATTCTCTAATTGAGGATAAAGTCATCGTGGCTTAGGAATTGGAGATTTCAAAAGGTAGAAATCAGTCTTATGCGGCTAAGGGAGATCAAACTGAGCATATTGTTGAGGATTAACAACAAATATAATTGGTAACATAAAATATGATAGCACAATAAACTAAGGGAGGGGTAGAAATAGATAACTGCATTATAGATAAAGTAGAGTTGAATCCCCTAGGAGTTCAGCAGTAGGATGCCTCCCATAGGCCACAACATCTAGATCTATTGCAAGATGGAACAAGTGTAAACTAGAAAGAGCAAGCGGAGCAGTAGGAAAAGCTTAAAAGGTAAAATTATTTTTACATGACTTTTCTAGTTTGGAATGTTAGAGAAATAAACAACCCTTCGAAGCTCAATGCCTTGAAGGAGTTTGTACGATATGAGAAGCCTAAATTATTTTGTCTTTTAGAAACAAAAATCAAACTTGTAAATATGAATAAATTAGATTGTTTGGGAATTAATGGAAGTTAAAATCCAATCATCAGTACCATGGGTATGGAAAAATCATCATAGTCTATGATGAGGAGTTTATAAAGGTGGAGGTTTTGGAAGCAGGGGAGCAATTTATGCATACAAAATTGACTTTTACAACGGAGCATACTTTAGTGTTGGCCACCTTTATCTACAGTCATGATACTGCATTTCAAAGAAGAGACCTATGGAATTCTATGAGAAGAATTAAAAGAGCAGTTAGTGGTCCATGGATCATAAGTGGTGATTTCAACTCTACTATATACCAATCTGAAGCTGAAGGAAACTGTAACTTATATAACTACAATACCGACTTGTTGGATTGCACCAAAGATGTGGAAATTTCTGACTTAAAATGTAAGGGTTTTAGATTTACTTGAAGCAGTAAGAGGCGCTTTAATTGGTTCATTAGAAATAAATTAGATAGGGCTATGGTGAATGTGGATTGGTTAACTACTTTTCCAAATAATAAAGCTATATTTTTAGACCTAGGATTCTCATACCATACCTCGATTAAGGTGGGAAATCTATTCAAAAAGGTTTATTTGAAGCACCTGTTCAGGTTTAACAATTTCCTGATCAATGTAGAAGGTTTCTAAGATGTAGTCAGTAAGGTAATGGAGGTAGAAGTAACTGGTACTAAACAATTCATTTGTTTGCAAAAACTAAAGGCTATTAAGTAGGAATTGAAGAAAGTAAATGGAAGTAGAGTTTCTAGCACAATGTAAGGGGTAGAAACTGCTAGGCATTGACTCTCATGTTTACAGAAAGCACTGGTTGATAATCCTACTGATGAGATTATTATGGGGGAGGAGAAGGAAGCACTGAAGTCCTACATGCAAGCAGTTGATAATCACTGCTTGTTATTAAGATAAAGGTCCATAGTCACCTGGATCAGGGAAGGAGATAGATGCACTAGATTCTTCTTCAGTACCATTAAGGCTAGGAGAAATGTCAACAGGATCATCTCAATACAAACATAATCAGGGAAGATCTTGTATGAGCAAGTTGTAATTGCTCAGGATGCTTTGAAACACTTCCAAAAGATTCGAGGATATGAAGGTAATACTAGTTCTTGCAGTAAGGATCTTAGGAAGTTTATTTCTCTTAAAATTCCTGAAGATCAAAGGGATCTCTTAACAAAGCATGTCACAGATCAAGAGATAGAAGCAGTAGTTTTTAAATGAATGGCTCGATGGCTCTTAGACCATATGGATTGAATGGACTCTTCTATCAAAAAACTTGGAATACAATGGGGAATATTATGAAAGAAGTAGTGCATGAAATTTTCAAAAAGAGGGACCTTAAAGAGATCAACAAGACTTCCTTTTGCTCAATTCCAAAAAATCATAACACTACTACATGGAGTGATTTCAAGCCTATCTCACGCACTAACTTTAGCTACACGATTATTGCTAAAATATGGGCCAACATACTGAAATATGTTCTACACTACGTCATCAGTGAAAACCAAGGAGCATTCTTAAGCAAGCAAAATATTGGGGACAAAATCCTAATTTTGCAGGAACTTCTGAAGGGGTACACAAGAGAAAAATCCCCCTCAAAATTGCATATTAAAAGTTGTTCTCTAGAAGGCATTTGACAGTGTTAATTGGAGTTTCTTACTACAGATTATGAAAGTTATGGGTTTCCCTAAGATTTTTATCAATTGGATAAAAAAGTGTATTTCTACGATTTCTTTTGAGATCATGATCAATGGGAGTCCCACTGAGTTGTTTAAAAGTAAAAGGGAACTTAGGCAAGGGGATCCTTTTCCCCCTACCTATTTCTAATATGCACAGATACTCTTATCCTCATGCAGAAATATAAGATCTCCACGATTCTATAATTCAAGTTCCATACTAAGTGTAAGTTGCTTTCCCTAACCAACTTATGTTTTGCAGATGACCTAATCCTTTTTAGTAAGGCTAATATCCCCTCAATTATGGTACTAATGAATACCTTACAAATCTTTAAGGAGATGTCAGGCTTGAGCATCAATTTTAAAAAGTTTCTTCATCTTATCGAAGAGTGCTGCACACCTAGTTAATGATATTTCTTTTATCATTGGAATGGGTAATCAAGAGCGTCCTATCATTTGTTTGGGTATCCCTATCTCTTCAAGAAGACTCAGATTTAGAGAATGCCTACCTCTTATTGAAAGGATACAAAGGAGACTAGATTCATAAACAAACAAAACATTATCCTATGGAGGCAAACTTAGCTCCTAAAATTGGTTATTATGCCTATGAATACCTATTGGTGTTCTTATATTTTCCTTTCCAATAGGTTGATCAAAACTGTGGAAACAATGATGAAACATTTCCTGTCGAGTATGGGGAAAAGAGAAAGAGGGATGGCCAAGGTTAGTTGGACTCAAATTTGTCAACCTAAAGTAAATAGAGGACTAGGCTTGGAGTCCATTGGTAGATGCAACAAATGCTAACTATTGAAAAGATTATGGAGAATTTTAAGTGAGAAGGAATCATTATGGATTAAATGGGTGCATACTTATATATTAAAGGGGGAAAGTCTATAGACCTAAAGACAATTTTTCATAGTTCTTTAACCAAATTCTTAGATTGGGGGAGGACGTACAACATTAGTTTACTTGTAAAATAGGGACAGGGGGATATAATTTCCTTATGGTATGAAAATTAGATAGGTCAGGTAGCTCTAATTCACCATCCGATCATTAGGGATACTCTGGATAGATTTTCATAAAAAGCTAAAGTCCAAGAGTTAATTGTTAATGGTAATTGGGCTCTTTATTATGAGGAGATCAAAACTCTATTGATACCACCATATCGATACAATGAAGGAGAGGATACATATTTTTGGAATGGACTAGTTGTAAGGGACATAACAAATAGGCAAGCAAAACAACTGAAGTATGGGACAATACCTACAACTGGATGGGGTAAGTTGAGCTAGAGAAATACTATCAAGCCAAATGCCAGCTTCTTTAGCTAGTTAGCCATGAAGGATAGACTAAGCACTATGTCTAGACTAAAATTCCTCCCTTGCTCTAAAAAAAGTATACTTTGCAATCTAGATAACGAGGGCAGGGACCATCTATTTTTTAGTTGTGAGTTTTCTAATAGAGTATGGAGGCAAGTTGCTTCTCTATATGCACTCAATACCCATCAGAACAATCTGAATGACATTATCCAAGAGATATTATGGAACAATACACCTAAACACAACGAGGATGTGTACATGGTAGCCTTTACAGCATGTATTCAAGAGATCTGGTGGGAGAGGAATAACAGAAGATTTGTTGAAAGGGAAAAAGGCATACTTGCCCTCACATAAATCATCTCTAATAATATTAGAGAACAATTGATCATAAACTAGTTAGAGAAGAAATGCAACGTGAGACTACCTATTTTTTAGAGACTCTAACGAAAATCCAAGAATACCCGGTACGTAGAGCAATATTTCCACAACCTAATCTAGGCAGTTATAACATGCACAATAGTTCTGAAGGATTCTAAAGTTGAGTTCTTACCTTACGAAGCCCTCGTCCATGAGATGGTTACGTCAGATCCTCCGTGGGTGTTGAAGACTTACGGTCAGGAGAAGAGAGATAGTATTCGAAGCGCAAACATACAGGAAGACCCTTCATGTTTCCTAAGAAGGGAAAGAGAGTAAAGACAAAAAGAGAAGAAGAAGTTACGAGGATCAAACCAGAAAGATCTTACCTCTATAATCACCTGGAGATGCTGACGACGGAGACATTGGAACCCTAATTAGGAAGCTTCTGGAGAAACATTGGAAAGGGGGTCTTTTACTTAACTCATTTTGGAAGCTTCGAGAATACATTAGAGGGTGGATAGTACACAGTGACGTTTATGCAGTCTACGATGTCATTTGGTTTGTGTTTTCATATCCTATTAGTAGGATAATAGTTGTACTAAACTCTTATTCTTTTTAATCCATTTTAATTTTTCAAAAAAAACCCTTAAAATTAATTTCCAATTCACTAAACTAGTATAGTAGTCATAAACCGGGTCAAATCCTAAGAGAATTAAATATTAATTTCTTAATTTTAATTGACAAAATAGAATATGGGTATGATTAATTAACTAATAAAATAAAATTAAAAGAAGTTAAATAAATAAATTAAGTATAAAATGAGAAATTGATTGCACCTAACTCGATTTAGGAAATATTTCATCTAATTGTAATTTTGATCATTAGTCTTAAAAAATAATTTTTCACCATCAAGCATTTAATCTAAAACCTATTAGAATAGCCATAATAAGTCTCAAATTTTGAAATTAATTTATTTAAACCTAGTATTCAATCAAAACTTATTATTAATTGATTAAGTATTTGTAAATCTTAAACTTTATAAATAAAGTTTTAGTTCTCTTTGAATAAAAAATTTAGATTAAGCCATTAATGGTTATATTTTCCTCACCAAAAATAAAAGATAGAAGAAAATAGAGAATAAACATGTTCTTCCCTCTCCAATATTTTATTCTATGAATAGTCTAGAGATAATGATTGAAACAAATCATAATCATATAATAGGATTGTAACTAAAGTCTCCTAATTAGACTAAGTTTTTTAAAGTGGGTCTACTTCCAGGCATAATCTTGTCTTATCAGTTTTAGCAACCTATCACCATTTACTCCATCTTTCTTAAATTTGTAGCTTTGAAAAATGATGCTCCAGTTAGATATTCCAAGTCAAATTTAGTCCAATCTCCATTTGTCACCTTCTATAATAAAATAAATATTAATTTTACAAATTAAGCACCAAAACCGACCCAAAATAAAAGAGATAAATCCAACTAATATTATTTAATCACATCTTATCAATGCCATACACTTGTAGTTAAATATAGACATTTAGTTGATAATTAAAACAAGTTAAGATTCAATGATGACAATGTACACCGTCCGATTACTATCCTCTCTAACAAGCTTGAAACTCAAACCAATATTTTGCTAACTTATTTCCTACTTTACAATAAATATAAACAATAATAAGATGCAAATTATACGTATCAAATTGTAGGAAATTGTTAACTTTTGCAACTTTTCTCTCTTATAAACAATAAGTTTCAACATCCCTTCCACTCGAACAATTCCCCTTACATTTTGGCTGTTGGCCCTTTCTATTTTAATTTTTTCTTGATGAACTCTACTTGATTTTCCTTTCAACACATAATTTTCACAAGATAATGCCTTTATATCTTCCTTTAGCTTCTTGTTCTCAATTTTTGAGAGATTAATTAAAGTTTTCCTTCTCATAATATCAAAGAGATAATTGATAACCTCCTGGTACAATAAAAATTCAATATTAATTCATAAAAATTAATAAATCCTACATCTTACCCTATGGTGCAAGTAATCATAAAATTTTCCACCAAGATTTCCAATAATATTTGAGATTATTAATGGACTCCTCATTCTACATCAACAAATTAAATATCCGTTCTCCACTCATTTGCCTTTTACATCAACTCTTTATTGCTGAGATTGATGAAACAATATCCTTCACCAGATTTTTAAACATTTGTAGTCAATAAATAACATTAATCATTTACTTTTAAAATACCCTAATTATTTAGTGATACTAGTAAACGTTAAATTACAAAATACACTACTACATATGCCACTAAAATGTCACACCATATTCAAAAGGAAGTAAAAGCGAGCTATTAGATTTACAGAATTCCCACTTTCGTATATCATAACATGAAAAATCATCCACTCATATTAAACCAATACCTGGAGTTATTTTCTAATTTGATCTTCCCCAAATGGACTAGCAAAAGATAATTGTTGCTCAGCTGGAAGACAAAATTTCCTTGAAATCAGCTAAAAACAAGAGTTCAATTTGAAAAAAAAAAATTGTTTCGGACGATTTATTAGGATAGGCAATGTTTAGGAGAGAAGCCTACCTATTTGCCTCTGAATAAACTTCAGGAAAAGGTGCTTGTTGCATACTACCAACATCGACATCTTTTTGTTGTTGGTTTGATCTTTAAGAGGAAGTCCCCCGACTATAAATCAGCAAGAGTTCGCAAGAGGCATTGGATGTTGACAGAACAGATAAGAGGGAAAGGGCCTAGGCATTTTTTGATGTCGTAATTAAGATCGTTAATGTTGTATATACCCATATTTCACATTAATAGTAAAATATGTTGAGAATATAAAAAGCTAAATAATATTCTTAACATTATACATGTTAGAGAGAAAGACCATGTCTCAGTTAAAGATTCTCTTTATTACAGTGCATTTGTATTAAGCTAGAAAGTACGTAGTTGAATCTCTAGCTTTCACATGTTTGTTATTTGGAACATCGGTCACAACATATCTTTTCAATCAAGAGATGATAAATAATCTCAACTTACTAAAAACTTTGTCAAACTTAATATAACTTGGATAAATTGTCTAGAAAAAATCTAACTTTCTTCCCGACTCTTTCCTTTCTTAATTGTAGATCTTTATTGACAATACCCGTGAGAAATTATATATCCAAAGTGTCTGTTGGAGTAAACGATTTATTTCATAATGGATCTAGCACATTATTGAAGTTGATTAAATTGTGTTCACAGGAATAGTTTTTCTAAGAGGAAGTAAAAGAAATTAAACATAAAGTGTCTACATTCCCGAGAGCAGAATAGTTGCATTTTTCACTATATTACCAAATAGGTTTACATCGTATTATATATTAAAACTGAACCCAATATAAATTTATATTGTACTGTAGGGTTTTGTTTCTGCACCCTAACCTATTTATCCATATCCCTAATAAAATTTTAGATTCTCTTTAGTATCCATTGACCTTTAATTAGACAATTTGTCTTGGATATGATTCTTTCTTGAGCTGAATATGAGCACCTCCATACCCATGTTCTGAGCTGTCTACTCCTTGTCTTTTACTTTAGAAAGACATGGGCATAGATATGCTCGTGTTCTAAGTGGTATACTCCTAGAAATTTATTCAGAATTACTTGTGCCTTTACCTTTTCTTTTTAGAGAGGAATATATCCTAATACTTTACTGTATTTTAGGCTGTATACAATCAACTTTACTATTATGTCAACTTTTAAAGAGTTATCATTATGTTATTTATATCTTCATTATTTGTTGTTCATTGTCCGTTGTCTCCGATTGTTCACCGTCTTAGTTGGCCCGAATTATATAAGTAGTGAAAATAAAAATGAGTATTAGTCATTAATATTTGTATTTTTTACATAAGTATTTTTGAAATTTTAATTAACAACTTGTACATTATCAAATTTAATGATTTTTATTTTTATATAACATGTTTATAATTTTAATTATTTTTATTATAATTTTGTATAATAAATTATACAACAAAAAATCTAAATCAATAATATGGATTAAAAATGTCACCAATAATTATAATTAATATGATATAGCATTTAGTTATGATGTATATTAAAAATTTGACTAAAATTTACAAAACATAACAAAAAACATTTGGCTACGTTTTCAAAAACATAGCTAATATGTTTTAGCTACAAAAATAAAGTGTACCAAGAAGTTATTGGCAACGATTTAGCAAAACGTCGCCTATAATTTTTCTCTATGAAAATAAAGCTCAACAAAAAACTATTAGCGATGATTTTTAAAAATTTTCACCTATAGTTTTCTACTACTAGGATTTCATAATGTTTTTTGTGATGTAAAATGTAGCTAATTACTATTAGCGACGATTTTGTTACTTTTAGCGACGAATTGTCTTCTATTATAGCGACAAGTCATGCACAACAAGTACATCTTGACAAATATACATCAAATAATTTGGTAATAGCCTCGCCTAATATTTAAAGTCAATGATAAAGTTCAAATAATGCTTAAACTTAACCATAATAATTGACTTTGTCAATATATCATCTATAATCTTGAAAGTGTAAATCTTTTCTGCAGGTTCGTTTCTAATGTTTTATAGGAAATGGGCAAAGTAAAAAATAATAATATTTTGCCTCTTTTTGTTATCAATGAATGTTAAGAGTGGACTTTTATAAAAAATAAAATGAAGCAAAATAGGGTAGGTCAAGAGTGGACCCCGTGTAGGTACTCTTCCTGCCTTTGCCTATGGTTCAGCCTGCTTAGCTAATAAACTCCACCTTGTTCTATATTCACTTCCTTCACTAACCTTGTAAACCATAGAGCTTCTTTAGTATTTTTAACTACTAGTATATAATTTGCTTTAATTATTGAATTGATGATTTTCAATAAATAAAATCTCTTACAAGAATAAAAATATACCTTATGGTAGACCTTCTAGTATCCAAATTGCTTGCACATTTTGAATCCACATACGCTAAAACTAAACTATAACCTTACTAACTGTTAAGCATAATGTCATAGTCATTAGTATCTCTCAAATACCTAAAGTTTCATTTTTTGGTTTCTTAATATTGTCTTCTAGGTTTTGCTATAACTTCCTAAGTTAACTAATAACATGAGCAAAATTTGACTTAGTGTAAACTATTGCATACATAAAACACACAATAACACTAGCATATAAAACTTTCAACATATCTTCAATCTTAATATATGTCTTTGGGCACTAATCTGGTTAAGACCTACAGTGATTTACTAATAGAGTACTACTCACTAGTTTAATGCTGCTCTTTGTTAATAATAACATATTCTTTTTACATGTTTGCTTTAATATAAACTGCTCATCAAGCATTGCATTCCTACTAATCAAAATTTTCTTCAATACTAGATTATGTATCCCTAAATACTTATTGGACTTATTAGATAGCCAATGAGATAAACTTCTTTGACTTTAGATCAAGTTTAGAAATATCATCGTTTAAAGAAGGAAATAAGTAGGAAAACCAAATATTTTCAATCTAAAAATAAATTTATTTCCTATCTACATTCCTCTACAACTTTTCCATATAATGAAGTTCATGGTGATCAGTTGAGGAGGTAGCATGTCATACTCAGTACTTACTCCCAGAAACTTTTAAATAGTCCTGCATTTAGCCTCAAACACCTAACCCTTTTAGCTATGGATTTGATTATCCATTTTGAATTGCTATTATATATTGTGTTGTATTATGAATTATAAAATGCCTTTGGATACCTTATTCTTCACCAAATTTTTGGAACTATAAGTTTGTATACTCGACACTGTTATCTGTTATCAAGCATTTGATCTTTCTATTCATTTAATTATTTATCTCTGCTTCCTATATCTTGAACTTAACATATATTTTATATTTCTATTTCATGAAATATAGCCATACATTTCTAAAGAAGTCATCAATAAAGGTAATAAAATGTTAAAATCTACCCATTAATAACTTTATAGTAGGAGCCTATGTATTAAAATGCATATAATAAAAGATTTCTTTAATTTTGTTGCTACTCGTCCTAAATTTCACTCTAAATTATTTCTCAAGCACATAAAACTTACAAAAATCTAACTTGCAACATTTGACAACCTTTAATAATTTTCTTTTATTAAATTTTGCCAAATTATTATCATGTAAGGTGACTAAAATAATTAAACTATTTCTTAAATACAGTGTATGCCTATTATCATATAACATTATACTAACACTATCATCCATCTTAATCTTGATTTGTCCAATTCTGATGATTGCATAAGCTTTATCACCACCCAAATAGATAAAACCAAAATTATCTGGCATATATAAGTTAAACTAGTCCTTGGTTTGTATCGGATGATGAGAGCATCCTTTATCCATGATTTATGAATTTATAAGTTAACTTGCTAAGATATAAAGGATGTACTCTTCCCTACAATTTGAATTATCTTTATGCACCATATTAGCTGACCTTAATGAATCATCAAATTTTCTTTTATCACTCTACTTCTTCTTATTTAGACAATCCCTCTTGATATGTGTTGTCTGCTCGTAATTGCAACTCTATACATTCTTTTTTGTGTGTATTTAAACTTGAAGTTCCTTTTAGCAAAAAATTTCCTTTATATACATTTGAGAGCTTTTACCATTGTAATCAAATAATGCTACTCTTATGTCTTCCATATAAATAGTTTTCTATCCTAATATCAATGTGATCATCATATGTTCATAAGAGGTAGGTAAAGAACATACCAAAATCATTGCTTAGCCTTAAAATCAGGGTCGAAAGGAGCTCACCTTCTCAGCAGGGGACTATGTCTATTTAAAGCTTCATCCATATTGACAGACTTTTGTAGCCTTTGCAAGAATTAGCAAATTCCCAAATCCACAATGTGTTTCACGTGAGTTTGTTGAAGAAGCATTTGGGTTTTGTTACTATTGTTTCCTCTCACTTGTCTCCAATTTCAAATGAATGGTTTGGGGATGGTTAGACTTAGTGGCTTCTTTACTATTTGTTTCATTTATTTCCTTGTAGGTGGCTGTTTTGTAGCAAGTTGTTAGGCAATAAGGGTAGTGGTAACCTGATCAAAATGTGAATCATGTCGAGCTAACATGTCGTTAATATCGTTACGAAACTCAGCATTATTCTAGGTCGTGTACTCCTTGGTATTTGCCTCTAGAAAGGAATATAATGTAATATGTAACGAGATATTAGTTACGTATCTTGGATCGAACATGATAGGGCAATAATAAAAAAATATGAAAAATATCTGATTTCAATTCTATAACTTAAAAACAAGCTTTTGAAATCAAAACGAGCGCGAATCCACCGTCGTCTTCATAAGAACTGCTCACCAGAACGCGGTAAAGTCTTTTTATAGTTTTCTCAAAGCATAAGCTCTCTTAATGGATCAGAGAATCTTGAAGCTTACAAATGACATGAGCAACTGTAAGAGACCTTAACATCTTTATATAGTATCCATATCAAGCTTATTTGTTTATATCCTTAATAAAATCCTATGCTCTTTAGTTTGGCAATTTGTCATGGGCACAATCATTCCTAAACCTTGTCTAGCAGTGCTTCTTTAATATTCCTTTTAATGAGGAATGTGATCATAACTATACTCATATTCTAGGTCGTGTAATCCTTAGTATTTGCCTCGAGAAAGGAATACAATGTAATATGTAATGAGATCTTAGTTTCATATCTTGGATCGAACGTGATAGGACAATAATCAAAGAAATGAGAAAATATCTTATTTCAATTCCATAACTTAAAAACTAACTTTTTGAAGTCGAAACGAGTGCGAATTCACCGTCGTCTTCACAGGAACTGCTCACCAAAATATGGTAAAGTCTTTTTATAGTTTTCTCAAAGCGTAAGCTCTCTTAATAGATCAGAGAATCTTGAAGCTTACAAATGACATAAGCAACTGCAAGAGACCTTAACATCTTTTTATAGTATCCATATCGACCTTCTCATCACAAATCGATATGGATCCGGTTTACACCGATTAGGATCCATTTTCCTCCTGGACTGCAATCCATTAATTTAGATCATTTATGGGACATTTTATTATCTTTATTCTGATCAAATTACATAACTTAATCGATAAGTTATTGAAGAATCAAAAAATGCAATTAAATATTGTCCAACTTTATGGGAAAAGACAAAATTATCCAATACGTAGGCTTAGACACACCTATACCCTAGATCTTGTACTCCTCTATCTCTTTTTATTGAAGAATACAGGCATGCATTTGTTGTCTTATTTCTTCTTTCCAAAGAAGAACATATCTTAGTATACAACCATGTGTTAGGCTTTATTTAGTCAAGGACTCCAAGATTACACACTTATATAAATGGATCATACATAACAAAATGTTTAATATAAGTCCCATATATGAAATTAACAAAGAATTATAATGATTAAGGTATGTTAAAATATATTTGTTTGAATATTTCCATAATATCATATTTATCAAATGAGTAAATGACACACATCTCCTTCTAGTTTAACTCATTTTTAAAATATACATATGGTTTAATATTTTAGTTTAATAATTGTCATAACTTCTTATATTAGTTTTTTTCATAAAATCTTTGACAAAACTTACAAATTACATGTCTAGATAAGTACAAGGATTTTTCTTGAAATATTAAATTATAAATTTTTTAAAATGGTAAAAGTACAAAAAATGTGATGTCTTTTATTCTTAATAAACCACCCATCAAAAAGGTGTTTGGGATTTTATTAAATTTTATTTTGTGATAATAAATTGATTAGTACCTGAATTCAATTTTACTATTTGATTAAGTGCCTTTTGAAAATAAAGGAAGTTAATATCATATAAACTTTCATGTAAATAATAATGTGAGTTTTATTGTTTAGTCAATACTTTCATCTCTTTTAACTTAGGGATAACTAATCCCAAAGTGTCCAACTTTTAGATATTTTCAATCTAATGTCTAAGTTTTTAAATTTTTGATTGAGTAACCAAAATTTTAAAATCTTAATAGCTCAGTTTAAAATTTTAGTTTTGTTAATAATTTACTGATTTGGCTAACAAAATCTTTGCTGTTCATGATAACCAATCCTAAGGTATCATCAAGGTGTCTTGTAAAATTAATTTTAGAATAACAAAAAACACACTAAATTATGTAGCAAGGCCAAATAGAAAGCCAAAATTGCAGGAAGTCCAAGTTGACACACATGAAATCAGTAAGTTATAATGTAAGCACTTTGGGATTCCTTGCTCCATCCCCAATGCATGAGAAATTGAGTCCAAACACGGTTGCCAGTCATAATTAAAGTAATCACTAAAATTTCTGTATAGAAAATCCTGAGCTTTGGCACAGAAAATGGCGACTATCACCACCATTTATTGACCAATGGTGTCAACTACTAGAGATTCACGATTTGGTGTGGGGAACTATTGATATGAGGTGATTTTAGGTATAAAAAATTTAACTAATGAATTGACCGTGTAGAAGCATATTAGGCTGGATTAGGAATACATTTGGAAATAGTCTGAACATTATAAGGTGGATTTTATTTCAGTAAAAAGGGAAAAGAAAAAGTTTACAGGCATGTGGCAATCATTTAATATGGTAAGCTAGAAAGAAAAGGAAACTCCTAAAAGGTTGAATCCTATTTAACAAAAACTTGTACAGTATGATTGCTAGTTGGAATCTCTTGCGTATCTCTGAATACAATACATACACATATGAGAACCCCAAATACGATACATATTTCCTCCAAAACATGAAATAAGAGATTTAGAAATTCATCAAGAGGTTTAGTACAAAAGGAATGAAGGGAACTACCCCGTTAACTGCTTCCCAGCATCAAATTGGAAAACTTTTATTACTATGGTCTGTAATATATATATATATATATATATTTGGTCACTTTATTCCCTTCCTTCTTCCAACATTTCTTATAGTGATTGATTTGAATAACCTATAATTCAGGATAACAGCCAAAAGGGGATTGTGTATGATAACATGTCTGAAACTGTTTCCAGGCGAGATTGATGCGAATGGATCGTGATCACTTTAGGACTGATTACGTATAGACTTGATAAACGACATGGTTGAGGGTTTACGTTTTATTTAACAGGGAAATTGAGAAAAAGTTACCTGTCCAGTGCTATAATTAACAAATTTGACCAAGTCCTTTGCCCTATCGTAACTTTATTGGCCCTGAAAGAAATGAACCAAATTCAACCTCATGGAAAAAGAAAAAGGAAAGAAGAAAACTTCTGCTTTTGTGTCTATTCAAGATACAGAAACATTTTTTTTAATTTCTTCCAGGGCTAAGGTTGTCAGAAGCTTAGCGTGTCCTTCCCTTAATCATGACACCATTTCTTGAATCAATATCCTCAACCTCAACATTGATTTGTAGTAGTTAAAAATGTCTCTATATTAATTTGATTCAAGATTCTGATGGTTGTTGATCTCGAGGGAAAGGCAAAATGAGCTGCTTTCAGTGTTGCATGACAGATGAAAGAAACAGTAAAAGGTCAAAAAAGGGCAGCAAGGAATCCGCCGGAGGGAAAGCCTTAAACGCATTCGCCAACATATCTTTGAGAAGTGGTATATTTCTATAACTTTCGCAACATTGTCTTGTTCTTCTACAATTTATCTTCATGTTGTTTCTTAGAAGGTTATAATCAATGAATGATCATGTGAAGCTCTAACGTTTTCTTAAAATAAAATTAGCATGTCTAGTGCATATCCAAACCACGTCCCTTGATCACCATTACCAAATGCCTTTATTCAGAAGGAGATCCAAGGGCATGTTCGTTTCCTACTTAGAAGGCATTTTATGTACTTCTATGCTTTTAATGGACTAGAAAATTACAACTAAATTATGCTATGGGATAATTAAACTGGTGGAACATTTGTCCATTAGACATGGGGATGAAAAATGAAAAAAGTTGACCTGAAAAGTTCAACGATTAAGGAAGTTTAGAACCGTAACGTCTAATTTTGTATCACTTGCCATTATATCATGTGATGATCATATTTCCAGAAGGTTTGATGAAGATAAAGCATTTGAATCGGCGAAAGAATCACATTCAACCAAGGAAGATAAGCAAAAGATGATTTGAGATCATTTTTTGATATCTTGGCTTCAGAATTTAGATCCTGCAGTCATGCTAAACTTAGAGAAGATCAGCAAGCGAAAATACCCAGTTATTTATCATAAATTTCTTTTTTGAATACCCGGTTCATGGACAAGCAGATATAATCATCATAACCAACCAATGTTTGTGTGTAAATGTACATGTGTAACTTACAACTTCAGAATTTTAAGACTATAAACTGATCATATGTTACTCTACAGATAGCAGCAGACGAAGGTACATAGCTGATGAAATTAAGAAGATAGGAAAAGGAAATATATCTGCTGAGATTCTGTCATACCGAGAGCTATCTGCAGCAACCCAAAACTTCAATGCTGACAATCTGCTAGGTGAAGGAGGATTTGGAAGGGTGTACAGAGGATTTCTTGAAAGAACCAACCAAGTATTTTTTTTTTCTTTCACTTTATTTCTCATGCAAATAAGCAAAAAGTATCTTTTAAATTACTGATAAGAATTTCTAAATTGCATCACATTTAGGTTGTTGCTGTCAAGCAACTTGACAGAAATGGCTTTCAAGGAAATAGAGAATTTCTTGTCGAGGTTTTGATTTTAAGTCTTCTTCACCACCCACACCTTGTGAATCTGGTCGGATATTGTGCAGATGGAGATCAAAGGATTTTAGTGTATGATTATATGCCTAATGGCTCTCTTGAGGATCACCTTCTTGGTATGTAGAAATTAGTTTATTTGGATGATGTCTTCCTGCTCAGAAGACAGACACCACGGTCTTAAATGTTTATAAACTCAAAGATTTTGGGCTCCTTGAGAAAAGTTGTTTCAATTAATAACCTAAACACAGTTTTTCAAATCCATCTTGACAACTGAATGCTAAGCTTGGATTTCATGTCACACAAAATTGGTTCAGTACTTGTGGGACTTTTCTATGTGTTATTTCAGCGTTAAGAGAGATTTTAGTTTCAACTGTACTCTTTTATACCTCATTAATGAGTTGCCAGTAACTTCTCTTCAAATAAAATGTTCTCTTTTCAGAGTTACCACCTGGGAAGAAGCCTCTGGATTGGAATACTAGAATGAGAATTGCCGTGGGTGCAGCGAAAGGTCTTGAATACTTGCATGAAACAGCGAATCCTCCTGTAATATACCGCGACTTCAAAGCATCAAACATATTACTAGACGAGAACTTCAATCCAAAACTCTCAGATTTTGGCCTGGCAAAGCTTGGTCCTACTGGGGACAAGACCCATGTGTCCACGAGGGTAATGGGGACTTACGGCTATTGCGCTCCGGAGTATGCATTGACAGGCCAATTGACAACAAAATCTGATGTTTACAGCTTTGGAGTTGTGTTCTTGGAGATGATCACAGGAAGAAGAGTTATTGACTATTCTAGATCAAGTGAAGAGCAGAATCTAGTTGCTTGGGTATGTTGAGTAATAGTCTTCTTTTCTTTGCCCTTATATAAAACAGCTTCCTTCAGAAAGTTAAACGAGGGTTTTGAATAGGCAAAAAAAAAAAACTAAAAAAAACTAATACCTATTCTAAAGAAGTTTTAAGAACTTTAAAATTTTTGATTTAGTCCTATAAGATCCGGTTCCTTACTGAATTTTTATGTTGATATACTAGTACTAAAGATTGATGGACAGGTCACAGAAGCAAACAATGAGCACTTACCTCTTGTTGTTGCATATATCCATTTCTGCAGGCGACTCCCCTACTTAAAGACAGAAGGAAATTTACCTTAATGGCAGATCCATTGCTAGAAGGTAAGTACCCTCTTAAAGGTCTTTACCAAGCACTTGCAGTTGCAGCTATGTGTCTCCAGGAGGAAGCTTCCATTCGGCCTTTAATAAGTGATGTTGTAACTGCTCTCGAGTACCTAGCACTTAAGAACAGCGACGAGGACGAGGGTGGAAATGACTACGTAAATTCAGCTTCTCCTGATAGTCATAGTGATGGAGACCATAGTGAGTTTGGTAGATAACATGGTTGACTGTACAGGAGAAGAAAGGGAAGGACTTATTTATGCAGATTATTTAACTGTTTCATGGAATTTATTGTCATGTTGCAGAATACTGCCATTTCTGAAACCAGCCCTTCTACCATTTCCAATGAATCTTTTGTTTTCCATTTCCATATTCTACTCTTTGTTTCTTGTTCTGATACTTTAGAATGTTTTCTTTTATATTTGTCTTATTCTCTAGTTGTTACATTCATATTTTATCTGGCACATGACTAGAACAAACACGGAAGAACAATGAGGCGTTTTCCAGAATTCTCACTAGTATACATCTTCTGGCAGATGATTCTTTCTCCAAGCATATTCTTGAAACCGACGGTCTTACTGGTTAGCTACTTACCAAGAAAATAATTAAATAATTAAATAGACTCAAAACTCAAAGGCTCCTTTGCACCATGTGCCAAGAAGCCAATTTTCTACCAGGCGATAATCCCCGAACAAAATCAAAATTTCTCAATTTACTTTCATCTTGTTTAGTCAAATATTGCTTCCAAAAAAGAACTACAAAATTTATGCCATTATAAGCCCAAACAAGAGATTTTTAGATTCCAGAGGAAATAAAGCCATACCCGATAATCCAAAGCTAAGTGTTTGTTATGAAAATAGTAGAAGAGAGGAGAGAAGAAGAGAAAAGAAGAAAGAAGAATGCAGAAGGAGAAGATAAAGCAAAGAAAAGCACAAGACAATATCGAGTTCATATATTTTTCATATCCTTGAGAAATGATTACAGTGTTTTATATTACCCAAAGTTACATTTACAACAGGATAATTAACAATTCCTCCTAATTTAGAAAATCTTGTCCACAAGATTTAACAGAGAAATTATCAATGAAGTTTACATAATAGATAAAAAAGAAACAACCATGTTTTCTTTTTGATGAAAATGAACTTCTTTTCGTCTCCTTTCTCCAAATGTCCTTTGATTGTTATTCTCCTTCTAATATTTAAGTTGGTGATTATGAAGATAGAGAATGATTTTAATTTCTTTTCCAAGTTGTTCTCCATTAATGTCAATGGTGAATAAGTCACCATAAGACTTCCACATATGTTGCCCCCATTATCAGCATCAATGATGAATGAATTACCAACTTGATATTACCATGTGTATTCCTCATTATTCTATTTTATAGTCACCACAGTATTCATTTTAAAATTCAAGTTGCTCCCGAGCCTCTTTTCTTCAACATAAGTACCCATCTTTCTACCATTAGTGCTGGTATTTTCTGAAGCAATCATTCCTCTTAATTGCATAAATTGATTAAAGATTACTTTAATTTTTACATCCATTTCTAATTTCGAATATGAGATTCCTTAATTTTTTGATATTTTATTCAAGCTTCTTAAACTATTCATTATAATCATCTTCTGTCATGTTTATGAAATTTCTTGACCAAGAATCGTAAAACTTTGATACCATTTATTATGAAAATATGAAAAATAGAGGAAAGAAGAAGAGAGAAGAAAGAAGAATCCAAAGGTGGAGAGAAGCAGAGAAAAGCACAAAAGATCCTCTAGAAATGATTACAGGGGTATTCTATATTATCCACGGTTGCATTTACAGTCGTATAATTGTTGTATAAAATATGTAACAATTCCTCCTACTTTAGAAAACTTTATCCACAAGGTTTATCAGAGAAATTATCAAGCAAATTTACAAAATAGACAAAAAAGAAAGAACAATGTTTTCTTTTTGACTAAAATGAACTTCTTTTCATCACCCTTCTCAAGTGGACAATAACATTTTGATTGTTATTCTCCTTTAAATATTTAAATTAGTGATTTGAAGGTAGAAATTGATTTTAATTTCTTTGCCAAGTTCTTCATTAATGCCAATGGTGAATGAATCCAACTTAAGACTTCTATATGTGTTGCTCCTTATTGTCAGCATCAATGATAAATGAATTACTAACTTGAGATTTTTATACGTGTTTCTCGTTGTTATGTTCTATAGCCACCACAGTACTCATATTAAAATTCAAGTTGCTTCCAAACCTCTCTTCTTTAGCATTATTATCCATTATCTTAGCATTAGTGCTAGTATTTTCTGAAGCAAGCATTCCTCTTGATTGTATAAATTGATTGAACATTGCTTTAATTTTTTACATTCATTTCTCACTTCGAATATGAGATTCCTTAATTTTTTGGATACTTTCTTCAAGCTTCTCAAACTCTTGATTCCAATTATCTTTTGTCATGCTTATGGAATTTCCTAGCCAAGAATCACAAGGCTCTTATACCATTTGTTACAAAAAATATGAAGAATAGAGGAGAGAAGAAGAAAGAAGAATCCAAAAGGAGGAGAGAAGGTAGAAAAAAGCATAAGAGAGAGAAAGAAAATAACTAATTTATATATTTTCATATTCTAGAAATAGAAATAGTTTTATCATACATAGTTGTATTTGAGTAATTCAAACATACGTAACAATCTTACTCTTATAATTGAGCTTTTGAAATTGATATCCTAATAGTATTCCTTAATGACTAATGAGTAGAATTTTATGGTTTTTTGGCACTCTTCCTTATATATATATATATTTTCAATGCTTCAATAAAGGTTGTTAGGTCAAATATATATAAGGCTTATATAGCCTTATAGGCATCCCTTAATAATAGAATTGTTTTTGAAAGAGTTAAATTATTTGATGAGTTTCCATTGCTAATGCTTGAAGAATATTAATTTGGTGATATCATAAGAGAGGAACTTGAAGCAGATTTTGGTTGAACTTTAGTTTGTAGATCTTTATTTTTAACTAAAATTTTAAATTTAACATCATCACTAAATCCAACTCCCTTCTTCCCTTCTTTATTAAAGACAACATTCCTTCTAATAATCACTTTATCATTAACAAAATTATATAGTTTGTATGCTTTAAATTATAAGTAACAATTAACAAAAATATACTTTGCTAATTTTTTATCAAGTTGCTATAATTATGAGAGTCAATCAAAATATGGATAGTACAAACATATATTTTTAAGTGGATTACACATAGTTGTCCACTGCTTTAAGCTTTGTAAAATGTTTTATCTAAAATAATCATTATTGGTGATAAATTTAACAAACAAATAGCAGTAGCAACTCTTACACAAAGATTACTATGCAAATTCTTCACTTTTAATTAGCTTCTAACCATCTCAATAAAAATTTGAGTTTTTTATTCAACAACATCATTTTGCTTTGGTATGTACGGAGAAATTAACTTTCTGTGCTATCCCTACTCATCATCAAAATGAACGAATTCATGAGATAAAACCTACCTCTTATTTTAATCCAAAGCATCTTGATGTTTCTTCTACTTTGTTTCTCAATTAATTCCTTGAACTTTTTAAATATCTCGAACGTTTTTTACTTATATTGTAGAATATAGACTTAAATCACACGACTATAATCATCTGTGAATAATTAAAAATATTTACTCACATCAAATGATTTTGTTTTCGTGGAACCCCATAAGTCAAAGTGTATAATCTCAAAGCAACTAAATGCTCTTCTTGACTTTCCTAAAGGAAGTGATTTTTTATGTTGTTTCTTATCACCCTTCACTTATATAAAAACTCAATTATAAGCAATCTAAACAACATTTCCTTTAAACTTAACAAATTCAAACCTTTTTCAAATGCACGTATTCTAAATATCATAATTAAGCCTCAGTTTTTTTTGACAATAAGAACATGATTTTCAATATTAGAATTTTCAAGGGAATGACATTTGAGTCATTCAAACATTGGCTATAACTTGATATTTTTTTATCTCTAATCTTACAAAGATATTATCAAACAAAATTGAATACTTACTAACAATGAGTTTTCCAATACTTAAGAAGTTTTAAGATAAAATAGGAATAAAATAGACATTATAAAGGAGTTTTACATTACTATAACCACTATACACAACCACATTACCTTTTCCATCTACTTACATTTGTTTGTCATTTCTTAGCTGCATATTAATCTTGTATGACTTATTATCAATAAACCAAATCTTGTTGTACGACTCATCAAACTCCTTAAAAAATGACATTATCCTTATCATATGATTTCAATAAACCAAATATTGTTGAAAGTTTTTATTTCATTATGATAGGTCATAAATGACTTGATCTCCTCCTCCTCTTGTTTTATATCACTTGTTTGTTTTCCAACTTTCCATATTCAACTTTTACATGCCCAAATCGATTGTTGTAATGACATTGAACACAAATTCTATTTCTTTAGTTTTCAATTAGTAGCAATTTATCAGTGTGCTCATCACCTTGTCCTCTTTCATAACCTATTCCATGAAATCCCCCTCCACCGCGTCCTCAAACCAATTACTACATTTTTCTTGATTTTTTATTATACTCTTTACTACATTTTTCTTGATTTTGTATTAGACTCTTCATGTAACATCCCCTCTCCTATAGGAAAATGGTATTTTGATAATTAGGTAGGGTTCGGGATATTAAATTATATCTCGGCATGCGCATACAGCATATAGCCTCTATGATTAATGATTGGTTGCACATGCACATAGTATACATGCATTCATGACATTTTCCGGCTTAGATTTTAAATTGAACTTCTGTGTGAAATTAATGGAGTAATTGAGTTTGGAAAATTATTTGGACTGCACCATAAATTGTTTTACATTTTTAGGAATTTTTAGGAATTTTTCTGGATTTTTTCAGAGAAAATTCCCGGACCGGAAAAAATCGCCAATTGGCGAACGGGTCGATTCTCGGTAGCAAAAATCGCTACCCACTGGTACTGTAATATTGGGTATATTATTTTGGGACTAAAAGTAGGGTCATTGGAGTTAAATGGAGTAAAATTTTGGACTGGATTAAACAAATATATTTTGACTTTTCTTATAAAAGTGGACCAATGAAAATTTGCCACAAAAAAAGTCACATTTAATGCTTCCTCTCAATGCTTTCGGTGTTGGTGTGTGGTAAAAGAAATAAAGGATGAATTTAAGAGCCTTAGCTCTTCTTCACCCGAAACACACTCTCTTTTCATAAAACCATCAAATTTTTGCTCTCTTCTTTCAACTTTCTCCATAAATTCCATACCTCTTATCCTTTATTCCACCAAAGTTAGATGATGAGGAGATGCATGCTTGGTCTTGGTGGGATTAGTTTGAAAGCATAGGAAAGAATTGAAGAGAAGAAATGAGGATTGGAAGCTAATAGGTAAGTAAAGGAATTTAAGTTTCATATGATGTTTGATGATGCTTTTATTAGAATTAAATGCCATGATAGTGAGGAGTGATTAATAAAAGGTTTAGAGCATTTATTAGGTTCATGTATGCATTAAGGTGATGACTAATATGGTTTGAAGAAGTGGGTATAAGGCTAAGTGTTTGATGAATTGAAAGTAGTGATATGACTTGATTTTAAATGGAATATGGATGACTACTTTAGTATATGAATTGAGGAATTTGGTGCTGCCAATTTTTCAGTATTAGCCCTAGTATATGTATGAATGTGGTAAGACTTAATTTGTATTTAATTGGATGTCTAGTGATGTGAAAAAGGCATTGGAAATGATAGATCTAAGGTTAACACTAAATCTGGAAAGTTAGAGTTGAAATTGATGTTACTGATTTATTCATAATTTATTGTGTAGTAATGCAAATGAGGTAAGGTTAGTGGCTACTGAAACTTTGGGATGTTGGCTTCAATTTAGTGTGAAATAGGTGTTGTTAAATTTCAATGTTAGAAGGGTGAATTTTTGAATGGAAAGTTACTGTTCCATTGCCTGTGAACAGTAACCGAAACCACAACATATGAAATTTGCTGATTTTTCTGAATTAATTGAGATGGAATTAGGGAGAATGGTCTTCATGAAAGTTGTAGCTTATTTCATTAGCTTTCCATTGCTACTGATCTTGCTATTTTTAGAGTTTTATATTGGGAGATATGAACTGATTACTATTGACTGGTTTTGAGCATTTTGATGAAACCTAGCTTAAGTGTGATTTTGTGAGTTTACGGATTGGAGGCAATTTTAACATTTTATGTGGACTGAATTGGTGTGAGTGAGCTTCTGAAGAATTTTAGAGGAAGAGATTACCTTGAAATTGATTTATGGTGTGTAATTTTTAGAAGTCAGAATTGGGAGTTATGATTTTTCAAAAATTGACCCTACATTAGGTTATGAATGGCTGATCATAACAGTAGCTTCCATAACAGTTTTGAAATTGATAGAGATCGAATTGGATGATGAGTGCTTCATGAAAATTGAAGTTTAAGATGTTATCTTTTCAGGGATATAAAGTTCTGATTTTACTGACTTGTATACAGGGAGTTATGCTTGTTATAAGGTTACTGCCCAAATTGGAGGATTTCAGGGACAGTAACATTCAATGAATTAATTTACTTGTTTAGAAATAGAATTTGATTTTGGGTTGTTCATGGAAGTTGTTGAGGACATTGTGAACTTATTGACCATATTTTTGTGGTAATTTATTACTGAAGAATCAGTGAGTTATGAAATTACCAATGTACTGCCCTGTGTTGATGGAAATTGAGTAAGCAGTAGGTTTGTTGGAGTTTTTGACACCCTTAGGGTTGGAATTGATTTTTATGGTCTTCTTGAGAATTGTAGAGCTTTTCATAAACTTTCCAACAAGGTATAGTTTGCATTTTTCAGAAATGTGTAGAAAGAGTTATGGGTGTTGGAAGTTTGGTTGGAAATCAGAAAATAAAGGGGGAAATAAGGATTATATATAAAAAATATAAATTGTTGAGTTTTGGTTTCTTTCATGAATAACTTTTCCGTCTGACGTCCGATTGACCTGATTCTTGAGGCATCGGATTCCTCATATTTAACCGTTTTCTGAGGGATTCGGGATTTTAGGCGGAATTTGATGTAGCCGGGTGTAGAACGGTGAATCCTTGTTTTATTTAATTGGGGACCTATAGAGGTCCGAATTGCATGCCGTCGGTGCTATGGATTTCTAATTTTGATAGAATTTTATTATGGGAAATATTGGATTAGGGCGGGATTGCCATGAACATGCATTATACACATTTCTTGATTTCATGTGCATTGTTTAGTCATTTATACCAATGGTAATGGTTATTCATTTAATTTGCTATAGAGGCTCAAGTGGACCATCGTTCCACAGACTTGGCGAGACTTCGGCGCTAAGCGTGGAAGTTATTAGGTGAGTAACCTAGTTGGTTATTCAATCTATGTGTTCTTGTGATTGATTGCCTACGGGATTACGTGGATTATATGTGGCATTCTTGTTGTGCTTTACATGAGGCAATGTCTAATTGGACTGAATATTTGACCGTGTATTATCATATTTTGCTATGGAATATGTGCATTCTGCACAAATGCATCCATTGTTAAAGGAAATTTGTGACCGAGACGCCATCTTGTCTTGAACCGAGCACAGAGCTCGATATCTTGAACCAAAGCCTCGAGCTCGACGGAGATAATTCTCCCAAAGCGTCTATCTTGATCCTTTATTATGCACTCGGTCACAATCTTGAAATGAACTGGAAAAGAGTCACATGTGCATTGCATCTTGGATGAATATTTGGAAATGTTTTGATTGGTTCTTTATACACATTACGTGATCGTATCTTGTATAAGTGTCTTGTGATTATTTCAATCGTGTGTTTTGTATAATTATTGAATGAGTCTTGTATCATGCTTATGTGATGCATGAATTGGGAGAACCATCGATGATGGTTTCTCATTGAGTTCGCAAACTCATCCAAATTGCAATTTATTTTCAGGCCTAAGTGTAAGCAGATAGCTCCTCGTATTGTAGAAGTAGTATATTGTGGATTGGCGAGAAGCGATGGCTCAAAGGTCTGGTCATTTGGGCTTTTTTGGAGACCTATAGTTAGATCATCTTTTGTACATTCAAGTATGTCATTTAGTGAGTAGTGTTTTGGAGCATGTAAACTAAACATATTGACAGTTTGTAAATTCTTGAGTTTTGAGTGAATGAAATGGAATCTAATTTGGTTTTAAAAGTGGTCAATTTCTTATTCTTGTCTTATGATTGTGATGCCATGAGGAGTGTAGTGGTTGTTGTCGGTAGTGGTCTCTTGTCGTAGGATATGTATCGGAATGACTACTGGTGTTTGGTGGATACCTATGATAAGGGGGCTACATTTAGTGGTATCGAGCATGGTTTGGCATCTTTTGGGAGTAGTAACAATTTAGGTCTGAATTTGATGGGCTATTGAAACCGATCGTAATTCTTGTTTTGTTTTAGGTCTTCGCATTAGGTGATCGGGTTGAGCGACGGTGACCAAGGATCGATGGGAGCAAGTAGAGTCTTCTATGCCTCGTCTCGAGGATCGCCCCCTCGAGTTCCCGTGAGGCAGGAGAGGAGGTATGACTTCTTCTGCATGGCAAAATGAATTTCTATGGTAGTATAGACCCTACCGAGGTGAGGGATGGTTGGAGAGGACGGAAGAGTCTTGGACGGATGGATCGCGAACCCGATGAGAGGTTCGATTATCAGTATATCCTTGCTGCGAGGCCCGGCATATAAGTGGTGGAAGATCTGTGCGAAGCGGTACCACCAGCCTTGCTTACTATCATGGGTTGATTTTCCGAGGGCCTTGAGGATAATTATATGCCCAAGGTCTATCTTGATATGAAGATGCAGGAGTTTCGGCTCAAGCGAGGTAGGATGTCGATTGGCGAATATGAGGTGAAATTTAATGGTGATGGATTATGCCACCGTGATGATCCCGACCGAGGCCGATAAGTCTTAGGAGGTTCGAGAATGGCCTCAATCTTGAGATTCGTACCAGTTGGCTCGGTCGGACATGGGTACATTCATTGAGTTGAGGCTTCATTGTCGTCTGAGAGTGAGCGGTGATGAGACGAGAGAGAGACAGTGAGATTGGGTCCCGGGTAGCGCCCTGATGATAGTCGAGCGACTCTGGCAGAGCTTTAGTAAGCGCCTGAGGCGGGACTTTCAGTCTCCGGGAGGTTCGAGATAGTCTGGCTTTGGGCAGAGGGGGAGATTTGGACCGACTGGTAGTGGTAGTGGCAAAGGCTCTGGGCAGATTTCTCCAGTGTGCCCACATTGTGAGAGGAGACACGATGGGGAGTGTTGGTGGCTTCTTGAAGCTTGCTTGAGGTGCTGACTCGGAGACATCAGTCGGGATTGCCTGATACATTGAGAGTTCAACTTCTTTGGTAGTGGGATTTAGTCGGGAGTAATCGATTATGCAATGAGTAGAGTGGGTGGATCCGGACGGAGGGCCGAGGTAGAGGCCGTGGTAGAGGTGAGGGTCCTTTGTGAGGGTGAGGTGGGCGGCCGACCACAATCAAAGCGAGTATACGCCATGACGTGGCAGGAGGCCCAGATTCCCGATGTTGTGGTGGTATGCTTCTCCTTTCGATATTGAGGCATTTGCTCTGCTGGATCCGGATCCACACATTCTTTTATTGCACCTCATATGGCATGTAGATTGCATGGGGATAGGGAGATGTTTGATATGGGCTAGAGGTGAGTACACCTCTGAGTACTACTCTTGCGTTAGGAGAGGTGCAGGGATGCTCGATTGATTGATCAAGCGATATTGAGGCGATCTTATAGTATTGCCTCGAGAGATCGATGTGATTACGGGATGGGTCGCTTCTTGCCCATGGGGCTATCATGGGACCGCTATACTAAGGAGGTTGTGTTGGAGTCTCTGGTCGGCTAGAGCGGTGTTCGAGAGGAGTTAGTCGGCGATGCCAGCTGGATGATCTCTTTCCTTAGTGCTCTGAGATTGATGAGGAGGTTGTGAGGCATATCGGCTCATGTGGTTGACACCGAGTTGAGCAGAGGCAGGATATTCCGTGGTTAGGGAATTTCAGATGTGTTTCTTGATGAGTTCTGGGTTTCACGGATCGGGAGGCGAGTTTACTATTGACCTCGTTCAGTCTTCGCTCTATATCTATACCTCCATATAGGATGGCTTTGTGGAACCGAGGAGTTGAAGGTTCGATTCTGGAGTTCTTGGAGAAGGGGTTTATCGGACCATGTCTCACCGAGGGAGCTCAGTTACATTTGTGAAGAAAAAAGGATGGGACTTTGAGGTCGTGCATCGATTATAAGCAAATGAATCGGGTGTGAGAAAGAATAAGTACCACCGCCTAGGATTGATGACTTATTTGATCGATTCAGCGAGGAGCTCGGTATTCACCAAGTTGGATCTGCGATCTGGTTACTATCGATTGAAGATTACAGAGGCCGATGTGCTAAGAGTGCCTTGAGGGCGGTATGGGCATTTCGAGTTTCTAGTGATGCCGTTTGGGTTGACTAATGCCCCCGACTTTATGGCCTTGATGAATAAGGTATTTCAGCCCTACTGGATCGGTTTGTTATTGTTTTCATTGATGACATTTGGTGTATTCGAGGGATGAGCAGAGCATAGTGAGCATTTGAGGATTGTGTTACAGACGATGAGGAGAGATAGTTGTACACCAAATTCAGCAAATGTGAATTTTAGCTGGATCGGTGATCTTTTTGGGGCATATAGTGGTGGAGAGGGTATTGGTGGATCCGAGTAAGGTTGGCGAAGCTTAAAGTGGGAAGCTCCTAGGAATGTCTTTGGAGATTGGAGTTTCCTCGGATTGGTGGTTATTACTGGAGGTTTGTCGAGGGTTTTCATTGATCTCGGCCCTCGACAAAACTTCGAGGAAGAATGTGCCATTCGGATGGACCGAGGAGTGTCGGAAGAGCTTTGAGGAGTGAAACATCGGTTGACTATTGCACGGTGTTGGCTATTCCATCTGGACTGGAGGATTTGAGGTGTCAAACGATGCATCACATCGAGGATTGGGGTGTGTTACGATGCAACATGGTAGAGTCATTGCTTATGCCTCAAGGCAGTTGAGGTCTCATGAGGTAAACTATCCTGTTCATGATTTGGAGTTAAGCTGCGATTATGTTTGACCTTTGAAGATTTGGAGGCATTACGTATGGTGAGACCTTTCGGATCTTCTTGACCCAAGAGTTTGAGATATTCTTGAGCGAGAGAATTGAATTTGAGGCAGAGGAGGTGGCTTGAGTTGTTGAAGGACTATGGTATGCTTATCGAGTATCACCCAGGAAAGCTAATGTGGTGGCGGATGCTCGAGTAGGAAGTCACATACTAATCTGACTCGGACTCGAGCAATGAGGTTGCCCAATTTGATTGATTGAGAGCTTTGAATGTGCGATTGAATCTGGATGGAGTATTATTGGCTACATTGAGGCGAGACCGATGCTCTTGGGCGGGATCGAGAGAGTTCGTGACAAGGATCTGTTATGGTGAGGACCGATTGAGAAAGTGAAAGGTGATTCGAGTTCGAGTTCGATGTGAGAGATGAGACTTTGTGGTTGAGACAGAGGCTTTGTGTGCCTAATGTGGATGATCCGAGGCGAGAGATCTTGGAGGAGGCTCACATGGCCACATATCTATGCATCTGGTACTACCAAGATGTATAACACCCTTAAGCAACATTTCGGTGGCTGGTATGAAGAAGCGGTAGTGAGTTTGTGTCAGGTGTTTGGCGTGCTGCAAGTTAAGGTGAGCACCGAGCTCGAGAGGGAAGCTTCATTCGTTGCCCATTCCGGAGTGGAAATGGGGCGATCACCATGGATTTCATTATGGGGTTGCCTAGGGCGCCGAGGCAAAGATGGCTTATCTGGGTCATAGTGGACGGTTGACTAAATCGGCCCATTTCTTGGCGATGAGGAGAATAATACTATGGATCAGTTGGCCCGGTATGTGGCGGAGATAGTGAGATCGCACGGGGTCCCGATGTCGATAGTGTCGAGATGGGATCCCAGATTTACTCGAGTTTTGGCGAGTTTGCGATGCGCTATGGGTGCTAGATTGAATTTCGATCTGACATTTCATCCTCGAACAGATGGGCGAGTGAGAGGACGATTAAGGCTGTTGAGGATATGCTTGAACTTAATGTATTGGAGTTGAGAGGAGCATGGGATCGATATCTAGCCTCGATTGAGTTTACATACAACAATCATTATCATAATAGCATCGGGATGGCTCCATATGAGGCCTCGTATGGGCGACCGTGTAGATAGCCTTTGTATTGGGATGAAGAGGTGTGAGGATGATTGAGGTCTGGTGATTCGGGATCTTGTTGATAAAGTGAGGCGATTGAATCGCATCAAGGCTCGGGATAGACAGAAGAGTTATGTGGATCGGCGTAGGAGGGACATTGAGTATAATGTGGGCGATGAGTATTCTTACGGGTGTCACCGTGGCGTGGTATCTTGAGATTTGAGAGAAAGGGTAAGTTAAGTCCTAGGTACATTGGTCCATATGATCACCGAGAGGATCGGACCTTTGGCCTCAAAGCTAGCTTTAAGAGTGAGATGTCTCGATTACATGGCGTCTTCCATGTGAGTATGCTCATGAGATATCGGTCGGATCCGACACATGTGATCTGGCTCGGGAGATTGAGGTCTCCGATGTCGAGTTATGTGGAGGGCCGATCCAGTTATCGGGTCTCGGGTGAAACAATTGAAGAACAAGAGTATTCCATTGGTGAAGGTTCTGGAGGAACCATTCATTGAGAAGGCTACAGGAGACCGAGGAGCATATGAGGAGGCAGTATCCTCACCTTTTGATCAATCGTAAGAATTTCGAGGACGAAATTTTTGTTAGGAGGGAGAATTGTAACATCCCTCTCCTATAGGAAAAGGGTATTTTGGTAATTAGGTCAGGTTCGGGATATTAAATTATATCTCGGCATCATATACAAACATATAGCCTCTATGATTAATGATTGGTTGCACATGCACATAGTATACATGCATTCATGACATTTTTGACTTAGGTTTTAAATTGAACTTACATGTGAAATTAATGGAGTAATTGAGTTTGGAAAATTATTTGAATCGCACCATAAATTGTTTTACATTTTAGGGATTTTAGAATTTTTCTGGATTTTTCCGGAGAAAATTCCCAGACAGAAAAAATCACCAATTAGCGAGCAGTCGATTCTCGGTAGCAAAAATCGCTACCACTGATACTTGTAATATTGGGTATATTATTTTGGGACTGAAAGTAGGGTCATTGGAGTTAAATGGAGTAAAATTTTGGACTGGATTAAACAAATATATTTTGACTTTTCTTATAAAAGTGGACCAATGAAAATTTGCCACCAAAAAAGTCACATTTAATGCTTCCTCTCAATGCTTTCGGTGTTGGTGTGTGGTAAAAGAAAGAAAGGATGAATTTAAGAGCCTTAGCTCTTCTTCACCCGAAACACACTCTCTTTTCATAAAACCATCGAATTTTTGCTCTCTTCTTTCAACTTTCACCATAAATTCCATACCTCTTATCCTTTATTCCACCAAAGTTAGATGATGAGGAGATGCATGCTTGGTCTTGGTGGGATTAGTTTGAAAGCATAGGAAAGAATTGAAGAGAAGAAGTGAGGATTGGAAGCTAATAGGTAAGTAAAGGAATTTAAGTTTCATATGATGTTTGATGATGCTTTTATTAGAATTAAATGTCATGATAGTGAGGAGTGATTAATAAAAGGTTTAGAACAATTATTAGGTTCATGTATGCATTAAGGTGATGACTAATATGGTTTGAAGAAGTGGGTATAAGGCTAAGTGTTTGATGAATTGAAAGTAGTGATATGGCTTGATTTTAAATAGAATATGGATGACTACTTTAGTATATGAATTGAGGAATTTGGTGCTGCCAATTTTTCAGTATTAGCCCTAGTATATGTATGAATGTGGTAAGACTTAATTTGTATTTAATTGGATGTCTAGTGATGTGAAAAGGCATTGGAAATGATAGATCTAAGGTTAACACTAAATCTGGAAAGTTAGAGTTGAAATTGATGTTACTGATTTATTCATAATTTATTGTGTAGTAATGCAAATGAGGTAAGGTTAGTGGCTACTGAAACTTTGGGATGTTGGCTTCAATTTAGTGTGAAATATGTGTTGTTAAATTTCAATGTTAGAAGGGTGAATTTTTGAATGGAAAGTTACTGTTCCATTGCCTGTGAACAGTAACCGAAACCACAACATATGAAATTTGCTGATTTTTCTGAATTAATTGAGATGGAATTAGGGAGAATGGTCTTCATGAAAGTTGTAGCTTATTTAATTAGATTTCCATTGATACTGATATTGATATTTTTAGAGTTGTATATTGGGAGATATGAACTGATTACTATTGACTGGTTTTGAGCATTTTGATGAAACCTAGCTTAAGTGTGATTTTGTGAGTTTACGGATTGGAGGCAATTTTAACATTTATGTGGACTGAATTGGTGTGAGTGAGCTTCTGAAGAATTTTAGAGGAAGAGATTACCTTGAAATTGATTTATGGTGTGTAATTTTAGAAGTCAGAATTGGGAGTTATGATTTTCAAAATTGACCCTACATTAGGTTATGAATGGCTGATCATAACAGTAGCTTCCATAACAGTTTTGAAATTGATAGAGATCGAATTGGATGATGAGTGCTTCATGAAAATTGAAGTTTGAGATGTTATCTTTTCAGGGATATAAAGTTCTGATTTTACTGACTTGTATACAAGGAGTTATGCTTGTTATAAGGTTACTGCCCAAATTGGAGGATTTCAGGGACAGTAACATTCAATGAATTAATTTACTTGTTTAGAAATAGAATTTGATTTTGGGTTGTTCATGGAAGTTGTTGAGGACATTGTGAACTTATTGACCATATTTTTGTGGTAATTTATTACTGAAGAATCAGTGAGTTATGAAATCGCCAATGTACTGCCCTGTGTTGATGGAAATTGAGTAAGCAGTAGGTTTGTTGGAGTTTTTTACACCCTTAGGGTTGGAATTGATTTTTATGGTCTTCTTGAGAATTGTAGAGCTTTTCATAAGCTTTCCAACAAGGTATAGTTTGCATTTTCAGAAATGTGTAGAAAGAGTTATGGGTGTTGGAAGTTTGGTTGGAAATCAGAAAATAAAGGGAAATAAGGGTTATATATAAAAATATAAATTGTTGAGTTTGGTTTCTTTCATGAATAACTTTTCCGTCGGCGTCCGATTGACCTGATTCTTAAGGCATGGATTCTCGCATATTTAACCGTTTTCTGAGGATTTGGGATTTTAGGCGGAATTTGGCGTAGCCGGGTAGCAGGCGGTGAATCATCGTTTTATTTAATTGGGGACCTATAGAGGTCCGAATTGCTTGCCGTCGGTGCCTATGGATTTCTAATTTTGATAGAATTTTATTATGGGGAAATATTGGATTAGGGTGGGATTGCCATGAACATGCATTATACACATTTCTTGATTTCATGTGCATTGTTTAGTCATTTATACCAATGGTAATGGTTATTCATTTAATTTGCTATAGAGGCTCAAGTGGACCATCGTTCCACGAGACTTGGCGAGACTTCCGGCGCTAGCGTGGAAGTTATTAGGTGAGTAACCTAGTTGGTTATTCAATTTATGTGTTCTTGTGATTGATTGCCTACGGGATTCGTGGATTATAACGTGATTTGATTGCCTACGGGATTACGTGGATTATATGTGGCATTCTCGACCGTGCTTTACATGAGGCAACTGTCTAATTGGACTGAATATTTGGACTGTGTATTATCATGTTTCGCTATGGAACATGTGCATTCTCGCACAAATGCATCCCATCGTTAAAAGGAAATTTGTGAGCGAGGCGCCATCAGATTGAACCAGAGCCTAGAGCTCGATATCTTGAACAGAGCCTCGAGCTCGACGGAGATAATTCTCCCCATACGCGTCTATCTTGATCCATTATGCGCGGTCACAATCTTGAAATGAGCTGGAAAGAGTCACGTGTGCATTGCATCTTGGGTGAATATTTGGAAATGTTTTTTGGTTCTTTATACCTTTGCTCGTGATCGTATCTTTGTATAAGTGTACTGTGATTGTTTCAATCGTGTGTTTTGTATAATTATTGAATGAGTACTGTATCATGCTTATGTGATGCATGAATTGGGAGAACCATCGATGATGGTTTCTCATTGAGTTCGAAACTCATCCGAAATTGCAATTCATTTTAGTGCCTAAGTGTAAGCAGATAGCTCCCTCGTAATCGTAGAGTCAGTATCTTGTGAATTGGCGAGAGAAGCGATGGCTCAAAGGTCGGTCAGCTGGGCTTTCTTTTGGAGACCTATAGTTAGATCTGTCTTTTGTACATTACAGTATGTCATTTAGTGAGTAGTGTTTTGGAGCATGTGTAAACTAAACATATTGACAGTTTGTAAATTACTGAGTTTTGAGTGAATGAAATGGAATCTAATTTGGTTTTAAAAAGTGGTCAATTTCTTATTACTGTCTTATGATTGTGATGCCATGAGGAGTGTAGTGGATGTTGTCGGTAGTGGTCTCTTGTCGTAGGACATGTATCGGAATGACCTACGGGCGTTCCGGTGGATACCCTATGATAAGGGGGCGCTACACTTCACCTTTCATATGAATGGCTTTTTTCTTATTTTTCAAATTTGTTCAATTTAACCTTGCTTGATGAGATTGCAAAGATCACATCATTTCATTAAATAAGCACACTATTAAGTTCTTGGACTTTCCAATATCTACAACTATATGATTGAACTTTTGTAGCAAGCTTCTTAAAACTTTTACAGCTATGGTTTGATTAGTAATTTGTTCTCCATAAGATCTCAATTGAATTAATAATTGTAAACATTTGAGATAGAAAATCTTATATTGACTCTCCACCATTCATATGCAATGTTTCAAAATCATAGAAAAGAGATTGTATTTTACTTTTGAGGAGCCTGAAAACATTATTGCAAAGTAATCTAAGCATCTTTTAGGCAGTTGTCATAAACAACATGTTGAATAAATAATAATGTTTTAAAGTCCTTATTTTATTTTTGTTGGGCCCCGAAATTTTTTTTAAATATTTATTTATTGATTTATCGATTTACTCGACTTATTCTTCATTTTGCTTTAATTGTTTCAATTATGTGTGTATAGATATATATAGACTATGTTGAGCCTTGGTATTAGTTAGTATGATTGGATTAATTAGAAGTGAGCTTAAAGTGTAGAGCCATATGAGACAAATAAAGGTTTGTTAGAAAGAATGAGCTTTAATGTAAAGTGGGCTTGGGAGGAAGGGGAGCCCAAAAGGAAATGCAAGAGAGCTTAAAGGAGTATCAAAACTAAATAGTTTTGAGGTAGGGCTTTAAGTTGTGATATAAAAGGAATTAAAAGGAAGAGTAGGAAGCAAGTTTTCGTAAAGCCAAAGAGAAGAAGAGAAGAAATCGTGAGCAAGGCAAGCAAGAAGAGCTTTCGGCCAAGAAGGAGAGGGAGAGCCATAGGAGGCTTGAAGGAAAGAAGAAAGAAGGAGAAAAAGGAAGAGGAAGCTACTTGTGAGAGGTAAGTTCTAGTCTTGCTATGTTAGGTTCAAGTATGAGATGAAATGGAAGTTAGGGTTTGTGTAGAGATTGAAGAAAAGTGGAAGAGAAGGTGAGATCTATAGATTTTAGGGACTTTTTCACTAAGGTTATGGTTATTCTAGCATATATGGCTTATGGGTAGGTTAGGTTTAAAGTTTATTTTATCATTGCTTGATTTCTTGAATGCTATGACTTTCCTTTGGATTGTATTTAGTGAATGGATTGTGTTTTGATTGAAGGAAATCAAGAGAACCCCACTCAAGACAAGGAGGAAGGGTAATCTTGAATTCGAATTTCTACGATAGGTGGGTAACATTTTTATAGTTGTTGTGTAATGGGCAAATGCCCTATGTGTGCTATCTTTGTTAATTGTGAGTATATTAAAAGTGTATTTCCCTTGATTTGAATGAAAAGAGCGAAATTATGATGATTTGATACAATGAAAGAAGCATAAAATGCTATTTTGTGTTATGATTGGGCAGAGAGAACCTATATCGTTAGTCACGTGCACGTTGACCCCTAGCCTTCTTCCGGCAGCCCGCTTGTGGCGAGATCCAAAATGGACTCGTTGTGTTTACGATAAACTTGGTTTATTAGTTGTGTTTAAGGAACTCTCGAGCCAATTGTGTGCATTCCATCTTTTAATTGTGATTATGATGCATAATATGTGGTTGATTGATATAAATTGTATGTTTTACTTTATGTGATGATTTTGGATTATTTTGTTTCATATGATAAATTGCTATTGCTTGAGATCCTTTTTTGTGTTGTGTGGTCCATTACTCGATGGCTATAAGCGTGTTAGCCATCGAGTAGTGTTTCGCTCACCCATTCTCCTCCTCGGTGCAAATTCTAGTTGATTGCGGAACCTTGCAAGGCATCGGGCATAACTCCAAGAATCCTAGAAACTTTTGTATTAAGTTAGTAACTAGCTTTTGGAATAGCTTTGTAAGCATATTGATCATTGAGCATCTCATCTTTTGTATTTTGTACTTGATCTTGATGAATATGCCAATATGTAACCAAAGCTATGCATGAATCTTTGTTATGATTTGAAATGAGAATGAGAGCTCTAATACTCTCTTCATGTGAACTTGTTGATTTGCGTACTGTTTATGGTTTTAAAATGGTGTGTATGAGTATTATTAATTGTTGAAGTTCTGCAAATTTTTGGGTTGATGTGCTCTTTGAGTTAGATTTGAGTGTTTTGCGCTTTCAGCCGAATTTCTGGGTTGTTTTAGGTTGAATAGGATCATTTAGACTTGTTGAAGGTGTTAGACGAGCTGTAGAGCTTGTTCATGAGGTGTAATGAGCTATTTTTGAGGTATTGATTGCAAAGTGTGAGTTGTTAGCGTCGGATCTGAGTCTTGTCTAAATGGCGATTTCGAGGCTGAAGCTTTGAGTCAACTTTGACCCTTATAGGGTTGAAGTTTAAGTCCATGATTTTCATGAAAGTTGTAGATTTTTCTCTTAGCTTTCCAACGAATCAAAGTGTCTAATTTGGAGTTACGAGTAGAAAGTTATGCATCTTTTAAGTAGAGGCGTTACGGGGAGAAGTGAGGCGATTCTTTTTTTGCGTCTCGATTGACTTTCGTCTCAGTTGACTTTTTACGTCTCAGTTGATTTTTGCGTCTCAGTTGACTTTTTGCGTCTCAGTTGACTTTTGCGTCTCAGTTGACTTTTTGCGTCTCAGTTGACTTTTGCGTCCGGTTTTATAAATCGCTTCGTTTTATCGACCCCTTCCTTCTTTGGGCCATAACTTTTTGCCTGAGACCTCGATTGACCCCATTTTAAGCGATGGATTTCTAAGACATTTTTCTATATTTCTACACCTGATTTATCAGTTTTCTTTTTAAATTGAAAAAGGTGTTTTAAAATAAAGTGTGATAGTCGATCAATAAAGTCTGAATATATTTCACTTATTTTGAAATATCTTGAACTATAGAATTCCGATTGGGGCGATTCTTGTTTTAAATTAAACTAGAGACCTAAACCTACAAGTTTTATGAAGAAACTGATCAGCAAGCTAGCCTCTAAGGTTTTCAAATTTTGACGTGAAGTCAGTAAAGTGTTCAGTTTTGACTATTTTGGTTATAACTTTTTCATTTCTGATCCGAATTGAGTGTTTTTAGTGGCGCTAGAATCGTGAGAGCGTAAGGAACATATTTTCTTAAAAAGCCTTTCCAACTTTTCTATTGTAAGTTTCCCCTATTGTGGTGAGTCATGGGTCTTCTATGCTTGCGTGTACTTGTGTGGTCCGAATGTTGGGCCTCGGAGACGAGGTCCAACATTGTTTGGTATCAGAGCTTAGGTTTCACTCCTAGGCTTTTATTGTGATATATGATTAAATGTTTGCATTATGAATTGATGGTCTGCATTAAATGACATGCATTTCATGCATACATATAGGAACTAAGATTAAAAAGAAATGTAGCTAATCCGTAAATGTTTTCATTGAAGGAGTAAGATGTCACCTCGTAGAAGGACACGAGGAGTTATGCAAGGTTCTATTATACCTGACTCTCCACTGAGAGAGGAGAGCACGGATGAGTCCATAGCCCTAGGGTGCTGAGGCTTCTCGAGGCGAGTGCGAGCCCTCGATCTCGAGACTCGGTGATTATCTAGTCGATCTGAGCAAGTGCACTTTCTGGGCAGGAGACTCTTTGAGGCATTTACCCAAGCCTTTGTTCAAGCTATGGGTCAAATGCCCCGAGCTTCTAGTTGGCCCGATTAAGAAGGAGACAGTTTGACAAGCCGAGAAAGTGCAGAGCGGTGGACTTCTACGGACTACGGATCTGAGAAGCCGAGACACAGTTGAGGAAGACCGAGAGGTTTTGGATCGAGATGGAGTCTGAGGATGACGAGAGGGTGGTCTATCTTGATTTGCTCAGGTGATGCCTTGCATTGGTGGGAGGCGGTGTCGGGAGTCGGGAGAGACGATGAGGGTTGACATGGGAGACTTCTGACCGCCACTGGGAAGAAGTATCTGTCAAGTGTACATTCGGCACTAGAGGGGAGATGTTGTTGCTAAGTATGGTAGGTTTACTCGGTTGTCGAGGTATGCTTGAGTTGATGTTTAGTGAGGCTGCTAAGTCTGCCGATTTGAGTCGGGTTGCATCTCGCCATTAGAGAAGGTAGTGGCAAAATTTTTCTAATTTTATTGAAATTGGTTGAAGCGGTTACGAGGTTGAGAACATTGAAAACATCAAAAGCGCGATCAGCAGGAAAAGGAAGGAAGAGAGCGATTGAGAGGGGTGATACTTATACGAGAGAAGTGCAGAACCTTTCTGTGCTTGATCCCGAGGAGAGGAGCACGGTGGGGCGGACTAGACCAATGAGGACTTCTTGTTTCTCACCAAGCCTCAGCGGTGGGCGGCGATAGAAGAAGAGATGGGAGAGGCCGTCTCCTCCAAAGTGTGAGCTTGTGGGAGGCATCATAGAGGAGAGTGTTCTGAGTAACAAGAGCATGCTTCAATTGTGGTCGGAAGGGACACTTGGCAAGGAGTGTCTGGCCGAGACGAAGAGAGGATCACAGATGCAAGCTTACGGGAGGAGGAGGCGATGGAGCAGAAGGTCATGGATGAAGTGGGTAGCTCTGGAGTGCCTAAGAGAGCTCATCTTCGAGACAGATCAGTGGGGCACCGGTAGAGTGTTTGCAATGACTCGAGAGGAGGCGAGACAGCTCGAAGTGGTGGCGGGTATGATTAAATTGTTTGATGATTGTGTGCTTGCTTTGATTGATCCGGGTTCTACCCATTCCTTTGTGTCTTCGAGTAGGACTGTGCATAGAAGGAGTCTGAGCCCATTGGATACTCCTTTGATGGTGAGTACTCTGATAGGCCAGTATATTATTATCTGTCAAGTGTATAGAGATTGTGAGATAGGGATCAGTGGAGGAAAATTTGTGGTGGATTTGATGCCTTTGAAGATGGGAGGATTGGATGTGATCCTAGGAATGGATACATTAGAGAAGTATCATGCCAATTTAGACTGCAAGCAGAAGACAGTGGAATTCGAGCTAGAGGATGGCAGCAAAGTGGTATTCATGGGAGATAGAAAAGTAAGTCTGCCTCGGATTGTTTCAGCTTTGACAGCAGAGAGAATGATGAGTAAGGGGTGTGAAGCATATCTGACCTATGTGTTAGACACGAAGACAGATAGAGGGAGGTTGGAAGACATTCCTGTAGTCAAGGAATTTCTGGACGTTTTTCCTGAGGAATTGCCAGGACTACCTCCGCCTAGGAAAATTGAGTTTCCCGTTGAGCTTATTCCAGATACTGCGCCGATTCAATTCCGTCTTACCGAATGGCTCCGACAGAATTGAAGGAGCTTAAGGAGCAATTGGAGGATCTATTAGAGAGGGGTTATATTAGGCCGAGCTCTTCGCCTTGGAGATCTCCGGTTCTCTTTGTAAAGAAGAAAGATGGGTCGTTGCGGATGTGTGTGGATTATAGGAAGTTGAATCATGCTACCATTAAGAACAGATATCCGCTCCCGCGCATAGATGATTTATTTGACCAATTGCAAGGGACAAGAGTCTTTTCCAAGATAGATTTGAGATCGGGTTATCATCAATTGAGGATTAAAGAGACCGATGTGTCAAAGACTGCTTTTAGAACGCGGTATGGCCATTTTGAGTTTTTGGTTATACCTTTCGGGTTAACAAATGCTCCTGCAGTCTTTATGGACTTGATGAATAGAGTTTTCAAGTCTTTCTTAGATCAATTTATCATTGTCTTTATTGATGATATATTGGTCTATTCTAAGAGTAATGAGAAGCATGAGGATCATCTGAGGGTTGCCTTGGAGACATTTAGAAGGAATGAATTGTATGCCAAATTCGACAAGTGCGAATTTTGGTTAAGAGAAGTAGTATTTCTTGGGCATGTGATTTCAGGCGTGGAGTGCATGTGGATCCACAAAAGATAGAAAGCGTGGTTAAATGGGAAGCGCTAAGAATGTAGTGAAGTGAGGAGTTTCTTGGGATTATTTGGATATTCTGGCGGTTTGTGGAGGCTTTTCTATTATAAATTGCTCCACTTTCCAAATTGACGAGAAAGAATCGGAAGTTTGAATGGTGAGGAGTGCGAGTAGTTTGAGGAATTGAAGAATAGACTTACTCTGCCGATTTTGACGCTACCCTATGGTGATGATGGATACATTGTATCTGATGGCGCTTAGGAAAGGTTTAGGGTGTGTATTGATGCAAGGAGAGAAAGTATTCATGACTTAGAATTGGCTGCGATAATTTTCGCATTGAAGATTTGGAGACATTACTTGTATGGAGTTACCACTAAGGTATTTACAGATCATAAGAGTCTTAAGTACTTGTTGACTCAGAAAGAGCTGAATTTGAGACAGAGGCGATGGTTGGAGTTATTAGAAGATTATGATTTGGTGATAGACTACCATCCGGGAAAAGCTAATGTGGTAGCCGATGCGCTGAGTAGGAAGTCCACTATAACACATGTGAAAACAGTGTATCTTCCTTTGCTGAAGGAATTAGCCAAACTTGGTGTGACATTGAGACAAGTTGAACCTGGTTGTATCTTGGCAAATTTCAGAGTGAGACCAGTATTGAAGAAGAAGAATAAAGAATTGCAGGAATAGGATGAGTACTTGAGCAAGCTTAAAGAAGAGATAAAGAATGACAAACCTTCTGGTGTAGAGGTAAAGGAAGATGGATTGATGGTTATGGGCAATAAATTGTGTGTTCCAGACAGGTTAGAGCTGAAGGATGAGATCCTAGATGAGGCGCATAATGCTCCTTATGCAATGCACCCAGGGAGTTCTAAGATGTATCGGGATTTGAAAGAGAATTTTTGGTGGAAAGGAATGAGGAAAGATATGGCAGAGTATGCTAAAAGATGTTTAGTGTGTCAGCAAGTTAAAGCTGAACACCAAGCGCCTTCAGGCAAGCTTAATCCTTTGCCGATTCCGGAATGGAAATGGGAGAAGATTACCATGATTTTCTTATGGGATTACCGAGGACTAGCAAGAAGCATGACACTATTTGGGTGATTGTGGATAGACTGACTAAGTCAGCCCACTTCTTGCCAATTAAACAGATGGATTCTTTGAATGTTTTGGCTAAGAAGTATATAGATGAGGTAATCAGACTTCATGGGATTCCGAGTTCGATAGTGTCTGATAGGGATCTTAGGTTTACCTCCAGATTGTAGGAAAGTTTGCAAGAGGCTATGGGGACTAGCTTGCATTTTAGTACAGCTTTTCATCCGCAGACCGATGGACAATCGGAGAGGACGATACGGACTTTGGAGGCGATGTTGAGAGCTTGTGCATTGGATTTCAAAGGTTCGTGGGATGATCACCTACCTTTGATTGAGTTTGCTTACAATAATTCCTATCACTCGGGAATTCAGATGGCACCTTATGAAGCTTTGTATGGTAGGAGATGCAAAACTCCTATATGTTAGGATGAAGAAGGTGAAAGGAAGCTTGTAGGACCTGAATTGGTACAGGCTACAGTCGATAAAATCAAAGCGGTAAAGCAGAGGCTTAAAGCAGCTCAAGATAGGATGAAGAGCTACACGGATGCCCATAGGAAGAGATGGAATTTGAAGTGGGAGAAAAGGTGTTTCTTAGAGCTTCTCCATGGAAAGGTGTTTTGAGGTTTGACAAGAAGGGCAAGCTTAGCCCGAGGTACATAGGCTCATATGAGATCAATGAGAGGATTGGGCCTTTGGCTTATAAGTTAGATTTGCCATTGGAGTTAGCTAAGATTCATAATGTGTTCCATGTATCGATGCTAAGGAAGTACATATCAGATCCTTCGCATATAGTTCAACCTTCAGAGGTTCAATTGAGGGAGGATTTGACATATGAGGAGCAACCGTGGAGATCTTAGATTGAAAGGAAAGGTGTTAAGAAATAAAGTTGTAAAGCTAGTTAAGGTCTTATGGAGGAACCATTAATAGAAGAGGCAACTTAGGAACCTTTGGAAGCCATGAGGGAGAAGTATCCGTATCTCTTCATGGACTTAGGTAAGGATTTCGAGGACGAAATTATTTTAGGAGAGGAGAATTGTTGGGCCCCGAAAATTTTTATTTATTTATTTATCGATTTACTCGACTTATTCTTCATTTTGCTTTAATTGTTTCAATTATGTGTGTATAGATATATATAGACTATGTTGAGCCTTGGTATTAGTTAGTATGATTGGATTAATTAGAAGTGAGCTTAAAGTGTAGAGCCATATGAGACAAATAAAGGTTTGTTAGAAAGAATGAGCTTTAATGTAAAGTGGGCTTGGGAGGAAGGGGAGCCCAAAAGGAAATGCAAGAGAGCTTAAAGGAGTATCAAAAGCTGCATAGTTTTGAGGTAGACTTTAAGTTGTGATATAAAAGGAATTAAAGGAAGAGTAGGAAGCAAGTTTTAAGTAAAGCCAAGGAGAAGAGAGAAGAAATCGTGAGCAAGGCAAGCAAGAAGAGCTTTGGCCAAGAAGGAGAGGGAGAGCCGTAGGAGGCTTGAAGGAAAGAAGAAAGAAGGAGAAAAGGAAGAGGAAGCTACTTGTGAGAGGTAAGTTCTAGTCTTGCTATGTTGGGTTCAAGTATGAGATGAAATGGAAGTTAGGGTTTGTGTAGAGATTGAAGAAAAGTGGAAGAGAAGGTGAGATCTATGGATTTTAGGGACTTTCTCACTAAGGTTATGGTTATTCTAGCATATATGGCTTATGGGTAGGTTAGGTTTAAAGTTTATTTTATCATTGCTTGATTTCTTGAATGCTATGACTTTCCTTTGGATTGTATTTAGTGAATGGAGTGTGTTTTGATTGAAGGAAATCAAGAGAACCCCACTCAAGACAAGGAGGAAGCGCAATCTTGAATTCGGATTTCTACGATAGGTGGGTAACATTTTTATAGTTGTTGTGTAATGGGCAAATGCCCTATGTGTGCTATCTTTGTTAATTGTGAGTATATTGAAAGTGTATTTCTCTTGATTTGAATGAAAAGAATGAAACTATGATGATTTGATACAATGAAAGAAGCATAAAATGCTATTTTTGGGTTGTGATTGGGCAAGAGAGAACCTATATCGTTAGCTACGTGCACGTTGACCCCTAGCCTTCTCCCGGCAGCCCGCTTGTGGCCCACGAGATCCGAAAATGGACTCGTTGTGTTTACGATAAACTTCGGTTTATTCATTGTGTTTAAGGAACTCTCGAGCCAATTGTGTGCATTCCATCTTTTAATTGTGATTATGATGCATAATATGTGGTTGATTGATATAAATTCGTATGTTTTACTTTATGTGATGATTTTGGATTATTTTGTTTCATATGATAAATTGCTATTGCTTCAGATCCTTTTTTTGTGTTGTGTGGTCCATTACTCGATGGCTATAAGCGTGTTAGCCATCGGTAGTGTTTCGCTCACCCCATTCTCCTCCTCGGTGCAAATTCTAGTTGATTACGGAACCTTGCAAGGCATTGGGCATAACTCAAGAATCTAGAAACTTTTGTATTAAGTTAGTAACTAGCTTTTGGAATAGCTTTGTAAGCATATTGATCATTGAGCATCTCATCTTTTGTATTTTGTACTTGATCTTGATGAATATGCCAATATGTAATCAAAGCTATGCATGAATCTTTGTTATGATTTGAAATGAGAATGAGAGCTCTAATACTCTCTTCATGTGAACTTGTTGATTTTGCGTCTGTGTATGATTTTAAAATGGTGTGTATGAGTATTATTAATTGTTGAAGTTACGCAAATTTTGGGTGATGTGCTCTTTGAGTTAGATTTGAGTGTTTTGCGCTTTCAGCCAAATTTCTGGGTTGTTTTAGGTTGAATAGGATCATTTAGACTTGTTGAAGGTGTTAGGCGAGCTGTAGAGCTTGTTCATGAGGTGTAATGAGCTATTTTGAGGTATTGATTGCAAAGTGTGAGTTGTTAGAGTCGGATCAAGGTCTTTGTCTAAATGGCGATTTCAGGCTGAAGCTTTGAGTCAACTTTTGACCCTTATAGGGTTGAAGTTTAAGTCCGTGATTTTCATGAAAGTTGTAGATTTTTCTCTTAGCTTTCCAACGAATCAAACCGTGTCTAATTTGGAGTTACGAGTAGAAAGTTATGCATCTTTTAAGTAGAGGCGTTACGGGAGAAGTGAGGCAGCGATTCTTGTTTTGCGTCTCAGTTGACTTTTGCGTCTTAGTTGACTTTTTGCGTCTCAGTTGACTTTTGCGTCTCAGTTTACTTTTTACGTCTCAGTTGACTTTTGCGTCTCAGTTGATTTTTTGCGTCTCAGTTGGCTTTTTGCGTCTTAGTTGACTTTTGCGTCTCGGCTTTATAAATGCGCTTACATTTATCGACCCCCCTTCTTTCTTTGGGCCATAACTTTTTGCACAGACCTCCAATTGACCCCATTTTTGAAACGATGGATTTCTAAGACATTTTTCTATATTTTTACTCCTGATTTATTAGTTTTGTTTTTAAATTGAAAAAGGTGTTTTAAAACAAAGTGTGATAGTCGGTCAATAAAGTCTGAATATATTTCACTTATTTTGAAATATCTTGAGCTATAGAGCTCCGATTGGGGCGATTCTTGTTTTAAATTAAACTAGAGACCTAAACCTACAAGTTTTATGAAGAAACCGATCAGCAAGCTAGCCTCTAAGGTTTTCAAATTTTGACGTGAAGTCAGTAAAGTGTTCAGTTTTGACTATTTTGGTTATAACTTTTTCATTTCTAATCCGAATTGATTGTTTTCAGTGGCGCTAGAACCGTGAGAGCGTAAGGAACATATTTTCTTAAAAAGCCTTTCCAAATTTTCTATTGTAAGTTTCCCCTATTGTGGTGAGTCATGGGTCTTCTATGCTTGCGTGTACTTGTGTGGTCCGAATGTTGGGCCTCAGAGACAGGGTCCAACAATTTTACCTTAACCTAGCCTCTTCATCCATATTAAGATATCCTTTTCACCTAAGTCATAATAAATATTGATATTTAAACAAAGTTTTCTTTTTATACTCCATAATTCAAAGCATTCACCTTTGGAGATAGGAATTGATGGTTGAGAAATACGCATAGAACAATCTTTTCTCTCCATAAGTTTTAAAACTAATTAGAAAAGAACTTGGCTTTGATATCAAAATGTTGGTTAGAGTACAAAATTAAAGAGTTAAAAAATACTTAATAGAAATCCAAAATGAAAGTCTTTGAATTGAAATTATGCAAAGCATCAACTTATTTAATATGCCTTTAAATAGGTATTACATAGAAACAATTTGACTGAATTATTAACAACATAATAATATCGAAACTATAAAATAGAGATTAAGGAACTAACAAGTCAGCTGACTAAAGATCAAGGTAAGAAATATTTGATAGCAGTAAAATTTGAAGAAATTATCTAGTAGTAGACATTTGATCGTTGATTTGGTAGACCAACCACTTAATATAGTATGCATACACTCTCTCTAAATGTGTTTCAAGAAGATAAATATGAAGTAAATGTAATAGTACTCTCACCTTAATCATTTTCAATGAGTGACCATAACTAAAGTTTAAATTTCATGCCTTATAAGTATATAATAACTTAATAGATATTATAGGTTATATGGTATGCTATTGCCTTCTAATCTACATTGGTTAGAGTGGTAAGGGGTTAGTTTCAAACTATACCTTACAAGTTCAAGCAATTAAATGCTCATTTCGAATTACACTTCTTAAGTAATAAATCAAACCTCAATTTTCACTGACTATTTTTGACACCATTCAAACACAGAGCAAAAACCTTCGGCAATATATGTAGAGGTTAAATACAGAAGCCATATAAATTATAAACATCAATAATTAATAATTACATAATAATAGTAGCATACAAAAGGGGGTTACAAAGGCTTTAACTGATGTGGAAGTCCTTAATCATGAATAAAGCACATAGTTACAAAGATATAACAAAGGTTTCATAGATTTATCAACTTAAAGGAAGTGGAGTGTTTGCTCAATAAGTCAAAGAGCGCAAAACTAAACTAACTTGTTCATGATCAAAAGAGTGATAGAATTAACAAGTTGTGTATTTGAATAGAGAAAAGATACTCCCAAATCTAGAATTGAATGTGTTTGTTCCCTTACTATCAGTAAGTTAGGCAACTCCATGTAATACATATGCTTTTATTGTAACTAACTTTTATTTATGCTTTGTGACAAGTTTAGGCATGCTTTAATAGTGATTATGCTAACAAAGACGAGTTAAGATGAATTCCAAAGTTCACTATTAATTAATGACTTATATAAAAGGTAATCATACAGATAAAGATTACTAAGATAAATTCTAAAGTATACAACTAAATGAATACTTATTTTAAAGCCGATTGTGCAAAGGAAGATAATGTAAGATGAACTTAAATTTTATGGATGAATGCAAAGTTGCCTCAAAGTCTCTCATGTAAGACAAACTTCAGAGTTCACGATTAAATGCAAACTAAGATCATACAAGAAAAACAAACTCCTTAGTTTGAGGCTAAAACATAAGTTATGCAGATCCAAAAGATAAAATATATGATTAAAGGTATAAATATGCTTCAGTTGATAAACAATCATAAAAAAATAGTTCATATAATGAATAAATGATTAGTCAAACATCAAATAATATGAATCTATCAATCAATGAATCTTTTAATATATAAACCTAATATAAAAGATAGGTTAATTTATTAGAATTAAAGGGATTTACAAAGAATAAAACATGGTATTGGTCTTAGAGAGTGAAAGAGGATCAATTTATATGTAAATATTTTACATAAGAAGCCATATAAGCCATTAAAAGACACTACATATACAGGCATACAGAAGAAAATCATTAAATGTGAGACTAAATTTCATCATTGGGCCTAGTATTGCAAGCTCTATTCAATAAACTTGAAATAACTCTATAAACTTATTTTCTATAATGCCTTTAATGATCGAAGAATTAATCGATATACTACATGAAATAGATCATTGAAGTTTAGGTTTACAACTTAAACTTCCTTATTCTTCAAAAGTTGTCAAAAAATTTTTTTGAATCTCGTTCCCCATTAAAACTTACAAGACAAATGATATTCTATAATCAAAAGTTGAATCCTAAATTATAATCCTTCATGCCTTGATGTTATCCTTTAGCCTTTCTCTACTTTCTTTATTGTTGATTTCCCTCTTCCCCACTCAGCTTTCATTTTCTTGTTAGCTAAATTTTACTTTTCTTTCCCACCTTTTCCAAAGGCTATTTTTATTCTTTTTCTGGTATGGAGATAGTTGAGAAAGTTGTTGCTTTTCCTAGCACTATGGCATCTCCTCCTCTCCTCTACTTGGCTCCGACTCTGGAAACTCCTCCATATCATTTGCTAATTTACTTCCTATATAACCAAGCTACTACTTCTTTCCAGAATGCCTCTTCAGCTCTAACTTTTTCTTCCTCTATTTGTAATACCTCCAAACTCTAAAATTTCTCACATCTTCCTAACTTTACTTTTGTGCCTTAACTTCATAGTCTTAGAGTGCCTCTCCCTTTTGGGATATCTCTCACTTGCTTTCATCCTACTCCTTCTCTCTTGTTATTATTATGGTAAAACTACTATTGTAGTGCTTAATAATCCATTTTTGAAGACAACTTATGAGCGTTTTAGGACTTTTATTCCTTCTATTCCATTTTAGGACTTTTGTTCCTTTTGCTCCTTCTCTAAACCTGCTTAGTAAATATAGCGCCCCCTTACCGTAGAGTATACATTGGGACGCCCGTAGGTCGTACCGATGCATGACCTACGATGAGGGTGCACTACGATTCAATCATTCTATAAACCTCATGGCATCAATATAATAAAGCAGTAATATCGAATTCACTAAATTTTAAAACCCAACAGTACTTCTCATTTCATTTCATTTCTTAAAACCACAAGTTCACAATTCTATCCGATTACAACTGTACAGAACCAAAGTAAACAGTGACAACTCCTAACTAGGTCATCCCCAAAATATCCCAAAAGATCCCCAGCTGACTGACCTGTGGGCCATGCTCCTCTCGCTGGCACACACACAGCAGAAAAAGTCTCACTGACTGGAGCTAGGAGTCAAACTATAGTTGTCCTGAAAAATAAATGCAATGTTGGGTGAGTTTGCGAACTCAATGAGAAACCATCATCGATGGTCCACCCAACTCATGCATATTCAAACATTCATACAATATCATACCTATATCACAAACGGAAATTACATGCATTCACTTTCACATTTATAAGGCGATACGCCTTTCATACAATTCACATTTGAACAATCATATATGCAATGCACATGTGACTCTTTCATTTTTCTTTCGTTGTTGTGACCGATGCGCTTTGAGCTCATATCGTTGAGCCATTGGCTCGAAAACATGGGCTCGAAGCCTATCGTTGAGCATAAAGCTCTGAAAATCGTTGGGCACGAAGCCCTGTGCGTTGAGCTTAAAGCTCTGAATATAGTGGCTGCACCGGTCACAACTGCCTTTTTATCTGATCATACTTTTATGCATGTATGCATATGTCCAGTTTACAATACATGCATCACGGTAGAACTTCGTATGCCTAAATCTCACCATTTAAAACCAATTATGAGCAATTTATACACAATTAACACTTCTATAGCACAGTCCAACTATTTCGAACACCTGTGGTCCGAAATCACTCAAAACAAACACATAGAATCCATCCTTAACTCCACATGGCATAATTGCATATAATGTAACACATATAGGTTGAGAAACCATCTAGGTTACTCACCTCAGAACTTCCGAGCTACTGCCGGGAAGTCTCGCCTACGTCGAACAATCGGCGGTCTACTGGCACCTCTATAACAATCAAAGCATAAATAACATTACTAATTGTATCAATTCCAATGCCCAATGATGCATATGAATCGAATAATGTACGTACTATACATGTTATGACATTCCCAACACTAATCCGAATTTCCCGATCTCAAGTTCTAAATCCCGAATTCATAATCTCCAAATTGAATTTAATCCATAATCAATTGAACCATCAAATTCCTAAATCCCAATATCCAAAACCTCTAAAATTACATTTTCGGATATTAGCCCTCCTCGCCGCAGCGAGCTCCTTCCTCAATGCCCTTCGCCGCGGCGTCCGCACGCCTCGCCGCGGCGAACGATTCCTTCTTCACCATGGCGTCGCATTACTTGTCGTCGCGACACGGCAACGTTCTGCTCTCATGGCGCACCCAGCGCGTCGTCGCGTGCGCATCATCTTGCACTCGCTTGTGGCGTGTTCTTCGTCTTGTAGCGTATGCAATCGCAGACACGCCCAGAAAACCCAGAAATTCCCAGATTTTTCAGTTCTAATCCATTCCTTTCCATTCTAAACACTCCAAAACAACATTCTACACTTAACACAACTCATTCCTAAGTTTAGATCCGCCAAATAACCATTATTCAACAATTACCCAAAATCAAAATCAACATTTTTCCCTAACCCTACATCATCCGAAAATCTATAAATTCTCAAACAATTATTACCTTAATCCAATGCTCAAATCAAACTATTTAAAACATAAACAAGTAAGAACTTACTTGATTAAAGCCTTTAACCTTTGAAAACCACTTCAAATCTCCAACTCCCAACTCAATCACCACCCACGGCAACACCCAAAGCAAAACATCTCTCCATTATCTTCAACCTAAACTAAATGAAATGATTTAAGGGTGGAAGAAGAAGCAACTATCAAGAAGAAACCAAGAAGAAATCAAGGGAAGGAATCACGATGGAGAAAGAGGGAAGAAGATGTTTCTGTCAAAAGCAAGAAGAAGTTGTGGAGCAAGATTTCAAAGGTTAGCCTATATATATATATTAAAGGATTAATAAGGATTGTTTGGCAATTAAATGCCAAGGCCAAAATCCGAACCACCTCGATCCGATTTCTAATTCTAATTTCTCCCGAATTCCAATGGCTAAACCCTAATTCCTCAATTCCCATTTCTAATCTATCCGTGCCATTGGATAATCAATGTCGGAACCGGAAATCCAATTAACTAGTCATTGATCAATTTTTCGGTTCGGGCCTATTGCTCCAAAAATTCCAAAAAAATTCCTATAAATCCTCAAAAAATAGAAAACTCATAATCGTATACTCCAATTTTATAATTCAATTTCCTAACTTTCATTTCTAACTCGGATTCAATTCTCGAGCCTAATTTAACTTAATTATCACACATGCCCTAATCATCTCCAAATCCAAGTTATCCAAATCAAACCGGAAATATGTCATACATGTATGTACGTATGAATACCAGTACAATAATTGCCAATTATACATAACTAAATCATGCATGAGCATGCCAAATATGAATGCAATGAACTGTATCCATCCCATCGGTGACGGGATGTTACAGTAAATCTTGGAATCAAATGGTTAGGGATTATAAATGGTTATGGATTATAAACCAAGAGATGAACTTAGATATATTCCCTGAGCAAGTGTTTAACTTCCACTATTATTTCTCCCTTCTAGAAATGCTTAATACTGGACAAACCAAACGAAAAACCACTTTGATTTTTTTTCCTTAAGAAAACAACTTCATTCCTTTATATTAAGGTCTAGGCTGATAAGGAAAAGTGGGATTTGTGCAAATAATCATAATTAAAGAAGATTATTTCCTTTTTAAGTTTAGAGACATACATAGAATGATTGTTGTTTAGAATAAGGTCCTTTTGGAATGGTATGCTTCTATTCCTCCTTAAATGGTACATTGGTATGAAGTAAACAAAAATGACTTTATGAACATCCCTTTTATGGATTTTTTTAATAAAATTCCTTTGGAATATTGGTCAGCCATATGTCTTTGTTATCTTATAAGTGTTTTAGGTAGATCAATCAGTCTTGATGAGCATATCACAAGTTTAAGAAGAATAGGATATGCCAAGGTTTGCTTGAGGCCGAAAGAGACATTAAACTACATTATATACTTTAAAAACAAAGGCTTAAGCTATGCTTGGTTGAACGTAAGATTTTTAATAGAATGGAATGGTTTATAAAGGAATGTAATGTAAATGGATATAATATTAGAAAATTGTTATTTGAGAGGAATGGAAGGGTTTATAATGTAATATAGTGAAATGTTATTTATCATTTTACATTCCTAGAATGGAATGGAATGGAATGTGAAACCCTACCCTTCCATCCTATTTCATTCCATTTTATTATAAACCCTCCGCCCAAACTCTAGAATAATATTAAATTTCATTCCATTCCATTAATAAAAACCCAACTAAACATAGCCTTAATGAAGAGAAATTGTTGGATCCCGATTTTTAAGTAGAATTTAGAAATAAGAAATGATATAAAATAAGTGTTATATATATATATATGTTGTATGTATGCTTTAAGGAAACTTATGAGAAAAGCATTATTGGATGTTGATGTATTTGATAATTGTGGAGATTGGTATGGTTTATAAAAGTTCAAGTGGATGAGTTGATTGAAATGAAGTTAAATAGCAAGAATTAAAAAGAAAAAGTGTGAAAATTTGAAGAATTTAGAAAGTTTGACTTTTGGAGATAAAATGTTTGACTTGGGAGTTGACTTTTGTTATTTGAGAGGAATGGAAGGGTTTATAATGTAATATAGTGAAATGTTATTTATCATTTTACATTCCTAGAATGGAATGGAATGGAATGTGAAACCTACCTTCCATCCTATTTCATTCCATTTTATTATAAACCCTCATGAACTCTAGAATAATATTAAATTTCATTCCATTCCATTAATAAAACCCAACTAAACATAGCCTTAATGAAGAGAAATTGTTGGATCCCGATTTTTAAGTAGAATTTAGAAATAAGAAATGATATAAAATAAGTGTTATATATATATATGTTGTATGTATGCTTTAAGGAAACTTATGAGAAAAGCATTATTGGATGTTGATGTATTTGATAATTGTGGAGATTGGTATGGTTTATAAAAGTTCAAGTGGATGAGTTGATTGAAATGAAGTTAAATAGCAAGAATTAAAAAGAAAAAGTGTGAAAATTTGAAGAATTTAGAAAGTTTGACTTTTGGAGATAAAATGTTTGACTTGGGAGTTGACTTTTTGATTTTGGGAGAATTTGAGAAAATTATCTTCTGAAAATTTGTAGTTTATGTCAAGAGCTTTCTGTAGCCATAAAGTTTGATATTTTTCGATATCGGAAGCGATAGTTATGATCAGTCAAAGTTCGATTGGAGTTTGACTTTTTGAGGAAAAAGTTGACTTTTTGATTTAGGCAAAATTCGAGAAAGTGATCAACATGAAAATTGTAGCCTCTGTCGAGAGCTTTTTGTGTACATAAATTTTGCTATTTTTCGATGTCAGGATTGAAAGATATGAATTTCTGAAGATATGCTTTGTTTTGAAAATGCTATTAAGTATAGATTTGTGTGTTCTATGCTTCGAGGCCACTCTTCGTATGGATTTAGTCTGAATTAGAGTAAGTGGTCTTCATGAAAGTTTTAGATGATATTTTTATCTTTCCATTGATATAAAGTTTGCAATTTTTCGATATCGGGGCTAGGAGTTATGAGCGATTAAAAATTGGAAGTCGTTTAGGAAAAACTGTTTTGGACAAAATCTTTGATTGAGTTTTCAACCTCTTTTGAGACCTAATTTGATTTTGAGTTCTTCAGGGAAGTTGTAGAGCTTCCTTTGATCTTTCTATTGACATCAAATTTGTCAAATTCCGAGTTCGGGATCGAGAGATATAATTTTTGAAAAGTTCAGTTTTGACGTTCCGTTACTTTGTTTCTTTATCCGATCCCTTTCGTAATCTTTTGCTTATAATTCCTTTGTCCGACATCCGATCGATTTGATCCTCAAAGCGTTGGATTCCTAAGACAATTACGTTCATTTTTATGAAGAATTATGATTTTGAGGAGATTAAATGGAAAGAGATTAATTGAACCAAAGTAAGAGATTTGGTTATAGGTTAAAAGTTGGATAATTTTCTGAACATAGTTCAGTATTTTGCGATTTTCGGGAGCTGTAAAACTCCGATTGAGATGATTCTTGAGGGAAAATAAAGATAAGATGTAGGGCTACAACTCTTGTGAAGGGATCAAAATTTAAATTCATCCCTAAGATTGTTAATTTCTGGACTAAAGTTATGTTAATGTTCAGTCTCGGATTTTTCTCAGGTCCGATAGTATTTTGGCTATAACTTCTTCGTTTCTGTTCCAAATTGAGCCTGGTTAGTGACGTTGGATTCGTATGACCTAAAGGAACAATTTTTAAGAAGAAAGTTTGTCCAAATTATTTCATTTAGATGCTTGAAAACAGGACGCAAGTAGTCAATTTTTCAAGTTCCTGCAGGGGCAATTTTGGAAATAAGCAAACAAGTGAGGGCATAAGGGTCATTTGTGCCCCATTTTAAAGTGACATGGCAAAACTCATCAGATGGATGTCGTTTGGGAGGTCTGGTGCACGAAAATAAGAAAGAAAACCAAGAAGAAAGAGAAGAAAACATAAGAAGAAAAGAGAAGTGAGGAATCGGTGAGTGAGAAAGAAGAAAGAAGAAGAAGGAAGCTTAGAGGTTTCGGTTTGATGGCTTTCAAAGAGGTTTTGATGCTTCTTCAAGAGGAAAAGCATGAAAGAAGATGAAGCTACCATTGGAGCTTGGATTTTCGAAATTCTAGAGAGAAAGAGGTAAAAGAAATTTCAATCTTTGAGTTTTCTTAAACTTTGGTTTAGAATCATGGAAAATGATATGGGTATGTGATTTATGAAGTCAATTGTGATGATTATGCCTTAAGTGAGATTTAATTTTGGTTAATTGAATGATTAGGATTATGTTAAAATTTTAAATTGGGGATTTTGAAATTGATGATTTAGATAGCTTGAATTAGTGATGAATTTGAGATATCCTAAGTTAATTTTGATGTTTATGCTTTAGGTGAAGTTTAATTTGAAAAAATTGTAAATTGGGGTTTAGACTTAATTTGGAATTTGGAGATTTTCCCAAATTTTGTGAATTAATGGTGTAGAATCATCAATAATAGCATGAATTGATGAAATATGGAATCAATTTTGAAGAAATTATGTTTTATGATATTGAATTTGTGCAAATTGGTTTAGGCCAATTTTGAAAATTGAGGATTTTCAAAATTGGAGATTGAAATAGCTTGAATATGAGAGGAATTGATATTTCCTAAGTTCAATTTGAGAAATTAAGTTAATTATGATATTGAATTTGATTGGATTGGTTTAGGTTCAATTTGTAATTTGGGGTTTTTTTAGCAATTAGTGATGTAACTATCTTGGAATTAGTAAGAATTGATGACTTAAGCATCAAATTGAAGGATTAAGTTATTTATGATATTAAATTTTGGATGAAATTGATTTAGGAAATTTTCAATTGGAAGGAAGAAAGGAGAAAAGGTCAAATTGAAGCATTGGACAAGATGCTAGCATGGATATGAGGTGGGTAGTATATTTATTTATTGAATTATAAGCTAAATGTGAATTTTGAAAATTAAAGAAAGCAAAATTTGATTTTGATAAATTATTATGGATAAAATGTTTGAAAAGGATGTAAATGTTTGAAATTATGATTTCAAAGGAGTAAAATGAGTTTTAGAAAATACAAGACTTATGAATTTCATGGTTTTCAAATTATGTGATTTATGATTTGAATGATTTAAAGAATTAGTGCATATATTGATATGTGACTTACGTGAATTACATTAGATTGATTATGTGCAATTATGTGGATATATGCTTGTGTCATCTATGACACAATTTGATGATATGAGTTGAAAAGGTTTTAAAAAATCAAGATTTTCGAAAAGTGCCTTCGGGCAATCTGAATTCCGTTTTCGTTATGTGTTAAGTGGGTTTGGTCAGGTCCTTTTGTGAGTCAGTGCTGTCTCTACCTATTTAAGCCTTCGCCCGGCTGCCTGCAATAGGCAATGGAGATCCGACACGGACTCCTTTTACGGCTACACTGGATCATTATGCGGGAAAGTGTAGTACGTCTATTCACTACCACATGGCCGTTATCGAGGAATGTGCGAGACGTCTATTAGGACCGAACTAAACCAATTCTGATGTTTTATGTGTTTTTAATTTGATTATGATGTGATACACCATGATGTGATGCATTCATGTTTAAGACTGTGCATGTTTTGAAAAAGGTTTGAGATTTTGAGAAACGAGAAAGTAAATTTTCAAGCATGAAATTCTGAAACTGGATATAAATGTTTTGAAACAAATGAAAATTTTGAGAAAAATCTTAGAAAGTGTTGATGAAATTGAAAAGTTTGAAAATGAGTTTTTGGAGAAATTCTTAAATGGGAAATGTTTGAAAAGTTTGAAAAATAAAAGATTTTTTCGCTTATTGTTCAGTTTATAAATATATTATCCACGAGCTTCGAGCTCACCCCTTTCATCCCCATCTCCAGGTTTTCACGCAGGAGATCGGATGGAAGACGAGTATGATGTCAACCCGATAGTTTTTGTATGCTTTGTTTTATGTATAATGTTGGAGTTTAGTTTTGAAGTTGTGAAAAAGGTTTATGGATTATGTATTGCTTTTGTTTATGGCTTGAAAAGTCATTATGTAAATTTATGATGTATTTCAGTTAGGAGTTATGTATGATTGTGGAATAGATTTTGTCGTAAATTTGAATTGAGATGGATATAAATGGCAATTGGAATGTATATGAATGGCTTGTGATTGAATTGTGGATATTTGAGTTGAGATGTATTATGGATTGGAATGATGAAATGTTTAGAACTAAGATTGTGTTTACTTTGGTGTTTGGATGCGGACGGGAGGTCCGATGTTGCCTTATGCTATTGGATTATGTATTAAAAGTGCGTTTCTTTGGTTTTAAATTTTGGGCTGTCAAAAAATTAGTTATCTTGCGAAATTCGGTAAAATTTTGGTTAAATGGGTTTAAAGAAATGAGTTTGAGGATTTATACGATTGTATAAGAAATGATTAAGATGAATTAAGTGAATTGAAATTGGTGAGGATGAGTTTCCAAAAAAGGGAATTGTATAGAATGGTTATGATTTGAATGAGATTGATTAAAGAGAAAAGAAATGAATAAGAGGGAAAAAATTTATACCGGATTTGAAATGTCTTAGGGTTTCCAACGCGATTATGTTCATTTATTCGAATGTATTTCTGTGTTCTTGATTGTTCTCGGATGTCGGCGCCATTTGTTAAGTATCAATTCCGCTTCGCTTCGTTTTGCTCCGGTACTTTCGTTTTCTGTTTTTCGTTTTTCGATTGGGATCCGGTTCCCGGATCGAGTCCCAACATTTATGGTATCGATTGCGATATTAGGATAAATGGCGAAGGGCGCAGGAGATTGATAAGAGATTAAGATCGAATTGCATTAATGATAGTGTGATTTGATGTGAGTGACCTATCATGACTTTAGAAATGTATTAAGGAAAATGAGATTGAAATTTTTAATGATTGGGATGAATTATGTATGATTATATATTTGGACGATGAGCGAATGAAAAGTTGAAAGACGGGTTTGATGATAGTATTGATTTGGTGATGATTGATCCATTCTAGGGTTGATGAAGACTGAACCTTTGATCCGTGTAAATGGATTGAGAAATACTGATTTGTGGTAATTGTGCGTTAATATGATCTTAAGAGTTCCTTGTGAAGAAGTGAAAAATATGTATGATGAAGAAAAATTAGATAAGAAGAGTGATTATTTGATTAAGGTTAAGGATTATGATTGATTTTAGGTTTGAGATTAAGACATTGTGATTAAAATTTTATGATGAATTTTGATGACTATTGACTTGTGAAAATGTGTTAAGAAATATTCTATTTGAGACAATAGTGTTCGATATAAATGAGAAGTGAAAAATAGTGATTAAGTTAAGAATAAGAAATTGATAAGAAAGTGATTTGATTATTATGAGAAGGATGTGTTACTTGATGACTACGTTGAATTTCGAGGACGAAATTCTTTTAAGAGGGGGAGAAATGTTGGACCCCGATTTTTAATTGGAATTTAGAAATAAGAAATGATACAAAATAAGTGTTATATATATATATATATGTTGTATGTATGCTTTAAGGAAACTTATAAGAAAAGCATTATTGGATGTTGATGTATTTGATAATTGTGGAGATTGGTATGGTTTATAAAAGTTTAAGTGGATGAGTTGATTGAAATGAAGTTAAATAGCAAGAATTAAAAGAAAAGTGTAAAATTTGAAGAATTTAGAAAGTTTGACTTTTGGAGATAAAATGTTTGACTTGGGAGTTGACTTTTTGATTTTGGGAGAATTTGAGAAAATTATCTTCTGAAAATTTGTAGTTTATGTCAAGAGCTTTCTGTAGCCATAAAGTTTGATATTTTTCGATATCGGAAGTGAGAGTTATGATCAGTCAAAGTTCGATTGGAGTTTGACTTTTTGAGGAAAAAGTTGACTTTTTGATTTAGGCAAAATTTGAGAAAGTGATCAATATAAAAATTGTAGCCTCTGTCGAGAGCTTTTTGTGGACATAAAGTTTGCTATGTTTCGATGTCGGGATTGAAAGATATGAATTTCTGAAGATATGCTTTGTTTTGAAAATGCTATTAAGTATAGATTTGTGTATTCTATGCTTCGAGGCCACTTGTCGTACGGATTTAGTCTGAATTAGAGTAAGTGGTCTTCATGAAAGTTTTAGATGATATTTTTATCTTTCCATTGATATAAAGTTTGCAATTTTTCGATATCGGGGCTAGGAGTTATGAGCGATTAAAAATTGGAAGTCGTTTAGGAAAAACTGTTTTGGACAAAATCTTTGATTGAGTTTTCAACCTCTTTCGAGACCTAATTTGATTTTGAGTTCTTCAGGGAAGTTGTAAAGCTTCCTTTGATCTTTCTATTGACACCAAATTTGTCAAATTCTGAGTTCGGGATCGAGAGATATGATTTTTGAAAAGTTCAGTTTTGACGTTCCGTTACTTTGTTTCTTTATTCGATCCCTTTCGTAATCTTTTGCTTATAATTCCTTTGTCCGACATCCGATCGATTTGATCCTCAAAACTTTGGATTCTTAAGAAAATTACGTTCATTTTTTTGAAGAATTATGATTTTTAGGAGATTAAATGGAAAGAGATTAATTGAACCAAAGTAAGAGATTTGGTTATAGGTTATAAGTTGGATAATTTTCTGAACATGGTTCAGTATTTTGCAATTTTCGGGAGTTGTACAACATCGATTGAGTTGATTCTTGAGGGAAAATAAAGTTAAGATATAGGGCTACAACTCTTGTGAAGGGATCGAAATTTAAATCCATCTCTAAGATTGTTAATTTCTGGACTGAAGTTATGTTAATGTTCAGTCTCGGATTTTTCGCAGGTCTGATAGTATTTTGGCTATAACTTCTTCGTTTCTGATCCGAATTGAGCCCGGTCAGTGGCGTTGGATTCGTATGATCTAGAGGAACAATTTTTAAGAAGAAAGTTTGTCCAAATTATTTCGTTTAGATGCTTGAAAACAGGACGCAATTAGTCAGTTTTTCAAGTTCCTGCAGGGGCAATTTTGGAAATAAGCAAACAAGTGAGGGCATAAGGGTCATTTGTGCCCCATTTTAAAGTGACATGGAAAAACTCATCAGATGGATGTCGTTTGGGAGGTCTGGTGCACGAAAATAAGAAAGAAAACTAAGAAGAAAGAGAAGAAAACATAAGAAGAAAAGAGAAGTGAGGAATCGGTGAGTGAGAAAGAAGAAGAGAAGAAGAAGGAAGCTTAGAGGTTTCGGTTTTGATGGCTTTCAAAGAGGTTTTTGATGCTTCTTCAAGAGGAAAAGCATGAAAGAATATGAAGCTACCATTGGAGCTTGGATTTTCGAAATTCTAGAGAGAGAAAGAGGTAAAAGAAATTTCAATCTTTGTGTTTTTCTTAAACTTTGGTTTAGAATCATGGAAAATGATATGGGTTTGTGATTTATGAAGTCAATTGTGATGATTATGCCTTAAGTGAGATTTAATTTTGGTTAATTGAATGATTAGGATTATGTTAAAATTTTAAATTGGGGATTTTGAAATTGATGATTTAGATAGCTTGAATTAGTGATGAATTTGAGATATCCTAAGTTAATTTTGATGTTTATGCTTTAGGTGAAGTTTAATTTGAAAAAATTGTAAATTGGAGGTTTAGGCTTAATTTGGAATTTGGAGATTTTCCCAAATTTTGTGAATTAATGGTGTAGAATCATCAATAATAGCATGAATTGATAAAATATGGAATTAATTTTGAAGAAATTATGTTTTATGATATTGAATTTGTGCAAATTGGTTTAGGCCAATTTTGAAAATTGGGGATTTTCAAAATTGGATATTGAAATAGCTTGAATATGAGAGGAATTGATATTTCCTAAGTTCAATTTGAGAAATTAAGTTAATTATGATATTGAATTTGATTGGATTGGTTTAGGTTCAATTTGTAATTTGGGGGGTTTTTTTTTAAATTAGTGATGTAACTATCTTGGAATTAGTAAGAATTGATAAGTTAAGCATCAAATTGAAGGATTAAGTTATTTATGAGATTAAATTTTGGATGAAATTGATTTAGGAAATTTTCAATTGGAAGGAAGAAAGGAGAAAGGTCAAATTGAAGCATTGGACAAGATGCTAGCATGGATATGAGGTGGGTAGTATATTTATTTATTGAATTATAAGCTAAATGTGAATTTTGAAAATTAAAGAAAGCAAAATTTGATTTTGATAAATTATAATGGATAAAATGTTTGAAAAAGGATGTAAATGTTTGAAATTATGATTTCAAAGGAGTAAAATGAGTTTTAGAAAATACAAGACTTATGAATTTCATGGTTTTCAAATAATGTGATTTATGATTTGAATGATTTAAAGAATTAGTGCATATATTGATATGTGATTTCGTGAATTGCATTAGATTGATTATGTGCAATTATGTGGATATATGTTTGTGTCATCTATGACACAATTTGATGATATGAGTTGAAAAGGTTAAAAAATCAAGATTTTGAAAAGTGCCTTGAGCAATCAATTCGTTTTCGTTATGTGTTAAGTGGGTTTGGTCAGTCCTTTTGTGAGAGTCATTGTCTCTACCTATTTAAGCCTTCACCCGGCTGCCTCCAATAGGCAATGGAGATCCGATTACGGACTCCTTTTACGGCTACACTGGACTGCTATATCGGAAAAGCGTAATACGTCTGCTCATTATTTATATGAGCGTTATGCGGGAATGTGCGATGACGTCTGTTAGACCGAACCAAACCAATTCGATGTTTTATGTGTTTTAATTTGATTATGATGTGATACACCATGATGTGATGCATTCATGTTTAAGGCTATGCATGTTTTGAAAAGGTTTGAGATTTTGAGAAGCGAGAAAGTAAATTTTTCAAGCATGAAATTCTGGCTGGATATAAATGTTTTGAAACAAATGAAAATTTTGAGAAAAATCTTAGAAAGTGTTGATGAAATTGAAAAGTTTGAAAATGAGTTTTTGGAGAAATTCTTAAATGAGAAATGTTTGAAAAGTTTGAAAAATAAAAGATTTTTTCCGTTTATTGTTCAGTTTATAAATATATTATCCACGAGCTTCCGAGCTCACCCCCCCTTTCATCCCCATCTCCAGGTTTTCACGCAGGAGATCGGATGGAAGACGAGCATGATGTCAACCCGATAGTTTTTGTATGCTTTGTTTTATGTGTAATGTTGGAGTTTAGTTTTGAAGTTGTGAAAAGGTTTATGGATTATGTATTGCTTTTGTTTATGGCTTGAAATGTCATTATGTAAATTTATGATGTATTTGATTCTGAGTTATGTATGATTGTGGAATAGATTTTGTACCTAAATTTGAATTGAGATGGATATAAATGGCAATTAGAATGTATATGAATGGCTTGTGATTGAATTGTGGATATTTGAGTTGAGATGTATTATGGATTGGAATGATGAAATGTTTAGAACTAAGATTGTGTTTCATTGGTGTTTGGATCTTGGACGGAGGTCCGATGTTGCCTTGTGCTATTGGATTATGTATTAGAAGTGTGTTTCTTTGGTTTTTAAATTTTTTAGCTGTCAAAATACCGCCGTTATGCTGCCGAAATTTCGGTAAAATGGGTGTAAAGAAATGAGTTTGAGGATTTATACGATTGTATAAGAAATGATTAAGATGAATTAAGTGAATTGAAATTGGTGAGGATGAGTTTCCAAAAAAGGGAATTGTATGGAATGGTTATGATTTGAATGAGATTGATTAAAGAGAAAAGGAATGAATAAGAGGAAAAAAAATTTTATACGGATTTGAAATGTCTTAGGGTTTCCAACGTGATTATGTTTATTTATTCGAATGTGTTTCTGTGTTCTTGATTGTTCTCGGATGTCGGCGCCATTTGTTAAGTATCAATTCCGCTTCGCTTCGTTTTGCTCCGGTACTTTCGTTTTCCGTTTTTCGTTTTCCGGTTGGGATCCGGTTCCCGGATCGGGTCCCAACAGAAATGGTTGATGACTTATAAAATCTCCTTCGCTTATCCTTGGAAACCTTATCAAATAAACTAAGTTAAGATATGGAGAAAGAAAGGAAGTACTAAAAATCCAATAGTTTAAGGTTACTTCCTATTAAGGTAACCTAGCAAACACAACTTCCCCATTTATAAATCCTCTAGAATTACCAAATCCCTCATCCATTAACACTCCTATTGAAAATTAAGGGAATGATATGAATATATTTGTTAATGGAGTAATGAAAAAACTTGAGGAATGGACTACTATACTTTCTCATAATCACTCTTCTAATGGTGCGCTTGTTCACAATACTACAAAGTTTACAATTATTATAGAGGCTAAGCTAAAGGAGAGTTTAGAAACTTCTAATAAGCTCATCTTTACTTTGGCTTAGGCTTCTAATGCAAGTAAAAAATGGAAACTTTCAAACATGTCTCAATTAGGAAAGCTAGAAGAAAATTTAAGGGAAAGGTCTTGCATACCCCTACTTCTTAATTATCATTTCTTGAAATGTCAGGCACGTGAATTGCCAAAGTTATAGGCAATCAATGATTACCTTCTGAAAGAAAAGCCTTCTACGATTGGCTTGTTGAAAACCAAGATTAAGAAGTAATATTTTAATAAGGGATTTTTGTTCCTTAGTAATAAATGATTTACTTTATTTAACCATTGAACTCACTATAATGGGAGAATTATAATGGTTTACAACCTTGATATTATCATCATTCTCCATACTCAGCATTCTAATCAATTATTAATCCTCAAGTGCTTTTATTCTCCAATTAGGGAAGTTATTAATATTGTAACACCCCACTCCCGCAAGATCCGAACTCGACATCAATGGTGATATCCGAGTCCGTGCCCTGTGAGGGTGGCGTGCTACATCGCTCAGTCAAAATTCAGTATAAATTTTTTTGAAACATACACGTACTTTTTATATTATGCAGAAAACAATTTACATAAATAATTTAATCGCCTCGGGGGCCCTTTTCATAAATACAATTTAATTCGGTCTGTTGACTTTACAACATGACCTAATCATTTGTACCTAATCATTTGTACAAAATTATGAAAAACAAAATTATTCTCAGACACTACTGCAGACGCGAACCGATCCCGACCTCTTATCTCGCTCATATGTGGTTGCTATACGCCCATTGCCTAACGGGGTATTCTTCTGGGTCTTGAAAAATAATTGCAAATTTTGGATGAGTTTTGCGAACTCAGTGAGGTAACCATCATCGATGGTTCACTCAATTCATGCAACTCATCAATTCACATAACATAATTTTCATTGTTGCATGTCTGATCACCATTCACAATTTCACTTGAGTACGGACAATTTGATGCATTTCATTCAATTAGTCATTCATAACCAATTGATTTCATACAACACGCAAGCACAATACAATTATTTCATAATCTACTTTCAGAAATACCACATGATTGGTACTACAGAAGCATAAGGCATTTTGCCTTTCACTCAATCCAAATGATTAAATCAAATGCAAATGACACACGTATGTGACACTTTTTTTCATTTATTACGGTGTTGTGACCGAGTGCCTACATTGTCCCAATATGGGCGCATTAATCGTTGAACCTGAGGCTCTAAACTGTCCCAATATGGGCGCATTAATCGTTGAGCCCGATGCTCTGAATCACTGTGGGGCTCGAGGCCCAAATATAAATGTTGAGTTTGTAGCTCTCGGTGACTGCTCCGATCACAACTGTTATTATCTAATCATGCCTTGTATGCATGGAATGCATAGGTCAAAATGAAACCATATCAACATCACAATCATTCCCAATTATCACATTCAACCAATTAGTTCACAATTTTTCACATTAAAATCACATTCACATTTAATCACATTTAAAACACAGAGTTCTCAAATTCTCAGACAACAGCACTTTTATGTCATAATCTCCAAATACATCGGACACCTTCGGTCCGGAATCCAGTCATAAACAAACGCACAAGCCCACCATCTAGGTCACTCACATTTGTTTCCGAAGCTAAAGCCTGAAAGTCTCGGCAACGTCTGTGGGTTGACGTTCCAAATGTGTCTCTAAAACAGTCCAAATATTTACACATTACCAAATGCACAATTAGAAATATTAAATAATGCACATGTAACAATTTAGATGTGTACAATGCATGTTCGTGACATTCCCGACAATATTTCACAATTTCCCATCACAAGCCATAAACACTAAAACCACTCAATTCGAACCTCTATAGGTCCAATTATTAATAAAAGACGGATCAGAAAAATCATTACCCGGTCCACTTACTTCGCCCTAACCAATCTCTGACAATTTCAGCTCTAAAAATTTCCAATTTTACAAATAAATGAAATTAAATATTTCATGAATCTGATGCCTCGAGAATCAGGTCAATCGGATGTCGGACGGAAAAGATATTCCCAAAACACGCTCAGACTAACTCACTACATGTAACTTCACTCTAGAAATTGAATATCTTAGGGGCTAAATTGAAGTCTCACCTCTTCATAACATTTGTAGATCTATGTCTCTAGTTTAATTAGAAAAAAAGAATTAGATCGATTGAAGCTCTATAGCTCAAGGTATCTCCAAATTACTGAAGCATGTTCAGACTTTTCCAACTTTTCTGCTCACTTAGATCCGATCGACATTTCTCAATTTGATCTTAAAAATCATAAATTTGGTATGGAAAGATAGAGAAATGTCTTAGGAATCCAACGCTTCAAAACTTAGGTCGATCGGAGGTCGGATGAAAAATTTATAGCCAAAAGAAAAAAAAGAGGTCGGTCGGTCAAAAATCGACCCCGCGGCCGATCGACAAGATCGCGGATCGCCACGCTATCCTAACCTCCTAACTTCTAACCTTCATATTTTTTGACTCCGAACTCCAAATTTGACAAATTTAGTACCGTTGGAAAGATAAAAGACATATCTATCATTTTTATGGAGGACTCAAAGATCATATCGACCTTTAAAGGGGTCAAAAAATCACTCCAAGATGACCGATCAACAAGCTCCTCACAAACAGTACCAAAACTTGTAAACATCATAACGTTTCGTCCCCTTAGCCAAAATTTCCAAATTTTATATCAATCAAAAGAGAAAAACAAATTATACAACTTTCATGAACAACTTGGAAGCTAATTCCAGCTCTAACTAAATCAAATTCTCAAGCAAAGTTTCTGCCTACCCAAATTATTCTCAACAATAACCCAATCTTCCAACATGCATAACTCCACATCTCCTTGGCAAAAAATTCCATACCATATATCAATAAAAAGCTCAGACAATATACTACAATTATCAAGAAGGGATTAGAACCAAATTCCATCTCTAACTAGGTCAAATCCTCCCATTAATGTGGCTGTCCTGTTAGGGAGTATTAAAACAACACATGACCTAAACCATGTTCAAACTTTGAAAATGCATAACTTAAAATCCTTATATCCACAATTAACATATTATACCTCATTAGAAAGATACAACAATCCTCTACAATGTTCCAGAAGATCACTTGAGCCAATTTTACTCTTAACAGTCCAAAATTAGCACCAGAACACAAAAAGCACAAAACCTATACACTTAGAGCCATTTGCACTCAAAACACATTTTGAGCTGAATTACCACTTGAACATTAACAGACCATAACTTTCAATCTACACATTGAAAAATATCATACTTAGTGGCGTTAGAAAGCTAACAAGCAAATCTTCAACTTTCATGAATACCAATTCTACAAAATCAATCTACTTTAGCCTAGAAAAATTCCCAAAGTTTCTGGTCTTCAATATTAGACCCAATATCAGGACACTATTCACACAGCACACATAACTCACATTCCTAAGCAAAATTTAAAACCCTTAAGGACATAATTGGACAAAACTTCCTTCATGTGAAATCTAGCCAAACTCTTTAAGTTTAATTTAAGCCAAAGCTCATCTCAATAGGACCACCCTGTCAAAAATTATGAGCAAAAATCTGAAACCTACTCGAAGTAAAATTTTCCAGATTTCATATCAAACTCAACCTCTTTCATTCCAACACCAATCCTACATCAATAAGCATCCAATTTAATCACTAATTCAGCCAAAAAAATCATCAAGACATTCCCTTAAACATAACCCCACATAATTCCAACACTCATACACAATCATTTCCCATTTATAAACACTCATCTAACAATAATACAATCCATCCAAACAACTTAATTCATCTAATTTATTAACTTCTAATTCATCATTCACTAGTCATCAATCAATCAAGGACTTAACATACCTATATATTCAAAGCACAACTTCATGCAATTAATGAACAAGATGTCACAATTAATGCATTAACCAACATACAACATAGTACTTACCTAATTAAGCTCCCATTTTCTTCAATTTCTCAACCACAACTACAATTTCTCTTCCTCCCCGCATACATGATTATCACCCTCAAAGCTTAAGTTGGTGTTTCTTTGTGAACAAGGAGGAGAAAGCAAGTAGCATAGGAGAGGTTTCTTGTGTGGGTGAAGGTGATAGCAATTCCAACTAAAAAGAAGGAGAAAAAAATCAATGAGAAAGGAGGAGAAATGGAGAGTTTCGGTTGAAGGAGGAAGAAACAAGGATTTTGTGTCTTAATTGTGGAAGTCTCGAGAATGACTAGAAAAGAAAGGGGCTTTTAATTAAAACAAAGCAAGGCATGCTAGGCAAGTGACACATGTCACTTGCCTTATGTCAATCCCTCAAATTTTCATTTAATTTCCTTCCAATTTCTAGTCCAAGTTCTCCCAAAATTCCAATGGCTCAAAGTAATAAATCCTAAAATCATGTATCTACATTGCCAGTACCATTGGGCAGTCATTTTTGGTACCGAAAACTAAATCAATCTGTCACTTATCAATTTTTCCGGTCCGAAAATTTCACCTGAAAAATTCCAAAAAATTCCTAAAATTTCATAAAAATGTATAACGCACAAAAATCCACTCCAATTAAATTTTCAAGCACTAAATCATATGTTTTTCACAATAAACACATGCCGGGAAATGTCATGAATACATGTACAATCATGTGCATATACAAAAATTACAATTTATGCATATATGGAGATCATATTATGCATGAACATGCCGAGACTAGTTTACACACTCATAACTCGTCCCGAATTACCATTTTACCCTTCTCATCGATGATGGGATGTTACAAATATCATATATATCTATGAAAAAAAATTTGACATTTCAAAGATAATAGCTTTAGGAAGATTTGAAGCGTCTCTAAAACTCTATCAGTGGGCTATGGATAGTGATGGGAGGCTCTAATTCATCTTATTTCACAAAGAAGCAACTGATTTAAGCTTCTATCTAGAAAACATGATGATGATTTTAGAAAGTGTTTAGGTATGAATAGTCTTATTGATCTATGCTTCAAAGGAAACTTCTTCACCTGATTTAATAAATAAGAAGGAAAATTGCTCATCAAGAAAAAGCTTGTGGTTAATGGACTCCTTTAAGATGTTTATTTTTCCTAATAACTCTGAATTCTTCAATTCTCCTTTTGGCTAGGATCATTATCCCTTTGAATTCCATATTTTAACTCCATAAAAAGATTGAAAATCCCTTTCAAATTCTACAATTTCTTAAAAAACTTGAGGTTTATGTGGAGGTTATAATGAAAAGGCTCTCTATACATTTTGAAGGTTATAAATCATACAAACTCATGAGGAATCTTCAGGTAATCTGTGTAACATCCCACCCCCTCCTGGAAGGGTAAAATAGTAAAATTGGTATAGGATGAGACTAATAGGGAATATTTAGTACTGTTCATGCATAATAGGATTGATACACAGTATCAATTGTGTACATGGAATTACGGTAAATGCATTCATGACATTCCCGGTAATTGGGCCTAACGGTATTTTATTGTGATTAACGGGGTTATGGGATTTGAAAAATTATTCTGAGTGCGCTATGAAGCGTTTTAGTTTTTAAGGGATTTTCAGGAATTTTTCTGGAATTTTCCGGAGAAAATTCCCGGACCGGCAAAATCGCCGGTAACTGGCCTAAACGTGTTTTGGGGTAGAAAAGGTGATTTTCGTGATTGAAAAATTATTTAGAGTGCTTGTTACCTGTTTTATAATGTTAGGGAATTTCATTAATTCTCAGAAAAATAAATCGGGGAAATTCTCGGACCGGATAAATCGCCAATTGGCGAACCAGTTGATTCTCGGTAGCAAAAATCGCTACCCACTGATACTGTAATATTGGGTATTTTATTTTGGGACTGAAAGTAGGGTCACTGGAATTAATTGGAGTAAATTTTGATCTGGATTAATAAGTAATATCTTGACTTTTCAAATAAAAAAAAAAGAAACCAATCAAATTTTGCCATTTAAAAGCATCATTAAATGCATTCCCTCTTAAGGCTCGGATGTGTATGTTTTTCATAATGAAAAGATGAATTGTTAGGCCTTTATTATTGCCATCCGAAGACACAAACACAAACTTCTCTCTATAAAACCATCGAAATTTTCCTCTTCTCTCAACTTTCTCCATAACTTCAAGCTACTATCTTTTACTACCATCAAAGCTAGAAGATGAGTTTGGTACATGCTTGGGAAGGGAAGAAGGTTAGTACTTTGGTATAAAAGTTAGAAAGTGATTGTTGAAGGTTTGAAGGAGGTTTTGATTTGGTAAGTTTTCATTAAGTTTTGATCTTTAAATGGTGTATTTACATGGAATTAAATGTCATGATAGTATGGGGTAGTTAATAAAAGGATTTAAAGCATGTATTAGGTTCATGTAGACATTAAAGTGATGATTATTGTGATTTAAAGTAAGGGGCATAAAGCTAAGTGATGACTGAATTGAAAGTAATGATATGGTTTGATTTTGAATTGATTATGGATAATTAATTGAGTATCTGAATTGAGGAATTTAATGCTGTAAATTTTCAGTATAAACCCTAGTATATGTATGACTGGAGTGATATTTAATTTATATTTATTTTGATGTCTAGTGATGAGAAAAAGGTATTGGAAGTGATTGAACTAAGGTTAACCTTAAATCTGGAAAATTGGAATTATATTGATGTTACTGTTTTATTCATAACTTATTGTATAGAAATGAAAATGAGGTAAGGTTAGTGGCCACTGAAACTTTGGAATGTTGGCTTCAATTTAGTGTGAAATAGGTGTTGTTGAATTTCAATGATAGAAGGGTGAAATTTTGCATGGAAAGTTGCTGTTCCATTGCCTGTGAACAGTAACCGCAACCATGACATCTGAGTTTTGTTGATTTTATGAATTAATTGAGATGGAATTAGGAAAATGATCTTCATGGAAGTTGTAGCATATTTAATTATCTTTCCATTGCTACTAATCTTGCTATTTTTAGAATTGTGTATTGGGAGATATGAATTGATTACTAATGACTGGTTTTGAGCATTTTGGATGAAACCTAGTTTAAGTGTGATTTTGTGAGTTTACTGATTGGAGGCAATTTTAACATTTTAAGTGGACTGAATTGGTGTGAGTGAGCTTCTGAAAAGTTGTAGAGGAAAAGATTACCTTGAAAATGACATATGGTTTGTAATTTTTAGAAGTCAGAATTGGGAGTTATGATTTTTCAAAAACTGACCCTACATTAGGTTATGAGTGGCTGATCATAACAGAAACTTCCATAACAATTTTTAAATTGTTAGAGATCGAATTGGATGTTGAGTGCTTCATGAAAATTGAAGTTTGAGATGTTATCTTTACAAGGATATAAAGTTCTGATTTTATTGACTTATATACTGGAAGTTATGCTTCTTGTAAGATTACTGCCCAAAGTGAAGGATTTCAGGGACAGTGACATTGAATGAATTAATTGACTGGCTTAGCAATAGAATTTGATTTTGGGTTGTTCATGAAAGTTGTAGAGGACATTGTGAACTTATTGACCATATTTTTGTGGTAATTTATTTCTGAAGAATAAGTGAGTTATGAAATTGTAAATGTACTGCTCTGTGTTGATGGAAATTGAGTAGGCAGAAGGTTTGATGGATTATTTGACACCCTTAGGGTTGGAATTGATTTTATGGTCTTCTTGAGAATTGTAGAGCTTTTCATAAGCTTTCCAATGAGGTATAGTGGGCATTTTCTGATTTGTGTGTTAAAAGTTAGAGTAATTGGAAATTGGAATTTCAATCGGAAAGAAGGAGGGCAAGGAAAAGGGCCGTCTCGTGAGGCGACGTTTCGCCTCATGGCGAGATCAAGGGCTGGTCGCGAGGCGGCGCCTCGCCTCATGACGAAGCGAGGTGCATCTGCCTCATGAGACGCCTCGCCCTCGCGACAGCAGAGATGATTCCGCCTCATGGCGGCATCTCGCCCATGAGGAGTTTCGTATATATATATATATATATTTATTTTTATTTTTGATTATTTTTTGATATTAAATGGTACAATTGTTCTTTTGTCAATTTCTTTCCCGTCTGACGTCCGATTGACCTGATTCCAGAGGCATCGGATTCGTTGAATATTTAATTTCATATTATGAGAAAACGGGAATTTTTAGACGGGAATTTGACGTAGCCCCTATTGACGGAACATGTAAACACTGTTTTATTTAATTGGGGACCTATAGAGGTCCGAATTGCGCACCGTCAGCGCCTATGGATTTCTAATTTTTGATAGAATTTTTAGTATGGGAAAATATTGAATTAGGACCGGGAATTCATGAACATGCATATTTCATCAACATGAGCACAAATTTCATATTTAGTGACTCGTATTTTTTCTGATTCATATAGAGGCCCAATTGGAGCGTCGATTGACCGACGTCACGAGAGGCTTTCGGCATTAGCTTCGGAAGTAATAGGTGAGTAACCTAGTTGGTTCCTCAACCTTTATGTGTTTAAGATTTTGCTATTATGCCATGTGGAGATAATGGAGGTTTATGTGTATTTGACTTTGATTGATTTGGGACCATAGGTGTATGAAATATGGGAATGAGATAACGAAGTGCTATTTGTGTATGCTGTTTGTGAATGGGAGATCTCGGACCAAGGTTCGAGGAATGGGAAATTGATCTTGAAGTGTTACTTATCCGTTTGATACATTGAATGTGACTTTTAAATGCGATATGGTATGATAAATTGAAAGAATATATGATTGAAATACGGACCGAAGGTCCAAGAAATAAAATGGCATTGAATGTAAGTGATAGCAATAGCGTAAATGGAAATTGGAACATATGCATTCATACATAAGGACATGATCGAGATAAAAGCGGTTGTGGCCGGATGACCACCGGATCGGGGCATATCACGCCTAACGTATGTGAGAGCTTTCATTTCAGCGCATAGGACCTCGAGTCCAACGTATTGAGCCTCGGGCTCGATGTATCGAGGCTTCAAGCCCAATGTTTGAAACCAGCGGCTCAACGCAATGTGCCCGTTCTTGGGGCGGTTTACGCGCATGATCACAATAACATAATGAAAATGGAAAGGGTCTCATGTGCATTGCATATATGGTATGATTGATGTGGATTGTATGATAGGCGATTAGCCTTACATTTGTGAAATGTGATTGTAAGTATTATTTGGTATTACTTTTGTAAATCGTGATCGTATGTGATAATTGGTAAAGTGTTTGAACATGCATGAATTGAGTGAACCATCGATGATGGTTTCTCACCGAGTTCATAAAACTCACCCAAAATTTGCATTTATTTTTCAGGTCTGAAGAATACCCGGTTGACACGGAGTATATCTCTGTAGGCGAGTAAAGGTTAGAGGTTGGGATCGGTTCGCGTCTGCATTAGTGTCTTAGTAAAGCGTATTCGCAATCAACGTATAACAAGGCATTGTATTTTCTTGAGCCCTTGTGGTATTAATGTTTTCTTGCATTGATTGATTGTAATTATTCTTGGATGACTGTAATAACTAAAACGGGTTTATATTGAACACAGATTTTATTTACTTACTGTGTTTGCCGTGTGAACGTGGAGTTAATGGCTCCCAAAAGAAAAAAAAGTGTATACTGAATTTTAAATCGACTGATGTAGTACGCCACTCTCGTGGGACACGGACTCGGATATCACCAACGATATCGGGTTCGGGTCTTACGGGAGTGGGGTGTTACAATCTGTGATGAGCTTAAACTACTTCGTAGTAATTGTAACTATTGTTAGGAAGGATCTCTACTCAACTCAGGAGAAGCTATATGCCAAACCTGATGACTCTTCCTTGAAACATGATAAGAAATATGCTTTTAGTAAATACTTGTTTGCTCTGAACATTCATAATTCTATAGTGAAACAAAAAAGTAGAGTTTTTTTGGATAAAAGAGGAGGATATTGAATTAACATATAGATTTAAAGATATTCAAGCAAGAAGGAACTCTAATAAGATTTGTGGTATTGCAAATATGAATGGAGTTTCTTGTTGGGACCAAGATAAGCTAAAAGAACTTACCTATGACTCTTTTAAAGACTCTTTAGGAGCATATGTTATTTCCTCTATTTCGATGCAAGAGCTAAATCCTTTTATTTACCCTTGTCTAACTCAAAACTAATTCAATTTACTCAACTCGACCAGTCACTTCCTTAGAGATTAAAAAGAGCCCTTTTCAATATGCATCCCAATAAGGCTCCTAGTTTAGATGGTTTAAATATCTCATTCTTTTAGAAATTTTGGAGTATGTTCAGTAATTATGTTATCAGTATTGTTAAGCAATTATTTAGTATAGGGATAAAGCTCAAGGAATTAAACAAGAAATTCATTTATCTGGTTTCGAAAATTCCTAATCCCACTTCCTTTTAAGACTACAAGTCTATAGCCTATTGTAACATTGTTTATAAGATCATCTTAAAAATTTTAGCTTTAAGATTGAAATCAATGATGTGTGATCTAATAAATCCTTCACGAGGTGCTTGTATACCTAGTATAAATATTGGTGATGAAATTTTGATAGATTAGGAGATACTTAGATCTTATCATTACAAAAAATAATCAAAAGTTGATCCTTTAAGATTGAATTTTATATAGCAATTGATACAATCATTTGAAAGTTTATCTTCAATGTGTTGCATACTTTTTTTCTCCTATATCTACATTTAATGGACAAATCAATTCATCGTCACTCCCTTTTATAGCATTCTTGTCAATAGCAAGCTTATTGCTTTGTTTAAAGAAGCTAAAAGAATTAGACAAGGTGACTTTCATATCCCCTTACATCTTTACAATTTATGTTAAGGTATTAAGAAAGTTCATCTCTTATAATATTTTGCAAGGTATGCCTTTCAAATATCACTATAAATGCAAGTGTATTAAGCTCTTTACTTTATCTTTTGCAGATGACTTGATCTTACTTGATGAAATTGATAAACTTGTAGTTGATACTCTTATGTACTCCCTCAATCAATTTTCAGTACTTTTAAGCCTCAAAGTCAACACCTCCAATGTCACCTGTATATAAAACTTTGCTCAAGTAAATTAGCACTTGGACTCTCCAGCTTTATAGGACTTTAATTGCAAAAAGTTCCTTTTAAATATTTGAGCATACCTATCATTACTTTAACACTTGTAAAGATTGTGCACCATTATTTAATTCAATTTTAGAGGAATTGATAGTCAAAAAAAATAAAGTACTCTATGACACAGTTATGTGTCAGCATACTATGTCCTAACTGAACAACCTGGATACTTATTGGTATTCACATATCTTCTTCTCTTAGAATCTTATTAAAGCTATTGAAAGGTTGCCTAAGAATTTTCTTTAGAATAATGGATCACTCAATAAGGGCATAGTCAAGGTTGGCTGAAAGGAGCTTTGTTTGCCAAAAAAAAAAAAGGAGGCCTTGTATCGAATTTATAAGATTCATTTAACAAGGTTCTTTAGGCTGAGAGAATATAGAGACTTTATAATAATCACACGTCCTTATGAGTTAAATGGATGAATAAAGAGTAATTAAAAGGTAATAACTTTTGCACTTAATACTTCTTAGACTCTCTAACTTTTGAGCTATAAAGTGTAACTTTGATATTTTTTGTAATCTGAACCAACGTTTAAATTTAAGAGTTATCTTGGATAAGTGAATAGAATATCATATTGAAAATGGAGAAAGGATCAGCTTCTAATTTGATGATGGGTATAATCTAAATCGTCTCTACTTACTTCATGCTTTCATTACACCGCTTCTAAGTATTCCTACAAAATCTAAGTAAACATGACTTGATCATCCTTAAAATAGGATTGAGTCGTTAAATTTAAGGGATATGGAGGAAAAGAAATTAGTCTTTCAACTTAGGGAAATGAAGTCTCCATTCTTCCTTAGATCCATTTACAATCGGATTAGAGAACTAATTATGGCTAAGGAAACCCGTCTTAAACGCAGTTGGAATTTGTCTTCATTTGGCTAATTGTGTACGATCTCTCATCCGGTTGCTCAATTGGGCAAAGCTGGAGAGAGTCTTTTACAGTCCTTCAATCATTTATACACCATTTTTGTCAAAGACATATGATTCTGTTTGTACTTTCACTATCTCATAGAGTCTAACCCTACGTTTGGTTACGGTCCATAGCCCTGCAGACAGTGGACAAGGACTCAAAAGTCCTGTCCTATATCAAGTTTGGTTTCTGTCTGACCATGCTCCTTGTCCTGTCCAAGAAGGACATGGACTGTAAATTATTGTCCGGTTGAAATCAGTGGTACAGACAACTGAGTCCAACGGACAGAGCTCGAAAAAGACGCGTCTACCCTATGTGTTTGTCTGAAACCTAAAATGCAGCCCGCTGGTTGTCGTCTTCGCTTACGTTCGTCGTCTTCCCAATTTGTGTTTGTCTGAAACCTAAAACGCAGGGCCGCTCGTCTTCGTCTCCGCTGGTCTTCCTCTCCGCTGGTCTTCCTCTCCGCTACTCTTCGTCTACGCACGGTAAGCTTCTTGTTGTTTCGTTTTTCAGATGCATGACTCCTCTTCTCGAATCTTTTGTGGACACCTTCTAACGCATACATTGTTGTTTCGTTTCCGTCTGTAGCCAGATTTGGAATCTCTCCATTCAGATCCGGTCTTCCCTAACCCCGACTGCGACCATCGTCCGGGAATATTTAAAGGTTAGACTTCAATTTGGAACTCTTCCTTATTCTTTTTGATTGGTTTGGGTGATGGGATCTGCGTCATTGTTCTGGTTCTGTTTTGCTTGGTTCTGTTTTCTATCACTTTCTGAGCATTCCAAACAAGCACGGAAGGACCAACTGAATTCATATTGGTACTTTACCTTCAAGACAATATAGAATGACCAAGTACTATGTGAATGATGCTTGTGATATTTGAGATACGACCAACTTCAATACTTCTGTTTTAGTTTTGCAAATTATGTGTTGTTTTGCAAATTATGCTTCTTTTTTAGTTTTCTATGTAGTGAATGGTTATTGTTTAAGTCCTTATGCTTACATTGTAATGATCTTAGAAATCAGAATATGATCTTACAGTAGCATATATCAATTGAGTTTTTAAGTAGAATACAATTGATTTGTATAGAATGTGAAATAAAAAACATATAGTGTTAGATGAAACAATAGCACAGGTAGTGTTTAATTAAAATGTACACATGATTGATAAGAGAAGAGCAATTCGATGAATAACCATTTCGAGAAGGCAACATCAATGGAAGGTCATTTAAAACAAGAAATGAATCACAGCATTGTTGACATACTACAATCCGCTGGACAGATTCAACCTATACAAATTCATACCAGAAAATCTCCCTAACCTTTAGGTCTAAACAACCAAATAACAATTGAAGAAAACCAAACCAAACAAAGATCAGATACACTTACTAGATCTGACAAAAAGGAAGGTTACAGCAATTTCCATATTCATGACTGTTGTAGGCATACCACAGAGCCTTGAGAAAGCGACAAGAATGAAGTTTAAATCTAGAACCTGAGCATAAATAGATTCTAACATGTGTCCAAATATCAAGTTTTTGAAGGAAAGTAATTCCAAAAGATTGAGGACATCTACTAAGAAGCTCACACCAAGGACAAGTCTTAACAAGGTTAAGTACTAGCAGCTAGTTTCTGTGCATTTTGCATGTGGAGGAATTGATGAAATCTGGTTTCATAAAATGCATATTCCTGGGACAAAAACTAGTAGGACCACATCAAAGGTTGAAATACCTTACACTGAAGACTACTAATTGTTGATTTTAGTAAACCATCTCCAACTATCGACCTCAACCTTTTAACAAACTCTTCCTGTCTTATCTTTTTGGCCTGATAAAACATTCAGAGAGACCAGTAGATCATGACAGATCTCTTAAATCAAATCAGCAGGAAAAAAAGTTGGATATTGTCCTCCAACATACCCTGAATTGCTCATAATTATTGGTTATTCGTTCCATATCTCCAGAAGAAACTTTATTAGAGATTGCAGCAAACAACATGGGGAAAGGCATCCAGGGGGACTTCGGAGTTCTTGTATTGCTTGATCCCGGACTTTGTGCTTTTCACAGGAAATTCGATTCTAATCTTGCTACTTTTACTTAGCTAAAGGAAAATAGCAAATTAGCAGTTAATTTAAGGCAATTGTAAAACTAACTGGAACTTGAAATGGCAAGACACAGATAAACAATTTATGTACAATTCACATTCAAAGAAGTTAGCTTTTCCTTAATTACGAGAATAAAATGATGTCATATGACACAATAAGCATCAGATAAGCATAAATTAAATTTGTCAGTAGTTAAAATATGCCAATGAGCAGAGGCATTCACTTGCTATTGATGATTAACCATTGAAACAAAGTAACTTTCAAAGTAACTTTCATTTCTACCATTGGTATGATTCGGAAGGACAGTGACAGTAACTTGGTGCTTAAATTGATGAAAGTAACTTGTATTCACTTTCACTTTAATGTTGTAAAATGTTAACTTAAGCATTCTGCACTTTGAAGACCTAAGCATACATATGTTTTGTGATTGCAAATGGAATCTGATGTGAGTGATGCACTGCAAACTTAGAAGTTTATTCAAATACAAGTCAAATACATATTAATTGAAGGTATATACAGCCATGTCATATCAGTGTTCAATTATTATGAGATGTACAGCTACTTAGTAATTGACTTGTATTTCCATTCTTCGACTTTTTAATTTATAAATGTTACAATTGAAGACATATATACAAATGCAATATATGATCCAGAAATGTTTTTCACTTTGTTGACAGTTTTGTTTTAAACAAAGTTGGAGGCAATGGATGATGATGATATGTTAAACTGCTTGGCTTTTTATGACATTTTGAATCAGCAATTGGATATAATGAGAATTAGTGTGTTGTTATGCTTATATGTAAACACCAAAAAACAACGTAGAAGTCAAAATGCTGAAGGAAGTAGGGCATTGGCAGTACCAAATAGGAAAGCCAATATATATAGGATTTTGCATGAGGGAGATAGGAATACCCTGTGGGACTTACGGATGGACACGAATGCATTTAAATTGTTATGTGAAATGCTTCAGCTCCATGGTGGGTTGACAAATACTGGACATGTGCCCATTGAAGAAAAAGTTTTAATATTCCTAAGAATATTAGCACAAAATGAATCCAATAGAGTATTACAAGTGCGGTTTATGAGGTCAGGAGAAATAATAAGTAGGGTCTTCCATAATGTGTTGAAGGTTGTAATCAATCTTCAACATCTCCTGTTTGTGAAGCCAATACCAATTCCTGAGGATTGCACAGACAATAGATGGCAATGGTTTAAGGTCAGTTATAATAATAACTTAGCTACAATACGGTGTCTGATTTAACTCTATTCAATTTGTTAACGAGAACTTTTGTATGATGGCATTTTAAACATAGGGTTGCCTTGGTGCTCTAGATGGAACCTATTTAGACATAATAGTTCCGCTAGCAGACAAACCCAGATACAGAGGTAGGAAAGGAAGAATATGCACTAATGTTTTAGGAGTATGTGACAAGGACTGTAACTTTGTCTATGTCCTTCTTTGGATGGGAGGTTCAGCATTGATTCAAGGTTCGCATGATCTTGTAAGTAGGCCGAATGGACTTCAAGTACCGAGGGGTATGTAAGAAACGAAATGTTAGAAATTTGCAATTTATTTTTTTAAGGCATGATTGCAATTCCAAAGGTAATTGTGTTTGTTGGTTATAGGAACTTACTACTTAGTAGATGCTGGCTATACTAATGGTCCTGGTTTTCTTGCACCTTTTAGAGGAACAAGATACCATATTCAAGAGTGAGCAAGAGATGGAAGGGCACCTAGAAATGCAGAAGAGTTTTTTAATAAGAGACACTCGTCTGCCAGAAATGTGATTGAACGTGCATTTGGTTTACTGAAAAAAAGATGGAAAATACTACGAAATCCTTCTTTTTATCCTACAACTACTCATGTGCACATCATTCTTGCATGCTGCCTTCTGCACAATTTTATTAGGCTACATATGAGCGAAGATCCAGCAGAGCGAGTCCTATTGAAGATGAGGATATGCCAATTGGGGAAGATACAGCATTACCAGAATTTGTTGATCGTGTTGAGACAAGTAATGAATGGAGCCAATGGAGAGAGGATTTAGCTAACGACATGTTTGATGACTGGAGAATGAATCATTAAATTGTATACTCGTATATTTGGATGGCCTTCATTGTAACTGAATTGAGGCATTGCTTAAATTTTTCTTGATGTTGTTGACTCTCTTTGTATTGAATTACCTGTTTCATTTAAGTTAATGTTGTCTTCTTTCATATCATGCACATTTCAAATTACATGTTAATTGTTCATGTTACTTATGATTTGCAATGGTGTGGGGTATGACATTGCATGGTTTAGGTGCAATGTCACGGGTTTGGACTGATGGTGAAACAGATGCATTTGTTACCTTATTGGAAGAGGCGGTAGTTGCTGGACAAAGAACCGATAATGGACAATTTAAGCCTGGGACTTTCCAACTTCTTGTTACACAACTTGGTGAGAAGTTTCCTGGGTGTGGCATTAACAAGAGGCATGTACAAAATAAAATCAAGAGGTTGAAGGAAAAATATCGACGACTATGACATCTTTGAGCTGCGGCGGGTTTGGGTGGAATGATAGCAAACAATGCGTTGAGGTTGACAGCAAGCAAGTGTTGGAGGAATGGATGAAGGTTAGTTGTTAATACACGCATCATGACAATAGTTATTGTTTGACATGCTAACAAGTGGGTGCATTTGGTTTACAGAAGCACCCTAATAAGTTCTATACTCCTGGGAAGCCGTTTCCAATGTACCCAAGACTAGAGTTTATTTTGGGAAAGACAGAGCCACAGAGCCGCCCCAAGCGGTCCGGCTCGATCTCATTTCAAGTGATGACATGGAAGCCGATAGACAAAAGCTTCACTGTTCATGCTTCCTTGAATGAACCGGTGTAGAGACACCTCTGCACCAAGCGCAACCGTCCATGTATGGTTCTCGTCGTCTTCTTCCAACACCGACGCAAACCGAGCAACTAAAGCGAGAAGGAAGATGAGGGACGATGAAAGTGCTAGAAACCATAATGAGACACTTGCGTACGCAACGGACAACGATGTTAGAGTGCACAAATTATGGCGGATGCTATGGTGGGCGGGACAACAAATTCCCCGGTAGGTGAGGAGCTTGAGAGTTTGGGTTTACGACCGAAAGCGTTATTACGATTACAATGATCTTCTCGCGAGAATCATCATGCTGCGAATCTATTTTGGGGTTTAAAAGCGAGAACAAAAGCGGGCTTATGTGCGGAGGCTCTTACGTCAAGCTCTAATTTTATGTTTCTTTAGTCAAGATGTTTCGAATCTCAACTATTATATGGTCATATCGCTAATAACTATCGTGTAACTTTATTTATTTGGTAACGCCAAGTGATGTTAAGCGATGTGATATACCTTGATCGTGTTTGTCTACATGTTTATCAATGATGAATGTTGTTGTTTTATTAAATATGTAATTAATTTCTTTTTGCGTTTATGAATGATTAGAGTATGATTCATTTACTGGTACATCACTATGGACTGATACAACTTCTATGTTGTATTCGATTGGACGAGAAGTCGGCATTTTCACAAATTGGGATGAAGTAAAATTGGTAACTAATGGTTATCCTAATGCTAAATTCAAGGGGTTCATGACATTGTTTGACGCAGAAAATCGTTAGCCATCGATCAAAGTAGGTATGATCGTTCGAATGAAAGAAACTGTTCCTATCGCCAATGACCTCTCATCAATCCCCAATCAACTACCACAACCAACAATCGAAGAACCAAATGAAGTTGCTACTTTAAAGCAACAAATGGCTATTTTGCAAGCATTGTTACTAATTGCCATTGGAGTAATTATCGGAAACATTATCAACAAAATTCGGACAAATTTTAAAACTTGAATGTAATTAATGTTTATGAATGCTTAGATGTTTAATTAAAATATTATGTATTAGGATTTCTTTCTTGTCGACTTACTTGAACCTATTATGTAATCAATTAAATGAATGCTTATATGTTTTATTATATTATTTTGCCTATATAATGTTCATAATAATAATAATAATAATAACAAATAAGTATTAATAATAATACTTATAATAATCATTAAATTATTACCATACCAATGATTATTATGTTATCATAATTTTACTTAATATTAATATTCATATTAATTTTATTATTTTGTGCTTACGAAATTATAATAATAACATAATAATTATTATTAGAGTTGCAAAATCAATGAATTATAAAAAGACCAATGAATTATACTAACAACAATTACAAAATTAATATTAATTGTATCAATATTTTTTCATAAAAATTATAATTAATAAGATATTAAATGTTAATAGAGTTGCAAATACGCTTAATATAACCATTGACACAATTATGAAATAACCATTGAAATACATCTTTCCAATACATTACATTGCAGGGACATTTTTGACATTTAATACTGTTTTTTGTTACGTAAAACAAACACATTTTGTCCATGAGGGCATTTCGACATTTAACACTGTTTTTGTTCGTAAAACATCGCAAACCAAATATATTTCGTCCAGTAGACAAAGACAATTTTCTCTGTCCTGTCCACTGCAACCAAACATCTCATTGTTTTCAATTATTGTATCTTCGCCTCTTGTCTGTCTGTCATCTGTTTTGTCTGTCACTGCGCATTGCAGACGCTAACCAAACAGACCGTAAGAAAATATGGTTCTCTTCTCACTGTCTCATTTTAGCCCGAATGCTTCTACCAGAGTTGTATCCCACGTAGATTGCAGGTTTGCATATTGCAACCCTCAAACTGAATCACAATATTCTAACGTACGCAATTCAGAAAGTTCGTGTAAGCATATCATGTTATGAAACTAGAACACAGGAACTTTGAAGATATTTAACGACCAACTGATCTTGGAAGGGCACACCGACTCAGCTGAGGTTTCAAGGGCGACTGCATGTCCAGGCCCTTTCACAGCTTGAAGTCGATCTATCCTAAATGACAAATAGGTAGCGTATTACGAATTCCACAAGTGGAAGTTTGATCGAGGTTCCTCAAACCTTGAGCACGGAATTATCATTCGGTCCGATCCGGTGAACGTGATGAGGAGATTGTCCAAGATAACGGTGTATAACAGCATTCTAAAAATAGTTCATCCTCGTTTCATGGAAAGCTTGCCAATTAAATTTTCTAAATTGCTTGTCCATTTTCATTGTCCGTTTCAACTTTCCAAAGATGATTTTTACTTTATCTAAAAAATCCACTGTAGAAGCTATATATTGATAAAGGCAATTTTCCTACAATTATATATGTCAGGTTTAGTTATAAAAAGTCACAACTCTTATACAGGAAGCTGAAACCACGAGGCATAACTGAATATGGCACGCATGTGAAATTGACAGGAAACTTTTTCGAGCCTTCTAATACTCAACATTCTAAAATATGATTTTAAAAAAACATATTTATCTTAAGATTGCCAATAAGACAATTAAGAGTACTCAGGTTTACATTGTCAATGTCTTTGAATATGAATTTCTATCAACTTGCAACATATTGATGGCAAATTTTTAATCAATCACCTTCCACTGAAAAATACTTCAAACAATTTTACAGGAAACGATACACCTGTAAAAGTAACCAGCATCCCTTAAAACTTTGCCCTTGTTAAAGGGGCAAAATAGGGCTGCGAAATGAATACACCAATGTATACATGCACAATGATCAACCGGAGCTGGCATGAAGTTTTTCATTTACAATTATCATGTAGACTTGTAGACATTACGATATGTATACAGCAAGCAAATCATCCAACAAAAGCACTCACCATGCAGCACCTATTAGCTCATTCAACAGTAACTACTTCTCAAAATGTTGTAATTCGATTCCCCAGGCTGAAGCCAACTGCAACAAAAGTTGGTCAGGTGCGGCACCCTCCCAGTCCTCAGGTAGGTCCATTGAAGTTGAAGTTTCATGCAGGTTCAGCAAAATATCCCTCTTCAAGTCCATGGTAATGCCCATAACATCTGGTCCATTCTCCATCACTATTTCTACCAACTGTTAGCAAGGCAAACAAAGTAACACTTAGAAAATTCTATCATTTGATAGCTACTTGCGGCAGCTAAAATGACCATAAATTTCCCGGGCAATTAAACGACGATGCCTAAATGGCAATTAGAGTTACCAGTATATATATCAGGAAACTGAATCTGATAATGTAATCACCATTATAAATTGATTTTTCCTACCATCATTCCATAGGCTAGATCTCACATCTTAGTCAATAATGGCCAACTCATGGCAGTTCCTTAAGGGCATTTAAGGATGTTCTCCGTAACACTTCTTAGGGCTGTCAGAAGCTATCTTCTTATTACCCTTTGTCATCTTTTAAAAAAGACTGAACTCAAAACTAATGAATCACTAACAAAAGATTTAGAAACTTATCCAAGAGCCTGGATTACTTGAGGCAAATGTATACCTGCTGAATCCACGACAAACTGATGTCAAGCAAGTTCTGTTCCAGTAGAAATTGCCCAATAGCATGTAACACCTCACAGGCTGTCTCATTGGAAAGTTGGTCAATTACTGGGCCTGACCTATCCAGAAGCTTCACGAGTAAGAGATCGTCCCCTGTAGACAAAACTTCAGCATAAGCTGTATCCACATCACCCATTTTAAGGGAATCCATTGCATTACTCCAGGAAGTCCAAATAGGATCACGCTCTTGCCCAATACTGTCATCTCCCATAGCTTCTGCAGTCAACTCAGGCATGGCCACCCTTCCAGACCTCAATGATCCACTGTCATCCCCTGCTACTCGAATAGCTTCCAAGGTAGCTTCATCCTTCGATGCTTGCCAAACGCTTCTAGCTGAAGGCCCTTCACCAAGCCTAAGAGGTCCAGCACCTTGATCCCAAGCTCTCCTACTGCCAACCTGGTCACTATCATGCTCCGCTTTAGGTGATCTAGCATCCATAGGACCACCATTTGGACCTCTCCTCGAGCCAACCTGTCCATTTCTGGATGTACCATACGTGGAGAAATCCCAAGTATCAGAAGTATCAGATCTCCAATGAGGGCCCCTCCTCCTGATGCCAGATGCAGTGGCATCAGATGGGGTAAATCTCTCCCCAAAAGGTGCACGTCCATTATACTTAGCATTGGGATAATCAGAGAAGCCATTATATTTCCCTAAAGGTCGACTAGACGACCCCTCAAATCCCATAGCAAAATTGGCTCTCCTACTAGATGAAATTGACAAATCACGTGCCATATCTTCAACAACCCTCTCAAGACCCCTGACTCTGTTCTCTAAAGTTATCATGCTATCATGAGACCCACCCATGAAATCCTACAATGTTGAACATCAAGTTAGATAAAACAATAGGAAATGTGTGGACTAGGATGATTGGTAGGACAAACCTTATACTTACCTGCAACATGTTCATAAGATGTCTTTGTTGTCTTTCCAATTGCAACAGTTGCCTTTGAATGGCCAACCAACTTCCCTTATTGTTTATTAAAGGTCCATCTGATTGTCCATCAGATTTAGGAAAACCTGTATGAGATGATTCCCTGTGATGTACGTCAATCCCATCATCCTCTAATGTTTTAGTTCTAGAGTCTTTCCCAGCAGCCCCTCTCTCAATGTTTCGATACTTGTTGAAAGATCCACGAAGATCATCTGTCTGAATGTTTCCAAATCGGTTTGATCTCCTCCTAGATTCAGAATCATTTGGTTCTGATTCTTCCTCATTATTTACATTCGAAGAGTTGAGACATTTACGAGGAACAATAACTTCCACAGGAAGATCACCAGAACTCCTTGTTTCAAATTTTTGAAAGAATTCTGGGTTTAACTCCTTGTCTGACAGAGCTGGCGCTTTCTTCTTCAATATTACAACTGCCTTCTCCGGAATGCTTCCACCTTTGCTTTTTGGAACAGAATCCTTAGTTGGTGAGGAACCACTGGACAAATCCTTTGCTAATACCTCTGTTCCTAGTGTGCTCTTGTCTGACAACTCTGATTGCTCAGGACGGTAAACATCTGCAGCATTGTATTAAAATGATCACAGAAGCATGGATAGGTAATAAAATGGTCACTTTCAAGATGAACATAATACTTAATCCTCACCCTGAGAAGAAGTTTTCTGATCATCTGAAACCCCATCTCCTTTCCCTGCAATTTTCTTCCATAGTTGCAATGCCTCTGTCATGCTATCTCTTACGGGTTTTATCTGAAATTGAAGAGTGATTTTTTCCAGTTGATACAACCTTAGTGCAAAAAAGTAACACTTCCTTTTACCATGATCTTTTGGACGATACTTCTCAATCAAGGAAGAGTACTTACATCCTTGAAAATTGCAATATAATATCTTTATCTCTAACACCATGAATAAGAGAAATGATTTTTAAAAAAGCATGAGAATAATGCTTACATTCAACAAACAATCTACAAATCTGTTGAGACAAGCTGGTCAATAATTCAAGACCTTTTTACCAGGCAATTCCAATACTTGACTGGACTTTTGGCTCAAAACCTGCAAAGTTCTCTCTCAAGAACCATATTTATAGAGGTGATAACAAAAGCAGAGCAATCTTTTGTTATCAAATCTACCAGTGAAAGAACAAACAAAGGTAGGGAAATTTGTTTCACATAGGTAGCTTTTGTTCAACTTTAGCTAATCATATCACAACCACTTTAAAAGATAATAAAGGATTTACAGTTATTCAAGGAAGACTGCCCTATCCACCTGTATTTCTTATCCTTCCTGGGTAAGGATCTCAATAGCCATGGGAAACAATCGTTCATATAATATTTCAAACTTAAACTGAGTACAGAGCTATTCTTTCCCTGGGATAGTTAATTATACAGCTCGTCTCCATTCTCATCAAACAAAACAGAGAGTTATAAACAATTTGACACTCTTCTAGCTATAGCCCTCCTTAACCATAGGCTGTTTCAACATAAAGTCATCATCTCTTTTGTTTGTGAAGCAGAAATTTCAAGAATATTGCACTTTCAGAAAGCATCTTAGAGTCATCGGTTTCTGCTCACTAGAAAAATAAATAAGGTACCGCCAAAGCTATGTTCAAAGGCTATGCCTAATTTGTCAAATTCCCAAAATATATATTCATAAATATACTGCATATAATTTCTCATCAGCCTCATTTTGCGTAGAACCTCCACTATGAAAATATGCAACAAAACAAATATGAAATGATACAAAGGAAAATTTTCCATTAACTGCTTTTCCACATTTTAAATGTTTAAACATCAAGCGCAGATACTGATTGGCATCAATATTAAGAAGACTAATTTCTTCAACAAGGTTAGCAAGGAATACCATATTTGGAATGCACCCTTGCAGTTTTAAGTGTTTACATGAAGGTGATCTTGACATGAAACAGTAAACAAGATAATTTTCAGAGGACAATAGAAAGAGAGCTCAGTGTAAAACCTTAGGTAATAAGAACTATCAATGTTTTGTGAAATTGAATAACTAATATTAAGGATGATCAGCAGTCAAGAATATTGCAAATTTAAGGTCCAATACACAAAAGGACAGATTTAAGGAAACTACCTTGTCAAAACGGCAACCCTCAAGCACTGTAAGTGTAGAATTTGCAGGCCCTTCTGCAATCAATTTGCTTGAATGCAGTCCTAGAGCACACAAAGAATCAGCTGCAGCTTTACGTGTTGCCCAATCTGTACTCCCAAGACATTCATGAATACTTTGAAGCAAAGGTTCCAAATTCTGTGGTGCAACTGCTCCCACCTGTAACAGTAACATTAGAATCCCATCATAATGCATCCCTTAACAGAGGACTGCATAACCATGCAATGCAATTCAAAACAATCAAGAATCATCTCTCAGAAAAAAATAATACTACAAGCATCTACAGAACAAATATCATAGAAACATTTTACCCAACCTGCGAGAGACTAGAAACAACACCCAATAATGCAGCCTTGGCCCGGAAAGTTTGACTATTAAACAACTTACAAATCCTAGGACACAGTTTCTGGAATAGCTTGATTGTTGTGACATTTGAGGCTGCATTATCCACCATTTTTGCCATACACATTGCTGCACCCAATTGAACAACATTGTTCTGCTCTTGCATTGCCTTCAAAATTGGCCCTACAAACAACTGCACTCTACTTTCTGCTCCTCTCTTTAAATATAATCTTGATAAATCCCCAATTGCCTGACAGCAGGCATTTCTAATGCTTGGGTCTGAATCCATTAATGTCTTAACAATATTGGATATGATTTTTGATAAATTGTTCAATTTTAAATCATGGTGAACATGACAACAAAAAGATAGTAAGTATAGAGATTCCTTTTTAACCACAGGCTTGTTGGTAGGATCAGAGCAGGAACTATATAGGGAATTCAATAGTATTGGGAGGGCTTCTGTGGGTACGGATTGAGTGATCAAACAGAGATCTTTGAGGGCAATTTGGTAAGTGTCACGGTCAGCAAGTTTGGAAAGGGAAAGAAGAATATGCTGCTTCATTGCAGCATTGGCAATCTGTGTAGAAACAGAAGAAGATCTAGAGGAGGATGCATTTGATGTTTTATTTACGAGGTTTGAATGTTTCATGAATCAGAATGAATGTCTCCTTACAGTGTCTGAATTGCATAAGGGAAAAAGGGAACAACAGGTTAAATTAGTAAAGGGGAGAAAATTGGTTGTGATAAGTGGAGTGAGAAAAGGATCCAGGGGAAGATTAATTCAAGATTTTATTAGAGAAATTCAAAGAATTTGGATATTTGAATAGCTTTCTGTTCATATTGCATGACAGAATGAGAAAGGTTGCACTGGAAAGGAGTCTCAGAAATCAAAGCTAAAAGGACTTATGAGAAGCAAAATGAGAAAACAAAAATGTAGCACTAATAAAATAATTGGCATTTTCTCAAGCTTTTCCAAATTACTTTTTAATAAATCAAATGCTGCTTGATGTAGGTCATAAAAAATGATGATAAAAATTCAATTCTAACCCTTCCCAAGAGCTGAATTGGCCTCCAACTTAGGACAAAGTTTGGAGTAACCAACAATAAAATGGTAAACTTAGCTACATTGCCAAATCTTCTCTTGTCCTCCAATATCGAATGCCTATATTTAGAATAAAGAACATAGTAAAGATAATAGAAAAACATTTCCTGCACCATCAAGGGTAATAAACACCCAAATTTATGGATGATGGTTTATTTTTCATCCTAAATTCATTTTAACCAAATAAAAATTTCAAGAGTGCCTTTTGCTTGCCAAACCAATATAGACGCCATACAACAATACCAAGCAGAATAACACCCAGTACTGGACTGGCCATAAATCGACATCTAACAAATAATTGCTAACCCCAAAAGACATAAACCTTGATTCTAGTTTTATCTAAACCTATATTAAGAATTGAACTCTCCATGTCCACCTACGAACTCTTTGCAACTAACTTAAACATCTCTGTATATTACCATCAAATGCAACAATATTTCAGCTTTCACATATTACATAGCAACTGCATATAATGTCAACTGGCTTGAATAAGAAAAGGATTACTTATTGATCTGCAAAAAATTTTCAAATGATTCAAATGCAGCTGCTAGAATACTCATACCTGAGATAAGCTTGCCACCACACCCAACAGAGCGGCTTTAGCCTGGAAATTCTGACCATTCAGCAACTTACAGATCCTTGGACACAACTTCTGAAAGGCCAGGATTGAGGAATTAACGTTGCCACCACCATCCTTATAACCCTCTGTAGCTGCGTTCTCAACCATTTTAGCCATACATATCGCAGCACCTGATTGAACAACCTTGTTCTGCTCTCCCATTGCCTCAAACAACGGTCTGACAAACAATCCTACCATAGGACCTCCTCCATTAACATCCCCACCACTCTGTCCACCTCCACCACCCTTCAGATATAAACCAGACAATACCCCAATAGCGTCTCTACACGCATCTCTAACACTTGAATCCGAATCTTTAAGCCTTTTAACAATGTGGGCAATGATTTTTGTCAGATGGGGTAGTGTCAAATCCCGATGTGATTGGCAAACAAGAGAGAGCAAGTTCAAAGATTCCTTCTTGACCGAAGGCTTGGCATTCGAAGAGTCGGACAGTGAGTCGTAGAGCGAGTTAAGGAGCATTGGGAGTGCTTCAGGAGAGATTGATTGAATGATAGAATGAAGGTCCTCAAGAGCGATCTGGTGGGTGTCACGATCCGCCAGCTTGGACAAGGAAGTTAAAATTCGTTGCTTGAGCTCCACCATGGCTAGGTGGGTAGATAGCGAGGAAGATCTTGAGTTAGATTGTGTTTGATTCGTGGGTTTAGCAGATTTAGAGGATTTAGCAGCCGATGTGCTCATTGTTAACCCCTTTGGCAAGAGAAAGATGAGATTTTTACAGAAAAAATCGAAAGGGTTCTAAGAGAGAACTCAAAAGGTGAGTGAAGCAGAGAATGTAGTTGCAGAGAGAGTTATTCTTTCAGCGTAGAGAATGCAGAGTGGGAGCTAAGTAAAGGGTAGTGAAGTTTTCTTGTCTTGTTGGTTGAATGTCTTCTCTTACTTGTGAAGAGGCCACCATGTGAGTTTTGTAAAAGGTGAGATCTGTGAACAGAGGGAGAAGTGAGGGAAAACTGCAAAATTGTGTTCTTGTTTGAAAAATGTAAGTTTTTTTATTAAAAAATGTAAAAGTTTCAAAAAGTAAAGGATTTCTTCACCTACTTACCAAATTTTCCATTTCTTAACCAAAATGTTGTGATAGAACTTGAAGGGGGTGCGCTGTTGTTACTCCTTTGGATAAGAAAGGAGGAATTAAAATCGAGCAATTACCCTACGTTTGGTTGTTGTCCAAACGAGTGAGGACAGTGGACACGGACGCTAAAGTCTCGTCATAATCGTGTTTGATTGCATCGCAACCAAAATTGTCTGTCTTCTTTGGACTTAGACAAAATATTTTGTCCAATCAAACTATGGTGCAGAGAACACCGTCCAGTTGGACGAGAAAGTGAAATAGCCATAATGCCCTCACATTTTTACCTCCGAACCCAACTCTTCTTCGTCATTCTTTCTAACGTAGATTCCTCCTTATTTGAAACTACCTCATACCTTCGTGTCTTCTTCCTCACTTTCTTTGCGTCTCCGTCGTGTGACTTGGTTATTTTCCCTTCGCACGCGTCGCGCGTTGCGACTCATCACGATGTTTCTTTGTCTTCCTCCGGATCTGTTTCGCTAACGTCGGTCTCCCAAAGCAAACCCGTATAACCTATTATCATATCTCGTTTCGGTAAGACTCTTCATCCATGGGTATTGTTTTCTTTGTATGGGTAATGGGTTTCCAATGGGTGTTTGGTCGAGACAAACGGATCTGTGTTATTGATGGGTGTGGAAGGGTTTCCTCCGTCTTTGGTGTTGAATGTTATGTAATTTTGATTCGTAGGCCATTTGTAAGACGCAAAGAACATTGCAACTCTATTATTCTTTGACGAGATACCCAAATATAAATTTGATCTTTGTTGAATTGAAACACTTACTCAGGATCTCTACCACCAACTTTTCAAGGTGAGGCGATCTTGTTTATGCAATATTTAATTGGTTCATTCCTTGTTCTGTTTAATTTCGTTGCATCGTATGAAAGTTTATGTCACCGATGAGAAGGAGTTGATTATGGAGCCATCCGTGAAATGGGCATGCAAACCCTAACATCATTATTCTTTGCTAAAGCTTTGAAATTTGAAAGCAACTGCTCGAGTTATTGAAATATCTTGTTGTCTTGATTGGGTTCCGTTATTCGAGCTAATTGTCTTCTTGTTGAATTCTTGCTATTTTCATACGTGTAGGTCTTTGGATTTACAAGTTTTGCTTTGATATTACTTTAAGCCGTTGGTTCCTAGTTTTCCTTGCTTTGCAAAAATATGTGTGTCCACTTATGGAAAAGGTCGGTGCTTATATTTCCATCGATTAAGCTGGTTGGACTAAAATGATTTCTCGCATCTTGTTTGAATGAATCTTTGGACATGTAATTATGTAAACTATCCAAATGAAACACAATCCATAAATTTCATTTTTAGTAGTCATTTTTCATCGTAAAATCTTTTGAAATGTCTTTTGGAAAGATCTCAGTATTTGGTTTCTCTGCTTCCTTCTACTTTCGCCAACCTTTCTCTTACGTATTACGTTGATACATATTTCACTACGCCAACCTTTCTCTCTCAGATTCGTTGATACATATTTCACTACCGCCAACCTTTCTTTTCGATTTCATTGGGAAAGAAATTTGAAGTAGTTATATCTTGTTGTCCTAATTCACGCTTGAGGATAGAGAACGTGATGGTTAAATCTAGTTCTTAGCATCGTTGAATAACAAACCATTGATGTTTAAAGCCATCTTTGAATCAGATTGATCTTTGAATGAAGCCAATGCCCGCATAATTTATAAACACTTGGTGTATGTATGTAATTTTTCTATCTCTGAGTAATGTCTTTGATCTTGCGACCACATGTTTCCTTTGGTCTCAAGCTAGTTGGTGCGATCTTATGGCAATACACGGTCTATCTGAGGTTGTCCGTATTATACTAGCTAGCTTTCTCTCCTTGTTCGCTTTACTTTGCATGTGTTTAATTATGCATGTCCAACAGTTGATATATCAAGTTCAATTGGTTCATATTAGTTATTTCATTTTCCAAAGCGATGATTTCCAAAATTATTGCAATCATTTTTTTTCCTTGTCGTTGCGGAGATTATCAAAGATCAAGGTTGCAAACATGTATTTATGGCCTAAAACACTAGAAGTATAAATATTGGATCTGCAAAGTATGTTTCGATAACTTGCATCATTTTAGGGATATGTTAGCATCTTAAAACTTTTTCTTGTGGTTATGAGAAACTTTTATGAATGTGACCCTTGTTTTAATTTGCCAAATTCATCGAAAGCTGCAGGGCCTTGAAGAGGCTGTTGGAGTTCTGAACGTGAAGGTCCTTGAGCTATGAAGCTTAAGAAGAAAGATCTGCTAGGTGCATCGATCCAGTATGTGAAAATAAAGTCGACCGAGGATAAGCTTGCATCAAAGAAAACCAACGTGAAGCATAAGAACTTGAACCCGAATGGAATGAGGAATTTAATCTAGTTGTTAAAGATCCGAGACACAGTCAGAATTTCATGTTGGGGTCATTTTGAATGATTATTCTCGAAATTCTCAATAAATTTTAAGGCTTCAACGATTTAAAGCCATGAATGCTTAGATGTTGTAAGTTTAATTATGTATTAGAATTTCTTGGTTGACGACATTTCGAACCTATTATGTAATTAATTATATTAATGTTTAGATATTTTGTTAAATTATTTTTGTCCTAACTAATTTTCATAATTATAATCATAATTATAAGAAGATAAATAATAGTCATAATTACAATAATAATAATAATAAGCTCAAAATAATATATCTTAATTGATGATGAAGTAATGACAAAATTTAATAATAGTAATAATTATTAATTTTCGTTTTATTACAACATTTATACTAAATCTTATTAATAGTAACAATAATAATTACTAATAATTATAATAACATGTTTAATTTTCTTTAACAAATATCATACTAATAATAAACAAATCAACAAATACTTGTCATAGTAGGTAATAATGATAATAATAATAAACGTAATAATAATAATAATAGAACCATATTAATAATAGGTCATAATAATATTTATCATAATAATAATAATAATTACAGTCTAATAATAATAATAATAATAATAATAATATTATTATTATTATTATTAATAAACATAATAATAATACTTGTCGTAATAGTAATAATAATAATAATTCTTATAGTAATATTAATAATATTAATACGTTATTATAATATTTATAATAATAGGAATAATCAAAATAATATTCATTATATTAAAAAAATAACAATAGTATAAAATTTAATATCATAATAATAATATAATAATTTATTTATAATATTAAATATAATGATAATTAATATTATCATCATTATATTAATAATATAATCATAACAACAAGTAATAATAATTTTATTAACAACCTTAATAATCAAAATTATACTAAAAATTACATTCTTTAACATCTACAAGTCTTTACACTACAGGGGCATTTATGTCATTAACACATTTTACATCCTTAAGACGGCAACCAAACACATTTCATCCTTGGGACGTGGACAATTATCTCTGCTACGTCGCATCGCAACCAAACATCTCCCCATCTTCAATTAGGTGTCCGTCTCTCTATCTCGTTCGCCTAGTCCGTCTTTGTATCCGCAGACGCTAACCAAACGCAGGTTAGAGTTTATTAGAGATTAGATCATGGCATGGGAAATGGGATACTTCGATGTGAAACTTAAGCGAGGGCCGGATCAATCTGAGTGACTAGTTATGGGGTCAACATCTTAAGATGAACTCTATAATTAAACTAAAACTAGAAGCTTTGGCAACATGTTACTTCCAACATCTTAGGTTGAACTCTATAATTAAACTAAGTATCGAAGCTTTGAGAATCAGTGTTTTAAAACTCGGATCGGACATCGAATTGGAAATCTTGCTTGATAAAATTAGTGTAAAACTCAACACTAAAGAAACACATGCCATGTGTTATGCGTGCACTGCCATGTGTGTTGATTAATTGTTATTCATTCTTGTTCCTTAATTAATTGTTAGTGGGTAGTTTAATCAAGTTAGTGGATAGTTTAAATCAAATTAGTGGGTAGTTTAATTAAGTTAGTGGGTAGTTTATTTCCTTCTTTCATGTTGTTAATGGGATTGTTTTCCTAATTTTTCTCATTCCATGTTCATGTAAAGCTATTATAAATAGTCATTGATTATTCAATAAAAGTTGCAATCTTCAAGTTAATTTCTCTGTGTATTTTATTTCTTTCATTATCTTTTCCTATCTTCCAATTTTGTTATATGGTATCGAGATGTGTTCATAACTCGGTATTATTCAGATTTTCTCTGTGAGGATTTGAGTGAGGAAGAAAGGTTCGAGTTGTTTCCAATGGAGGTCTCAAATGGAGGAAATAATTTAAATGGGATGGAGAAGCTTGTAAGCAACAATTACAAGTATTGGAGATGTGTATGGAGGCATACCTTGAGGTCGGATTTGTGGGATTTGGTTATTGGTTGAAGCAACGGTTTTGCGGATGTTCCAGAGAATGCGAAACACGAGGGAAGTGGAAGATCAAATGTGGGAAGGCTCTCTTTGCTTTGAGGACATCAATAAGTAAAGAGCTCATTGACCATGACGGGATCTTAACACTCCAAAGGAGGTTTGGGAGGACGCTCGAAAGGTTGTTTACCAAGAAGAACAGCAAGGTTGCAATTTACGGAGAATGAGTGGCCATGGTGAACAGGAGGTATGTCTATTTCGAATATTTTTGAAAATTAAAAATATTTGTCTTTGAGATTTCGAAATAGACACGGATGAGAAAATTAGTGAAGCGCTGCTTTGCGTCGGTATCTTGTTCGTGGATTGAAGGAGTACAACTTTTGTCACTTATTTAAGGATGGGCAAAAGAACCTTCGTAGAAGAATTAGAGAATCTACTCTCTAATCGGAAGCTCGTAAAGCAAGATAAGAATTACGATTTCGACTGTTTTATTTTGAATGGAAAGAAAAACAAATCCAAGCAGAAAAACAAAGAAGAAGAATCAATCGAGAGAAAGGTAATAGTTCATAAAGAAAGCTATTAAATGTTACAGTGTGACAAATTTGGGCACATCAGAGGAATTGTCGTGTGAAGCTTGACAAAGCAAATACGGCATGCATAAATGATGAGGAGCCTAATTGGGAGCAGTGCTTTACCGTTGAAGCTGTCGTAAACTATGCTAGCGACATCAGAAAGGAGGAGTGGATTGTAGATTCTGGATGTTCACACCATGTAACCGGAGATGATTCTTTGTTTTCTGAGGTACGGGATCATAATGGAGATCGAGTCATCATTACTGCGGATAATTCAACTTATCCAGTAGTAAAAGAGGGTGATGTGATTATTGAAACTGGTGATAATGCAACCAAAAGCTTAAAGTTGGATGACGTATACCATGTGCCAGGTTTGACTAAAAATCTAGTTTCAGTTCCTCAAATTACTGATTCTGGAAAATATGTTTTGTTTAGTCCTAATGATGTAAAGGTATTGGAGAATGTGGAAAATTTTTCACCGATGTTCTTCTTCTCGGCAAGAAGAAAGGATCTTTGTATGTTTTATCAGCAGGAGAAGCTTATGTGAAGAAAACTAGTCAGACTGATAGTCCTGCAATTTGGCATGCTCGTTTAGGACACGTGGGCTACCAAATGTTGCAGCAGATTTCTTCCAAAAACTTGGTGGATGGCATTCCAACATTGAAGAATGTTCGGAAGATGTGATTTGTCAAGGCGTCAATTTGGCAAATCACACCGCCTTCCGCTTAAAATGTCATCAAACCGGAGATCCACACCTCTTGAGTTGGTGCATACAGATTTAATGGGACCAACAAAGACACCGAGCTATAGTGGACATCGATATGCCATGGTATTTGTGGATGATCACTCTAGGTTCACTTGGGTGAAATTTCTGAAGGAGAAAAGCGAGGCTTTGATCAAGTTTATGGAGTTCAAAGATGCTGTTGAAAAGGAGCTTGGGAAGAACATAAAGTGTCTTCGCAGTGACAATGGTGGTGAGTTCATGTCTGATGAATTCTTTAAATTTTGTGATGACCACAGCATTGCTCGCCAGATAACTTGTCCAAATACCCCACAACAAAATGGAGTTGTGGAAAGGAAGCTCGCTTACTTGGCTTCAATGTGTCTTTCATGGGTGCATGACAAAAATCTTCCTCGGGAGCTTTGGGCAGAAGCTACACAATGTGCTTGCTATGTTAGCAATAGGTTGCCTCCTTGCCGGTACACAATGTTCTTTTCTTTGAATGCAGTAATAAGCCTAATGTGAGTCATTTAAGGATTTTTGGATCTATTTGTTATGTTCATATTCCCAAAACTAATAGGACCAAACTTGACCCAAAAGCAAAGAAGTGTATTTTTGTTGGATATGACTCACATAGGAAAGGATGGAGGTGCATGGATCCAGAGGCAAAGAAGTATACTACTTCTAGAGATGTGGTGTTTGATGAGGTATCCTCTTTATTTTCTGCTCAAAAGTTTGTGGTCCTTGGTGATGATCAAGGAAACTTGGAATCTTTATTTCCTGAAATGCAAGCACCAAATATTGAGGAAGAGGAGGACGTTTCTCCAGTTCAAAATGTTGAAAGGAGAGATGTTGATGAGCAACATGAAGTAAGAAGGTCAACAAGGGAGAAAAGGCAACCAGACTACCTTAAAGACTATGAGGTAGCACTCAACAATTGTACTGTGACTTCTTGTTTCTTTACAGAAGCATTTGTTGCAGAAGAACCAGGAAGTTATGAGGAAGCTAGGGGTTGTCCAGATTGGGAGAAAGCCATGCAAGAGGAAATTGATGCTTTAAATAAGAATGAGACATGGGATTTGGTACCTAGGCCAGAAAAATGCAAGCCAGTGACATGCAAGTGGGTATTTCGTTTGAAGAAAAAGGTTGATGGCACCATTGACAGGTTCAAAGCTCGCTTGGTAGCCCGTGGTTTTTCTCAATCTTATGGTTTGGATTATGAAGAGACATTCAGCCGGTAGCTAAAATGGTCACTTGTAAGAACTCTCATCTCTCTGCGCTTTTAGAAGTTGGAGATTGTGGCACTAGATGTTAAAATGCTTTCTTATATGGAGAGTTGGATCGTGAGGTGTTTATGGAGCAACCTCATGGTTTTGTTTCTAAGCAATTTCAAGTCATGTTTGCGGTTGAAGAAAGCATTGTATGGTTTGAAGCAAGCACCTCGGGCTTGGTATGGCAAGGTAACATCATACCTTAACTTTTGTGGTTTTAGAATTTCGATTCGGATTCTAGTTTGTTTATTAAATTAGAGTCAAGTGTGCATCTCTTGGTATTATTATATGTTGATGATATGATAATAATCGGAGATAATGAGTTAGAAATTTCTATTTTGATGAGTGACTTGGTCGTCTGTTTTGAGATGAAAAATCTGGGGAAATTGGATGTTTTCTTGGTTTGGAAATTGAAAAGACAGTGCAGCTATTTCGTTTCTCAAAGAGGTTATGCAAGGAGCCTTCTGGATCGTTTTAGCATGGGGGAGTCAAAGGAGAAAGCTACTCCAATGGAACCACATCTTAAACTGAAGAAAGATGAAGGAAAATTGTTGAAGAATGCTAGGAAGTTTCGGCAACTTGTTGGTAGTCTAATTTATTTAACTATCACAAGACCTGAAATTTCATATTCGCTGGAGTTGTCTCACAGTTTATGCAGGAACTTAGGATTCCCCATCTTGATGCTGCTAAGAGGATTTTACGTTATGTAAAAGGAACTCTTAGCTATGGACTTTGGTATAAAAGATGTGATAATTTCTTCTTGAGTGGATTTTATCGATGCAGATTAGGGGGAGATACTAATGATCGCCATTCAACTACGGGATATTGTTTCAATGAGTTCAAAGAATGGTTTCTTAGTGCGAAGAAGCAAAACATCATTGCTTTATCAAGTCTGAGGCGAATATGTAGCTGCAACTATGGCTACACAAGAATGTATTTGGTGAAAAGGTTGATTGGAGATATGGTGTCCGAGACCGAATATCTTGTCAAATCAAATGTGATAATGAGAGTACCATCAAGCTTGCATCAAATCCTATCTTTCATGCCCGAACAAAGCATATTGAGGTTCGTCATCATTTTGTTCGTGAGAAGGTGTTGAGTGAAGAAATTGAGTTGATGAACGTTTGTACCAATGATCAAGTAGCCGATATTTTTACCAAGGCTTTGGTGAAACCAAAGTTCCAATATTTCAGAAAGGCTCTTGGGGTTGTTGATGTTGAGTTTGCACTAAGGGGGAGTGATAAAATTAGTGTAAAACTCAACACTGAAGAAACACATGCCATGTGTTATGCGTGCACTGCCATGTGTGTTAATTAATTGTTATTCATTCTTGTTCCTTAATTAATTGTTAGTGGGTAGTTTAATCAAGTTAGTGGATAGTTTAAATCAAATTAGTGGGTAGTTTAATTAAGTTAGTGGGTAGTTTATTTCCTTCTTTCATGTTGTTAATGGGATTGTTTTCCTAATTTTCTCATTCCATGTTCATGTAAAGCTATTATAAATAATGTTGATTATTCAAGAAAAGTTGCAATCTTCAAGTTAATTTCTCTCGTATTTTATTTCTTTCATTATCTTTTCCTATCTTCCAATTTTGTTATATTTCGATCACGGTTCGATCGATTCAATCACCAGTCGAACCAATGTGACGTCATAATTATGTAATAATTATATTTAATTATATATAATATTAAAAATACAAAAATACAAAAATATACCAAATAATATAAAAAATATTTTAAAAAATAAAAAATAAAAAATTATCGAATCAGTGATCGAACCGACGGTCAATTGACCAGTTTTGACCGGTTCTTACTGGTTTAATTAAAAACCAATTTTTAGGAGTGAATCAGACCGGATAGTCGACCGGTCACCAGTCAAATCGCCCGATCCGATCTGATTTTTAAAACAGAGTTGGACATCATGTTACTGCCAACGTTTTGATGTTAGTTTTTTTTCCAACCAAAAAAATATATTATCGATAAATTAAGTTAAATTAACTTTGTTATATTTTATTCGTTCTTTAAACTTTGGATTTTAATATTTCCAAACTTAATGATTTAAGCTTACTTAAATAAAATCATTTTAAAGTTCCAATATATAGTAAAATTAATTTATATTACATTATGCATAAGCACATAACGGATATGTAAATGACTTTGAAACTAAATACATGGTATGGTCTCCTAACGAGTTTATATTACAAAGGTTTCATTAATATCATAGTATTAAGCATCTTTATTAATTTATAAGATCAGTTTGAAAATAAGATTTAAAATTGCTTATTTATATATAAAATCTAGTTTAAATCAAATATGTATTGAGTTGAACCCTAAAGTTTTAGTTAAAAGATTGGGTTTCATAGAAAAAAATATTGTTTTTATCTCCATTTAACATTTACAATTAAAACAATTGACAATTTTAAAATTAAAATTTTTCCAAAGTTAGATGAATATGAGTAAATGCATAAAATTTGATAATTTTGGTGAACTTTAGGATTATAATGTATAATTTACCATAATAACTTTTTAATTGTTTTATTTGTTACTTAAAAAAGTGTTTACATAATCATCCAATCCAAATATTTAAAGATAATATGCTATTATCTTTTTCATTGTTTGAAATCTCAATATGAATATGTTTATGTGATAAGATGAATAAAAACTAAAATATTAAATTTCAATTTTGCAATAAGCCCAATAAATATTAAAAAATTAACAAGAATTTACTTCTTTTTATTTAATCATGATAATAAAATGTAATTTAGAAGTTTCGACATTAATAAAAGAATTTGATTAAAATACATGATCAATATAACTTGTAGACATCGATAAAAACAAAATTAATTATAAACATTGTTTTATCTTTCCATATATTAGAGGAAAATCATTTTTTTTGTAAATTCATTTCATTTCATAAGAGGAGACTACTTAAAACATATAAGACTAAAACATACATCAAAAGGCTCAATTAACGAAAACCACCGTGACAACAAAAGAATGATAGGTGATGAGAAACTTAACTCTAAATCATTATCCCTTAAAGATCCAGAGACATAAAAGACTTAGAAATCAACACCTACAACCAGTGGAGGAATCCAAGATAAGAAGGAAGGTTAGATAAACTAAGTAAACAAATAGATAAAAATTGAAGTTAGTAATTCCTTTGCCAATCACAACATTTAGAGGACTTCAAGCTTGATACAAGGTGTTGGCCCCTGAATTTTTTTCTTGATGAATAAGCATGATTAGATTAATTTTGGGGTCTTGCTAGATTAATTTGTGTTAGAATTAATTAGCATGTTAATGTGAGTGAGGTTATATGACATAGGTAAATTGAATTAAAATGTTAAGGTGGTAAGATTGCATAAGGGGGATTGTTGGAACATCACTTAAGTTGTAAAGTCTTAAAGCATTGAAGGAAGGGTATAAAAGGGGAGAACATTTGTTGTCTTGCATTTGGAAGAAACCATAAACGTGATTGAGAAGAGAGAGAAGCATGAAAAAAGAAAAGAAGAGAAAAGAAGGGAGGTCATCTAGGTTTCAATTTTTCTTAGTCTTCTAGAGACATTATGAGGTTGTGCAAAAAGGGAAAAAGGTAGAAGAAGACAAGAACTTTCTTTAGAACCAAACATCTTTTCTTTTGGTGAAGATTTAAGGTAAGAATACTTTTAATGCTTCAGATTTTTTAAAGGAATTTGGTTCAAAGAACTTAGAAAATATATGGGTATAAGTATTCTATGAGATTTTTGCTAATGTTGAAGGGAGGCAAGAGAGGCAAGAGGAGCAAGAGGAAAGACATCTTTGAGCAAGTTTTCAAGCAAGGAGACTAAGATGGGTTACATTTTCATAATTGAATAATAAGCCATTAATGTTTCTTTCAAGAAATGAGAAATAAATGTTTTCAACTACTTTTAAAATGTGCATTTATTGTTCTTTAAATGCTTTGAGAAAGTGCTACATGTTGTGTGTATGATTTCGTGGATGAACTATAAAACAAAAATGGAAATGATTTTGAAAGGATACCAAGTATATGAAATCAAGTTTTCAAAAATGTGCCAATTGGGCAAACTGTTTTCCGTTCATAAATTACATGTTATGTGAGTTTAGTGTAGTCTATTCAAGAATGTCACGTGTATGTTGACCATGTTAAAGGCTTCTCCCGCCTGCCCGCTAGTGGCACGAAGCTCCTTCATAAACTTCCTCAAGTTTACAACTACACAGAATCATTATGTGGAATTGTGTAGTGCGTCATGGTTATAGATCTGCTCAAACCATTATGATGTGCTTATGTGTTTACTTGTGTTGACAATTTTGATGATTGTTTAACTTATGCAAGTTGAGAAATTTATGTTGTATGGATTTTCATGAAAATTTGTTATGATCATGAGGGTTTTCAAGGGTTTTTGCTTGTTACCGATTATAAAACTGTTACCTATGAGCTTTAAACTCACCCCCATTCCTCCCCATCTATAGGTGATGAACAAGATATCGAATGATCGAGTAGAGAGTCAAGGCATTTGTTGGGACCCGATCCGGAGACCAGATCCTAACTGAAAAATGAAAAGCGGAACAACCAGAACGAGGCAAATAGCGAAATGCGGAAGCCAATAGCAACAACGAACTCGAATCACAAAGCAAAAGAATCAAAAGCGAAGCGAATACTCAAATCGAAATGGAATAACGGAAGTATCGAATGCGGAACAAAGTACGAATACCAAAATACGGAAGCAAAATACAAATCGGATTAATCAAACCATATGGCGGAGACAAATCAAAGCAGAACATATCCGACATTCGAGAACAATTATCGAAGAAAAATGATCGCGTTGGAAACCTAGACTATCCAATATGAAAATCCGTATAGTTTTTTTTTCTTTTTCCTTATTCCTTCTTTTTTCATTCTTATTCGCTTTATTCTGTTTCCGTATTTCATGATTCGATTCCGCTTCGTTTTTCGTCAGATTTCGGTGAAAAATAAGGTAAGGTCTAAAATTTGATGTGTGATTTTTGATAAATTCTTGGTTTAGAAACATGTAAAAGGATATGAGTTTGTGATATGTTTAAATATCTTGGAATTAGTATGAATTGATGAATTATCACATCAATTTCAAGAATTATGTTATTTATGAGGTTGAATTTTGATGAAATTGGTTTAGGAAAAATTTAATTGGAAGAAGAAAAGAGGAAATGGTCACATTGAAGCTAGGGATAAGCTTCTGGTATCGATTCGAGGTGGATAATGTATTTATATTTTGAATTATGAGTAAATTGTGTGAATTTGAAAAATCAAGAAAGGAAAAATATTTCTGAAATTATGTTTTCAAAGGATTTGAAAAAAATTGTTCAAATGGTTTACGTTAAAATGTTTGTAAATGATTTGTGGAATTTATTGAAAAATTTAGAATACAAGATTTATGAAAATTATGTTTTCGCATTTTTGGAAAATGTGAACAATGCTGCTTTATGCATTTGTATATGTGATTTATGTTTGAAAGAAATAATTGCATTCATTTTTATGCATTTGATTTATATGTGATTAATTGATTTATTGAATATGATTGTTATATAGATTGATGTGAATATGTGGAATGTGCATGTGTCAAGCTTTTTGACACGATTTGATGTTATGATATGAAGATTGTGAAAATCAAGATTTCGAAACGTGCCTTCGGGCAATTTGAAATTTCGTTTTCAATTGTGTCTACATGGGTTTGGTCAGTCCCATATGTGGGACGAAAAGCTTTGTCTAGTTTTATAACCTTCTCCGGCTGCCGTTAGTGACATGGAGCTCCGATTTGGACTCCTTTCACGCTGCCTAATCGACCGCCATGAAAGTGTAAGACGCTCGCTCACTGCCGCAGACCGCTTATGGAAATATGCAAGACGCTCATTTTGGACCTAACTGACCATTTGATGTGTTATGTGCTTCTATTTCGTTTCTAAGTGTGGTGCATTCATGTTTTGTATTTGATCATGAAATATGAAAGAATTGAATGGTTTGAAAAGTGAAAGATTCGAGAAATAAGCTTTGAAGAGTTTCTACTGTGAAATGTTTAAAAATGAAAAACGTATTGAAAATAATTTTCTACTTATTGTTCAATTTATAAATATGTTACCCACGAGCTTTCGAGCTCACCCCCCCTTTCATCCCCATCTCCAGGTTTTCGAGCAGGAGATCGGATAGAAGAAAGTCAAGACTTATGTCCGATTTCGTTTATTTTTTGTTTTATGTATTTGGGATTATTGGTATGAGTATATGGCTTGAGTTGCCATAATGTGTTGTAAGTGTTTCTTTTGATGTATGAGAGGATAAAATTGTGTATGATTGAATTTATGTATGATTATGAAATTGGATGATGTAAGTAAATTATGGATTTATATGTTGAGTTGAGGTCCAAAGTTTTTGTATGATGATGGGTTATGGTTATATGTGAGAATGATTGAAGTGTTTAGAACTAAGATTGCGTTTGTATCTGCTGAGATCCCGGACGGAGGGTCGGTGGATTTGGATGATTTTGTGTGATGGCTTGGGTATTTTAGAAGTGTTTATTTACCCTTGCAGGTTTTGAGTTAGGTTAAAGGCAGCCGTTATGCTGCCGAAATTTCGTTAGATAATAAGTTGAAAAAGAAAAATAAATAAGAATTAGATGTTTAAAAGATGGATTTTTGGGATTGGATTGTATGTCTAAGAAATTTTGTTATAACTGAGAAATTAATGGAGGCTGATTCCCAAAAATGGGAATTTATTTGTATTTGATTGGCATAAGTTTGAATAAAAAAGAGAAGGAATAAGGAAAAAGAAAAGCAAAAAAAACTTATATCGGGATTTCGAATGTCTTAGTGTTTCCAACGCGATTGTGTTTCTCTGTTCTTTGTTCTGGGATGTCGGATCCGCTTGGTTCAGTTTTTTTGTTCCGCTTTCGTAGATTCGATTTGTTTGATGCGATACCTTTCCGTTTCGAGTATTTGATTTGCTTCCGCTTTCACTTTATTTTGTTAAAAACTTTATTCTTTGGATGTAAATGAAGTGCGAATAGTGCATGGATGACGTGAGTTGAAATTGGATATACATGAAGAAGCAATCAACTTGAGTTGATGATTTGGAACATAAATCATTGATATATATATATATATATGTATGTATGTATGTATGTATGCATAAGCGAGATATTATTAAAAGAAGATAAGAATTATAATTGATCAGATGTAGTTGAAGATGATGAGACAAATGAGTTGAGATTTGAGAGTTTAATGAAATAATTTTGGTAGCTGAATGGTTATGCTAAGAACGTTCCAAGTTTGCATAGTGCAAAATTTCAAGTCTTCCATAAGGAAAAAATTCGTGTTCTGACTTGAGGGCAAAAATCTGGATTGATCTAGGATGAATTTGACAAGTTGTCTTCATAGAAGTTGTAGCTTGTCTTTCTAGCTTTCCAACGCTATAAATTATGAAATTTTTGGATATCGGAGTCAGAAGTTATGGTCCTTATAAGTGGAGATGCTCAGGAGTATAGGACGTATCGTCTAGTGATGACGTGTCATCTGGTGAGCATGCATCGTCTGGTGAGGACGTATCATCTGGTGATGACGTGTTGTCTGAGGAAGATGTATCTTCTGGTGAGGACATTTCGTCTGATGAGGACGCTCCGTCTGGTGAGGACGTATCATCTGATCAGGATGCTTCATCTGATGAGGACGTATCATTTGGTGAGGACACTCGTCTAGTGAAGACGTATCATCTGGTAAGGACGTATCGTCTAGTGATGACGTATCGTCTAATGATGTCATATCGTCTGGTGATGACGTCATTTCGTCTGGTGCACTGTTCATCTGATCCTATTGTCTAGTCACATTTTTGACCCTATAGACGATCAAATTTTACTTCGGAGTCTTCACAAAAGTTGTAGATCTAGAAGTTATATTTTGAACCATCTAATAATTACCCCAATCCCAAGAGAGGTACAATATGATTAAGGACATAAACATACTTGATTCTTTTGGCCATAACTTCATTACTTGACCTCCAAATGAAATGATTCTTGAAGGAATAGACTCCTAATGCATTTTGATACCTATCCTTAAAAATTGGTAGCTTTTGATATAGATTTGAAGAATATTGTTGTAAAGAATATGAGGGATTGGTTGGAAGTGTTGGGATCTGATTTCGAGACCGGACCTCAACCGGAAAAACGGAAAATGAAATAAAAACGAAAGGAAATCATAACAAAGCGAAATGAAAGGCGAATCACAAATCAAAACGAATCGAAGGAACGGAAACAAAGTGGCGGATTACACGAAAGAACGGAAAACAAAGCGAAACACATGAACGGACAAAAACAAAGCGAAAGAATTGAAAGCGAAATCATATGGCGAAATCGAAGAATCGGATTTACAAAACGAAAGCAAATCTCTTAAGAACAAAACTTAATTTCCAACATCTGAAAACAAACATATTTTAGACAAGCGTCGCATTGGAAATCCTAAGACATTTAATCTTAGTCAATCCAAACCAGTATAATTTTTTTTCTTTTTCATTTTTTTCATACAAAGCAATTTAATTTCCCATTTGGAAATTCACCCTCTAACAAAAATCTCAATTCAAATAATTCTTCTTATGCAATCATATCCCATAATTCATACCCAAGAGGCACTTCAATATTTCATCTCAAACAACACAAGTCATCGGACCTTCTGTCCGGAATCCCACCATAAACAAACACATTTCTAAACCTATAATACTTCAATAATTCTCAATCAAAAATCATAATCATCAGACCTCCTGTTCGGAATCCAAAACACAATCAATATACAATTTATCTACATAACCATAATTCACTATTCCATTCCATATACAAATCCATAATTCAATCAATCACCTTCAAATCTCAATTCAATACACAACTTCATAATTCATATATATACATCATCAAATAAATGCTTACAAAAGCATAAATGGCATTCCAAGCCATATACAAAACCAATATCGAAATCCAAAATTTCACAAACTACAAATTATAAAAAAATCGATCAAAAGCCTTGACTTTTTTTCATCCGATCTCCTGCTCGATACCTGGAGATGGGGATGAAAGGGGGGGTGAGCTTTACAGCTCGTGGATATCATGTTTATAAATCGAAAAATAAACAAAAACGTTTGCAAAACTTTTGCCATTATAAAAAGGATTTTACAGTAGAAAATTTATCAAAAGCTTAATTTTCAACTTTTCAACTTTTCAAATCATTCATAAGAAATTTCCAAAATTTCACGGTTGAAAACCTCAAATTCTCATTTCTCAAAATTATTAAATTTCTCACAACTTCATGAACAATTCCGAAAGATGAATGCAACAAAATTACAAACAAAATCAAGGACACATAAACACATCATAATGGTTTGGGTCGGTCCAAAATAGAACGTACTGCACATTCCCGCATAACGGTCCTGTGCAGCCGTGAACAGAACGTACTACACCTTCCCGCATAGCGGTCCAGTGTAGCCGTGAACTTATGGGAGTTCGTAACGGAGCTCCAATGCCACTAGCGGGCAGGCGGGCCAAGCCAATAAAAAGAAGACAAGTACACTTGACTTAACTTATGGGACCTAACCAAACCCACATAACACATAATACATACTTAAAAATCGGATTGCCCGAAGGCATATTTCGAAAGCTTAATTTTTCATATCTTGTCATACTAGACACATTGATATTCACAATTTTACATAAATTCATAGAGCAATTCTCAATCATTAGCAACACAGAATGCAACACTTATTGCAATTATCAAATCATTTAAACACAATGAATGCGAAAATCGTATCAATTTTGATGAAAATCATTCAAAACAATTTTAGCAATTTATCCAATCTTTCGAAAACGATCCATTATCAATTTCTTAAATCATTTCAAAATTAACGAATTTAATCATTCGAAAATAAAATTTTCAAAATATTTCTCTTTTTGATTTTTCGAAATCACATAATTGGCTTATAAATAAAAAATATAAACATGGTACCCACCCCAATTCCATGCTTAAAACTTGTCCATAGCTTCAATTTCTTCAAAGCCTCACTTCAATACCCTAATCCAAGACAAAAGTATCCCTAATTCGTAACCATCCAAAATTGAGCAATCTAAACCATGCAATCACCAAAATTGAGCTTAGAAAACACAAACTAATTCCAATCTTAAGCCATATGAACCAAAACCTTTCAAAAATTAACAAATCAAAAACTCAATCTTACCTTAATCTTCACCACTTTCGGATTTTCTTAGCTCCATAAAAACTCTCATGCTTTTCCACCTTTTTCCTCTTGAATCAACGTGAAAATCCTTCTTGAAAGCCCATAAAAATCGAAACCCTAATTATTTCTTTCTTCTTTCTTCTTCCTTCTTCTTCCATCCGAAGCTTGCTCTCTTCTCTTTTTCTCTTCTTTTCCTCCTTTCTTTCCTTTAATTTTCGTGCTTCTCCTTGCCTTATACGACAACCACACTCACTTTTCATTAAAGAGTGTAAAATGACCAATAAGCCCCTCCATATATGCCTTATAACTTAACAACTTAAGTAACCTTCCAATTTTGCCCTTCATGCTTTCTTTACACTTTAATTTCTAACACTTTAATTTCATTTAATCCAATCAATTTATCACATATGCTCTTACTCAATTTAACATGCTAATTATTCACATTAACATGCTAATTAAGTCCTCAAAATCATAAAATATAACAAAGTCTCAAAATTCATTAAAACATGATTTTGCTTAGGATATTTTTCAAATTATCAATTTGAAGGAATTTGCTAAAACTTCCTTCTAGAGAAATGTTCTTTATAATCTCAATTTCATTACTCCACCAAAATCATTTAATTTGGTGCACTACTCCAAAGTTATACTCCAAACATTTCGGACTATTCTTATGCTAACACATTTTCCACCGATTTACTTCCATCTGAAAAATTGATATTTTTAAAGACTAAATTGAAATTCAAGTCCGTCAGAACATTTGTAGCCCTATTTCTCTAGTTTCATCCAAATCAAGAATCACCGCATTTGGATGACGAGACCAAAAGTTATGGCCAAAATACTTTCAGCTCTTACTAATCCAAGACTGAACACTAAACCTGACTTCAATTCAGAAATTGAAAGTCTTATGGGCTAATTTGAAATTCAATTCCTTCATATTACTTGTATCCCCATGTCTCTATTTTATTTTTCAACAAGAATCAACTCAATTGGATCTCCACAGATCAAGAATTCACCAGATTACTGAACCATGTTCAAAACATTTCCCAACTCAATTTGACTAAATCAATCATCCTCAATTTAATCTTAAAAATCCATAATTTTCCATGTACAGATAGAGGGATGTCTTATGAATCCAACGTTTCAAAAATTAGGTCGATCGAAGGTCGGAAGAAAAAGTTATGGCTAAAAGAATGGAGAGACGTCGGTTAAGAAAAATTCCAAATAGGAGCTCGCACTCGTGAGCGGGCCGCTCGCTAGGGCGACAGAGCAAGAGAGACCGAGCGGTAGCGACCGAGCAGGAGTGACCGAGCGGGAGTGACCGAGCGGGAGCGACCGAGCGGGAGAGACCTAGCGGTAGCGACCGAGCGGGAGAGACCGAGCAGGAGCGACCGAGCGGGAGAGACCAAGCAGGAGCAACCGAGCGGGTTGCTCGTCAGGACGACCGAGCTCGGCCGCTTGCCAGGGCGACCTTCCAACTTCTAAAATTCAAAAACTTGTGACTCAGAACTCCAAAATTTTCAAATTTGGTATAAATGGAAAGATAAAAGAAAGCTCTACAATTTTCATGAAGAATTAAAAACCAATTCCGTCTCTAAAGGGGTCAAAATCTCACTCAAAGTTTCTGTCCAATTTAAGTCTCCCTAAACAGTATCACAACTTCTAAAAATCATAACTTCGCATTTCATGGTCCCAAAAATTTCATACTTTACATCAATGTAAAGATCAGAACATAATCTAAAACTTTTAGGATGAACTTAAAAGCAATTGCAACCTCTAACTAGGTCAATTTTTCAATCAAAGCTTCTGTCCAGAAATGTGTCATTCTATATCACATCCAAACTTTAAAATTTCATATCTTCCAATTCCCACATCCACAAATAACATATTATACATCATTTAAAAGCTATGCAAATTCTCTATAACTTTCATGAAGACCACTTACTCCAATTCAAAACATATCAGTCCATAATTTGCCTCAAAGCATAGTACACAATCCTCCACTTAATGGACATTTTTCAAAAGCAAAGCAAAATACACTTAATTTCAAATAATCATAACTTTCAATCCTGATATTGAAAAATGTCATACTTTATGGAAATAGAAAGCTTTTAACAAAAGCTACAACTTTCATGAAGATCATTTTCTCACATTCAGCCTAAATCAACCCAGAAAAATTCGCAAAGTTTCAGCTCCAAATTTCCATTTTCTGCTACTATTCATCCTCAAAATTTCAAAATTTCAATTCTCCAAAATCTAACTCTTTCACTAATCAATTTCATAACACATAAAAATTTACCCAACCTCACATCAATTTCATTAAACTAAAAAAAACTCATTTCATGTATTAACCTCAAAATATCATTTCAATTTGTTCAAACTAGCATTGCTCACATAAAACATTAAACATAATCATTCAGATTCATGAATTTTTTTTCCTTTACATATAACTAATTCACCTCAAATTTCTCATTTGACATCAATTTATTCTTCAAAATTTCAAGAAAAGTTCGGGGTCCAACAGGAAGATCATAATCGAGTTATAAACATACTTGAATTTTTAGGCATATCTTAAGTTATAGAGCTCCGAATGAGGTGGTTCTTATTTCAAAATAAACAAGAGGCAGAGAGCTACAATTGTTTTGAAGAAGTCAAATTGTGATTTGGTGTTTAACTTGTGTGGTCACATCACCCTTATGGGACGATGGCTAATGAGGAGTCTTTGAAATAGCCCCATAAGGAAGCCCGCTCAAGCTTTATGTCTCTGGATTGTTGGGCTTCTAAAACTACAGGGTATTAGGCTCACATTCTCACGACTCCGATGTTGGGCTCCGGAAGCGGGGTCCAACATAAGGAGAAAATATGGAAGGAAAAATAGGTTTAAGGGCCTCAAATTTGGCTAGATATCATATCAATAATCTTCTAAAATGTTAGAGGGATAAAATATTCCTCTAAACAACAAGTGTTTAAGGATTTTGTCCTAGAGAATAAACTAGTCTTGATTCGTATTTTGGAAACCAAGCTTAAGCTAGAGAAACTCTAATGACCTTTTGGGAAAGCAATGGCAATGCTTTCCAACCATCATTATCATCATTATGGTAGAGTGGTGACTGCTTTTGATACTAGGCTAGTCAAAGTGTAGGTATTACATATTACAAACTAATTAATGCATTTGAAAGTCTCCAACATCTAAGACAAAACTACTATTGCAACTACTTTTATATGTGGAACAAATTTTACTTTCCAAAGAAGATTGCTTTGGAATAAGCTAAAGGAACTCCAACCCCAAATCTAAGGACCTTGGCTCATTCTAGGAGATGTCAACATAATATTCCACTTCTTTGAGGCAAAAGGAAATACCAACCTAAAGAACTTCTCAGTCGATTTGTATGAGTATTTAAAGGATATCGAACTTATTAATTTGATGGCATAAAGGCTTTTATTTACTTAGAAATAAACAAAACAAGCATCGACACATTAGCAAGAGGTTAGACAGAGCTTTGGTCAACAAGGATTGGCTCACAATATTCATAGAGAGTAAGGTAAAGGTCTTATATCCTATTTTCTCTAACCATGCTCCATTATTAGTGTAGAATATGCTCCAGATTTATAAAAGGAGTTTCCTATTTTGATTTAACAATTATTTAATAGATGTAGAAGGCTATGAGGAGGCTATCAAAAAGGGTCTATCTCAAAGATTTAGGGTTAGCAAGCAATATATCTATGTGAAGAAGTTTAAGGGAATTAAAGAGGAATTAAAGTTGTTAAAGAATAAAATAGGGGGTAATAACACCTCTGAAGCTATTAAAAGGACCAAGAAATCTTTAAGCAAGGCATAAAAGAAGCTAGCTATATAACCTAGTATAGAATATCTCCTTACTAAAGAAAGATTAAACACTTTTTGAGTTTGTAAGGGGGGCACTCTCTTAACACAATTCTTTGATCTAGCAAAGGTATAAAATTAATTGGAAGTAGGAAGGAGAAAAAACTTGAACTTCCTTTTCAATACTATTCTAGACAAAAAATACCAATATATTCACTCTCTTATCAATTAAGGGGGACACAAAGTGTTCTCAAGAAGGCCTTAAAAAGGAAACTATTTTTTTCTTTAAGGAACTCTTTGGAATTTATATTCTTAGCTCTTCCGCAATCTCATAACTAAGAACCTTTATCTCCAGTTAATCTTTAAAGGTAGATAAAGAAGTCCTAACAAAGTCAAGTAGTCCTCAAAAAGTATAGAAAGTGGAGTTTGAGCTTTATCCAACTAAAGCTCCTTAAACTAATAGGCTGAATGGATTGTTCTTTCGAAAGACCTGACCCTTAATCAAAACTACTACCATTGATCTAATATTGGAGTTCTTTGAAAGAGGTAACATCTTGAAGGAAATCAACTTATCTTATATTTGCCTAATCCCTAAATGCCTAAATCATGAGGCCTTGAATGAATGCAGACCTATATCTTATTGTAATTCCTATATAGAATTATTTCACATATCATCGTGAATAAAATGAAGCTAGTAATCAAGCCTATTATTAATGAAACACAAGTAGCATTCATAGATGGCAAGTTTATTGTCATAACATTTTAATGACTCAATAACTTTTTAAAGGATACTTAAGGGAAAATGGTCCCAAAAATTGTGCCATTAAAGTTGATTTCTTCAAAGCTTTTGAAATTATAAGCTGGGATTTTATACTTAATCTCTTACAAATCATCGAATTCCTCATAAAATTCAAGAATTGGGTTAAAATATGCCTTATATTTCTTAGACCTAATGTAGGAACGTCCTATTTCTTTGTAACTCTTAATATTATGTATGGAAGTGTCCATAAGACTTATAAAGGATAACATCTACTCCAATCCCAACTTTAAATTCTATAATAAATGCAAGGAAATTAAATTGGTTTCATTTACTTTTGCTGATGACCTAATCCTCTTCTCTAAAGCTTATAATGCCTCATTCATCACCCTAATAACCACCCATAGGGTATTTAAAAGAGTTATCTAGTTTGAAAATCAATAGAATAAAACCATATTCTCTTTTTAGAAAGTGTCTAATCTAACAGAGACTGGCTAGGCAACATTTTAGGGATCTAAGGTACGAACCTCCTTTTGATAAGATCTTATTTTGATATATTATTTGATATTATCTCTACTTTTTAATTTATTTTGATGGTTAAATATTAAAATTAATGTTTACTTTATTTTAGGAGATGAAAAGTGGAGATTGTATCAAATTGGGACACAATTGGTAATAATTAAAAAATTTGGATAAATTGAAAAGATTGTTGCAATGGATAAGACTGATTACTTAAAGAGTTGGAGTTTAACTAAGAGACTTTCTTTAATACTTAGCATGTAGGAATTTGAATTTGTTTTAGATAAACATCTTTACAAGATAGAATTAAATTAGGATTAGATCAAAAAATCCTATAAAAGGGACGTTCCTCGCAATAAAAAAAGGATTATCTCTTCTTACGTTTTTCGCAATTCTATATCTTTCTTCTATTTTTGTTATCGGAGCAAAAGCCATGTGTGGTTAAACTCAATCATTCTGATTTAAGGGGATTCAATATTCTAGTTGTAACTTTGTGAGGTTTTTTATTCTTAACTTTTATTTATGTTTTAATTCAAGTATTTCTTGTTTTGAGTTCTCATATTTTATGAATGATTAATATTTATTAGTTTGAAATTTTAATTTAATATTGATTATTCTATCACTATCCATGAATTTAATGATCCACAATTGTCATGAAGGATTGGTACAATTAACAAATAGTTTATATATGAATTTCCATATTTAACTTATAATGAACAAGCAAACTAATTTAAATAATTGCAGCTATATCGATTATTTAATTTAGGGTTAGTCTTTTTCACTAAGCTTATTGCTATCATTTATTTGATATGGAATGCTATCACACTTAGTCAATGGATGATATGTTTTGATTTGGATGTTGGGTTTGAACCAATTAATTTAGGAAATTTAGAGACTTATTATGATTATCCTAATATGTTTGGACTAATTGCTTGAATTATAAAAATATTCTTTTAAACCAATGATCAATGTTACAATTAGATTAGATATTTCTCTTGAATTAGAGTTTGATAATCTTAACTTTCTCACTTTTATTTTCATTTGATTTAAGTTAATTTATTATTAATTTTGGTTAATCAGTTACTTAAAATAAAAGCCCCTTTTTAATTTTATTACTTGAAATTAAGAAACTAGTGTTTAGTTTTTTAAGGATTTGACCTGGTTCCACAACCAGTATAAGAATTTTGGAGAATTAGAATTATTTTGGAGTAAGTAAAACACACATTGAGGATAAAATTTTAGATTTAACTAATCTAGTTCATCAAATAACTATAAGTCAATTGCAATCGGCAAGAATATGCAGAACATGCTTATTCTCTGTGCATCCTACAGATATGTGCCTTACACTACAACAAGACTTTCTTCAAGAAGCTAACGTGATAAGGGACTTTCTGGGTTAACCTCAATAAAAGTATGACCCTAATTCCAATTACTACAATCTAAGATGGAGGGACCAACTAAATTTGAGCTATGGAAATCAAGAAGGCCAACAATGATATCAAAATCACAATTTTAACAACCTCAAGCTCCTACTTATACTCATCATAAATCTTCAAATTCAGGTATGTCTTTAGATGAAATTGTTAAAGCACTTGTTAATAATACTTAACAATTTCAACAAGAAGCATGGGCAAGTCTTCAAATTTTAGGAAATCAGATCACTCAATTAGCCACCTTGGTATGTAAATTGCAAGTGCAAACATTAGGAAAATTACCTTCCTAAACGGTGGTGAATCATAAGGAGAATGTGAGTGCAATGACTTTGAGAAGCGATAAGGAAATTCAATTTGCAACTTCTTTACAATGGAGATAGAAAAGCATGATGATGAAGCAAAGAAGGAAGAAATTATAACTCACGAATCAACAAAGGTAAAAAAAAATGATTCATTTTCATTAATATCAATTAATGCACGTTTACCTCCTTTTACTAGAAAGTTGGCTAAACCAAAAGATGACGAGTATAAAAGAGAGATATTAGAAACTTTAAAAAAGGTGCAAGTCAATATACCACTTCTATAAGCCATTAAGTAGGTTCCAAAATATGCAAAATTCTTGAAGGAACTATGCACAAATAAAAGGAAGTTGCAGGATAAGGAGAGAATAATTTTGGGTAAGAATGTATTAGCTGTGATAAATAAAAAATTACCAAAAAATGCAAAGATCCAGGTATGTTTACACTTTCGTGTGTTATTAGTAATAAGAAAATTGAGTGTGTCATGCTAGATTTAGGTGCATCCATTAACTTCATGTCATACTCAATTTGTCGACCTTTATATATGAATTATTTGCAAGAAACTAATGTGATTATCTAACTAGTTGATCGTTCGTATGTACGTCCTATTCGAGTTATTAAGGATGTTTTAGTTCAAGTTAATGGTTTGGTATTTCGAGTGAATTCTTACATCTTGAAATTGGATGGAGATAGTGTTGAACATTTGGCTTCTATTATATTAAGTAGGCCATTTATGAAGATGATCAAGATAAAAATTGATGTGGATGAGGGTACTCTTTCTATAAAGTTTGGTGGAGAGATAGTAAGGTTCAATATTTTCGAAGCAATGAAATACCCTAATAATCTTCAATCTATGTATCATATGGATATTGTGGATTCATTTTTGTAGGATATGTTTAATAAAGAAAATATTGGAGATGAGTTAGAGTTTAAGGATAAATTAGAAGTGAACGAGCAAATTGATGAAACTTATGAAGTTGTAGAATCGATATCAACAATGCAAATAGATTAAAAAACTTTGAATGCTGAACTTACTATAAATCATAAGAAAATGCTACCTCTATTTTGTAGGCTCTGAAGATTGAATTGAAAGTCCTAGCTGATCATCTTAAATATGCCTATTTGGGTGATGAAGAGTCATCACCAGTGATCATTTTAAAAAGGTTGACTAAAGGGCAAGAGAAAAAATTGGTGACACTATTTAAAGAATACAAAAATGCAATTGGTTGGACTTTAGTGGACATGAAAAGAATCAGCCCGGCGATTTGCATGCACAGGATTCTTTTGGATGAGAATGCTAAATCAAAATGGGAACCCCAAAGAAGACTTAATCCAAAAATGAAAGATGCGGTAATGAAAGAGATTTTATAACTTTTCGATGCAGGTATAATCTATCCAATCTTGGACAGTGAATGGGTAAGTCTAGTGCATGTTGTGCCCAAGAAAATTGATATGACAATGATACAAAACCAAAATGATGAGTTGATACTAATGAGGGTACAAAATGAGTGGAGAATGTGCATAGACTTTAGAAAGCTTGACTTAGCTACTAGAAAGGCCCATTTTCCATTACCCTTTATAGATCAAATGTTAGAAAGACTTGCTGGCAATCATGCTCATTACCCTTTGTGGATCAAATGTTATAACGACTTACTGGTAAATTATGTTTATATTTTTTGGATGGTTTTTCAAATTACTATCAAATAGCAATTGCTCAAGAGGATCAAGAAAATACTACATTCACGTGTCCCTTTGGAGCGTATGCTTTTAGACAAATACCATGCGGTCTCTATAATGCTTTAGGTACATTTCAAAGATGCATGATAAGTATATTTTCTGAGCATCTTGAGAATTACATTGAATTATTCATGGATTATTTCATTGTTTATAGAGATTCATTTGATGATTGTTTAAATCACTTATCTAAGGTTTTTAGACAATGCATTGAAACAAATTTGGTGTTAAATTATGAAAAATGTCTCTTATGATAGATCAAGGCAATGTTTTAGGATATGTGATCTCATCCAGAGGCATAGAAGTTGATAAAGCTAAAGTGGATTTAATTGTGAACTTACCTTACCTATAAACGTTAGGGAAGTTCGATCTTTTCTTTGACATGCAAGATTTTATCACAAGTTCATTACAGATTTTTCAAAGATTGCATACCTTTATCCAAGTTGCTACAAAAGATGTTCCATTTGACTTTAGGAAGGACGCAAGGAAGCTTTTGACAAACTCAAGGCACTACAAACAATTGTGCCTATTATTCAACCACCAAATTGGGATCTCCCATTTGAGATCTTGTGCGATGTTAGCAACTATGCAATGGGATGATTGAGAAAAGAAATCATGTTATGTTTTATGCTTCAAAAACATTGGATGCTGCACAGTGCAATTATTCTACAACTGAGAAAGAGCTTTTATCAATCACTTTTGCTTTAGATAAATTTAGATCTTATCTATTTGACTTTAAAGTTATTGTATACTTTGATCATGTGGCATTGAAATATCAGTTGGCAAAGAAGGAGTCTAGAGCTTTTATCAATCGCTTTTGCTTTAGATAAATTTAGATCTTATCTATTTGGCTTTAAAGTTATTGTATACTTTGATCATGCAGCATTGAAATATCAGTTGGCAAAGAAGAAGTCTAGAGATTTTATCAATCGCTTTTGCTTTAAATAAATTTAGATCTTATTTATTTGGCTTTAAAGTTATTGTATACTTTGATCATGCAGCATTGAAATATCAGTTGGCAAAGAAGGAGTCTAAACTGAGGTCGATACAATGGATTCTGCTAGTTCAAGAGTTTGATTTGATAATAAAAGATCAAATAGGTGTAGAAAATTTAGTAACAAATCATTTAAGTAGGTTAGTAAGTGTTGGCCCCCGAATTTTTTTTGTTAAATTAAGCATGATTTAAATGAATTATGAGGTTTGATGGATAAAGTTTTAGATCTACTTATTATGTAAATATTAGTAGAATTTATTCTATGGTTTGGTTGTATTAAAAGTGGTAAGAATGCATAAGGGCAAATTAGGCATGACACTTAAGGTTATAAGACTTAAGGCTCTAATGAAAGGGCAATATGGACATTTCACAATTATTAAGGGTATAAAAAGAAGAAGAAAAGAGTTGTTTTGTTTGGAAAAGGAAGAAGAAGCCGTGGAAGAGAGGAGAAGAAGAGGAAAGCTAGGGTTTGGAGAGTTTGAAGATTTTGAAGAATGTGAAGCATCCACAAGTAAGTACACGACTCAACCCTTGCTAATTTGTTGAATGAATTGTGTTTTGTGATGGTTAGAAGTGAAAAATAGGGTTGAATGTATGAAGTGAGTTTTCGGTTGATGGTGTCTTAGGTTTGATGATTGTGTTGTATTTGTGAATGGATTTTGTGTTGAAATGAGTTAGAAATGAAGTAGGAATGATGATTTAGTATTAAGATGAGTTATTTGTAAAATTTGGGAAGTATGAAGATGAAAAAATGTCGAAAAACAATGTTCGGAAGAAGGTTTCCGGTCTGCACGCGGCGCACAAGCGCCCCACATCGCGGGTCGCGTAGGCGCCCACGACGGAGCGCACATGCGCCCTCGCCGCGGCGTATACGAGCGCCCTCTCCGCTGCGAGATCCAGCTTTTGACGCCGTGATTTCTATTTTCGCCGCGACGAGCTCAATTTTTCTTCACAGACATGTTTTGGTATTTTCGACAAAACTTTTGAAGTAGATATCCAAATGAAGTGATTTTTTATTTGTTGTAAAATAGAGACAAAGGTATACAAGTGTTATGAAGAAAGAAAGTTTTAATTCAGTTTATAAAGATCTCAAAATTTGGATGGAAGTTGGGTATAGAATATTGCTTCAACATAAGGATAGTCTCAACATGTTTGGAGTATAACTTTCAGATTTTTGAAACAAATTAAATGATTTTGGATTCAATAGGAATGTAAGACAATGGGGAACTCTTATGGAAAATTTGACTCGAATGTTTGGACTTTTGGAAGAGTTTGAGTTTGTTTAGAATTTATCTTAGTGAATATGCAATTTATGGATACTTAAATTGTATTCCTATTGAATGGGAATTTTGTATTTGATAAAGGGAATCAAGGAAGGCAAGAGGATCAAGAGGAGAGACATCTTTTGAGTATGTATCCAAGAAAGGAATTCAGGTGGGTTTCATGTTTATAATTTAGTAATGAGCCAATAAAGTTTTCTCCTAAATCAAGAATGATTTCAGTTACTTCATAAATATTGTTTTTGTTTCTTTTGAACGATTTGCAAAATTTATTCCATGTTTCGATATATGAACTTTTATGATGAATTTCAAAATAAAAATGGAAATGCATTGAAACGTTTTATGTTATGCTTTGGAAAATTCATAGTGTTTTGTATCTTTGAAAAAGAAAGAAAAGAGCATGAAAAGCATGGAAGCATTTGATAGAATGATTTGAGCATGAAATGAATATATGCTTTGTTTGGGCAAGAGAGGAACGTTTCGTTAGTCACGTGCACGCCGGCATATAACCTTCTCCCGGCTGTCCGCTTGAGGCCACGAGATCCTGAGAAATCGGACTCGTTTTATTCACGGTATAAACTTCGGTTTATCCGTTTTGTTCCACGGAACTCTCGAGCCATTTGTTTGTGCATTACATCTTTGAATTGTCAAGAATATTGCATATATTGAGTGTTTTTGTATTGATGGTTAAATGGTTATGCTATGTTGATATGACGACATTTTCAACTATGAGTTTTGAATTCAAACTTCGAATTTGACTGAGGAATTGGGAAAAAAGCGTTTTATGAACTCATTACAACTTTTATATGACAAATGAACTTTTCAACGGTTTTGCTTATTCTTCGTTATAAACCTGTTACCCACGAGCTATAAGCTCACCCCCCTTCATTCCCATCCACAGGTGATGAGAAGAAGATCGGGTGAAGGGAAGTGAAGGTTTTTGTTTGTATGTGTATATATTGTATTGTTTTAAGTTAGTTTGGTGTTGAGAATTTTGGGATTTGTATATTTTGTATATTCGGATTTCGATGTTGATATTGTATTGTGGCTTGGAATGCCATGAGAGCTTGTAAATTCTATTCTCTTGATGTTAATACATTATGTATGGATGATGTTGAGTGGAAGTATGCATTGCGTATATGGATCAGGTTGAGTGGAAATTTGGTATACTTGAGGAAGTATCGATTTGATATGAATATTTTGATTATGAATTGTTGTTATATATATAGATATAGAAGTGAGATGTGTTATGGAAAAAGGAACATAAAAATGGTATGAGACGTTAAGCTTCATGATTTCTTTGGTTTACGCCAATGCTTATGGTTCAATGATTGGACTACGAAAACGGGGCTCATCATGGTTGGTGTCAGAGTAAGAAGATGAATCAATGAAGGTTAAGGAAACTTCATCGGAGTACAATCATGTCATAGGGTATCCGTTTTAGAGTTGGGCTTTAGAAACGGGGCCCAGCATGTTTGGTATCAAAGTAAGAAAAACTTACAAGAAACCACGCTTAAGTATGATGGTATTTTGTTCCGAAGTTGGGTTTTGGAAACGAGGCCTAGCATTTGCGGTATCAAAGTAAGGTTTGTAAGTGTTATGGTTTTGTTAAGAGCTGGATTCCAGAAACGGGGTCCAATAGTAAGAGATGAAGATATTTGACCTATTTTCAAAACTTTTCCTGATGAACAATTGTTCCAAACGAAAGGTATGGTTCTGTGGTACGCTGACTTTGTTAATTATTTGGTTACTAGAACTTTACCTTATTACATTAGAAAGTCTAGGAAGGAAAAGATAAGAAATGAGGCAAAATATTATGTGTGGGATGAACCAGATTTATGGAAGTTCTTCTTTGATCAAATTACGAGGCATTGTGTGCTAGAAAATAAAAAAATATCTTAGTTTTTTGTCACAAAATGCATGTGGTCACTTTGGCCCCAAAAGAACTGTTAGAAAAATTTTGAATAGTGGATTATTTTGGGAGACTTTATTTAAAGAAGCTTATATGTTCTGTAAAAGTTGTGACAGGTGTTAAAAGATAGCCACGTTTTCTCAACGATATGAAATGCCTCAAACCCCAATTTTTATAGTTGAGATATTTGGTATATGGGGTGTTGATTTTATGGGGCTTTTTCCTTCATCTTGTGATTTTTCTTATATACTTTTGACTGTTCGTTATGTTTCCAAATGGGTGGTAGCAAAAACCACTACAACTAACAATTCTGCAACTATTGTAGGGTTTATAAAGACTAATATTTTTAACACATTTGGAATCCTACGTGCCATTATTAGTAATCAAGGAAGTCATTTTTGAAATAGATTTGTGGCAGTGTTGTTTAAAAAGTATGGAGTGCATGATCGAGTAGTTGCCACATACCATTCACAACGAATGGACAAGCAAAAGTATCACATAGAGAGGTGAAATCCATCTTGGAAAAGACTGTAAATCCTAGTCGAAAAGATTGGAGTTTACAAATAGACGATGCTCTTTGGGGGTATTGTACAACTTACAAGACACCAACAAAAATGTCTCCTTACCGATTAGTTTTTAGTAAAGCTTGACATTTACTAGTGGAAATTAAATGTAGCGCCCCCTTATCATAGAGTACCCACCGAACGCCCGTAGGTCATTCCGATACATATCCTACGATAAGAGACCACTACTGACAACTACCACTAACTCCTTTTGGTATCACAATCATAAAGCAGTACGAAGAAATTGACAACTTTTTAAAAGCAAACTGGATTTCATTTCATTTACTCAAAATTCAGAAATTTACAAACTGTCAGTATTTTCAGTCTGCACATGTTCCAAAACACCGTACACTGCGTACCATACAGTAATGTACAAAGTACAGATCTAACTATAAGTCTCCAAAAGAAAGCCCAGCTGACCGATCTTTGAGCCATTGCCTCTCGCCAATCCACGACACGGCTCTACGATTCTGAGGAGCTATCTGCTCACACTTAAGCCTGAAAAATAGATTGCAATTTTGGATGAGTTTGCGAACTCAATGAGAAACCATCATCGATGGTTCTCCTAATTCATGCATCACATAAGCATGATACAGTATGCATCCAGTAATCATACAATTACAATGCTAATACAATCACAGTAATAGGCATACAACACAGTCACGGTAAACAGAACACAGTTACAGTCATATTACAGTATACATACAGTCAGGTACCATGTCAAATATTCAGTCCAGTATGCAATGCACATGTGACTCTTTTCCAGTTTATTACAGTATTGTGACCGAGTGCTTTAGCAGTGTTGATGAGTCGATGAGATGCGCTCAGGAGAATTATCTCCCTTCGAGCTCTAGGCTCGCAGTATCATTATCAGTAGCGACTCGGTTCACATTTATTCTTTATCAATTTATGCATCTGTGCATGAGTGCACATGTTTAATTGGACAGTTACATAACAGTCTAGAATTCCCGATAGGCGATAATTTCTGATCGATATCATGAAATCCAAGAAATCCCCGTAGGGCAAATAAGTCACAGTAAACACGTAGATTGAGGTAACCACCTAGGTTACTCACCTATTACTTCCGAGCTAATGTCGGGAAGTTTTCACCCCGTTGATCGAACGACGCTCCACTTGGGCCTTTATAAGAATAAGAGAAAGAACGAGTCACTAAATATGCAATTTGTGCACATGTAAGTGAAATATGCATGTTCATGAATTCCCGGCCCTAATCCCATTTTTTTCCTATCATAAAAATCCGTCTAAAAATTAGAAACCTATTGGCGTTGACGGTGCGCAATTCGGACCTCTATAGGTCCCCAATTAAACAGAACAGTGAATAAACAGACCTTTACCCGGACCCACGTCAATTTTCCGTCCAAAAATCCCGAATCTCTCAGAAAATGAAATTAAATATTCACTGAATTCGATGCCTCAAGAATCAGGTCAATCGGACGACGGACGGAAAAGTTATTCACGAAAGAAACCAAAATTCAACAATTAATAGCCCTTATTTCCTTATCTTTTTCCTGTTTTCCAACCGAAATTCAATCTCTCATAACTCTTTCTACACATTTCAGAAAAATGCAAACTATACCTTGTTGGATAGATAATGAAACTCTCTACAAGTTTCATGAAGACCCCAACAAGCAATTTCACCCCGAAGGGTGTCAAAACTCCCATGGAAGCTACTGCCCACACACTCACCTCTTGAATCAGAACAGTAATTGGAAATTCATTAACTTCCATTCTATGCAGTCAAAAATTATAAAATAAATATTTTCATCAAGTTCACAATGTTATCTACAACTTTCATGAACAATCCAAAATCAGATTCACTTGCTAACTATGTCAAACAATTCACCAAAACATCAGCCCTCAGAATTTTCCCAATCTGAACAGAACATTTCACAACAGTATATCTCTTAGCACAAATGTCACCAAATTCACTATCTTATATCCCTGAAAAGATAAGATCTCAAAATTCAATTTTCATGAAGAACTCAACATCCAATTCGATCTCTAACAATTTCAAAACTGTTATGCAAGTTTCTACCATGATCAGCAATTCACAACCTAATGCAGGGTCAGTTTTTGCAAATTCATTTCTCTCAAATATGACAACCAAAAATTACATGTCATATATCATTTTCAAGATCAATGTGTCATTTATAACTCTTCAGTAGATCCCTAGAACCAATTCAAGTCACAAAAATTACTAAAATTTCCCCAAATCAAAATGTACAGCAAATCCGCCAATCCAGCAAGGTTTCATTCAATGCATGAAAACAGTCAATAGTCATCAGTCCATAACTCCTACTATACATATCGAAAAATTGCAAAATCAGTGGCATTGGAAAGATAACTTAATAGGCTTCAACTTTCATTTAGTCTATTTGTTCTAATTCCTTCTCAATTAAGTTAAAAAAATTAGCAAAACTCTAGGTTATGGTTTCGGGTACTATTCATTCCAGTCAATAGCAGTAACTTTCCAAGCCATATTGCAACCTCTTAAAGCTAAAATTGGACAACACCTATTTCACACAAAAATATAGCCAACATCCCAAAGTTTAATTGGGCACAAACCTCACCTCATTTTCTCACCTACACAATTAGTTATGATCAAAACATTTCAATAGGTTAAACACCAAAATTTCCAGATTTCATCTTTACCTCTTCCTCTTCCATTCTAACACTTTACCTACATCAATATACATTCATTTACACCTCCAATTCAGCTACAAGCTCATCAAAGCATTTATTTGTATAATTAACAAACTTTGGCAGCAAGCACACAATTATTTGCCATTCATCTAGCCTTTCTAAACTCAATCTAAAACCAAGCCAAAATCAATAAAAACCATATTCATTCACTCATCCATACACAAGCATACATTTAAACCCATTCAACCCTACCCTTATCATCATGAAATAAATGCACGAGTACTTCCCATGAATGCTTCTAACTACCAAAAGAAGGAGAGCAACCATCAATACTCACCAAACAAGTTGCAACTCTCCAATTCTCTAAGGCTTTTCAACTCTCCACAACTTCCTAACTTACTACCTCACCTACGGCCTTCACAAGCATCACAAAGAGTCTCATCAATTCAAGGCTTCAACTTGGTTTGTGTGTGATGATGAGCAAGCAAGGAACCAAGGAGAAATTTCTTGTATGAGATAAGTAGAAGAAAAATTCGAAGGAGGAGGAAGACAATGACTACGGATGAATGAAGAATAAGGCTTTCCAAGAGATTCATTTACTTAAAAAGTTAAAGAGGAAGTCGTAGATGATGACTCATAAAGACAAAGCTAATAAATGAAAAGGGACACTTGGCACTTAGGGAGAAAAGACAATAAGTTAATTAACATAATTTAATCCCAAACTCTCATATAAGTTAATCCTATTTCATAAAGAGCATTAATCCCACTTAATCTCTAATCATGGCTCTAGAATAATTCCCTAACATCATTTATCCAATAATCTCATGTCATTAGGCAATCCTTTTCAGTACAAAAAGCTCACTCAGTCAGTTAGTTGAAATTTTTCGGTCCGGGCCAAGAATCCCAAAAAATTCGAAAAATTTCCATAAATCCTAAAATGTAAAACACTTTCGATGGCGACTCCAAAATTTTTTCAAATACAACTTTCACATAAATTTCACAAAAGATCACAATTAGACACTTATGCCGGAAATGTCATGAATGCATGTATACCATGTGCATGTGCAAAACAATCATCAGTTATAGAGGCTATATGATGTATATTCATGCCGAGTTATAATTCAATACTCCTAACCCGTCCCAATTTACTAAAATACCCTTCCCATCGGTGATGGGATGTTACATTAAACATAGAGCTCATAGGCAGTGCAACGTTGCAACATGGATTTGGCAAAAGTTAGAGAGGAAAGGAAGTAGCAATTACAAAAGATAGAAGAAATAAGGTTGGAGCTTATGAGAATTTAAAAATTTACAAAGAGAAAACTAAATTGTTCCATGATAATATGATCTTGAGAAAGCAATTTGAGGTGGGACAGAAAGTGTTATTGTATAATTTTTTATTAAAGCTTATGCCAAGTAAGTTATGTTCTAGATGGCTTAGTTTGTTTGTTTTTTCCAATATCTTTTCTCATGGTACAATGGAAATAAAAAGTTTAGAGACTAGAAAGACTTTTAAGGTTAATGGACATAGACTGAAACCATTCTATGAAGAGATGATGGTTTCCAGTATGGTGAATGTTGACTTGGAATTACATCATACAAAGAATTTTGAGAAGAACCGACTCCATCAGGCATAACGACATTAAACAATTGTACTTTTTGGGCGACAACCCAAAAATATGATAGTTTTATTTTATTTTAGTTATTTATAGTTTTTATTTATTTGTTTTCGAAACATAAATTTATTGGCTTAAGGGAAAAAGATGTCTTAAAAAATCCAGACTACTAAAATCTCATTAGGTGAGATCTCGCTTGATGTAATTTAGTGTTCTAGAGTGAAGACCTTAAAATTCCAAAACTACTAAATCTCATAAAGCGAGGTCTCACCTTATGCTATTTAATGTTTTGAATTCCAAATTACTAAATCTCATAAGATGAGATCTCACCTTATGCGATTTAGTATTTTGGATTAAAACCCTAATGTCCCATTACATTTTTTTTAATAACTAAAAAATTAAAAAAAATAAAAGCTAAAAAACCATATTTTTTATTATTTTTACTTAAATATTATTTATTTTATTTATAAAAAACCTAAAAAATCTATTCTACTTGTTTCGTTATTTCAAGAAATGAAAAGAACAATTCAACAAAGGGTAGCGAGCCCCACCCAGCCAACCTCCATTGTCGACCAAGCAGACCCCAAAAATACCGCACTCTACCAGCTAAACTAATGATACTCCAAACAATCCTCCACTTACGTAGCATCCATGCCACATCTAGCAATAACGACAACAACAGCTCCACACCCAAGCCACAACACCCCACCCAGAGTCACCTCACGCACAACCAGCTCACACCTAGACCATACCATAGTGACGCATCCCAGAAGCAACACAGTTTCAACGCACTCATGTTATGTAACAACCTAGACCACCCACTTGTAGATATTGTCTGCTTTAGGCCTCGGCCTCTTGGGCCTTACGCTTTCACAGTTTTGTTCCTCCCAGAGTCTATCCCAACTACTGTGGGAAAACGCATCTACAAGGGAAAGGTTTCTACATCCTTATAAGGCATGCTTCGTTCTCCTCTCTAGTCGATATGGAATACCCCTAAGTATCCACCTCCCTCAGGAGGCCCAGCATCCGCGCTGGCATACTACTCGGGTACTGGCTCTGATACCAAATGTAACAGCCTAGGCCACCCGTTTGCAGATATTGTCCGCTTTGGGCCTTAGCCTCTCAGGTCTTGCGCCCTCACGATTTTGTTCCTTTCGGAGTCTACTCCTGATTCCTATGAGAAAACGCGTTTGCAAGGGAGAGGTTTCTACATCCTTATAAGACATGCTTCGTTCGCCTCTCCAGCCGATATGGGATATACTATCAAGCGTATCAAAATCAAATTATTTCGGGGTTACAATTTGTTTAGCATTAAAGGATTGAAAACGAATACCTTCCTCCTCTGTATAGATTGGGAATGGTGCTCTGAAGTCTGCTGCCTTGTTCCTTCTCCCTTATCCCAAGACTTGGTTTCATTTCGATGATGGATCCTGCTTAGCTAATTGCTTAATGCACGACAAACTGGCTTGTGAGTAGGTAAAAGTCGGAAGAGATTGGAGGTTTGAAATTTTGGGTAGAGAGAAGTGAGAGTGTTTAGAGGTTCTAAACTTAAAGAGATAAGGTAAAAATGAAAGTGAGTGAAAACGTGAAGTTAGAAATGAATATATAGGTGGATAGAGGGTAAAATGGTAAAAAAATGAGTCTAAAATTCACGTGTCCCCTTTTTACCCTACTACAGGCCACGATCGTGTCTTGCACTTTTTTAACCAAATTTTTTTCTTTTTTCCTTCCCCATTTTTCTGAAATCACTTATTAACTATTTATGGTCCTTTTTCCTCTCTTTGCTTGCTTCCTCGATCATCAAATTCATGTCAAAGTCCTATACCTTCTCAATTTTATTTGGAAACAAAATAACCTGGCTACGGAATTCAACTCGATTTTATTTGGAAACGAAATAACCTAGCTATGGAATTCAACTATCTAAAAATCAAGGGAAATGAAATCAATTTAACAATCCATAGGTTTCCTCCCATGCAGCACTTATTTTAAAGTTAGTAGCTTGACGCTCTTCTTATGCTCAAGGTGGTTCGAATGAATCGTGTGATGGTAGCACAGTCATCGATCTTACAATTTGCACATAAGCTACCATGCCCTGGATTATACTCTCCCTATGATTCTCCTTTCTTCACCTTCATCTTCGCAATCGTTTCTTTCTAGATACATTTTCAGGATCCTCAATATCTTCTCATTGTCCTCGAGGTTCGATTTCCTTGATATTAGTTGGAGGTAAGGGAGAACTATTGTCTTTCTTCGGCACTTTGAACGTTATTTGATGCTTGCTGACCCTCAGAGTTAGTTCACCGCATCAATGTCAATTATAGAGCAGGAAATAGCCAAGAATTGTCATCCAAGAACCATAGGGGTTTCCACTTCTTCTCCAATATCCAATATATAGAAGTCTATAGGAAAGGTAAACTTATCAATTTGTACTTGCATATTCTTAATAATCCCTTTGATCGATGAACTATTCTATTCATCATCTTCACTAGCATTTTTGTGGGTTCTAACTCTCCTAACCCTAATTTTTGACTGAAAGTATAGGGCATAATATTGATACTTGCACCTAAATCTATGAATGCCCTGTCTATTTCAACTCCATTGATACTATAAGGAATGAAAAAATCCTTAGGTCCTCTTTCTTCTGTGCTATGTTAAAGTTTTCTTCTACTATTCACTCCTTAACCTTCTTCTTGTTTGATTCCTTTAGTGTGAGCTTTGTTTGTAGATGTTCTGTTACGTCTTTAACTTATAATTCAGCCTCTCTAGAGTTCTTTATAGCCCTAGTTGCAATTGACTTCTGCTGAGCTAAAATAGGGTACAAAAATTCAGGTCGAGGTTCCTCGATTCGCTTAATTATGAGCTCACTTGGGAGGAATTCCATAATTACTTATCCTTCTCCCTTAGCTCCATCCTCCTTCACATGTTCAAGTTTCTTTTCTTGGGTCTAAGTAATGGCCATGATCCGTTCCTTTGCGTTAGACTCGGTATTATTTGGAAAGGTTCCTGCATTTTAAGTAGAAATAGCCTCCGCTAGTTAACCTACTTGGATCTCTAGATTGTATATTGAAACGGCGTAGTTCTTAATGACTTGCTCGAATTTGCTTTCAAGCCTCCTATGTGCATCCTCCATGCCTCCAATTTTATCTAAAATCTTAAACAACTTGGATTTCATTGAGCTTTCTTTATCTTGTTGGAAGCCTGATTGTCTTTGAGGTCTGAACTGTCCTTTAGCATTGTTTGCCCATGAGAAGTGTTGGGCCCCAAATTTTCTTTATTGATGTCATTAAGCATGAACTGTGTTGATTGTGTGATTATAACTTAGTTTGATTAAATTGAAGGTATTTATGGATAATTGAGGTTTATTTGAGTTTAGTATGATTTAAATAAACATGAAAGGGGTATAAATGTGTGAGGGCATTTTGGGAAGCTCACTTAGGTAGGAAAGGTTAAGACATAACAAGGAGGGGCATTATGGTATTTGTGTATCCATTAAGAACTTAGGTGTTAGAATTAGAGAGAAAGAAAGAAGAAAAGTGAGGAAGGAGAAGAGGGTGTCGTGGAAGAGAAGAGGAAGAAGAGAAAGTTAGGGTTTTGTCATTCTAGAGGTTTTGGAAGGAATTGAAGCAATCTCTGGAAATCCAGTGAGGCAAGAGGAGCAAGAGGATCAAGAGGAAAGACATTCCTAAGCAAGTATAAGCAAGGAATTCAAGGTGGGTTCACATTTATAATAGGATAAATAAGTCACTCATTGTTTTGTTCAAATCAAGAAAGATTGAATGATTTAAAATTGCATCATCAATGTTTGCTTTAATTGCTATTGTGAAATGATTATATGTTGCTACATGATTTGCATTCATGATTTTTGAAAAGCTTCAAAAAGGGGTTTTCTCCTTTCAAGAATACATGCACATGAAATCATGTTTTACGAAATGTATGAAAAGCAAGTTTACAAGCAAGGGCCAGTTTGGCAACTAAGTTACAAGACTCTGAATCATGTATATTATGTGGGTTTGTGGTAGTCCCAAGAGTCCGTCACGTGCACGTTGACCATGAAAAGGCTTCTCCCGCCTGCCCGCTAGTGGACGGAGATCCCTACAAGGACTCCCTCAGGAAACTAAGACTACACATAACCATTTTGATGGAAATGTGTAGTACGTCATGAACCCGGACTAACCCAAACCATTACACTATGTTATGTGCTTATGATCTGTTGTTATGTTTCATGCATGCATGTTTTGAACTCTACTCATGAATTGTTCAAAAATCAAGCATTTCAAGATAATGACTTTTACATGCTCAAATATTATGATTTCAAAGTGTACCACGACAATGAGTTATCTTTTAATAGTTTTGCTTATTTCTATATTATAAATGTGTTCCCACGAGCTTTATAGCTCACCCCCTCTTTTACTCTCCCCATTCAGGTGACGAGCAAGAGACTGAGTAAGTCAAGGGTTATGGCATCACTCCGATTTATGATGTTTATGTATTTTCAAGTTTTATCTTTGGAAGTGTAGCGCCCCCTTACCGTAGGGTATGCATCGGGACGCCCGCAGGTCTCTCCGACACATAGCCCACGATAAAGGTGTACTACCGAGCAACCAACTAAAATCCACATGGCATCCAAATATAAATAATCACTAAAAATTGAAACCAAACTTTACTTTTCATTTCTTTACTCCGAAAATACATAATCTTGTCCAAAGCATCATTTATACAAATAAACAAGGAACTGATAACTCCTAACTAGGTCATCCCAAAAGATCCCAGCTGACCCACCTCTGCGCCATAGCTTCTCTTGCCAATGATCCACAAGGCAGAGAAGTCTCTAACAATCTGGAGCTAGGAAACCTACTATCGCTGACCTGAAAAATATAATGCAATGTTGGGTGAGTTTGCGAACTCAGCAAGAAACCATCATCGATGGTCCACCCAACTCATGCATTCACAGATCATATACACATAATCACACAATAGCATTAACAGAAATATCACATGCATTTTCATTTTTCACATTTCACAGTCAATCATATACATATGCAATGCGTATGTGACACTTCCATTTTCTTTTCGTTGTTGTGATGGCGGGCATATTGCGTTGAGCTCGAGGCTTGTAAACGCTGGGCATGATATGCTTCGCACATTGGACCGATGGTTGAGCTCGAGGCTGAGCTTAAAGCTCGAGGACGTTTAATTTCGATCATACGCATGATATGTACACTTCAATCATAATTTTATTTCACGATCCTCAATCATAATTTTACGATCCTTGGACACCTGGTCCGAACCCAATTTCAATCAAACACCTATAATCCTCCATCTTCCACATGGCATAGGCACGTAATTAAACACAAATATTGAGGAACCAACTAGGTTACTCACCTGTAACTTCCGAGCTAATGCCGGGAAGTCTCAGCTACGTCAGAGGATCGACGCTCCATTGTACCTCTCTACAATTAGAACACATAGATATTACTAATTATCCAAATTCAAAAGTCAATTATGCACATGAAGCGAATTAATTGAGTACATGACATGTTTATGACATTCCGACACACTTCCAATGTTGGACCCCGAAATTTTTTTATGATGTCATTAAGCATGAATTGTGTTAATTATGTGTTTATGCCTTAGTTTGATTAAATTGAGAGGATTATTGGATAATTAAGGTTTAATTGTGGTTAAGTGAGAATTAAAAAGGGTATTATGTGTGAGGGCATTTTAGGAAGATCTCTTGAGTAGAGTGATTTAAGCTTTACAATGAGGGGTATAATGGTCTTTATGCTCCTTTTGACTTAAGTAGGAAAGAAGAAGGAAAAGAAGAAGGAAAAGAAGAAGGAAAAGAGAAAGGAAGAAGAGGAGTAGCCGTAGGTGGAGGAAGAAGAGAAGAAAGAGATTTTCGATCTTTGAAGATTTCCGACAGATTTGAAGTATTTTTCGGGTAAGTTTCTCTTTGTTTAATCTTGTTTTGATTAGATTAAACCTAAGGATAGGTTGAATGTAGTAGAATCGATGGTTTAGGTTTTAGGGCAAATGGATAGGTTTTTTTGGGTTGTTGGATTTGTGGCTGATTTTAAAGTTTGTATGAGTTAGAAGTGTAGTATAAGGCATGATCTAAGGTTTAGGTGTGTTGCATTTGAGTATGGGAAATGATTGAAGTTGAAAAATGCTGGAAATTGGGTTTCGGAGTTCTTCTCAGACCCAGACGTCATGACGTCTTGTATGAATTCTGCCATGGCGTGCGAGAGAGGGAAGCAACGTCGCGACGTGTAAATGTTTATTCGCCGCGACGTACGAAATTGTGTTCGTCACGGCGAGCTCAGGCCTTCGTCGCGGCGAGAGTGGCCTTCGTCACGGTGAGCCCCTGTGTTCCAACAAAGCTATATTTTGGTATTTTTGGGCATATCTTGATCTATAGATGCCCAATTGAGGTGTTTTCAAATTCGTTGTGAACTAGAGATCAAGGGCTACAAGTTGTATAAAAAAAAGGAAGTTCAGAATTTGCCTCAAAGGGTTCAAAATTTTAGGAGAAGGTCGAATATAGACTTTTAGTGCTTTATTTTGGATTTCCAAGCTTTGAATATTTTCTATGGATATTGATTAAATGGAACTTGGTTTATTTTAGGAAACCAAGCCGACCCGATTCCATCGCAAGAGGAAGAACACCAGTGAGTCGGATACTCGAACGATATTAGGTGGGTAATATAATTATAGTTATTGTGTGTATGGGCAAATTGCCTTGTGTATGCTTGCTTGCATTGTGTGACATTACTTGTATTGACTTATAAGAAATGTTAGAATTGCATAATGAGTTTGTATGGCCTTGATAGGCCTTATGGCATTTTGCGAGAATGAAAAGAATGGAAATTTTGAAAGCTTTGATAAAATGCTTCGAGCATGAAATGAACGGTTATGTGTTTTGTTTGGGTAAGAGAGTTATGGATGGAGTCACGTGCACGTCGACATAAAGCCTTTTCCGGGCTGCCGCTTGAGGCAACGAGATCCTTGAGAAATCAGACTCGGATAGTTTACGAAATAAACTTCGGTTTATCCGGATTGTTTTACGGAACTCTCAAGCCAATTGTTTGTGCATACACGGTTGATTTGTTGAGCATGACACATGTTAAATTGTTATATTATGTAATCATATGACATAAATTGTGATGCAACGAATGTAAAGTGATAGATTGATGATTTATTATACGCTTAATTGTGTGGCTCGTTGCCAATGGCTATAAATGTATATACCACTGAGCTTCGCAGCTCACCCCATTACTTTCCCCTCCTCAGGTGCAAATCGAGACGATCGTTGACCTTGCAAGGCATCGGAAACTTCAAGCTAGTTAGGAGCCTTGTATTAAGATAGTATTTTAGGTTAGCCCGCCAGCATATCATCATGGAGCATACTCATGTATTTTGGATTTTAAATTTGATTTTGTATTATGCTACATTTGAGAATATTTGCCAAATTTCCTCTAATTTGTAATGGCATGGAACCCCATAGTTGATGGGGTGTTTAATTCATGTTTTAAATGCATGTGTGAGCACTTGATTATATGATCATAGATGGCATGTATGGATGTTGGGATCGGGTCTGTGGTTTGGAAGCTCGGCGCGGGCTCGGCCAGAGGGGCCACCTCGGGAATAGGGACCCGGGACCCGGGCTCAACATCCAAAGTCTTCCCAAATCTAAATTCTAAAACCCGAATTCAAAATCTCCAAATTGAAATTAGTCTCTAATCAATTCAATTCACCAATTCCTAAATCCCCAAACCAATTGGATTAAAACCTCAAAATCAAGAAATATTCACTTTCAGAAAAACTAGCGTGCTCGTCGCGACGTCTGGTCTCTCGTCGCGGCGTCTACACGGTGGCTCGTCGCGACATACAAGTCCACTCGTTGCGACGTCCCACACACCGCTAGTCGCGGCGAACACTCGTCGCGGCGAATAAATTATTTTCACGTCCGGACGTGCGAAGCCTGGTTCGTCTTCTCCGATTCCTCTTTCTCATCTCTCTCTCTCCAAAGTTGCCAAAATCCAACTTTTCTCTTTAAAAACACTCCAAAACAACTCATTCCTAACCTCACAATCATCAAACAACCATTATTCCTAATTCAACAACACCAAAATCAAGCAAATCGTCTATCGAAATCCTAACATTTTCCATTCATCAAATTTATCAAATCTATCATCAACATAACTTAATAAATCACCAAAAAACTATCTAAGACAAGGAAGGAAGGAAAATTACTTGCTTAAAACCTCAAATCCTTCAAAAATCACCAATCCCTCAACTCTCGCACACCCACGACATCACCGAAAATCAACCCACAAATCATCTTCTTCAACACCAAGCCAAAGGGGAAATGATCAATGACAAAGGAAGAAGCAAATGGCAAGAAGGAATCAAGAAGAAACTCCAAGAGGAAGATCCACGATGAAGAAAGGAAGAGGAAGAAAGCTTTGTGGAAGAAAAAATTTCAAAGGGTAGGGTTTAAATACAAAGGAGAAATAAGGTTTGTTTGGCAAATGAAATTGTCACAAGGCCAGACCGAACAACCTCAAACAAATTTTTGATTCTAATTTCTCTCGAATTCCAATGGTTCTAACCCTAATTCATCAAATCAAATTTCTAATCTTTCCATACCATTGGATAATCAATTTCAGAACCGAAAATTCAATTAATCGGTCATTAGGTCAATTTTTCGATCCAGATCTATTACGCCGAAAATTCTGGAAAATTTCCTATAAATCCTCAAAAATAGAAAACTCATGATCGTATACTCCAATTTCATATTTCAAACTCCAAATTCTAATTTACACAAATCCAATCGGGAATTGTCATACATGTACGTACGTACATATGCCAGTGCAATAATTGCCAAATTACCAAATTATACATAACTAGATAATGCATGAGCATGCCAAATATGAATATAATGAACTGTACCCATCCCATCGGTGACGGGATGTTACAATTCTCCCCTCCTAATAAAAATGTCGTCTCGAAATTTCTTACCTGACTGATCGAACAGATGAGGGTACTGCCTCCTCATGTGCTCCTCAGTCTCCCAAGTAGCCTCCTCAGTCGAATGGTTCTTCCAAAGGACTTTCATCGATGGAATAACCCTGGAACTCAGCTGCTTGACCCTCGTCCCCACAATCTGAACTGGCTCCTCCATATAACTCAAATTACTAGCAACCTCAATCTCCTGAGCCGGAATCACATGGGTCGGGTCAGACCTATACCGCCTGAGCATACTCACATGGAACACATCGTGCAACTACGACATCTCGCTCGGCAAAGCTAGCCGATAGGCCAAAGGTCTTATCCTCTCAAGGATCTCATAGGGACCAATGTACCTAGGGCTCAACTTGCCCTTCCGATCAAATCTCAGAACACCTCTCCACGGAGATACTCGGAGAAACACTCTATCACCTACACCATACTCCATCTCTCTCCGATGCTAATCTACATAACTCTTCTGCCTATCCTAAGCTGCCTTGATGCGACTCCGAATCAGCTGTACCTTATCCACTGTGTCCTGGATCAGCTCGGGACCCTCGACCATCCTCATGCCCTCTTCATCCCAGTAAAGAGGCGACCTACACTGCCTCCCATACAAAGCCTCATAAGGAGCCATCCCAATACTACTCTGATACTGTTTGTTGTAAGCAAACTCGATCAGAGCTAAATAATGATCCTATGCTCCTCTAAACTCCAACACACAAGCTCGCAACATATCCTCGATTGTCTTAATTGTCCTCTCACTCTGCCCATCAATCTGAGGATGAAATGCCATACTGAAACTCAACCGAGTACCCAAAGCAGACTGCAAACTCTTCCAAAACCTCGAAGTAAACCTGAGATCCCTGTCTGAGACTATAGACACTGGAACCCCATGCAGTCTCACTATCTCTGCCATATACTTCTGGGCCAACTGATCCAAAGTACTGCTCTCCCTCACTGGTAAGAAGTGAGCCGATTTAGTCAACCGGTCCACTATGACCCAGATCGCATCATGCTGCCTCGGCGTCCTAGGCAGTCCCATCACAAAATCCATAGTGATTTGCTCCCACTTCCACTCCGGAATGGGCAACGAATGCAACTTCCCAACTGGAGCCTGGTGCTCGGCCTTAACCTGCTGGCATGTCAGACATCTAGAAACATACTCCGCTACCTGCCTCTTCATGCCAGGCCACCAGAAATGCTGCTTCAGAGTGTTATACATCTTGGTCGTACCAGGATGCATAGCATAGACAGCCAAATGCGCCTCCTCCAAAATCTCATGCCTCAAACCATCCACATCAGGCACACACAACCTTTGTCCCATCCACAGAGTCCCATCTCTCAGCTCAAAATTTCCTCTAATTTGTACTGGCATGGAACCCCTTAGTTGATGGGGTGTTTAATTCATGTTTTAAATGCATGTGTGAGCACTTGATTGTATGATCATAGATGGTATGTATGGATGTTGGGATCGTGTCTGTGGTTTGGAAGCTCGGCGCGGGCTCGGCTCGAGGGGTCTCCTCGAGAATAGAGACCCGGAACCCGGGCCCAACATGTTTGGTATCATTGCGCCTAGGTTTAGTGTCCTTGGCTTAGACTGCATAATAGGATGAACTGTGTGATATATGATTTCTTGTTGTATTGCTTAAGTGACATGCATATCATGCATACATGCAGATTGACCTGTAGCTAATCCTTAGTGTTTCCCTTTGAAGGAGTACGATACTACCTCGTAGAAGAACACGAGGAGTTATGCAAGGATCTGCTGCACCTGACTCTCCGACTAGGGAGGAGAGAACTGATGAGTCAGTAGCCACAGGGAACGCTGAGGCTTCTATAGGTTTAGGCAGTGAACCCATGTTGTCGCAGTCTCAGGAGTCGTCGGTTCCGCAGGAGTCAGTGCCTCCACTTGATCCGAGATTGTTCCAGGCCTTCACCCAGGCATTTTTTTAGGCTATGGGTCAGATGCCACAGCCTTCTGTTTCAGCCCTAGCTCAGAAGGGCAGACGATTCGACAAGTTGAGGAAGTATAGAGCAGTGAACTTCTATGGGACCACTGACCCTGAAGAAGCTGAGTCTTGGCTGAGAAAGACTGAGAGGGTGTTAGACCAGATGGAGTGTGAGGATGACGAGAGAGTCATCTATGCTGCAAGTTTATTTCAGGGAGATGCTCTGCATTGGTGGGAGACCGTACCAGGCAGTCAGATGAGACCTGTGGGGTTATCATGGCAGAATTTCTTGGCTGCTTTTAAGAAGAAGTATCTATCGAGTTTATATTCGTGAAGCGAGGGAGTTCTTGATCTCACCGAGAGGAGATGTCGGTCGATGAGTATGAGCGTCGATTCACGCATGATTGGCGGTATGCTTGATTTGATCTTGAGTGAGGCTGCAAGATGTCGCGGTTTAGTCGAGTCGCACTTGGCTATCGGAGAAAAGGTGATAGTCGAAATTTACGTGATTTCAATTGGTTGAGGCAGACTCGAGGTTGAAAATATTGAGAACATCAAGTGCGATGAACAAGAAGAGAAAAGGCGAGAGCGCGGTTCAAGAGGGAGGCACTAGTACTCCTATGCGGATAGGAGTGCGGGAGTTTCAGTTTAGTCGGAGGAGAGGAGCGAGTTAGTGCGAGCCGACCTAGGCGATGAGGACTTCTCTTGTTTCTCACCAAGCCTCAGCGGTGGGCGGCGATAGAAGGGAGAGGGGATAGATCTTTCATTCGAAGTGTGAGCATTGCGGGAGACCCCGTAGAGGAGAGTGTTTGATTGATAGGAGCTTGTTTCAAGCTGTGGGAGAAGGGACACATTCTTAGAGAGTGTCCTCGGCCTCCACGACAAAGCGGAGTCGAGATGCAAGTTAGGAGAGCGAGAGACCATGGTCGGAGGACCTGCAGAAGTGGGCGATTCAGGATGTAGCTAAGAGAGTGAGTATTCCGGGGAGACCCAGAGGACAGGCACCAGCTAGGGTGTTTGCAATGACTAGGGAGGATGCTGAGACCGCTCCGGATGTTGTGACTGGTATGGTTCGACTCTTTTCTGATGATGTGCTTGTTTTGATTGACCTAGGTTCTACTCACTCGTTTGTTTCTTCGAGTAGACCTATTTGTGATAAGATTGTGAGTCTATTGGATACTCCGCTGATGGTGAGTACTCCAATCGGCTAGTACATTGTGATTAGTCAAGTGTATAGAGAGTGTGAGCTATGTATTGGTGGAGAACTTCTAGTGGTGGATTTGATGCCACTGAAGATGGGAGGATTGGATGTCATTTGAGTGCGGATCGTTGGGAAGTACAATGCCGTTTGGATTATGGCGAAGGCGGTGGAATTTGATTTGGGTGATGGCAGAAGAGTAGTGTTTGCTGGGGACAGGAAAGCAGGTCCGCCCAGAATTGTTTTAGCTTTGACAGCATAAAAGATGATGAATAAGGGTTGTGAGGCGTTTTTGGCCTATGTGGTACATTCCAGGGCAGATAGAGGGAAGTTGGAGGATATCCCAGTAGTCAGGGAATTCTCGAATGTCTTTCCCGAGGAATTGCCAGGACTACCGCTAGCTAGGGAAATTGAGTTTCCCATTGAGCTTCTGTCAGGTACAGTGCCGATTTCAATTCCGCCTTACCGGATGGCTCCGACGGAATTGAAAGAGCTTAAGGAGTAGTTGGAGGAGTTGTTGGAGAAGGGGTATATTTGACCGAGCTCTTCACCTTGGGGAGCTCCGGTTCTTTTTGTGAAGAAGAAAGATGGCTTATTGAGGATGTGTGTAGACTATTGGAAGCTGAATCATGTTACGGTGAAGAACCGATATCCACTTCCTCGCATTGATGATATGTTTGATCAATTGCAAGGGGCGAAAGTCTTCTCCAAGATAGATTTGAGGTCGGGTTACCATCAGTTGAGGATTAAGGAGTCAGATGTACCAAAGTCTGCTTTCAGGACTCGGTATGGGCATTTTGAGTTTTTGGTTATGCCTTTCGGATTGACGAACGTACCTGCAGCATTTATGGATTTGATGAATTGGGTCTTTAAGCCATTCTTGGACCAATTTATCATTGTCTTCATTGATGATATGTAACATCCCATCTCCCATAGGAAGGGTTTATTGGTAATTTGGGACGGGTTAGAAGTATTAAATTATATCTCGGCATGCACATACAGCATATAGCCTCTATGATTGATGGTTAGTTGCACTTGCACATGGTATACATGCATTCATGACATTTTTCGGCTTAAGTGTCAAATTGTGATCTTTTGTGAAATTTATGGGATAATTGTATTTGAAAAATTATTTGGAGTGCGCCATTGAGTGTTTTACATTTTTAGGGATTTATGGGAATTTTTCTGAAATTTTTCGGGGTTCGTGCCCGGACCGAAAAATTCCAACTGACTGGCTGAGTGAGCCTTTTTGTATTGAAAAGGATTGCCTAATGGCATGAGATTAGTGAATAAATAATTGTGGGAATTATGTTAGTGCCATGTTTAGAGCTTAAGTGGGATTAGTGCTTAATTAATTGGGTTTAATTCATTTTTGTCTTTTCCATTCATTAAAAGCCAAGTGGCTTCTAGATTTTGTCCTATGTTATGCATCACCATCATCTTTTCATCATCACCTACGACTTCCTCCTTGTTCTTTTAAAATATATGACTCATTTGGAAGCTTATTACTCATCCGAAACATTGCTTTTCTCCTTCCTTGGTGTGCTTTTCCTCTTCCTTCGTTGGTGGCTTCTTCACACAAGATAGTTTCTTGTTCTTTTGGCTTGCTCCCTCTTCCTTCTCATGTAAGGCTAGCTTAAACCTTGTCAAGAAGATGATATGTATGGGTGGAGGAGTGGTAGCCGTGAGTGGTGTTTAGGTTGTTCTAAGTGTTATAAGTTGAAAGTGTTAAAGACTAGAAGAGTTGAAGCAATTGGAACTTGCAACTTGATTGGTGAGTAATTGATGTTTGTTTTATTCTTTTGATAGATAGAAGCATTCATGGAGATCATTTATACATTTACTTGATCATCATAGTAGAAGGTTTGAATGGTTTTAAATGTATACTTGGTTATGGATGAATGAATGACTATAAGTTCCATTGATTTTGGCTTGGTTTGGATTGAGTTTGTAAGGTTAGATGAATGGAAGACTTAGGAAGATAAGTTGTGTTAGTGCTGCCAACTTTTGTATAATCATGTAAATATATGTTGTGATGAATTTGTGGTTGAATTAGAGGTATAAATGGGTGCTTAGTGATGTGTTATTGATGTTAGAAGTGATAGGAGTTAGGTTGTAGTTGAAAAGCTGGAAAATGCAATTTGACCTATTGTAATGTTTTGATCATAACTAATTGTGTAGGTGAGCCAATGAGGTGAGGTTTGTGCCCAATTAAACTTTGGGATGTTGGCTACAACTTTGTGTGAAATATGTGTTGTTAAATTGTAATGCTAGGAGGGCGAAATTTTGCATGGAAAGTTACTGTTTTATTGCCTATGAACAGTACCCGCAGTTATGATCTGATTACTTTGTTGATTTTTCTACATTAATTGATATGGAACTAGGAAAAATGGTCTTTATGAAAGTTGAGGCATATTGAGTTAGCTTTCCATTTCCACTGATCTTGCTAATTTTCGAGTTGTATATTGGGAGATATGAACTGATTTCTATTGATTGGTTTTATGCTTTTTGGAGAAACCTAGTCAAAGTGTTGGTTTTGTGAGCAGTCTGCTTGGGAGCAATTTTAGCAATTTTGTGGACTGAATTGGTGTGAGTGATCTTCTGAAAAGTTGTAGAGGAAGAAATTATCTTTAAAATGATTTATGGTGTGTAATTTTTAGAGGTCAGAGTTGGGAGTTAGGATTTTGCAAAAACTGAACCTAAACTAGATTGTGAATGGCTGATCATGACAGTAGCTTCCATAACAGTTTTGAAATTGTTAGAAATCGAATTGGAGTTTGAGTTCTTCATGAAAATTGAAGTTTGAGATCTTAGATTTTCAGGGATATAAGGTAGTGAATTTTGTGACTTTTGTTCTAAGAGATATGCTGTTTGAAAAATTACTGTCCAGATTGGTTGATTTCAGAGGGTTGATGCTTTGGTGAATTGTTTGACATTGTTAGCAAGTGAATCTGATTTTGGGTTGTTCATGAAAGTTGTAGATAACATTGTGAACTTTCTGAGCATATTTATTGTGTTATTTTTTACTGAGGAAATGAGTAGCTACTGAATTTGCAAAGTACTGCCCTGTTTTGATAGGTTTTGAGTGGGCAGTAGGTTTGGTTGGATTTTTGACATCCTTAGGGGTGAAATTGATTTTTATGGTCTTCATGAGAATGGTAGAACTTTTCATGATCTTTCCAACAAGCTAAGGTTTGTATTTTTTCGATTTGTGTGTAAAGAGTTATGGGTGTTGAAAATTTGGATTAGAAATAGGAAAAAAATAGAAAAAGAAAGGAAGTAGAACCTCGCCGGATCACTAGGGCGATGCCTCGCCCCAGCGAGGCGAGGTAGGATGGCCCGGTCTGTTGGACCCCACCCCCACCGTAGGTGTTTGCAGGTTATCTTACGGCGAGTGTTTCTTGGGTTATACATGACATCGACATAATCGGTATTGTCCTCTTTGGTGGTGGGTGAGCCACGACTCGACCCATGACCATAAATTTATAACTTCATGCTGCTGCCTCTTACCATTTGGCTAGCCTAGCCAAATGGTAAGAAAAGGCATGGGAAGCTATAATCTTCGAGGTCGTGGGTTTGAAGGTTTCACCCATGACCAAAGAGGACAATCTTGATTAAGGTCGAATCATTGATGCAAACACTCGCCATAAAGATAATCTTAATCTCTAATTCCTCAATTCACATTAATTCCAAATTATTTAAATCCTCAATTTCAAAATCCCCAAATCCTAAAATTGGCTAAACCAATTTATCCTAATTGATACCATAAAATACAAATTCTTTGAAATTGATTTTATATATCATCAATTCATCATATTTCCTATAATTCTACACCAAAATATCTCAAAATTCTCAATCATAAAATTAAGCCTAAACCTTAATCAATTTTTCATCCAAAATTAAACCCAGTCTAAAGCATATACATCAAAATTAATTCCACGATCCATAAACCCATCTCATATGTCATAATTCTAAGCAGAAAATTAATCAAAATCTCAAAGTAGAACAATTTCTCTTCCTCTTTCTCTTCCAAATTAAATTTTTTGGCTTGAAAGGAAGCTCTTATGCTCCTCTACCTTTTTTCTCTTGGAACCATCCCAAAATCCTTAAGAAACAAGTAGAAAATTTGGAACTTTGTTTCTCTCTCTTCTTTCTCCATAGCAGAATCTCCACTCTTCTTTCTTCTTCTTATTTCTTCTTCTTTTCTCTGGAAATTTCCAGCCACTTTAAGTGGCTTTTAATATGCCAAAAACGACATCACCATCGTGTTTCATTTAATGATGGTTAAATGACCATTTGCCCTTACATTTACTTTATACCATTCTCACTTCATGGTCTGATTCGCACTATTAAATTGAAGGAATTTGCTAAAACTTCCTTCTAGAAATATTCCCTCAATCATACAAATCCAACGCCACTGACTGCGCTCAATTCCGATCATTACATCAAAAGTTATCAAAAAGCAGTTAAGGTAAATCCACATTCTAACATATTTTTCATGTACGATTATTTCCGTCCAAAATTTCACATTCTTAATCCCAGAATTGAAACTCGATGTCTTCTTAACAATTGTAGCCTTATGTCTCTAGTTTAATTCAAAACAAGAATCGTCTCATTTCAATTCCCAGATCAAAAGTTATACTCAAATAACTGCTTGAGTGTTCCCAATCCAAAAATTACACCCCAATCCGAACTTAAATTCAAAATTAAAAGTCCTAAGGGCAAATTGACATTTCATGTCTTCATATGATTTGTAGCCCTTGTCTTATCTTTATTTCGCCTCAAGAATCGCTTCAATGGGATCTCTACAGATCCGAATTTCTAAAACACTGAATCATGCTCGGAAAATTTCCGACTCATTTTGATTAAATTAATCACTATTAATTTAATCTCAAAAGTTTACAAATTTCTTATAAATGAAATTCATTGTCTTAGGAATCCAACAAAAGAATCAACTCAATCGGATGTCGGACGGAAAGATATAGGCAAAATAGTGAGCAAAGGTCGGATTAAAACAAAGAAATCAAAATTTAAGAAGCAAAGCGGCGTCGGATGGCGTGACGGGGCCCAACTCATGGCGAGGGCGAGCCTTGCCTCGCGAGGCGAGAGCAACCCGCCTCGCTAGGGCGAGGCGCCGCCTAGCGAGGCGCCGCAGCAATATCAAACTTTTTTTCTCTAAACTTCCAAAATTCATAACTTTTAATCCGAACTCCGATTTTGACAAACTTAGTCTCTATAGAAAGCTTGAGGAAGCTCTAAATCTTCCAAGAAGAACATAAAACTCAATTCAACTCCTATGGGAGTCCATTTTCGATCAAAGATACTATCCTCTATCTGAACTTGTAAAAATCATAACAATATTAGAGATCGAAAAATTGCATACTTTATATCGAAATAAAGATCAAAACAAATCCTTCAATTCTCATGAAGAACATCAAAGCTCAAATAACCTCTAACTAGGTTAATTTCTCAGTCAAAGTTCCAACCATAATAAAAGTCAAACCCAATCAAACATAAACTTTGACTGATCTTAACTTTCACTCCCGATATCGAAACATTACAAACTTTATGTCCACAAAAAGCTCTCAACATAACCTACAAGTTTCCAGAAGACCATTTTATCAAATTTTGCCTCAAACAAAAGTCAACTCTCAAAGTCAAACATTCTCTCTCCAAAAAGTCAAACTTTCTAAATCCTTCATTTCAATCAACTCATCCACTTGACCATTCCTATTACTAACTCAAATTGTCACTCAAGGTTTGGGGTCCAACACGATGGCTAGGCGGCGCCTCGCCTTGACGAAGTGAATGCAGTCGGCCTCATTAGGCGACTCCTCGCCCAATGAGGCGGTATGAGATATATATATATATATATATATATTATTTGGCATTAAGTGACCTAATTGTTTCTTTTGTCAATTTCTTTTCAATCGACGTCCGATTGACTGATTCTTGAGGCATCGAGGCATCAGGAAGTAGAACATTTAATTTTATTTTGTGAAATTGGGAATTTTGGACGGAAATTGGCGTGGTCCTGGGTATGAGCCTTTAATCACGATTTTGTTTAATTGGGGACCTATAGAGGTCCGAATTGTGCCGTCGTCGCCAATAGGTTTCTAATTTTTAGGCGGATTTTATTATGGGAAAATTTTAGATTAGGGTAGAATGCCATGAACATGCATTATACCGTTTACTTATTCCATGTGCATTGTTTAATATTTTTAATTATTCAGTTGGTAATGTTTACTTATTTTAATTGTTATAGAGGTTCAGTTGGAACGTCATCCCATGGACGTTGTAGAGACTTCCCGGCATTAGGTCGGAAGTTATTAGGTGAGTAACCTAGATGGTTCCTCGGTTAGTAAGTGTTTATAATTCTGCACTTAGAACCCTGTGGAGAATAATGGTGGGAAAATTGTGTTTGTTTGTGCCTGGATTGCGGACCGGAGGTCCGATGGATTACCTGTACGAGACTTATGTCATATGTGATTTTCTTGCGATTACCTGTACGAGACTTATGTGTATATGTTGAGTTGGGATCTGATATGATGTTGGTGTTGTTTTATTTGGATATATGCATTTCATGCATAATTGCGTGATCGATAATTGGCGGTTGTGACGAAGCGATAGCGAGAGCTTAAAGCTCAGCGTGATTAGGCCTTGAGCCTCGGTGATTGAGCCTATGACTCACCGTTTAATGTGCCCTTAATGGGACGATTACAGCGCTCGATCCAACAACGTAATAAATTGAAGCGTCTCATACACATTTCATGTGCATTTGAATTGGTTCCTTTGGTGATCTAGTAATCATGTAGTAATTACGAATGTGTTTTGGTGAAATAGCGTGTGTAACTATGATATACTATGTATATGCATGAATTGGGTGAACCATCGATGATGGTTCCTCATTGAGATTCATAAACTCACCCAAAATTTCAAATTATTTTTCAGGAATGAGAGAGTAGACTTATAGCTCCGGAGGACTTTTCTTGCCGTGTAGATTGAGTTGGCAAGAGAATTCATAAGCAAGCAATTGGTCGGTGGCACTTTTGAGGATGACCTAGCTAGCTTTATGTTTTGAGTTTCTTTTGAAGTAATGTCTGAGAAAATACCGTGTGTAAATTCTTTGCTTTGAGGTTATGAAATTTGAAATTATGGTTTCAAACAATTAGTGGATTTCATATTAATGCTTTAAAATTTTTGATGCCATATGGAGTGTTAGCGTTTGTTCGTAGCGCACTCTTATCGTAGGGTGTGAGTCGGTATGACCTACGGGCGTCCCGATACATATCCTAGGGTAAGGGGGTGCTACATGATATATTGGTTTATTCCAAGAGTGATGAGCAACATGAAGAGCATTTGAGGATTTCTTTGGAGACTTTGAGGAGGAATGAGTTATGCATGAAATTCGATAAATCACGAATTTTGGTGAGGAAGTTTCATTTAAGGACATGTGATCTCGAGGCGAGGAGTGCATGTGGATCCTAAGAAGATAGAAGCGGTGGTGAATTGGGAAGCTTAGAAGAATGTAGCGAGGTGAGGAGTTTTACGAGTTTGGCGATGTAACATCCATTCTTTGTTAGCAAGGGCATTATGGTAATATTGGGTCGGTGATAGGTTTCATTGCATTCAGCGATTGAGCATATTCTTGGCCTCTAATTATAGAGAACATGTTTCTTGCATATGCACTTTTTCATAGGTACATGCATTCATGGTTTGCCGACATTTTAATTGTGAGTATGAATTGATTGGATTGTGAACTGGAAATTGATTGGATCGTGATTAATTGAGAAATTAGGAGTATTTGGGCTCAAATGACTGATTTAGAATAGTCTAGAGTGATTGTCTATTGATAGTGGCTTGTAGGAAATTTTGGAAGATTAGGAGAAAATGTCGGACCGAAAATTCAGTGATGATCGATTATTTGTATAATCTTGAAAGAATTGTCAATGGCAATAGAAAAATTAGAGTTATCTTGTTAGGAAATAAAATGTTCAGCCATTGAAATTTAGAGGCTGAAAATTGAGGCGATTTGGAGACTTATGTCATAAATAGCTTAGGTTTGGAATTGGGGATTTTATCTTAAGGCAAAAGCTAGCTTCTTCTCTTCCTCCTCCCACGGTGAACGTCGATCCCTTTCGTTGGTAAGAGATCTCGACTATTTCTTGTGGTTTTCCTCTTATTGTGTATGGCTAACTTGATTCTTGTGGAGAATGAAGGTTGAGAAGATTGGAGAGTGGTTAATCGTGGATTTTGAAGGATTTTAGGGTTTACGGAGATTTGAGGGATTTGTGGAATTGATCTTCGATTGGTAAGTTTTAATGGCTTTAATGTTGTTATTAATGGTTTTGATGCATTTATGGCATTTATTATGGTTGATTTGGGTAGTTGAGAGTGTTAATGGAGGTTTTAGAGTAAGAAATGGACGAAAAGCGATCGGAGAAGACGATGGCGCGACCAGAAATCATGACGTCTGGCGCTGACCTCGCCGTGATGAGTAAATTAAGTGTTACTTGGCGTAGAGGATGCCCTTGTGAGTGAGTGACCTTCATGCGCTTGTGGCGAGGTTGTGGTTATGACAAAGAAGCGGTTTTACGATAGGTTGATTTTTAGTTTATTGGGTATAATTTATGGTATAGACCTCCGATTGAGTGATTCTCGATTCGTTATGAACTAGGGAAAAAGGTCTACGATTGAGGATAATTATGGAAGTTATAATTTAATTTAAATGGTATTGATTTATCGAGATTAAGGTCAATTATGGTTCCTATAGTGACCTAAGTATTGAAGTGTGATAATTGGAGTTTTAATTGGGATTTTCAATAGAGGTTTTTACCCATTGAATAGGGATTTGCTATAGGGAGTATGAATTGAGGGAATTGAACTAAATTTTTAGGAATGGATCAATTATTGTCGATCAATTGAGCGAAGAGTTAGAATGGGGCATAAGAGTTGAAAATTAGGTTTTAGCGCCGTAAATCGTGAACATGCATTGTACATAATTCCATTGAGACATATGCATCACTGAATTGTTTAATTGAGCATTTAGTAATGGGACTGTATTTTACTGCTATAGAGGCGTCGTTGGATCGTCATTCCATGAACATTGCTGGAACTTCTAGGCAGTAGCTCGGAAGTAACAGGTGAGTAACCTAGTTGGTTTCTCAAATTCCTGATTGTCTAAATGCTCTATGTGAATTACTTGCCAATGTGAATTGCATGATTACTGAAATGTATATAATTGAATTTCATGCTTTTACTGATTGGATTGGACTACTGCATGACACTGAGAAAATGCAATACTGGGCTTTTATAGTCATACACTAAATTACTGAACACTGCATTACATGTATAAATGCATGATCATATAATGGATATGTGACCCAGTTGCTATTATCCTTTGAAAAGAGCCTCGAGCTCTAAACTTTGATCTTGATCGGGACCTCGAGTCGAGGGGAGAAATCACTACGTCCCCCCCGAATCTTGGTGAGCACTTGGGGCAATCTTGAATAAGCTGGAAAAGAGTCACATATGCATTGTATACTGCGAATGATTGTTTTGTGGCGATTCTTTGAATTATCGATGACTGAATTATTGTAAATTGTTATTTGATCACGCAAGCTGTTATAGGCTCTGCAAATTGTTATATACTAAGCTGTATCTTCTTGTGCCGTCTTCATGCGCCATCTGCGTAATGCATGATTTGAGTGAACCATCGATGATGGTTTCTCATTGAGTTTATAAACTCACCCAAAATTGCATCTAATTTTCGGGATCGATAGAGTAGACTCTAGCTCGAGATAGCCTTTTCTTCTTGCCGATGCGGCGTGCTAGCAAAGAAGCGATGGCACACAAGTCGGTCAGCCGGGTTGGACTTTTGCGGATGACTTAGGATAGATGGTTGTATCAGTTTCCTTTTTGGTGTTGTTTAGGAGACTGATAGACTTGTCTATTCTGTTATTGGATGACTGTATCAAGATTATTTTGGACTTTAAAATTTACTGATTTATGATATATTATGGTTTTAATTATTGTGATGCCATGTGGACTATTAGTGAGATTTTCTGGTAGTGCACCTTTATCGTGGGATACGTGTCGGAGCGACCCTTCAGGCGTCCCGATGTGTACCCTATGGTGAGGGGGCGCTACATTAAATGGTATCAGAGCATAGTTTGGCATCTTTTGGGCATAGTGTATTTTAGGCTTGAATCCTTTGTAGAATAGCGGAATGATCGAAATTTCTTATACATTTTAGGTCATCGTCCTTGGAGATCGAGTTGAGCTACCGGTGACTTGGAATCGGTAGGAGCTAGTAGGAGTCCCGATGCATCTTTCGGAGGTTGCCTCCTCGAGTTCTGTGAGGCGAGCGGAGATATGATCGATTGCGTAAAGTAGAGGCGGTTGACTTCTATGGCGGCCCGACCTTGTGGAGGTGAGGATGGCTAGAGAGGTGAGAGAGTCCTCGATCGGATGGATGCGACCTTGAGGAGAGGTTTGATTATGCTGTCTCTTTCTTCTGAGTCCATGCATATCGGTGGTGGAAGATTGTCGAGGCGGTACCACTGGGCCACATGCTGACATGGGATGACTTTACGAGGCCTCTGAGGACAATTAAATGCCCAGTCTATCTGGAAATGAAGATGCAAGAGTTCCTCGAGTTGAGGCGAGGTGATGTCGATTGGTCGATTATGAGGTCGCGGTTGATGGTGATGGGATATGCTTGACTCGATTATTCTTGAGGTGGCGGTGTCGGTGTTTTGAGGTGGACTCAATTTGGAGATCCGTGCCGATTGGCGGTCGACATGGGTAATTTCATTGGTGAGGGCTCTGCGGTGAGGATAAAGCATTCTTGAGAGCAGAATGTGGTGAGATTGGTCGAGGAACGGGACGAGAGATCTAGTGATAGCAGGGCAATCTAGTAGAGGTACATCAAGCATCGAGTAGGCCCTTTAGATCCATGAGGAGGGGCTAAACGATCAGTTATGGGTAGAAGGCGGTTTGCCTGAGCCGGTAGTGGAAGCGGCGATGCGGAGGTTGAGACGATCTGTTCCGTATGTGAACATTGTAATAAGAGAGCACGATGGAAGTGTCGGTGGTTGTTTGGAGCTGTTTGAGATGTGGCTCGATGGACTACAGTGAAGGCATCGAGAGACTTTGGGAGCCGATCTACTATGGTGGAAGATCGAGCGACAATATCACGATCTTGATGGGTAGTGGAGGTGGATTAGGATGGAGAGGCGAGGTGAGGCCAAGGTAAGCGAAGAGTCCACAAGGTGGTCGAGAGGGACCGAAAGCGGCGCAGCGATCCTGGTAGGGTCTATGCCATGACTCGGCGGAGGCCGAGATTCTCCGGATGTTGTTGGGTATGCTTACGATTTCTGGTTTTGAAGCATATGCATTGTTGGATCTGGATCCACTCATTCTTTCATTACACCGCATTTAGCATGTAGACGCATAGGGATAGCGAGAGGTTCTGATATGGGTTAGAGGTGAGTACTCCTCTGGGTAGTATGACTATATTGGGAGAGAATGCGTATAGGGTGTCCGGTTGATTGATGAGCCGTTTGAGTCTTGATCGATCATTTTGCCTACGAGGAGATTAACGTGATATTGGGGATGGAGTGGTTGATTGCACATAGGGCTATCATGAACTGTTATACCAAGGAGGTTGTATTGGAGTCTCCTGGTCAGCCCAGGGTTGTTTTTCTAGGAGTTAGTCAGGCAGTGCCATCGAGGATGATATCCTTCTTGAGTGCCCTGAGATTGATGCAAGGAGGTTGTGAGGCCTATCTGGCTCATGTAGTGGATTCCATAGTTGAGCAGAGATTGCAGGATGTTCCCATAGCGAGGAATTTTGGATGTGTTTCAGGAGTTCTGGGATTGCGCGAGGCGGGAGGCGAGTTTGTGATTGATCTCGTTCCGTCTGCTCTATGCTCGATACCTCCGTAAAGGATGGCAGTGAAGCTGAAGGAGCTTAAGGCTCGATTCACGGGAGCTATTGGATAAGGGATTCATTCGACCGAGTGGTTCGCCATGAGGAGCTCCGGTATTGTTTATAAAGAAGAAGGACGAGACTCTAAGACTATGTATCGATTATAGGCAGTTGAATTGGGTGACAGTGAAGAATAAGTATCCACTGCCTAGGATCGATGATCTATTTGATCGATTGCGAGGAGCTCGAGTGTTCACTAAGTTGGACTGCGATCGAGTTATTATCGATTGAGGATTGCGAGAGGCCGATGTGCTAAGAGTGCTTCGAGGGCGAGTGCGGACATTTCGAGTTCTAGTGATGCCGTTTGGGTTGACTAATGCCCGGCGCCTTCGTAGCTTTGATGAATAGAGTTTTCAGCCTACTGGATCGGTTTGTGATTGTATTTATTGATGACATCTTGGTTTATTCAAGGAGTAGACGAGAACCTGTTGAGCATCGAGGATTGTCCTTGGTCATGAGAGAGAGAGTTGTTCGCCAAATTTGCTAAGTCACGAATTTTGGCTTGATGAGATGTATTTACGGGGCGCGTGGTTATGCGGTGAGGTATCGGTGGACCCTCATAAGGTAGAGGCAGTGATGAGTTGGGAGGTTCCTAGGAGTGTGCCAGAGTTGCGGAGTTTCCTAGGATTGATCGGATATAACCGGAGATTCGTCGAGGATTTTGTTGATCTCCGCCCCTTTGATGAAGCTATTGAGGAAGAACGTGCCATTCAGATGGTCTGAGGAGTGCCAGAAGAGCTTTGAGGAGCTGAAACATCGATTGACGACTGCACCGGTGTTAGGCATTCCATCTGGGACTGGAGGCTTTGTGGTTTACAGTGATGCCTCGCATCAGGGATTGGGATGTGTATTGATGCAACATGGGAGAGTTATAGCGTATGCCTCGAGACAGTTGAGGTCTCACATGGTGAATTATCCAGTACATGACTTGGAGTTGGCCGCAGTTGTCTTTGCTCCGAAGATCTGGAGACATTATACGTATGGGGAGGCGTTCGGATCTTCGCGATCATAAGAGTTTGAGGTACTGTTGAGTCGAGAGAGCTCGTCGAGGCGGAGGAGATGGATAGAGCTCTTGAAGGACTATGTTGCCGATTGAGTATCATCGAGGAAGGCCAATGTGGTGGCCGATGCTTTGGCGAGGAGATCGTATGGTAGTGGCTTCGATTCGAGTTTCGAGGTTACTGGTCTAGATTCGAGTTGAGAGCTCTTAATGTCTGAGATAGATTTGGGGACGGGATGGAGCTCGATTGCTACTCGAGGCTGAGGCCGATGTTGCATGATAGGATCCGGAGAGTTCAGGATCTAGACCCAATGTTAGTGAGACTGATTGAAAGAGTCCAGGTCGGTACTGATTCGGAGTTTGAGTTGAGGGATGGGACTTTATGGATGGGACAGAGATTGTGTGTGCCAGGTGTAGATGATTTGAGACGGGAGATCCTAGAGGAGGCACATGTAGCTGCCTATGCTATGCATCCTGGTATGACCAAGATGTATAATTCATTGAGACAACATTTCTGGTGGCCTGGTATGAAGAGGCAAGTGGCAGAGTATGTTTCCAGGTGTCTGATTTGTTAGCAAGTTAAAGCGGAGCATCAGGCTCCAGTGGGAAAATTACATTCGTTGCCCATTCCGGAGTGGAAATGGGAGCGAATTACCATGGATTTTGTCATGGGATTGCCTAGGACGCCGAGGCAGCATGATGCTATCTGGGTCATAGTGGACCGATTGACTAAATCGGCTCACTTCTTGTTGGGCCCCGACTCGTAATAAACATGCTTAAATTATGTTGAAGCATGTTTAAATTATTTTGAGGTTTTAGTTTGATAATTTTAATTTGGTTGGAAGAAATTGAGGATTTTATTGGGTAGGTTTTGAGTATTAAATGAAGGGTTTTAGTGAAATTCGATTTGTTGAGAAATTATTATTTGGTGAGGCATTGTTAGTATTAAAAGAATTATATGGCTGGAGGGTCTTATGAATTTAGGTGATTGAGATTAAATGGGGGATTATTTAATTAGAGCTTGTATGGATTTTAGAAATTAAATTGAAGAATTTAGTTAAATGAGTAGATTGTAAATTTGAAAGAGCCCATTAGGAAGATGATATATGTTTTTAAAGCTTAAGCTAAGTAAAGAGGGCTTTTAGCCTTTAGCCCTTTTAAATTGTAGTTAAATGAAGTAGAATGAAGTAATTGGGCTAGGTCCATTAGCAAGTAGTTGATCATTTATTAAATGAAAAAGAAAGGGAGCATTTGGGCTTTTAAGTGGGAGCCCACGAAATGTCAAATGGGAAGGAGGGAAATGAAAATTTGGGAAAGGTTATAAGGAGGGAAACTTTGGGCTTGAAGGTTGGGCTTAGGTTAAAGAGTTAGGTTTAAGTTAAAGAGTAAGAGTTAGGTTTAATGAAGAGTTAGGGTTTAAGTTAAGAAGGATTAGGAAGAGTCTTAAGGAAAAGAAGAGGCAAACAAAATTTTCAAGGGAGGGAGCCAAGATGATGTCATTTTGGCTAGGTGAGTAAGTGAGTAAGAAGAAACACCTACGGGTGGGGGGTTAATTGTTGGACCCCACCCCCAAATAGTGTTTGCGGAATTATCTTCTTGGCAGTGTTTGCTTGGGTTATACTGCATCAACCTTAATCGAGTGTTGTCCTCTTTGGTGGTGGGTGAGCCCTGACTGAACTATGACCTCGAGGTTTATTCCACTTTATGTAGGCTCGATGGTGAGAGGCGTCACATAAGAGGAATAAACATGTCTTCAACATAATTTAACATGCTTATTAGGTGAGTCTGGGGCCCAACACTTCTGCCGCTAGTGGAGAGTAATACTCGATCAGTTGGCCCGTAAGTATGTGGCAGTAGATTATGCGGTTGCATGGGGTTCCATTGTCGATAGTCTCGAGGCAGGGATCCCGATTCACTTGAGTTACGGAAGAGCCTATGGTATTATAGGTACGAGGTTAAACTTCAGTACAACATTTCATCCTTAAACAGATGGGCAGAGTGAGAGGACGATTAAGACTGTTGAGGATATGCTTCGAGCTTGTGTATTAGAGTTCAGAGGATCATGGGATCGGTATTTGGCACTGATCGAGTTTGCATATAATAACCAGTATCAGAGTAGTATTGGGATGGCACCGTATGAGGCCTTGTATGGGTGACCGTGTCGATCGCCACTGTATTGGGATGAAGAGGGTATGAGATCGATAGAGGGTCCCGAGCTGATTCAGGATACAGTGGATAAGGTACAATTGATCCGGAGTCGCATCAAGGCGGCTCAGGACAGATAGAAGAGCTATGTGAATCAGCATCGGCGAGAGATGGAGTACAGTGTGGGTGACAGAGTGTTCCTTCGGGTGTCTCCTTGGAAAGGAGTACTGAGATTTGGCCGTAAGGGCAAGTTGAGCCCTCGGTACATCAGTCCGTATGAGATCCTTGAGAGGATAGGACCTTTGGCTTATAGATTGGCATTACCGAGTGAAATGTCCCAGATGCATGACGTGTTTCATGTGAGTATGCTCCGACGGTACCATTCAGACCCGACTCATGTGATTCCGGCTCAGGAGATTGAGATAGCCAGTGATTTGAGTTATGTCGAGGAGCCGGTACAGATTATAGGATCACGGGTCAAGCAGCTGAGGAACATGGTGATTCCATTGGTGAAAGTCCTTTGGAAGAACCACTCTTCTGAGGAAGTTACATGGGAGACTGAGGAGCATATGAGGAGTCTGTATCCTCATTTATTCTATCAGACAGGTATTAAATTTTGAGGACGAAATTTTTATTAGGAGGGGTGAATTGTAACATCCCGTTACTGTTAGCAAGGGCATTATGGTAATATTGGGTTGATGATAGGTTTCATTGCATTCATCGATTGAGCATATTCTTGGCCTCTAATTATAGAGAAACAGGTTTCTTGCATATGCACTTTTTCATAGGTACATACATTCATGGTTTGCCGACATTTTAATTGTGAGTATGAATTGATTGGATTGTGAACTGAAAATTGACTGGATCATGATTAATTGAGAAATTAGGAGTATTTGGGCTCGAATGACTGATTTAGAATAGTTTAAGAGTGATTGGCTATTGATAGTGGCTTGTAGGAAATTTTTGTAAGATTCGGGAGAAAATGTCCGGACCGGAAATTTTCGAGTGACAGATCGATTGACTGTATAGTACTGAAAGAATTGTCCAATGGCAATAGAAAAATTAGAGTTATACTGTTAGGAAATAAAAATGTTGAGCCATTGAAATTTAGAGACTGAAAATTGAACTGATTTGGAGACTTATGTCTATAAATAGCTTAGGTTTGGAATTGGGGATTTTATCTTAAGGCAAAAAGCTAGCTTCTTCTCCTCCTCCTCCCACGGTGAACGTCGATCCCTTTCGTTGGTAAGAGATCTCGACTATTTCTTGTGGTTTTCCTCTTATTGTGTATGGCTAACTTGATTCTTGTGGAGAATGAAGGTTGAGAAGATTGGAGAGTGGTTAATCGTGGATTTTGAAGGATTTTAGGGTTTACGGAGATTTGAGGGATTTGTGGAATTGATCTTCGATTGGTAAGTTTTAATGGCTTTAATGTTTTTATTAATGGTTTTGATGCATTTATGGCATTTATTATGGTTGATTTGGGTAGTTGAGAGTGTTAATGGAGGTTTTAGAGTGAGAAATGGATGACGATCGGAGAAGGCGGTGGTACGACCCTTGCGTCATGACGTCTGGGCGATCTTGCCATGACGAGTAAATTAAGTGCTTTCATGCGTAGGATGCCTTGTGATGGCGACCTTCATGCTTGTGGCGAGGTTGTAGGTCATGGCGAAAACGGTTTTCGATGGGTTGATTTTTAGTTTATTGGGTATAATTTATGGTATAGACCTCCGATTGAGGTGATTCTCGATTCGTTATGAACTAGGGAAAAAGGTCTACGTTTGAGGATAATTATGGAAGTTATAATTTAATTTAAATGGTATTGATTTATCGAGATTAAGGTCAATTATGGTTCCTATAGTGACCTAAGTATTGAAGTGTGATAATTGGAGTTTTAATTGGGATTTTCAATAGAGGTTTTTACCCATTGAATAAGGATTTGCTATAGGGAGTATGAATTGAGAAAATTGAACTGAATTTTTAGGAATGGATCAATTATTGTCGATCAATTGAGCGAAGAGTTAGAATGGGACATAAGAGTTCAAAATTAGGTTTTAGCGCCGGAAATCGTGAACATGCATTGTACATAATTCCATTGAGACATATGCATCACTGAATTGTTTAATTGAGCATTTAGTAATGGGACTGTATTTTACTGCTATAGAGGCGCCGTTGGATCGTCATTCCATAGACATTCTTTGTAACTTCCGGCAGTAGCTTCGGAAGTAACGGTGAAGTAACCTAGTTGGTTTCTCAAATTCCTGATTGTCTAAATGCTCTATGTGAATTACTTGCCAATGTGAATTGCATGATTACTGAAATGTATATAATTGAATTTCATGCTTTTCTTTGGATTGGATTGGACTCTTGCATGACCTTTGAGAAAATGCAATCTTGGGCTTTTATAGCCATACATTGAATTCTCGAACAACTGCATTACATGCATAAATCATGATCGAGATAATGGATATGTGACCCAAGTTACTATTATCCTTTGAAAAGAGCCTCGAGCTCTAACCTTTGTCTTGACCGGACCTCGAGCCCAGGGAGAAAATCACGACGCGTCCCCCGAATCTTGGTGAGCACTTGGGCACAATACTGAATAACTGGAAAAGAGTCACATATGTATTGTATACACACGAATGATTGTTTTGTGACGATTACTGAATTATGTGATGACTGAATTATTGTAAATTGTTATTTGATATTACAAGCTGTTATGAGCTACGCAAATTGTTATATACTAAGCTGTATCTTCTTGTCTTGTCTTTGTCATAATCTGCGTAATACATGATTTGAGTGAACCATCAATGATGGTTTCTCAGTGAGTTCACAAACTCACCCAAAATTGCATATAATTTTTCAAGATTGATAGAGTAGACTCCTAGCTCCGGAGATAGCCTTTTCCTGCCTTGCGAGTGTGCTGGCAAGAGAAGCGATGGCACACAGGTCGATCAGCTGGGTTGGACTTTTGCGGATGACTTAGGATAGATGCTTGTATCAGTTTCCTTTTTGGTGTTATTTAGGGGACTGATAGACTTGTCTATTCTGTTATTGGATGACTATATCAAGATTATTTTGGACTTTAAAATTTACTGATTTCTGATATATTATGGTTTTAATTATTACGATGCCATGTGGACTATTAGCGGGATTTTCTAGTAGTGCACCTTTATCGTGGGATACGTGTCGGAGCGACCCTTCGGGCGTCCCGATGTGTACCCTACGGTGAAGGGGCGCTACAGGCAGGTTATTACAAGAGGTTTGTGGAGGGATTCTCCATGATAGCTGCTCCGATGACGAAGTTGTTGAGGAAAAATCAGAAGTTTATTTGGAGTGAGGAGTGTCAGAGGAGCTTTGAGGAGCTTAAGCACAGGTTGACAAGTGCTCTGATTCTGGTTTTGCCTTATGGAGATGAGGGCTATACTGTGTATAGTGACGCTTCGAGGAAGGGTCTTGGTTGTGTTTTGATGCAGGGAGACCGAGTGATTGCTTATGCTTCGAGGCAGTTGAAGCCTTATGAGTTAAATTATCCGACACATGATTTGGAGTTGGCAGCTGTGATCTTTGCTTTAAAGATTTGGAGGCATTATCTGTATGGAGTTCAGACGAGGATCTTTACCGATCATAAGAGTCTGAAGTATTTGTTGAGCCAGAAGGAACTAAATTTAAGACAGAGAAGGTGGATTGAACTGCTTAAGGATTATGATTTGTTGATTGAGTATCATCTGGGCAAGGCCAATGTAGTGGCGGATGCCTTGAGTAGAAAGTCTTCGATTGCGCATGTTCGGACGATTTATCTTCCTTTATTGGAAGAGATGGTCAAGCTTAAAATAAGCTTGAAGCAGGAAGAGTCGGATTGCCTTCTAGCTAACTTACGAGTGAGACCGATACTCAGGGAGAAAGTTAGAGAGTTACAGGTTCAAGATGCTCATTTGAGTAAGTTCAAAGAGGAAATTTGGAATGGCAAGATTTCTGAGATAGAGGTGAGGGATGATGGGCTGATGACAGTGGGCAACAGGCTGTGTATTCCGGATGTGCAGGTAGTTAAGGATGAGATTATGGATGAGGCACACAATGCGCCTTATGCCATGCATCCAGGTAGTACCAGGATGTATAGAGATTTGAGAGAGCATTTTTGGTGGAAAGGCATGAAGAGGGATGTAGCAGAATTCGTGAGTAAGTATCTAGTGTGTCAGCAAGTCAAAGCTGAACACCAGGCACCTTCAGGCAAGTTGAGGCCATTGTCCATCGTGGAATGGAAGTGGCAGAGGGTGACGATGGATTTTCTGATGGGATTGCCCAAGACTAGTAGGAAGCATGATGCGATTTGGGTCATTGTGGATCGGTTGACCAAGTGTTGGGCGAGTCCGGATCCCGATTCCGGCGGCCCCTCGAGGCTGCAAGGCGACAGGCGTGAAATACCTTCTCGCCGATCCAACATCCATACAAATACATAATTCTATTCATAAAACAATACATATACTCATACATATGCATACATTCTACACATGCATTCTAAACATACATTCATCATTCCAATTGCATAAATCATCTGTCATTCTCATTCGAAGAAAATCTACCAAGTAGACTCAAAATGTAGCACAATACAAAATGAAAGTGAATCCAAAAATACAAAAGTATGCTCCATGATGAAATCTTTGGCAAGGCTAACCAAAGTACTTAACTTAATCTGAGGCTCTAACTAGCTGGAAGTTTCGATGCCTTGCAAGGTCAACAATCGTCTCGATCTTTTTGAGGAGGAGAGTAATGGGATGAGTATGAAGCTCGATGGCATATACGTTTATAGCCATTGGCAACGAGCCATACAATCAAGCAATATACATATATCACTAGCAAATCAAAAGTCATCAATATATTCACATTCATATAAACATAGGTCATGCAATTTCTATTTCTTAGCATAACAATCATTATGCAACAAGTCTATCAAATCCATCATATTTTATGCTCAACAAATCGATCGTGTATGCACAAACAATTGGCTCGAGAGTTTAAGAAGCGATCCGGATAAACCAAAAGTAGATCAAGTAAACTATCAAGTCCGATTTCTCGAGGATCTCGTTGTTTGCCGGCGGTAGGAGAAGGCTTTAATGTCAGCGTGCGTGAATCCATCAAGTAACTCTCTTACCCAAACAAATCACATAATCCATTCGATTCATGCTCAAAGCATTTTCACATTGTTCTAAATTCTCATTCTTATCCATTGCCATAAGGCCTATCAAGCCATGCATAATTTTAATCATAATGCAAGTTCAATATTTCTCATGTAATTCAATACCAACAAGGTCATATCATGAAAGCACGTAAGCACACACAAGGTAATTGGCCCATAAACACAATAACCATAAACATATTACCCACCTAGTATCGCTTGAGTATCAGACTCACTGCTGTCCTTCCTCTTGCAATTGGGTCAAATCAGCTTGGTTCCCTATAATAAACCAAGTTCTCATTTAATTAACAATCCATAGAAAATATTCCATGAAGCTTGACAATTAAAATAAAGCATTAAAGGTCTACACTTGATCTCCTCCTAAAATTTCGAACCCTTCGAAACCAATTCCGAACTTCCCTTCTTCATGCAACTCGTAGCCCTTTATTTCTAGGTCACAACGGATCAAAAATTCCCTCAATTGGACATCTACACCAAAAGATATGCCCAAAATACTAAAAATTTCACTTTCGAAAAGCAGGGGGCTCGCTGGCGAAGGCCGCCGCGGTGAGCGACCCTACTACTGCATGGCGTGCCGTCTCTTCGTGCCTTGCACGCGTGCACAGTGCTTTCGGCGTGCCATATTTCTCCAAGACGTCATGGCGTGCTCTCAGCATGTCTGACGTCGATGGTCGGAGCTGCGACTCCGAACCCCCTTTTTCCTGCATTTTTCGATCTTAAATCCTTTCCAAATCCAAATGCAACACAACCAAACTATAGATCAAGACTTATGCTACATTTCTAACCCATTAACAACTCAAAATCAAACACAAATGCATCAACCCAAGCAATCTCACCATTTTTGCCTTAAAACCCTAAAACCGTCGATTCTAACACATTCAAGCCATCTTAGGTTTCAATCTAGCCACAAAACAACGGGATGAAGACAAACTTACCCGGAAATAGCTTCAAACTGTCAAAAATCTCAAAGATCGAAAATCTCTCTTCTTCTCCACCGACGGCGCACTCCTCTCTTTCTCTTCTCTTCTATTTCCTTCTTTTCCTTCTTCTCTTTCTTTTCTCTTTAATTTCTTTCCCTTAAACCTAAAGGGATGGGACAAAGACCATAATACCCCTCTTAGTTAAGCCCAAATCCATTCCAACTCAAGTAAACTTCCCAAAATGCTCTTACACAATTTAATCCTCTCATGCCTTATTTAAACCATACTTAATCTCAATTATACTCTAATAAACCACTAGCATACCCAATTTAATCAAACTAAGCCATAAACACATAATTATCAAAACTCATGCTTAATATCATCATAAAAAAAATTTGGGGTCTAACACCAAGTCAGCTCATTTTCTGGCAATTAAGCAGACTGATTCTTTGCATGTGTTAGTAAAGAAGTATATCGATGAGATAGTGAGATTGCATGGGATTCCGGATTCTATAGTTTCGGACAGGGATCCTCGGTTTACTTCGAGGTTTTGGGGTAGCTTGCAGGAAGCTTTGGAGACTAAGCTGAATTTTAGTACTTCTTTCTACCCTCAGACGGATGGTCAATCTGAGAGGACCATTCGGACTCTTGAGGGGATGCTCAGGGCGTGTGTGATGGATTTCAGAGGAGCTTGGAATGAGCATTTGCCGTTGGTCGAATTTGCTTATAACAATTCGTACCATTCGAGCATTCAGATGGCTCCATATGAGGCTTTGTATGGGCGGAGATGTAGGACTCTGATTTGTTGGGATGAAGAAGGAGAGAGGAAACTGGTAGGACCAGAATTGATTCAGATGACGGTTGAGAAAATCAATTTGGTTAAGCAGCGACTTAAGGCAACACAGGATAGGATGAAGAGTTATGTTGATACTCACCGAAAGGAGATGGAGTATGAAGTCAGTGGAAAGGTGTTCCTTAAGACATCTCCTTGGAAAGGAGTGTTGAGGTTTAGCAAGAAGGGTAATTTGAGTCCGAGGTATGTGGGTCCTTATGAGATCCTTGAGAGGATTGGACCACTCGCCTATAGGTTGGCGTTACCTCCGGAATTGTCTCAGATTCATGACGTTTTCCATGTCTCTATGCTGAGGAGGTATAGATCGGATCCTTCTCATATCATTCAGACCAGTGAGGTTCAGTTGAGAGATAATTTGAGCTATGAGGAGCTACCAGTGGAGATTTTGGACACCAAGGAAAAAGTCCTCAGGAATAAGACAGTTCAGCTAGTCAAAGTCCTGTGGAGGAATCATTCGGTAGAGGAGGCTACATGGGAGCCACTGGAAGTTATGAAGGAGAAGTACCCGCATCTCTTCGATGTTTTACGTAAATTTCGAGGACGAAATTTTTTTTAAGAGGGGGAGAAATGTTGGACCCCGAATTTTTTTTATGATGTCATTAAGCATGAATTGTGTTAATTATATGTTTATGCCTTAGTTTGATTTAAATTGAGAGGATTATTGGATAATTAAGGTTTAATTGTGGTTAAGTGAGAATTAAAAAGGGTATTATGTGTGAGGGCATTTTAGGAAGATCTCTTGAGTATAGTGATTTAAGCTTTGCAAGGAGGGGTATAATGGTCTTTATGCTCCTTTTGACTTAAGTAGGAAAGAAGAAGGAAAAGAAGAAGGAAAAGAGAAAGGAAGAAGAGGAGTAGCCGTAGGTGGAGGAAAAAGAGAAGAAAGAGATTTTCGATCTTTGAAGATTTCTGACAGATTTGAAGTGTTTTCCGGGTAAGTTTCTCTTTGTTTAATCTTGTTTTGATTAGATTAAACCTAAGGATAGGTTGAATGTAGTAGAATCGATGGTTTAGGGTTTTAGGGCAAATGGATAGGTTTCTTTGGGTTGTTGGATTTGTGGCTGATTTTAAAGTTTGTATGAGTTAGAAGTGTAGTATAAGGTATGATCTAAGGTTTAGGTGTGTTGCATTTGAGTTTGGGAAAGGATTGAAGTTGAAAAATGTTGAAAATCAGGTTTCGGAGTTCTTCTCGGACCCACGCGTCATGACGTCGCGTATGAACTGCCTTGGCGTGCGAGAGAGGGAAGCAACGTCGCGACGTGTAAATGTTTATTTGCCGCGACGTAAGAAATTGTGTTCGTCACGGCGAGCTTAAGCCTTCGTCGCGCGTGGCGTGGCTGCTGCGTCATGACAATGCGAGCTGTCGTTTCGCTTGATGAGCGTGCCGTTCGTCGCGGCGAGAGTGGCCTTCGTCACGGCGAGCCCCTGTGTTCTAGCAAAGCTATATTTTGGTATTTTTGGGCATATCTTGATCTATAGATGCCCAATTGAGGTGATTTCAGATTCGTTGTGAACTAGAGATCAAGGGCTACAAGTTGTATAAAAAAAAGGGAAGTTCGGAATTTGCCTCAAAGGGTTCAGAATTTTAGGAGGAGGTCGAATATAGACTTTTAGTGCTTTATTTTGGATTTCCAAGCTTTGAATTTTTTCTATGGATATTGATTAAATGGAACTTGGTTTATTTTAGGAAACCAAGCCGACCCGATTCCATCGCAAGAGGAAGAACACCAGTGATTCGGATACTCGAACGATATTAGGTGGGTAATATAATTATGGTTATTGTGTGTATGGGCAAATTGCCTTGTGTATGCTTGCTTGCATTATGTGACATTACTTGTATTGACTTATAAGAAATGTTAGAATTGCATAATGAGTTTGTATGGCCTTGATAGGCCTTATGGCATTTTGCGAGAATGAAAAGAATGGAAATTTTCAAAGCTTTGATAAAATGCTTCGAGCATGAAATGAACGGTTATGTGTTTTGTTTGGTTAAGAGAATTACGGATGGAGTCACGTGCACGTCGACATAAAGCCTTTTCCCGGCTGCCCGCTTGAGGCAACGAGATCCTTGAGAAATCGGACTCGGATAGTTTACGAAATAAAGCACTGCCAATGGCTATAAATGTATATGCAACTGAGCTTCGCAGCTCACCCCATTACTTTCCCCTCCTCAGGTGCAAATCGAGACGATCGTTGACCTTGCAAGGCATCGGAAACTTCAAGCTAGTTAGGAGTCTTGTATTAAGATAGTATTTTAGGTTAGCCCGCCAGCATATCATCATGGAGCATACTCATGTATTTTGGATTTTAAATTTGATTTTGTATTATGCTACATTTGAGAATATTTGCCAAATTTCCTCTAATTTGTAATGGCATGGAACCCCTTAGTTGATGGGGTGTTTAATTCATATTTTAAATGCATGTGTGAGCGCTTGATTATATGATCATAGATGGTATGTATGGATGTTGGGATCGAGTCCGTGGTTTGGAAGCTCGGCGCGGGCTCGGCCCGAGGGGCCACCTCGGGAATAGGGACCTGGGACCCGGGCCCAACATCCAAAGTCTTCCCAAATCTAAATTTTAAACCCGAATTCAAAATCTCCAAATTGAAATTAGTCCCTAATCAATTCAATTCACCAATTCCTAAATCCCCAAACCAATTGGATTAAAACCTCAAAATCAAGAAATATTCACTTTTGAAAAAACTAGCGTGCTCGTCGCGATGTCTAGTCTCTCGTCGCGGCGTCTACACGGTGGCTCGTCGCGACGTACAAGTCCACTCGTTGTGACGTCCCACACCGCTTCGTCAATCATGGCGAATAAATTATTTTCACGTCACGACGCGAAGCTCGTTAAATCTTCTCCGATTCCTCTTTCTCATCTCTCTCTCCAAAGTTGCCAAATCCAACTTTTCTCTTTAAAACACTCCAAAACAACTCATTCCTAACCTCACAATCATCAAACAACCATTATCCCTAATTCAACAACACCAAAATCAAGCAAATCGTCTACCGAAACCCTAACATTTTCCATTCATCAAATTTATCAAATCTATCATCAATATAACAATAAATCACCAAACAACTATCTAAGACAAGGAAGGAAGGAAAATTACTTGCTTAAAACCTCAAATCCTTCAAAATCACCAATCCCTCAACTCTAAGACACCCACCAGCATCATAGAAAATCAACCCACAAATCATCTTCTTCAACACCAAGCCAAAGGGGAAATGATCAATGACAAAGGAAGAAGCAAATGGCAAGAAGGAATCAAGAAGAAACTCCAAGAGGAAGATCCACGATGAAGGAAGGAAGAGGAAGAAAGCTTCATGGAAGAAAAAATTTCAAAGGGTAGGGTCTAAATATAAAGGAGAAATAAGGCTTGTTTGACAAACGAAATTGCCACAAGGCCAGACCGAACAACCTCAAACAAATTTTTGATTCTAATTTCTCCCGAATTCCAATGGTTCTAAGCCTAATTCATCAAATCAAATTTCTAATCTTTCCATACCATTGGATAATCAATTTCGGAACCGGAAATCCAATTAATCGGTCATTAGGTCAATTTTTCGGTCCAGACCTATTACGCCGAAAATTCTGGAAAAATTCCTATAAATCCTCAAAAATAGAAAACTCATGATCGTATACTCCAATTTCATATTTCAAACTCCAAATTCTAATTTACACAAATCCAATCGGGAATTGTCATACATGTATGTACGTACATATGCCAGTGCAATAATTGCCAAATTACCAAATTATACATAACTAGATAATGCATGAGCATGCCAAATATGAATGCAATGAACTGTACCCATCCCATCGGTGACGGGATGTTACAATTCTCCCCTCCTAATAAAAATTTCGTCCCAAAATTTCTTACCTGACTGATCGAACAGATGAGGGTACTGCCTCCTTATGTGCTCCTCAGTCTCCTAAGTAGCCTCCTCAGTCGAATGGTTCTTCCAAAGGACTTTCACCGATGGAATAACCCTGGACCTCAGCTGCTTGACCCTCGACCCCACAATCTGAACTGGCTCCTCCACATAACTCAAATTACTAGCAACCTCAATCTCCTGAGCAGGAATCACATGGGTCGGGTCAGACCTATACCGCCTGAGCATACTCACGTGGAACACATCGTGCAACTGCGACATCTCGCTCTGCAAAGCTAGCCGATAGGCCAAAGGTCTTATCCTCTCAAGGATCTCATAGGGACCAATGTACCTAGGGCTCAACTTGCCCTTCCGATCAAATCTCAGAACACCTCTCCACGGAGATACTCGGAGAAACACTCTATCACCTACACCATACTCCATCTCTCTCCGATGCTAATCCACATAACTCTTCTGCCTATCCTGAGCCGCCTTGATGCGACTCCGAATCAGCTGTACCTTATCCACTGTGTCCTGGATCAGCTCGGGACCCTCGACCATCCTCATGCCCTCTTCATCCCAGTAAAGAGGCGACCTACACTGCCTCCCATACAAAGCCTCATAAGGAGCCATCCCAATACTACTCTGATACTGGTTGTTGTAAGCAAACTCGATCAGAGCTAAATACTGATCCTATGCTCCTCTAAACTCCAACACACAAGCTCGCAACATATCCTCGACTGTCTTAATTGTTCTCTCACTCTGCCCATCAATCTGAGGATGAAAGCCGTACTGAAACTCAACCGAGTACCCAAAGCAGACTGCAAGCTCTTCCAAAACCTCGAAGTAAACACAGGATCCCGCTCGAGACTATAGAACTTTGGAACCCCATGCAGTCTCACTATCTACGCCATATATACGGGCCAATCGATCCAGTCTCGCTCTCCCTCACTGGTAAGAAGTGAGCCGATTTAGTCAACCGGTCCACTATGACCCAGATCGCATCATGCTGCCTCGGCGTCCTAGGCAGTCCCATCACAAAATCTATAATGATTTGCTCCCACTTCCACTCCGGAATGGGCAACGAATGCAACTTCCCAACTGGAGCCTGGTGCTTGGCCTTAACCTGCTGGCATGTCAGACATCTAGAAACATACTCCGCTACCTGCCTCTTCATGCCAAGCCACCAAAAATGCTACTTCAGAGTGTTATACATCTTGGTCGTACCAGGATGTATAGCATAGACAGCCAAATGCGCCTCCTCCAAAATCTCACGCCTCAGACCATCCACATCAGGCACACACAACCTTTGTCCCATCCACAGAGTCCCATCTCTCAGCTCAAAACCAGAATCTAAACCAGCCTGCACTTGCTCAATCAATCTTACCAAAACCGGATCCTGATCCTGAACTCGCCTGATCCTATCATGCAACATCGGCCTGAGTCTCAAAGTGGCCGTCAAAGCTCCATCCTCCTCCAAATCTAACTGCACATTCAGAGCTCTCAACTGAACTAAACACTGCAACCTCGAAACCTGAATTTGAGCTGCACTAACATGCGATCTCCTACTCAACGCATCAGCCACCACATTGGCCTTCCCAGGGTGATACTCAATGGTGCAATCATAGTCCTTAAGCAGCTCAATCCACCTCCTCTGTCTGATATTCAACTCCCTTTGACTCAGCAAATATCTCAGACTCTTATGATCAGTGAAGATCTGGAACGTCTCACCATACAAGTAATGTCTCCAGATCGTCAAAGCAAACACCACTGCAGTCAACTCCAAATCATGCATCGGATAATTAACCTCATGAGACCTCAACTGTCTCGAAGCATAAGCAATCACCCTGTCATGCTGCATCAAAACACAACCTAATCTATGCTGAGAAGCATCACTAAAGACCTCGAAACCTCCAGTCCCAGACGGCAGAGCTAACACCGTGCAAATGGTCAACTAATGTTTCACTCCTCAAAACTCCTCGACACTCCTCGGTCCATTTGAAACCACACTCTTCCTCGAAGTTTTGTCAAAAGGCGGAGATCAATGAGAACCCTCGACAAACCTCCGGTAATAACTCGCCAATCCTAGAAAACTCCAACCTCGCACATATTCCTAGAACCTCCCAACTCATCATCGCTTTCAACCTTGTGAGGATCCACCGATACCCTCACCGCATACAACATGTGCCGAAATACTATCTCATCCAGCCAAAATTCACATTTGCTGAATTTGGCGAACAACTGCCTATCTCTCATAAGCTGCAACACAATCCTCAAATGCTCCACATGCTCCTATCTAGTCCTCGAATACACCAAGATATCATCAATGAACACAATAATGAACTGATCGAGGTAGGGCTGAAAAATCTTATTCATCAAAGCCATGAAGGCTGTCGGGGCATTAGTCAACCCAAACGGCATCACTAGGAACTCGAAATGCCCATACCTGCTCCTAAAAGCACTCTTAGGCACATCGGCCTCTGCTATCCTCAATTGATAGTATCCGGATCTCAGATCCAACTTAGTAAACACTCGAGCTCCCTGTAACTGATCAAACAAGTCATCGATCCTAGGTCAGTGGATACTTATTCTTTACTGTCACCCGATTCAGCTGCCTGTAATCGATGCACAACCTCAAAGTCCCGTCCTTCTTCTTCGCAAACAGCACTGGAGCACCCCAAGGCGAAACACTCGGCCTAATGAACCCCTTATCCAACAACTACTGAAGCTGAGCCTTCAGCTCCCTCAATTCCACAGGTGTCATCCTATACGGAGGTATTGATATAGAGCGGTACCAGGAATGAGGTCAATCGAGAACTCCGTCTCCCGATCCGACGACAAACCTGGTAACTCCTCGGAAACACATCAGAAAATTCCCTGACTACGGGAACATCCTGCAATCTCTGCTCAGCCCTAGAATCCACAACATGAGCCAGATAGGCCTCACAACCACCCTGCATCAATCTCAAAGCACTCATGAACGAAATCATCCTGGCTGGCACTATCTGACTAACTCCTTTAAATACTACTCTAGCTGACCAGGAGATTCTAACACAACCTCCTTGGTATAGCAGTCCATGACGACCCTATGCGCAGTAAGCCAGTCCATCCCCAAAATCAGATCAATCTCCCGAAGAGGCAACACAATCAGGTCTGCACTCAACACGGCTGAATCAATCCGAATCGGACACCCCTTGCAGACCTCGCCCAAAGCAGTAGTACTACTCACCTGCAACCCATACTGCAACATCTCCCTATCCACATGCAATCTACATGCCAAATGCGGTGCAACAAACGAATGCGTGGACCCTGAATCTATCAAAGCAAAAACTTCAAAATCAAAGATCAGAATCATACCAGCCACCACATCGGGAGAATCCTGAGCCTCCTGTCGAGTCATGGCATGACTCGCCTCGATCGGGGTCGATCGCATTGCCCCTCCATCCGTCAAAGAATCTCCAACTCTCCCGGGCTCTACTCGCCCCTCGTCTCAGTCCACCATCGCTGCACTTCTCATTGTCAGATCGCCGCCAGATCTCCCACTCATGGCGATCCGAGCACATCCCATCAGTAAGTGGGCAATCTCTAATCTGATGCTCCATCGAGCCACAAGCTAAACAAGCTAAACAAGCACTCCCCACTGTGCCTCTTCTCACAAAATTGACAAATTGGCGAAAACGGTCCTGCACCTCTACCACTGCCACTACCACTGTCAGACTGCATAAATCTGCCTCTCTGCCCAAATCCAGACTGTCGGGATCCTCCTGAAGACCTAACCGTCTTGCTCTGGCGCCTACTAAAACTCCTACCAGAGCGCCACAGGCATCACTCGACCTCTTACCCTCGGATCCTCGACTACCAGCCTCGGCTCGATTGCCTCAAGAAATGTCAACTGAATCGCAGCCGCCCTCAACTCCACAAACGTGCCCATATCGGATCGGGCCAACCTGGTACGGATCTCCAGATTGAGTCCACCCTCAAATCTTCGGCACCTGTCTGCCTCTGAAGCAATCAAAACAGTAGCATACCCCATCAGCTCATTAAATCTGACCTCATACTCTGCTACTGACATCGCACCCTGTCTCAACTCCAGAAACTCCTGCATCTTCATCTCCAAATATACCTTGGGCATATAGTTGTCTCTAAATGCCCTCAAGAAATCATCCCACGACAATAAGCAAGGCCTGGTGGTACTGCCCGGGATAGTCTTCCACCACTGGTAAGCCGGGCCTTGTAAGAGAGACACCGCATAATCAAACCTCTCCTCCTCATCACAGCCCATCTGATTAAAGACTCGCTCGGTCCTCTCCAACCATCCCTCAGCCTCAGCAGGGTCTGTGCTGCCATAGAAGTTCATAGCCCCCTGCTTCCGCAGCCTATCATACCTCCTCTCCCGTCTCACGGGAACTCTAGGAGGTTGCTCCTCAAACGACTCCCTACTTGCTCCAGCAGAACCATGGTCAGCTGGTTGATCGACTTGATCACCAAAGACGGATGACCTACAACACAACCACAATTCTAATCAATTTCTGCATTTCTCGCTATAATTCAAGCCTAAAACTGACTAACCCCAAAAGATGTCAAACCATGCTCTGATACCACCAAATATAGCACCCCCTTACTATAGGGTACGCATCGGGATGCCCGCATTAGCTCAAACACATAGCACGATAAAGGTGCCTTCCGAGCAACCAACTAAAATCCACATGGCATCTAAATATAAATAATCACTAAAATTGAAACCAAATTTTACTTTTCATTTCTTTATCCAAAATACATAATCTTGTCCAAAGCATCATCTATACAATAAACAAGGCGATAACTCCTAACTAGGTCATCCCAAAAGATCCCGGTGACCCACCTGCGTCATAGCTTCTGCCAACGATCCCTGGCGTAGAAGTCTCTAACAAGTCGGAGCTAGGAAACCTACTATCGCCGACTGAAAAATATAATGCAATGTTGGGTGAGTTTCATGAACTTTGAGAAACCATCATCGATGGTCCACCCAACTCATGCATTCACGGATCATATACACATAATCACACAATAGCATTAACGTAAATATCACATGCATTTTCATTTTCACATTTCACGATCAATCATATACATATGCAATGCGATGTGACACTTCCATTTTCTTTTCGTTGTGTGACCGTGCGCTGAAACTATCGATGGCGGGCACATTGCGCTGAGCTCGAGGCTCAGAAGCGTTAGGCGTGATATGCCCTGATCGGTGAGCCAGTGGCTCTGAAAACGTTGGACCAGTGGTCCTGTGCGTTGAGCTTAAAGCTCTCATATACGTTGGACCTGAGGTCCTGTTGCATTGAGCTTAAAGCTCTGAGGCATTGCTCCGGTCACAACTGCCTTTATCTGATCATACTTTTATGCATGAAATGAACATGCCCAAATGCCTATTACACATGCCAAATGTACGTTTAATTTCACGTATATGACACTTCAATCACAATTTTACAGATCCTTCGGACACCCTTGGTCCGAACCCAATTTCAATCAAACACATATAATCCTCCATCTTCCACATGGCATAGGCACGTAATTAAACACACAAATATTGAGGAACCAACTAGGTTACTCACCTGTAACTTTCGAGCTAATGTCGGGAAGTCTCAGCTACGTCGGAGGATCGACGCTCCACTAGTACCTCTATACAATCAGAACACATAAATATTACTAATTATCCAAATTCCGAAGTCAATTATGCACATGAAGCGAATTAATTGAGTACATGACATGTTTATGACATTCCGACACACTTCCAAAGTCTTCCCAAATCTAAATTCTAAAACCCTAATTCAAAATCTCCAAATTGAAATTAGTCCCTAATCAATTCAATTCACCAATTCCTAAATCCCCAAACCAATTGGATTAAAACCTCAAAATCAAGAAATATTCACTTTTGGAAAAACTAGCGTGCTCGTCGCGAAGTCTGGTCTCTCATCGCGACGTCTACACGGTGGCTCATCGTGACGTCCCACACACCGCTCGTCGCGACGTCTCGCTCTTCGCGACGAACGCTCGTCGCGGCAAATAAATTATTTTCACGTCTCGACGTGCGAAGCCTGGTTCGTCTTCTTCGATTCCTCTTTCTCATCTCTCTCTCTCCAAAGTTGCCAAAATCCAACTTTTCTCTTTAAAAACACTCCAAAACAACTCATTCCTAACCTCACAATCATCAAACAACCATTGTCCCTAATTCAACAACACCAAAATCAAACAAATCGTCTACCGAAACCCTAACATTTTCCATTCATCAAGTTTATCAAATCTATCATCAATATAACTTAATAAATCACCAAACAACTATCTAAGACAAGGAAGGAAGGAAACTTACTTGCTTAAAACCTCAAATCCTTCAAAAATCACCAATCCCTCAACTCTCGCACACCCACGGCATCACCGAAAATCAACCCACAAATCATCTTCTTCAACACCAAACCAAAGGGGAAATGATCAATGACAAAGGAAGAAGCAAATGGCAAGAAGGAATCAAGAAGAAACTCCAAGAGGAAGATCCACAATGAAGGAAGGAAGAGGAAGAAAGCTTCGTGGAAGACAAAATTTCAAAGGGTAGGGTTTAAATACAAAGGAGAAATAAAAGGCTTGTTTGGCAAATGAAATTGCCACAAGGCGAACCGAACAACCTCAAACAAATTTCGATTCTAATTTCTCCCGAATTCCAATGGTTCTAACCTAATTCATCAAATCAAATTTCTAATCTTTCCATACCATTGGATAATCAATTTCGGAACCGAAAATCCAATTAATCAGTCATTAGGTCAATTTTTCGGTCCAGACCTATTACGCCGAAAATTTCGAAAAAATTCCTATAAATCCTCAAAAATAGAAAACTCATGATCGTATACTCCAATTTCATATTTCAAACTCCAAATTCTAATTTACACAAATCCAATCGGGAATTGTCATACATGTATGTACGTACGTATATCAGTGCAATAATTGCCAAATTACCAAATTATACATAACTAAATAATGCATGAGCATGCCAAATATGAATGCAATGAACTGTACCCATTCCATCGGTGATGGGATGTTACAAGAAGCCAAGGCTTTAGTTACATTTCAAGTTTTATTGGTTCAAGGGTATTTGTAATTTTGGCTCTTGAATTCAAAGGTTGTAGTTTGGTTCGAAATGTTATTAAAGCTTTGTAAAACTCATATTTTGAATATTAATGAATTATGGATGTTTTTATTTCAAATCTTTCGTATTAAATCATTTAGAGTTTTCTTGAGTGTATGTTGGTGAGATTTGAGAGGGGTTGTTGTAATCAATTGAAAGCAAGTTTCAAGTTGTTCACTATGGACCCATTGAGCTTCCGAGGGTTTTTTTTCCTTCTTCGTTTAATTTATATGTTTCACCACACGCACCCAACACCACGCTTTCATGCCCGATATTGGGCTCCGGAAACGGGGTCCAACATGTTGTGGTATCAGAGCCGAGGTTTTGATCTAGGGCTGCATGGTATTGCTTTCAAGGAATAACTTGCATTGTTTTACATGATTTGAACTGTTTTTACATACTTTGAAATTGTCTTACTTGAACTAAAGATTTTCAATGGTTTTATATTGAAGGAGTGAAAATGCCACCTCGAAAGAGAACTCGAGGAGCTATGACTCGGTCTCATTCTCGTCAAGGGAGCACGGATGAATCCCATGTCCCGCAAGATGCTGGGACACATTCTGCTCCGATTTCTGAGGCACCTAGTTTGCAACAAGAAGTGCCTCCTCCTATGCCTCAAATGAATCCTATGGATCTGAGTTTTTTTCAAGCTTTTGCTCAGGCTTTCACGTATGCCATGGGTCAAAGATTCAGATTCGATGCGACTCGAGAGAGCGAGTGGGCGATGACAACTCAGTAAGTTTGAGGTTGTGGATTTCAATGGGACGACGAATCCATAAGAAGCTGAAGCCTGGTTGAAGAGGACCGAGAGGTTCTAGTCCAGATGAAATGCACAGATGAGGAGAAGTTAGAGTATCGGTCGATTTATTATGTGGAGGAGACCTTTTGCATTGGTGGGAATCAGTGCCTCACAGTCAGGTTGTGCCACCGGTATTGGCATGGAGGGACTTTGTGGAAGTGTTCATAAAGAAGTATCTCTCCAGAGTGTATGTACAAGAGAAGGCCAGGGAGTTTCTAAACCTCACACAGAGGGACATGAGTGTGAGTGAGTATGAGCTGAAATTTACACAGCTTTCACGTTATGCAGCCAACATTGTGGCGTCAGAGGAAGATAAATTTCGTAAGTTTGAAGGAGGTCTTCACTTGGGGATCAGGGAGAAAGTCTTGATCCACAATTTCTGTGACTACCAGCAATTGGTGGATGCTGCACTCCAGGCTGAAAAACTGGAGAACATAAGAAATGAAGTAAGCAGGAAAAGGAGGAACATGGACTAGTCTTTTAGGAAGGGAACAAGTGCACCGATGCCTGAGAGGAGCACAAGGAGTTTTCCCCAAAGTGAAGTGGGTAGCAGTGGCTCTACCAGGAACAAGCAGATAAAGGCAGTGTCAGGGCAAGCCTCTAATGTGGGAGGCATTGGAAGAGCATGAAAGAGCTGGTTCACTAACCCCCTATGTGAGCATTGTGGAAGACGTCATCAAGGAGAGTGCCTCAAGTTACTTGGAGTCTGTTTTAGATATGGAGAGAAGGGGCATATGGTCAAGGATTGTTTATAGGTGCGAGGGCAGAGGGGTCACGATTTCAAACCCAGCGTGCGAAGCTTGATGGGGAAAGGCGATTCTTGAGGCGGCGCTCTGGGACTGCAAGGAAGGCTATTCCTTCAGGAAGGCCTAAGGGACAGGCACCGACAAGGGTGTTTGCCATGATCAGGGAGGAAGTTGCAGCTGCACCTGAGGTTATCACGGGTATGACTCAGTTACTTGATTCAGCAGTATTTGTTTTAATTGATTATGGTTCCTCGCATTCTTTTATTTTTGCAAGTATAGCATTGCATGGTGTGAACTCAGTGCCTATGGATAAGCCTTTGATTGTTAGTACTCCTTTAGAGAGGAATGTAGTGATCATTCAAGTATATGTGGATTGTGAACTCTTCATTGATGGTGCTAGATTGGTAGTGGACTTACTACCTCTAGACCTAAAAGGGTTAGATGTTATTCTGGGAATGGATGCTATGGAGAAATATCAGGCAAAGCTGGATTGTGGTCGGAAAGAGGTGGAATTTGATCTGGGCAACGATAAGAAGGTGATTTTCAAGGGGGATAGGAAAACATCATCGCCAAGACTGATTTCGGCTATGCTAGCTGATAGAATGATGGGCCAAGGGTGTGAAGCCTTCTTGGCACATGTTGTGGATTGCAATAGGAATGAAGGGAAGCTAGAGGATTTTCCGATCGTGAGGGAGTTTCCGGATGTGTTTCCAAAGGAATTACCAGGTTTGCCACCGGTGAGGGAAATCGAGTTTGCTATCGACTTGATTCCCGGAACCGCACCTATTTCAATACCGCCTTACAGGATGGCTCCAGCTGAGTTTAGGGAGCTTAAGGAACAGTTGGAGAGGCTGTTAGAAGGGGTATGTTAGGCGAGTTTGTCACCTTGGGGCGCCCGGTTACATTTGTCAAGAAGAAGGATGGAACATGGCGGATGTGTATTGACTATCGGAGACTCAACAAGGTGACAATTAAGAACAAGTATCCTCTGCCACGGATAGATGATCTATTTGACTAGCTGCAGGGAGCAAGGGTCTTCTCTAAGATTGATCTCAGGTCAGGCTATCATCATTTCGAGAATCAAAGAGTGCGATGTAAGCAAGCGACCTTCAAGACTCGGTATGGACATTATGAGTTTTTAGTCATGCCATTTGGTTTGACCAATGCTCTCCAGCTGCTTTTATGGATCTTATGAATAAGGTCTTCAAGGAGTATCTGGATCAGTTTGTCATAGTGTTTATAGATGACATTCTGGTGTATTCCAAGAGTGAAGAAGAGGATGAGGAGCATCTCAGGATTGTATTGCAGACTTTGAGGGAGAGAGAGCTTTATGCTAAGTTTAGCAAGTGTGAGTTTGGCTTCATAAGGTGACCTTCCTTGGACATGTGATTTCACAAGATAGTGTACATGTTGATCCGAGGAAAGTCGAAGCAGTGGTGAACTGGCATGCGCCCAAGATAGTGACAGAGGTGAGGAGTTTTCTGGGTCTGACAGGTTATTACAGGAGGTTTGTAGAAGGATTCTCCATGATAGCTGCTCCGATTACTAAGCTATTGAGGAAGAATCAGAAGTTTATCTGGACTGATGAATGCCAGAAGACCTTTGAGGAGCTTAAGCACAGATTGACAAGTGCTCCGATTTTGATTCTGCCTTGTGGTGATGAGGGCTATACAGTGTATAGTGATGCTTCGAGGAAGGGTCTAGGTTGTGTATTGATGCAGGGAGACAGGGTGATAGCTTATGCTTCAAGGCAACTGAAGCCATATGAGTTGAATTATCCGACTCGTGATTTGGAGTTGGCAGCAGTGATCTTTGCCTTGAAGATTTGGAGGCATTACCTATACGGGGTTCAAACGAGGATCTTTACTGATCATAAGAGTCTCAAGTACTTGTTAAGCCAAAAGGAACTGAATTTGAGGCAGAGAAGGTGGATTGAGTTGCTTAAGGATTATGACTTGCTAATTGATTACCATCCAGGCAAGGCAAATGTAGTGGCAGATGCTTTGAGTAGGAAGTCGTCAATTGCCCATGTTCATGCAATTTATCTTCCTTTATTGGAAGAGATGGCCAAGCTTAAGATAAGCTTGAAGCAGGAGGAACCAAATTTCCTTCTAGCTAACTTCCAAATAAGGCCGATACTCAGGGAGAAGGTTAGGGAGTTGTAGGCACAGGATGCAGGTTTGAGCAAGCTTAGAGAGGAAATTCATAATGGTAAGAATTCTGAAGTAGTAGTGGGGGATGATGGACTCATTACAGTAAGAAACAGGCTTTGCATTCCAGATAGCAAGGAGGTTAAGGATGAGATATTGGATGAGGCACACAATGCGCCTTATGCTATGCACCCAGGTAGCACCAGGATGTACAGAGATTTGATAGAGCATTTTTGGTGGAAGGGCATGAAGAGGGATGTAGAAGAGTATGTAAGTAAGTTTCTAGTGTGTCAGCAAGTCAAGGCTGAACACCAGGCACCTTCAGGCAAGTTGAGGCCATTGTTCATTCCTGAGTGGAAGTGGCAAAGAGTGACTATGGATTTTCTAATGGGTTTGCCCAAGACCAATAGGAAGCATGATGCCATATGGGTTATTGTGGATAGGTTGAGGAAGTCAACCCATTTTCTGACAATCAAGCAGACTGATTCCTTGCATGTGCTAGCAAAGAAGTACATCGATGGGATAGTGAGATTGCATGGGATCCAGATTCTATAGTTTCTGACAGGGATCCTCGGTTTACTTCAAAATTTTGGGGAAGCTTGCAGGAAGCTTTAGGGACTAAGCTGAATTTTAGCACGACTTTTCACCCTCAGACGGATGGTCAATCTGAGAGGACCATTCGGACACTTGAGGGAATACTTATGTAACATCCCACCCTCAACGGGAAGGGTAGAATAATAGTTTGACATAGGATGAGAGTGATTGGGCTTCATTAGTACTGTTCATGCATACTAGTATTGGTACACAGTGAATTTTGTGCACATGAAATGACTGTACATGCATACATGACATTCCCGGTTTTTGTGTCTAATAGAATTTTACTGTGATTAACGTGGTTCTTTTGTTTGAAAAATTATTCTGAGTGCGCCATTGAGTGTTTTATATTTTAAGTGATTTTTAGGAATTTTTCTGAAATTTTCCGGAGAAAATTCCTGAGAAAAAAAATCGCCAAGCGCTTAACCGGTTGATTTTGATAGCAAAATTTCTATCCAATGACACTGTAATATTGGGTATATTATTTTGGGATTGAAATTAGGGTCATTGGACTAGAATGAGTCAAATTGCATTAGGGTTCCTATTTACTAATTTGTTTTTAGCCTATTTTGTCTTTTTCTTTAGAATTGCCACTTGTCCTAAATGAATTAATGTATGCTAACTTGCTTCCTCTCTCGGTGATGCTTTATTTAAAGCATGAAAAGATCAAGTTCCTTTGTTTTTTTTGCAACCCATCCGAAACTCTTCTCCACTTTTGCCTCTCCATCGACTTTCTCATCTTTCTAGTTAAATTGTTATTTCCTCCAACCTTGAGAGCCTTCCTTGTAAGTATAAGTCGACTTATGCATTGTAAGAGTGTTAGAGTAGTGCCTTAAAGACAATCCCCTTTAGCTCGTTTTGTACAAAGATGTTTGTATGAATAAAGAAAAAGGCATATTTCATTAATTTGATGTTCATATTTATGAATTGATTTTAACCTTAAATCGAATTAATGAAGTCCATGATATATGACATAGTATGAAGGAAATTATGATGTGATCATACTATTGAGATTCCTATCATGTGCAATTATGTCAGTATCTAAATGATCCCTAGTTATAGGATTAATGAGACTGGACATCGTTAATCCGGATAGACTAGCATATGTCAAATTCCTTGATTGGATCAAGCAGTGGATATCAGAACCTGTAAATATTAAGATATTTAGATTTGACATATGGATGCTTACTAGTAGTAGTAAGTACATTGGATGACCTACCATGAGATCATCACATGGATATTATGTCAGTGAGAATCTCATCATAGCAATGGTGCAAGTATCCTTAGACTTGAAGTACTCAAAGATATCTTAGATACTGATTCTGTGCTTTGACTCCATTCCTTGTTGCCTTACAGAGGTCGCTCATAGGGTGGTGATTGGGTGCAGTTTGAGGTATTGAAGGTAATTGAGTCGCCAACAAAGGATTCACCACTACGTGATATTAGCGGAAGAGATACCCATGGCCTCTTGTGAGGATCATTACTTGCAAGTCTCTGGCGCAGAGCACATATGTCGTGAAGGCGGTCTTCATGGACATTAAAGTAATGAGTCTAGGACAAGAACTGATTACCTGGACTAGATTTGATTTGATCGGTCTAGTAAGAGTTGACACTTGCCCATACTCAAACCAAGTGGGGTATAGCATGGTGAAAGGACGAATTGCACAGTAATTGTCTATGGAAGGTTTGTAATTTGGTTCGTAGTTTATATAACCCGTCAAACCAATTACTTTCGGTCAATTGGGAGTCATGATGTGTTGCTAGATACCGCTCATGACTTGCTTAGATTAAGTGTTAATCTAAGTGGCCAACATAACCGGAACCTAATGGGTCACACGATAAGAGTGTTTGGAGAACTCGTAAAATAGTTTTGGATAGTGATCCAATACTGGAGAGCAATCGAATTAAATGGATCCCGATGAGATTGGGATATGTCCGATGAGATCGCGACATTGACATTCTTTGAAAAAAGTTTTTTGTGTTTTTCATGCCGGGGTCGTGGAGGGGTAGAGACCCAACCCAGTTTGGTGGACCACTTCAGCAATTATATATATTAATTAATTAAGTAAATAATTAATTAATATATATATTTATATATGTGTTTTCGGTGGAAGACCAAAAGGAAGAGAGGATTAGCTTTGAAAAAGTCAAAGCTCATCATAACATGTTTATTTAATGAAAATGAACATACACGTGGGTTCCTCTCATCTAAGGCCTTGGTTTATTGTTTTTAATTGTTAAAACATACATACTTAAGGCTTAAGGAAGTGGCTGATCGTGTGGGTGTGTTGTTGGAGAACCGAAACTTCAACAAAAAGTGTAAGAAAATTTGGTTTTCTTAAGTTCTCTCTTCATCCTACACGATAGCTCTTCTCTTCCAAGGTGCTTCTTCATCGATTCTTCTTTCTCTCCAAGGCTAAGATAAGAGCTAGCACTCTTTACTCTAGTCTAGCTATTCCTTCCGACCTCTGCGTGGATACCGTTGGAGACGGGCTACGTAGGTCGTTATGGTTTGACCTAGTTATATAGACACAACGATCCTCGGTTTCGGGAAAGTCCCGGGACAAAAAATTTTTGTTTTCCGCAGCGGGTACATGTGATGTACCCACCGGGATTTTCCTACAGTGGTATCAGAGCCACTTGTGTCTTATATAAAGAAGAAACCATGCCTAGGTTGGAGTAGCTTAGTGAATTTGATGATGATGCATGTTATATGTGCCAATTTCGAAATCTGTATAGAGATATGGTTTTCAAAAATTTCTTGCTCAGATGTGTTCATAAGGTTTTATGTCATGTATCTGTAAAAGGAATTAATTTATTAATGTCATTTGATATGGTTTTGCTAATTTATTCCCTAATGTGCTAGTTGCTGTTTTTGTACAAGTTTCTGGAACAGGCATGACTATAAATTCGAGAATAAAATCTAGAAAAATGTTTTTCGGATTTTCTTTCACCAACATGTCTCTAAGGCGTTTTTGAATGGCTATAAGAAAGGAAAAATGTTTTCGAGGTGATTGACTATTTATTTACGAATTTATTGTGTGTTGTTGGGAATCTCTGTGTTGGTGAACACAGATTCAGCATTGGATAAATTTCTGAGGTTTGTTGAGTTTTTGATGGAAATAAATCCTGAAAAAATTCATGGAGCATTTTCTGAAAATTTACTAACCTCTGTAATTTTCTCAGAATTTATTGAAAGTGTTTCAATGGATTTTTCAAGCAACAAACAGAACATGGCAATGTTGAGACAGTTGCTGGAGCTGTTTTTGTTTGAATGGTTTAGTGTGTAATTTTCAATTACAATGCCTTGAATGATTTTTAATTTGATTAGAAACATGTTACTTGGATGTTGGCATGATTCCCAAACTGATTTGCTTGAAATAGGATTTCCATGAATTTTCGGATGTCAAATAGGTCACATTAGCGTTTCGTTAGTGTATAGCGTTGTCCTGATTGTTTTGGCCGTCACAAATTTTTGTGACATGTGCCGAAGTGATCTTGATAATGTGTAGACTACCTAGAGATACTTAGGATGATAATTTGGTATTCGTAAAATTTTAGGAAGTCAAAATGAATAAGTGTATTCATCTATTTCAAGTGTTTCATGCATAGTTTGATTATATGGTGAGCATGGTCCAATGAATGTGTTCATTGATACATCTAGTAATGTGTATATACTTGCTATTGTGAAGTGGAATTGTACGAATTGAGAATTTAGCCTATTGGATAGCAAAACCTAGTGTAAGTCGGCTTGCATATGCAGCATAAGTAGACTTGTAAGGGTATAAGTCGACTTATACGTGCACGAGCAGAATAAGTCGACTTGCATGAGCTGTATAAGTCGACTTGCAATGTATAAGTCAACTTGTACAGGCACAGATATATAAGTCGACTAGCAATAGCACAAGTCGACTTGTACATGTACAGTGGCATAAGTCGACTTGCATGGCACAAGGCGATTTATAACATGCTGAAATGGGATGATGGATGATTTTAGGTATAAATTCAATATGAATGATGAAATGCCCTAAATCAGTCCATATAGTTTGACTATGATCCCATAGCCTGGATGAGTTTTGTTTTTATATGAGACCTGAAATCCCTCAACCTGAATATGAAAACTAACGCCTTCCATTAATATGGTAAGAACCAGAGTTCTTACAGAGTTGGGTTGTTGGGCAAACTCAAGCTCGCTCTATCTGAATATGTTGAACCATGAAAATATGATTTTGGATTAATGGGTCGGTTTTCACGAAGCGTTGATTTGTTGGACAAACTCAAGGTCAGCGTGGATGAGGCGAAATTGGGTAGTGTGCATCAGATGTACACGCATCAAGTGTTGATAACCCAATGTGTGTGCATACATCAACAGTTGATAGCACTGCGCGATAGTTGCATTTGTGATGCAATTGGTATGACCGATACCTACCGATTGACCTAAGGTGGCTTGTTGGGCAAACCCAAGGTCATTCTTAGTAATATCGGATATCGACCTACTAGGACTTTGTGCCATTTTGTTTCTTGGATTCGTAATGAGGGTTATGGATTCGTTAGAATCTAGTGGGAGCCATATGCATATCATTGAAGTCCTTATGATCATGCATTTAAATCTATTCTAACATTCTTTCTCTCTCTATTTTAGGTTGTCTGAAGATGTCTACAAGTGTGAATCTTCGCTCACTAATGGACTCAAATAAATTAACTGGACCAAACTTTCTAGATTGGTGAGAAATCGAAATTGTTCTCGAGATCGAGGAACAGGATACGTCCTGGATACTCCACTTCCTGATCCACCTGCTGTCGATGCTTCTGATGGTGATCAGAAAGCATATCAAAAGCATCTTAAAGACAGTCACATGGCCACATGCATTATGCTTGCATCGATGTCACCGGAGCTGCGAAGCGGATGAGTCTATGGATGCACATACTATAGTGTTTCATCTCGGGAGTTGTTTGATGAGCAAGCTCGGTCCGAGCGGTTCGAGACTTCGTGTTGCTCTTCACAACTAAGATAACTCCAGTTCATCGGCGAGGCAAGACAACAAGATGAATGGGTATATGACTCATGGACTATGAATTAAGTATTGACTTAATTCTTGTTGGATTGTCGATAGTTATTCACGGTTGAACTATCGGATGAACCAAGTTTCCTAGATAATCCCCGAAGGATCAACGCCAAGAAAGCAGAGCAAGCTATCAAGAAGGATAGCAACGATTGCTCGTGGTGGAATCTACTTCGGGTTCCGTGAAAAGAAATGAAGAAGAAGGGTAAGAAACCCAAGGAAAGTCCAAAAGGAAGTATAGCCAAGAAGGAGACCAAAGAGATCGCACTAAGGGCATTGCGGTCAAGTAAGCCGGGTCACCGAAGCGAATCGCAAAGTCTATCTGGAAGAACTGAAGCAGAAGAAGGCATCAGATGCCTCGACTTCTTCAGGTATGTTTGTCATTGAAGTTAATACTGTTTCTGATCATAACATATGGGTATTAGATACCGGTTGTGGCTCACACATATGTAATGATATGCAGGGCCTCAGGGACAGTAGGCAGCTTACAAAGGGAGAAGTAGACCTGCGCGTTGGAAATGGAGCAAGGGTTGCTGCATTAGCCGTAGGGACTTACTTTTTGTCACTCCCAAGTGGGCTTGTACTTAACTTGGATGAATGTTATTTTGTACCTGTTATGACCAAGAACATATTGTCATTTCTTGTTTAAATAGAAATTTGGTTTCCATTTGACTTTTGGTAACAATGTTTGTTCTATTAATACGAATGGAATGCTTTATGGTACTGGTACATTATGCAATGGTATTTACATATTAGATATGTCACATCCAATTATGAATGTCAATGACACTAAAAGACATAAAAGAGATAATTTAAAATCGACTTACTTATGGCCTTGGCCATATAAATGAGAGACGCATAGCTAAGCTCCATAAAAGTGGCAGTTTAGGGTCATTCGATTATGAATCTTATGACACATGTGAATCTTGTTTATTAGGCAAGATGACTAAGTTACCTTTTAAGGGAAAGGGTGAACGAGCGACTGGATTATTAGATCTAATACATTCAGATGTATGTGGTCCAATGTCGATCCATGCCAGAAGTGGTTGTCGTTACTTCATTACCTTCATCGATGATTATTCTCGATATGGGTATCTGTATCTGATGAGATACAAATCTGAAGCGTTTGAAAAGTTCAAACAATTCAGAAATGAAGTAGAAAACCAACTTGGGAAAGGTATCAAGACATTGCGATCTGATCGTGGTGGTGAGTACTTAGACCAAGAGTTTTTGGATTATCTCAAAGATAATGGGATTTTATCTCAGTGGACTCCTCCTTACACACCACAGCATAATGGTGTGGCAGAAAGGAGAAATCGAACCTTGTTGGACATGGTACGATCTATGATGGGCTTTGCACGATTACCAAAATCCTTTGGGGTATGCATTCGAGGCAATTTGTTTACTGTTAAGCGAGTTCCATCAGGCGATTGATGTTACTCCATATGAGATATGGAATAACAAGAAACCTTATCTTTCTCATTTGAAAGTATGGGGTTGTCCGCTTATGTGAAGCGGACACGGTCGAGACAAACTGGATGCAAAGTCGACAAATGTTTGTTCGTAGGATATCCTAAAGAAACAAGAGGATATCAATTCTACTCACGATTTAACAAAAGTGTTTGTTTGAGGCATGCTATTTTTAGAGAAAGAGTTTCTTCTAAAAGAGCACGATGGGAGCAAAGTTGAACTTGAGGAAGTTCAAGATGCTCGAATGAGCCTTGAGATCAAGCGCTCGAACTGGCTGTAACTCATATGGGCGAGGTAACAATTCAACCTTCTACTACACACGAAGTTCGTAGGTCAAGTAGGATACGTTCTGTTCCCGAGAGATATGGATTTCTCGTGAGTGAACATAATGATGTATTGCTCATAGAAGATGATGAGCCTACCACCTATGAAGAGGTTCTGAAGAGTTCAGAATCTGATAAATGGCTTCGTGCCATGAAATCTAAAATGGATTCCATGTATGAAAACCAAGTATGGACTTTGGTTGATGCACCCGAAGGAATCAAACCCATAGGGTGCAAATGGGTTTTCAAAAAGAAAACCGACATGAATGGTAATGTGATTACTTATAAAGCAAGGCTAGTAGCTAAAGGATTTCGTCAAAGACAAGGAGTTGACTACGACGAAACCTTCAGTCCAGTAGCAATGCTTAAATCAATTAGGATACTCCTAGCCATTGCCGCTCATTATGATTATGAGATATGGCAAATGGATGTGAAGACAGCTTTCCTGAATGGAAATCTGGCTGAGGATGTGTACATGACACAACCTGAGGGCTTCATATCCAATGATGGCGAAAAGGTATGCAAGCTTCAGAAATCCATTTATGGATTAAAGCAAGCATCCCGGAGTTGGAATATCCGTTTTGATGAGACAATCAAAGAGTTTGGTTTCTCACAAAATCCGGATGAACATTGTGTGTATAAGAAAGTTAATGGAACAAGCAATCGTATTCCTTGTATTATATGTAGATGACATATTGTTACTAGGAAGCGATGTCTCAATCTTGCAATCAGAAGATTTGGTTGTCAAACAATTTGCTATGAAAGACCTTGGTAAAGCAACTTATATCCTTGGGATAAAGATTTATAGAGATAGATCTAAAAGGTTGCTTGGTCTTTCACAGTCAACGTACATAGATAAGATGCTAAAGAGGTTTAGCATGGAGCAATCCAAGAGAGGGTTCCTTCCCATCACTCATGGGATAACACTCTCGAAATCTATGTGTCCTAAGACACAAGATGAGAGGATGCGCATGAATATGATCCCGTATGCATCCGCAGTAGGATCTATCATGCATGCTATGCTATGTACGAGACCCGATGTATCGTATGCTCTAAGTGTTACGAGCAGATACCAATCGGATCCTGGTGAGGGTCACTAGGTTGCTGTCAAGAATATCCTCAAGTACTTGAGAAGGACTAAGGATGTTTTCTTGATATATGGAGATGGAGATCTTCATGTGAGCGGGCATACAGATGTCAGTTTTCAATATGATAAGGACGATTCAAAGTCTCAATCGGGTTTTATTTTCACCTTTGAATGGCGGAGCGATCGGTTGGAAGAGTTCAAACAGAGACGATGGCGATTCAACGATCGAGCGAGTACATTGCGCATCGACGCAGAGAAAAAAAGCGGTTTGGATCAAGAAGTTCATCTCTGAACTTGGTGTGGTTCCTAGCAGTGATGGACCCATACAGTTGTATTGTGACAATAATGGGGCTATTGCGCAGGCAAAGGAACCAAGGTCTCATCAACGATCTAAACACGTACTCCGCTGATATCATTTGATTTGGGAGATCATCGGGCGAGGTGATGTCCTGATAGAGAGGATTCCCACAGAGCAGAACATTGCTGATCCGTTGACAAAGCCATTGTCACAGAGGAATTTTGATTCTCATGTACTCGCTTATGGTATTAGATACCAAGGCGATTGGCTTTAGGTCAAGTGGGAGATTTGTAAGTATAAGTCGACTTATGCATTGTAAGAGTGTTAGAGTAGTGCCCTAAAGACAATCCCCTTTAGCGCGTTTTGTACAAAGATGTTTGTATGAATAAAGAAAAAGGCATATTTCATTAATTTGATGTTCATATTTATGAATTGATTTTAACCTTAAATCGAATTAATGAAGTCCATGATATATGACATAGTATGAAGGAAATTATGATGTGATCATACTATTGAGATTCCTATCATGTGCAATTATGTCAGTATCTAAATGATCCCTAGTCATAGGATTAATGAGACTGGACATCGTTAATCCGGATAGACTAGCATATGTCAAATTCCTTGATTGGATCAAGCAGTGGATATCAGAATCTGTAAATATTAAGATATTTAGATTTGACATATGGATGCTTACTAGTAGTAGTAAGTACATTGGATGACCTACCATGAGATCATCACATGGATATTATGTCAGTGAGAATCTCATCATAGCAATGGTGCAATTATCCTTAGACTTGAGGTACTCAAAGATATCTTGAATCTTGATTACGTGCTTTGACTCCATTCCTTGTTGCCTTCTGAGAGGTCGCTCATAGGGTGGTGATTGGGTGCAGTTTGAGGTATTCAAGGTAATTGAGTCGCCAACAAAGGATTCACCACTACGTGATATTAGCGAAGAGATACCCATGGCCTCTTGTAAGGATCATTACTTGCAAGTCTCGGCGCCGAGCACATATGTCATGAAGGCGGTCTTCATGGACATTAAAGTAATGAGTCCTAGGACAAGAACTGATTACACTTGGACTAGATTTGATCTGATCGGTCTAGTAAGAGTTGACACTTGCCCATACTCAAACCAAGTGCGGTATAGCATGGTGAAAGGACGAATTGCACGGTAATTGTCTATGGAAAGGTTTGTAATTTGGTTCGTAGTTTATAAAACTTCGTCAAACCAATTACTTTTCGGTCAATTGGGAGTCATGATGTGTTGCTTGATACCGCTCATGACTTGCTTAGATTAAGTGTTAATCTAAGTGGCCAACATAACCGGGAACCTAATGGGTCACACGCATAAGAGTGTTTTGGAGAACTCGTAAAATAGTTTTGGATAGTGATCCAATACCAGAGAGCAATCAAATTAAATGGATCCCGATGAGATTGGGATATGTCCCGATGAGATCGCGACATTGACATTGCTGAAAAAGGTTTTCGGTGTGTTTTTCATACCGGGGCCCGGTAGGCCGGTAGGACCGATCCCAGTTTGACTGGATCACTTCAGCAATTATATATATTAATTAATTAAGTAAATAATTAATTAATATATATATTTATATATGTGTTTTCGGTGGAAGACCAAAAGGAAGAGAGGATTAGCTTTGAAAAAGTCAAAGCTCATCATAACATGTTTATTTAATGAAAATGAACATACACGTGGGTTCCTCTCATCCAAGGCCTTGGTTTATTGTTTTTAATTGTTAAAACATACATACTTAAGGCTTAAGGAAGTGGCTGATCGTGTGGGTGTGTTGTTGGAGAACCGAAACTTCAACAAAAAGTGTAAGAAAATTTGGTTTTCTTAAGTTCTCTCTTCATCCTACACGATAGCTCTTCTCTTCCAAGGTGCTTCTTCATCGATTCTTCTTGCTCTCCAAGGCTAAGGTAAGAGCTAGCACTCTTTACTCTAGTCTAGCTATTCCCGGGTCCAAAGGGCTGGTCCCGGTTAGGTTTTCCGACCTCTGCATGGATACCGTTGGAGACGGGCTACGTAGGTCGTTATGGTTTGACCTAGTTATATAGACACAACGATCCTCGATTTCGGGAAAGTCTCGGGACAAAAAAATTTTGTTTTTCACAGCGGGTACATGTGATGTACCCACCGGGATTTTCCTACATTCCTTACATGCATACAAGCTTAAGTCTCCTACCTTCTTTTCATGATGATAGCCATGCATGGTGTTAGAGAAGTAGAGAAAGTATAATAGTGGAGAAGTTATTGGTAGTTGAAGAATTTAAGAGGAAGCTTTAATTAGGTAAGAATTTCATTATGCTTTTGAAATTGTAGTGGTTAGATGCATTCATTTGGAGTTATGGTGCATTAAATATGATTTATGATGCATGAATTTCATGAAACCTATGGCTTGATTATTTGGGTATAAATGTATGTTGTGTGAGGGTAAGTGAATGAACATGGTTTAGATTGGTTTTAGCTTGATTTTGGATTGAATATTGATGACTAATCTTGCATAGAAATTAAGAGTTTAATGCTGCAAAATTTTGACTATGGGTCTAAGTGAGTGTAGGAATGATCTAGGGACTGATTTTGTGTCCAATTGGGATGCTTATGGTAATAGAAGTTCAATTGGCATGATAGGAAGTGTATTTGAGTAGTAAAGCTGAAAATTGGTTTTGACCCATGTCATTGCTTTTGAGCATAACTCATTGTGTGGTTATGAAAATGAGGTTAGATTTGTGCCAAATGAAACTTTGGCTTGTTGGCTACATTTTTTGTGAAATAGGTGTTGTCTAGTTTTAGCCTTAAGAGGGTGAATTTTGGCTTGGAAAGTTACTGTTGATGTCTGTATGAATAGTAACCGAACCAATGACCTAAGTGTTTTGATGATTTTTCTAAATTAATTTAGAAGGAATTGATGAAAATGGTATTCATGAGAGTTGAAGCCTATATTGTTAGCTTTCCATTTCCACTGATTTTTCAATTTTTTGATATGTATATTGTGAGTTATGACCTGTGAATGTTGGCTGTGGGCATTGTGGTGAAACCTAGCCTAAGTGTCAGAATTGTGAGCATTCTGATCTGGAAGCAATTTTACCAATTTCTGTGAATTGAATTGGCTTGAGTGATCTTCTAACGAGTTGTAAAAGAAGAAATTATCTTGAAAATGGTATATTGCATGTGATTTTTAGAGATCATATTTGGGAGTTATGAGTTTTCAAAAAACTGAACCTGCATTAGGTTTTTAATCACGCCGATCAGTCACTTGTTTGGCAGTTTTGAACTTATTAGGGATGGAATTGGATTTTGAATCCTTCATGAAAATTGAATTATGAGATCTTATCTTTCCAGTGATATAAGGTAGTGATTGTTTTGACATTTGTTCTAGGAGATGTGCTGCTTTGAAATATACTGTTCAGATTGGGAAATTTCAGTGGGCAGATGTTTTGGTGAATTGTTTGGCCTAGTTAGCAAATGAATTTGATTTCAGGTTGTTCATGAAATTTGTAGATAACATTGGGATATTTCTGTGCACATTTATTGTGTAATTTTTGACTGATTAACTGGAAAGTTACGGATTTTATAAACTGTTGCACTATTTTGACAAAATGTTGCCCTGTTTTGAGAGGCATTGTGAGGGCAGTAACTTTGATTGCATTTTTGACACCCTTAGAGGTGTAATTGGCTTTTGTGTCCTTCATGAAACTTGTAGATCTCTCTTTTCTCTATAAAATAGACATCAAGTTTGTCCAATTTGGAGTTCGGAGTAGGGAGTTATGCCCTGTATAAGTTGGGATGTCGGAGGATATTTGTTCCAGATCTGCTATTGTAGTAGCATAAGTCGACTTGCATCTCAGACAAGTCGACTAGGACATACACAGTAGCATAAGTCGACTAGGATTCTGAAGCAAGTCGACTAGGATCATATATTTTCCTTCTTTTGCTTATAACTTTTCCGTCCAACGTCCGATTGACCTGATTCTTGAGGCATCGGATTCATAGAATATTTAATTTCATTTGCTGAGAGATTGGGAATTTTTGGACGGGAAATTGACGTGGGTCCGGTTTATTGTTTTCTGGTCACTGTTTTATTTAGTTTTGGACTTATAGAGGTCCGAATTGAGTACCGTCAATGCCATTAGATTTCTAATTTTTAGACGGATTTTTATGATGAAAAAGTTTGGTTTAGGGCCGGGAATATCATGCACATACATTGTACACCTTTTAATTGTTACGTATGCATCATTAACTCGTTCTGATTGGACAATTAGTAATAGTTATCTTCTCTGATTCTTATAGAGGCATAATTGGAGCGTCGATCGACCGACGTAGCAGAGACTTCCCGGCATTAGCTCAGAAGTAATAGGTGAGTAACCTAGATGGGTTTCTCAATTATTATTTGTCTAATATGAGGATAATGGCGGGATCAGGAATATGTAAATTGTGTGACTTGTTTGCCCTTACTGGGATTACTGTGATTAATTGTGACTTATGGACTGTTACTTGTGAATTATAGGTATTAATTGTGGTGATGGATCGTTAATTGTGCATTATGGACCGTTAATTAACTATTCAATTGGGCATAGGCATTTCATACACAGATGCATAAACGGATAAAAATAATTGTGAACCGAGTCGCCACTGAAACTGAAAACGAGCCTAGAGCTCGAAGGGAGATAATCCTCCGACGCAGCGTCTCGATTATTGATTATCGCTAAGCGCCGGTAACAACATCGAAATAAAAGCGAAAAAGAGTCACATGTGCATTGCATACTGGACTAAATACCTGAAATGACTTTTGTTGTATATGATCGTATGATTCTTTGAGCTCAGATACCACTATGATCGCTGATTCTTGGAACATGCTTACGTGATGCATGAATTGGGCGAACCATCGATGATGGTTCCTTATTGAGTTCGCAAACTTGTCCAAAATTGCAATCTATTTTTCAGGGTTAAGAGTAAACTGTTAGCTCCCTCAGGACTATAGAGCCTTGGACATCGGATTGGCGAGAGAGGTTATGGCTCAAAGGTCGGTCAGCTGGGATTTCTTTTGGAGACTTATAGTTAGAACTGTTCTTTGTGCCTTATTGTATAGTACTTATTGTAAAGTGTTTTGAAGGATTGTATAGACCGAAACTACTGACAGTTTGTAAATGTAGCACCCCACTCCCGACGAGACCCGAACCCGATATCGACGGTGATATCCGAGCCCGTGACTCCCGAGGGTGGCGTACTAGAACAGTCACTACTTTTTTTTTAAAAACTTGATATGACATTTTTCTTTTCTTACGAAAACCAAAAGAGTGCGCAGAATCAATGAATAAACTGGCCCAATCAGAACAAAAATGCTTTTCCAATAAAAACAATTTCAGTTTTTACAACACATTTACACAAAATCATTTGGCTCATGAATCAAATCAATATACTAATGCAGACGTGGGCGACCGATCCCGACCGAAACTCTGCTGGCTAGCGGTAGACATACTCCGTGGTCTAACGGGTACTCTTCACTTCTGAAAAATAGATGCAATGTTGGGTGAGTTTGCGAACTCGGTGAAAACCATCATCGATGGTTCACCCAACTCATGCATTCACAATCATATACACATAACACATAGTAGCATTTCTGATAATATCGCATGCAATTTCCTTATTCACATTTCACAGTCATTACAATCAATTTACAATTTCAATCAATAATATATATATGCAATGCATATGGACGCTTCCATTTTCTTTTTCGTTGTTGTGACCGTGCGCTTTGAGCTCATATACGTTGAGCCATTGGCTCGAAACATTGGGCTGAAGCCACGAAGCGTTAGGCATATACGATCATCGATTTGAGGCTCGAATACGTTAGGCACGAGGCCCCGTGCGTTAAGCTTAAAGCTCAAAGCGGTGGGTACCGGTCACAACCGCCATTATCGATCATTTATTATGCATGAATGCACATGTCACTAACCAATTTCCAATCTCAATCATTTGTCACTTGCATTTATTTTCCGTTTCTCATTTCAATATCACTTTTCATTTCTTCGGACCTTTGGTCCGGTATTTCATTCAAATACATTTCCATTCATTTTTCACTAATGCATGTTACAATTTAATTCACTCATGCATTCATACACATTTACTCATCTTTGCACTTCGATATCACAATCAAATATTTCGAACACCCATGGTCCGAAATCAATCAAATCAATCACACATATATCCATCCGTAACTCCTCATGGCATCAGTGCATACAATTAATAAACACATAAGGCTGAGAAACCAACTAGGTTACTCACCTGCACTTCCGAGCTACAGCCTGGAAGTCCCAATACTGTCCGTGGAATGCCGATCCATCGGAACCTCTATATCAAATCAATAAATCACATTACCAATTATGTCAAATTCAATAATTAATAGCAAATACGATAAATATTATACATGTTATGACATTCCCAATCCAATTCCGAATTACTCAATTTGATCACTCTCTCACTAATCCATAACACTTCCAATTATTATAAACCAATTTACCAATTAATCACTAATAAACCAAATCATTTAACATAAATCCTCAAGCTCATTACTTGTAACAATCACCTTATAATCCTTTAATCATTTCATTTGAATTGCAATTTCCTATTCTAAAAAATCAATTAATCCATAACCAACTAAATTTTCAAATTCCTAAATCCCTTATTAAAACCATAAAATTCACATTTTGGATCACATCCTCATGCGACTAAAGACACTCGCCTGGCGAATCGCACATTCCTCGTCATGGTATGCCCGTATGCGTCATGACGCACGCCTTTTCTCTCCTCATGGCAAGCACCTAACTCTTCCATGGCGTGCGCTTATATCCCATTAAATCATGACGTATCAATTATAAAATCATTTATTAAATGCGACGCACACTTAGGGAGCTTGCGGCGTGTTCTTCACATCGTCATGACGCAAACCCAAATATTCAAACCGAAATCTCATCGATCTTTTCATCTAATCTCATCCAAATTCATTCTAAACACTCTCAATCATTTCTAAGCCTTAAACCCAACTCATATCTAACCTCAATCCATCATTTAACTCGATTTCCATCAAAACCCAAATCAAAACCATCAAACCCTATCATCGTAAACTTTCAATTCTCTAAACCATTTCTTACTCAAATCACCGATTAATACAAATGATTTAAGGCATAAACACATAGAAACTTACTTGATTTAGCTTCAATCCTTTGAGAATCCATCAAACAACTCCAAATCCCAAATTTGCTCACCCACGACCGTCAGCGATGGCAAAGAAAATGAAGAAAATGAGCTTACCTTTAAGCTTATGCATATATATATATATGAGATCATCGACCTCATGTCCAATTCTTGGGTCTAATACATCCGATTTCTATTCTATTTTCTCCCAATTTCGCAATACTCGTAACCAATAATTCCTGAATTCATAATTCAAATTTATTTCATATCATTTGTCAATTAATCTCGGACCGGAATCACATTAATGGGTCCACAGGCCAATTTTACTCGTCCGGATCCATTACTCTAAAATTTAGGAAAATTCCATAAATTCCATTTTCCAGATTCTCTAAATTCCATTTCCTTCCAATTTCATATTCAAAACCTAATTAATACACTTATTCAATTTCCACTTTTCACAACCCAATCCTCATCATCTATTATAACCAAATTTCGATTACACATCTAGCCAATTTTCAATTTCACAATCAAGTCGGAATTGTCATACATGTATGTACATATATATATACTTATGCGTCAATAATCATTTATCAATGACTATCAAAATCGTAATGCATGTGCAATGCAACACTTTGCTTGCACCAAATCCTAACTCGATCCAAATTACTAATCTACCGTCACTCCGATAACGGATGTTACAATTCTCCTCCTAATAAAATTTCGTCCTCGAAATTTCATATCGATTTATCACCAAGTTAGGGAGTCTTTTCGATCATTGATTCTCGATTTCCACTTATTTCGCTATCTCTGAATAATTTCATCAAATCTTTCTCAACCCTATATTGCCCTTTTACACACAATTTATCACTTCCAAAATCGATAACGCATATATCGGATCCTAACAATATTTTCCAATTCAGTCTTTGTAACATTTTGAGATCCGAATCATCTTTTAGGATTTTAAACGGACTTGCTATTTTAATCACACTACAACTGCTTACTTACCTCTTTTTCCTTTCTCAAACTCTATACTGTTTAACGATTTCTTTTTGATTACTCGTAATTCTTTATATCCAATACCAATGCTACACACCTCCGATCATATCAATATTTCCTATTTCTGTCCATATAACACTTTACAAATCCATTTATCTTTTAGGTTACCACTGACTTGTCAATCCATAAATCGATTCGCAACACGGTCACATCGAGGCCCCTAATAACAAATTTCATTTCCCATTTACCTGTTATCTCAATCATTACATAGATTAGCCAAGGTGACACATTTAGAAACATTCTCTGTATCGTTGAACATATTGCATCTCTCCAATGCCAATTTCTAATCTCATCAGGTTTCAACAGTTTCGGTAATCATTAATTTAATTCATTCTCATCAACTTGAATTTCTTATACCATATTACTGATTCACACACCTGTCAATCTTAACTTAAATCATTCAGGGCCTCTAATTATATTAGGTCCTGATCATTTTACTATCCGAATGAACAACTCCTTTTTAGATATAAAACCTTTCATACACTTTTTAAATGATATCTCCAACGAAACACAATCAATCTTATCTATGCATCAATCTCATAATCTTATGAACTCCAAACCTATATTAGTTTCACACTGATAACACACAGTCAACCATATAGGTCAAACATACTCATAATCTTTCAACGTCACATTTTACTTTCATTACACTTTTAATACACTTACAATTCCTTTCATGAGTTTTACTCATATTTCCTAATCCATCACATTACTCAATTTCTTTCTGACTAATCTATCCACACATTTCTCGATACTATCCACTATTCAAAATTCTCGATTCGGATTTTGCCATGCTTTCAATACACCTCTGCACACTTGATGTGGAATCCCCAATTGCTAATACGTTCCCTTTTTTTTTTCAATTTACTCATATAACTTAATCATTATTACTTTACAAACGCATATTCATCCAAAACATTTTCTGTACAAATAGAATCTCCAAACTTTTCACAACACTTTCCAATACACTATTCCATACAATAGATTTTAAGTCATCAAATACCAATGCAGCCCATAAGCTTATACTGATCTCCATACACATAGAATCTCTTTACATTTTTCCAATAGATCACATTATCATCTTTACAATTCATTTCATATTATAACACCAAATTCTCTAGATACTTATCCTTTACAATTTCACATTTATCATCGCCTCTATTTGCATTTAATCTCCCAATACCATGTTCGAATAATAATAATTCATCCACTAATTATTCTACCAAGATCAAATTCACTCTTATAAAACTTACATGTCAAACAATTTCCTCAATCGTGCCAATTTCTCTTATTCACTTTTCAAATGTATTCAATCGATCATTATCCACTTTGAACACAATTTAAACATTTCACTCTAAACACAAGTAAGATATGTTGCTCTTGGTAGCATAATGACTCTTCATATCAATAATCAATTTATATCATTTCCTAATTATCGGTTGTCTCCAATGAGGAACAAATTTTCTCACGATCTTTCTCAATTTCATCAAATATATTTTGGCACATTCCTTTACACTAGATTCTCCACATAGTTCAATTTATTCACTATCATTTCAAACAAAATTTTCAAAACCACTTTATACTTTCCGATATTCACACTAAATATATCTGATCCCAGTATTCTCCTCAGATCACAACTAATATCTTTTTAATGTTCAATACTCCTATTACACAGTCGATCTCTTTACATTATCGTAACACATACCTTCTTAATAACTGAGTCTATCTTTTACACTCCTAATTACGACTTTTCATTTATTTCACATTTATCTCCAATTTGTCCTTTCATTGCTAAACTTTCAATTTTAATCATCTAATCAACTTAATCCAATTTAGGGAACTTCTTCTTTCAATTCCTAATCATCAACAATTTGTCACCTTTCTTATCGATTTCAATTATTCACAATATCCTGTGACGATCAATCTATGCCATAATCCATATAACTAGAATATCCTTTTTATACCATTCATTAAGGTACCTACCATTAACAATATTGCGTCAATTTACCAATTAGTCATTTATACTGAAGACACCTCAATCTCATTTAATCTATGACCACATTTTTCCTTTCTGTACCTATCCTCGATCGTGAGGCTTTTACCAAACCAATATCCTAATTACAATCTCAATTCATTTCCAAATATCACTATAAACACTTTCGGTTCTTACTCTATCTCACATGAACTTTTAACTATTTGACTTGGCGGTTATCCACTAACGCACCAATTGGTTTCCGATATCATTTCCAATTTCAGGTGTGCATTCGCATAGGCAAATCCGTTGACCTTAACAACTGTTCACTTTTTCACCTATCAATATCCCTTTTCTTACCTTTCGATCTCTTTTCATGATTTCGTTTTACTCAACCACACTCAAATCCATATTACAACAATCATAACTCCCATCACGCTTTCGCTGCGCAACTCTATTCATAAAACATTTTATTTCCATTACTTATACACTTTCAATTTTGCCATCTTTCACATATCTCTATGATTTCCTCTATACACATTCACAACTACACATATACAAGTCACATCTATTTCACATTCATAGACTGTTCCAATATAACTCTAATGTCGTATTTCATAATACGCCCATCAGTACCAATGCACTAAATCTCCAATTATCACATCGTACCATATACTTGTTCTTATTCCTTGATTTCCACAACTTCCATTTATCACATTTTCCATATCATCTATTCTTCACTATTCCTAACCACTTAAACCACTAGTACAGGCTCATGTATGAGACTCATATGCTATACTGGGGATCAGTGGTCACTGTCTGCCGAGACGTGACTTATATGCATGTACTTTGACACATTTTTCTCAGAATGCCCATGTAAGATTATACTTACAGGCTCGATACCATATGTAGCACCCTCTCGACGCGAGACCCGAACCCGATATCGACGGTGATATCCGAGCCCGTGACTCGCGAGGGTGGCGTCTTAGAACGATCACTACTTTTTTTAAAACTTGATATGACATTTTCTTTTCTTACGAAAACCAAAAGAGTGCGAGAATCAATGAATAAATCGCCCAATCGTAACAAAACGCTTTCAATAAAAACAATTTCAGTTTTACAACACATTTACACAAAATCATTTGGCCCATGAATCAAATCAATATACTAATGCAGAGCGTGACTACGACCGATCGACGACGAAACTCTGCTCAGCTAGCGGTAGATATACTCCCGTGGTCTAACGGGTACTCTTCACTTCTGAAAAATAGATGCAATGTTGGGTGAGTTTGCGAACTCGGTGAGAAACCATCATCGATGGTTCACCCAATTCATGCATTCACAATCATATACATAACACATAGTAGCATTTCTGATAATATCGCATGCAATTTCCTTATTCACATTTCACGATCATTACAATCAATTTACAATTTCAGTCAAGAATATATATATGCAATGCACATGTGACGCTTCCATTTTCTTTTCGTTGTTGTGACCGTGCTTTGAGCTCATATCGTTGAGCCATTGGCTCTCAAACATTGGGCTTGAAGCCTCAAACGTTAGGCATAGCTCTCGATCATCGAGTTGAGGCTCGAATACGTTAGCACGAGGCCCTGTGCGTTGAGCTTAAAGCTCTGAAAGCGGTGGGTTGCACGGTCACAACCGCCATTATCGATCATTTATTATGCATGAATGCACATGTCACTAACCAATTTCCAATCTCAATCATTTGTCACTTGCATTTATTTTCCGCTTCTCATTTCAATATCACTTTTCATTTCTTGGACCTTTGGTCCGTATTTCATTCAAATACATTTCCATTCATTTTCACTAATGCATGTTACAATTTAATTCACTCATGCATTCATACATTTACTCATCTTTGCACTTCGATATCACAATCAAATATTTCGAACACCCATGGTCCAAATCAATCAAATCAATCACACATATATCCATCCGTAACTCCTCATGGCATCGATTGCATACAATTAATAAACACATAAATTTGAGAAACCAACTAGGTTACTCTTCACCGCACTTAGAAGCTACACTGGAAGTCCCAATATTGTCTGTGGAATGCCGATCCATCGAACCTCTATATCAAATCAATAAATCACATTACCAATTATGTCAAATTCAATAATTAATAGCAAATCGATAAATATTATACATGTTATGACATTCCCAATCCAATTCCCGAATTACTCAATTTGATCACTCTCTCACTAATCCATAACACTTCCAATTATTATAAACCAATTTACCAATTAATCACTAATAAACCAAATCATTTAACATAAATCCTCAAGCTCATTACTTGTAACAATCACCTTATAATCCTTTAATCATTTCATTTGAATTGCAATTTCCTATTCTAAAAAATCAATTAATCCATAACCAACTAAATTTTCAAATTCCTAAATCCCTTATTAAAACCATAAAATTCACATTTTGGATCACATCCCTCGCCATGCACCAAGACACCTCGCCATGCAAATCGCACATTCCTCGTCATGCGGCGTATGCCCGTATGCGTCATGACGACGCTTTTTCTCCTCGCCATGGCGCACCTAACTCCTTCACGTAAGGCGCTTATATCCCATTCGTCATGACGTATCAATTATAAAATCATTTATTAAATCATGACGTGCACACTTAGGGAGCTTGCCGCGGCGTGTTCTTCACACGTCGCGACGTGCAAACCCAGAAATCGTCCGAAAACCAGAAATCTCATCTGATCTTTTCATCTAATCTCATCCAAATTCATTCTAAACACTCTCAATCATTTCTAAGCCTTAAACCCAACTCATATCTAACCTCAATCCATCATTTAACTCGATTTCCATCAAAAACCCAAATCAAAACCATCAAACCCTATCATCGTAAACTTTCAATTTCTCTAAACCATTTCTTACTCAAATCACTGATTAATACAAATGATTTAAGGCATAAACACATAGAAACTTACTTGATTTAAGCTTCAATCCTTTGAGAATCCATCAAACAACTCCAAATCCCAAATTTGCTCACCCACGACCGTCAACGATGGCAAAGAGAAAATGAAGAAAATGAGCTTACCTTTAAGCTTATGCATATATATATATATGAGATCATCACCTCATGTCCAATTCTTAGGGTCTAATACATCCGATTTCTATTCTATTTTCTCCCAATTCGCAATACTCGTAACTAATAATTCTGAATTCATAATTCAAATTTATTTCATATCATTTGTCAATTAATCTCGGACTCGGAATCACATTAATCAGTCCCTAGGCCAATTTTCTGGTCCGGATCCATTACTCTAAAAATTCTGGGAAAATTCCCATAAATTCCATTTTCCAGTTCTCTAAATTCCATTTCCTTCCAATTTCATATTCAAAACCTAATTAATACACTTATTCAATTTCCACTTTTCACAACCCAATCCTCATCGTCTATTATAACCAAATTTCGATTACACATCTAGCCAATTTTCAATTTCACAATCAAGTCGGGAATTGTCATACATGTATGTACATATATATATACTTATGCAGTCAATAATCATTTATCAATGACTATCAAAACTGTAATGCATGTGCAATGCAACACTTTGCCTGTACCAAATCCTAACTCGATCCAAATTACTAATCTACCCGTCACTCCAATAACGGGATGTTACAGTAAACTTCTAAGTTTGAGTAAATGAAATGAAATACAGTTTGGTTTTAAAAAGTTACCAATTTTTTATTTCTGTTTTATTATTGTGATGCCATGGAGAGTTTAGCGGTGGTTGTCAGTAGTGGTCTCTTATCGTAGGATATGTACCGGAATGACCTACGGGCGTTCCGGTGGGTACTCTATGGTAAGGAGGCGCTACAGCTTAGGGCATATGTTATGGATTTGAAAGGAGCTTGGGATGAGCATTTGTCATTGGTTGAATTCACTTATAATAATTCATACCATTCGAGCATTCAGATGGCTCCATATGAGGCTTTGTATGGAAGAAAGTGCAGAACTTCGATATGTTGGGATGAAGAAGGAGAGAGGAAACTGGTAGGACCAGAACTGATTCAGATGAAAGTGGATAAAGTCAATTTGGTTAAGCAGCAGCTTAAGGCAGCTCAGGATAGGATGAAGAGCTACACTGATGCACATCGAAAGGAGATGGAGTATGAAGTCGGTGCGAAAGTGTTCTTTAAGACTTCTCCTTAGAAAGGAGTGATAAGGTTTAGCAAGAAAGGCAAGTTGAGTCCAAGATATGTAGGTCCTTATGAAATTCTTGAGAGGATTGGACCACTAACCTACAGGTTGGCGTTACCGCCAGAATTGTCTCAGATTCATGATGTCTTTCATGTTTCCATACTGAGGAGGTATAGATCGGATCCTTCTCATATCATTCAGGCAACGGAGGTTCAGTTGAGAGATGATTTGAGTTATGAGGAAATTCCAGTGGAGATTTTGGACACCATGGAAAAGGTCCTCAGGAACAAGATGGTTCAGTTAGTCAAAGTCCTGTAGAGGAACCATTCGGTGGATGTGGCCACGTGGGAGCCATTGGAAGCCATGAACGAGAAGTATCCTCAACTTTTCGATGATTCAGGTAATAATTTCGAGGAAGAAATTTCTTTTAAGAGGGGGAGAAATGTTGGGATCCAAATTTTCTTTATTGATGTCATTAAGCATGAACTGTGATGATTGTGTGATTATGACTTAGTTTGATTAAATTGAAGGTATTTATGGATAATTGAGGTTTATTTGAGTTTAGTATGATTTAAATGAACATGAAAGGGGTATAAATGTGTGAGGGCATTTTGGGAAGCTCACTTAGGTAGGAAATGTTAAGACATAACAAGGAGGGGCATTATGGTATTTGTGTATCCATTAAGAACTTAGGTGTTAGAATTAGAGAGAAAGAAAGAAGAAAAGTGAGGAAGGAGAAGAGGGTGTCGTGGAAGAGAAGAGGAAGAAGAGAAAGTTAGGGTTTTGTCATTCTAGAGGTTTTGGAAGGAATTGAAGCAATCTCTGGAAATCCAGTGAGGCAAGAGGAGCAAGAGGATCAAGAGGAAAGGCATTCCTAAGCAAGTATAAGCAAGGAATTCAAGGTGGGTTCACATTTATAATAGGGTAAATAAGTCACTCATTGTTTTGTTCAAATCAAGAAAGATTGAATGATTTATAATTGCATCATCAATGTTTGCTTTAATTGCTATTGTGAAATGATTATATGTTGCTACATGATTTGCATTCATGATTTTTGAAAAGGCTTCAAAAAAGGGTTTTCTCCTTTCAATAATACATGCACATGAAATCATGTTTTACGAAATGTATGAAAAACAAGTTTACAAGCAAGGGCCAGTTTGGCAACTAAGTTACAAGACTTTGAATCATGTATGCTATGTGGCTTTGTGGTAGTCCCAAGAACCGTCACGTGCACGTTGACCATGAAAAGACTTCTCCCGCCTGCCTGCTAATGGCACGGAGCTCCCCACAAGGATCCCCTCAGGAAACTACGACTACACATAACCATTTCGATGGGAATGTGTAGTACGTCATGAACCCGGACTAACGCAAACCATTACGCTATGTTATGTGCTTATGATCTGTTGTTATGTTTCATGCATGCATGTTTTGAACTCTACTCATGAATTGTTCAAAAATCAAGCATTTCAAGATAATGACTTTTACATGCTCAAATATTATGATTTCAAAGTGTACCACGGCAATGAGTTATCTTTTAATAGTTTTGCTTATTTCTATATTATAAATGTGTTCCCACGAGCTTTATAGCTCACCCCCTCTTTTACTCTCCCCATTCAGGTGACGAGCAAGAGACTGAGTAAGTCAAGGGTTATGGCATCACTCCGATTTATTATGTTTATGTATTTTCAAGTTTTACCTTTGGAAGTCAAGGCTTTAGTTACATTTCAAGTTTTATTGGTTCAAGGGTATTTGTAATTTTGGCTCTTGAACTCAAAGGTTGTAGTTTGGTTTGAAATGTTATTAAAGCTTTGTAAAACTCATCTTTTGAATATTAATGAATTATGGATGTGTTTATTTCAAATCTTTCGTATTAAATCATTTAGAGTTTTCTTGAGTGTATGTTGGTGAGAATTGAGAGGGGTTGTTGTAATCAATTGAAAGCAAGTTTCAAGTTGTTCACTGTGGGCCCATTGAGCTTCCGAGGTTTTTTTTTCCTTCTTCGTTTAATTTATATGTTTCACCACACGCACCCAACACCATGCTTTCATGCCCGATGTTGGGCTCCGGAAACGGAGTCCAACAAGAAGTTAGTGTGATTCTTCCACCTAGGAATGTAAGTTTTGAAGTAGGGGTTGTGTGAGATCCCACATCGGTTAGAGAAGGGAACGAAATATGTCTTATAAAGATATCGATACCTCTCCTTTATAGACGCGTTTTTCATGCCCTAACGTACCGGATCTCATCAGAACTTTGAAGTTAAATATGCTAGTGCAAGAGTAGTTCCAAGATGAGTGACCTTTTGGAAAGTTCTCGGGAAAAGTAAAACCGTGAGGGCTTGGCTGGGCTAAAACCCAAAGCGGACAATATTTGTGAGTGGGTGATCTGGGCTGTTACAAGTTATTTCCCCCTCCTTGTCTATATTGAGCTCCCATATAATTCACTTGCTTTGGATTACTTTCCTTTATCAATAAATAGTCCACTGTATCATTGTCCATTTGTCCACAGAGTTCATACTTAAGTTGCACAACTTTCACTGGAGTTGAGGATGAAGCCTTCTTATTGTTGAGTTGTCAAGTTAAGCTATCAATTTTTGCTTGCATTTCGTCATTTGATCAACAACTACAATTCCTTTTTGTTCTCAGAAGGTAGTAGTTTGTCTACTCCACTAGTTCGTCCACAGACAATTATTACTCACCATGTAACATCCCATCACCGATGGGAAGGAAAAAATATTAATTTGGAATGGGTTATGAGTGTGTAAACTTATCTCGGCATGATTATGCATAATATGGCCTCTATATATATATATATACACATGAATAGAAATTTTTGCACATGCACATGATTGTACATGCATTCATGACATTTCTCGGCATATGTGTCTATAAATGGGATTTTTGTGAAAAATAGGATTTTAGTACTTGAAAATTGAATTGGAGTGGGTTTTTGTGTGTTTTACATTTTTGGAAGATTTTAGAAATTTTTCTGGAATTTTTTTGGGGTAAATTTTTGGACCGGAAAAATTGTCAAGTGGCGGACTGATTGGATTTTCGATACTAAAAATGACTGTCCAATAGTACTGGAAATTAGATACATGATTTTAGGAATTTTTGATATGAGCCATTGAAATTGGAGTAGGAATTAGATTGTATTTGGAAAGAGACCTTAAGAGTGCTTAAAAACAAGACAAGTGGCAAGTGACACTTGTCACTTGCCTACTCATGTCTTACACTTAGTATTTATCTAAAAGAAAAACACCTAGCCTTTGGACCTCATTCACGATGCTTTCTTAATGACCTAAGAGCTTTTTCTTTCTTCTTCTCATCTTCTCATCCGAAAGCCTCCTTCTCTTTTCTTCTTCGTTGGTTCTACATCCACCATACAAAAAGTTCTTCTTTGTTATTTGCTTGCTCCTCCTTTATTCACACACAAATCCAAACTTAAGCCTTGTGAGGATGATGATCGTAAGGTGTTGGGAGGTAGAGAAAAATGTAGTCTTTTGAAGAGTTGAAGTTTGTTAGGTGAGATTTATGTTTTATGTTCTTAAATTGGTAGTTAGATGCTTTTATTGTGATGGCTTGTACATTAATTGCTTGAACTTGTGTTTGGTGTATATGGGTAGGTTATTTTCTTGGTTGATTTAAGATTGATTGAAGATGAATGATATAGCATGTGTAGTATGTGAATTAAGTGTTTTGGATTAAGTTTGATGATGTTAGATGAGTGTTTATTAAAGAAAGAAAGTTGTGTGTGTGTGCTGCCATTATGTGGCTACTTGTTCAAGTGAAGGTCTTGATGAAATTTTTCTGATTTCTTGACTAAATTGGATGCTTATTGGTGTAGAAATGGTATTGGAATGATAGGAGTAGAGTTAGGTGTAAAAGCTGGAAAATGGAATGTGAGTATGTTTCAATGCTTGGGTCATAACTTTTGATATGGTTATGCTATTGAGATGAGGCTTAGCTTGAATTAAACTTGAGAAGTTTTTCTAGAATTCTTATGAAGGAAGTTCTATCTAATTGTGGCTCAAAGGATTTTGAATTTTGCTTTGAAAGTGAGATATATGTGTAGGGTGAATAGTGGTAATTCTAGCATTTAGAGATTTGTGTCCTGAAATCTTTGTAGATTTTTATGAGTTGATTTAAGTTGAATGTGAGAAAATGATCTTCATTAAAGTTGTATATTTTGTTAAAATCTTTCTATCTCCATAAAGTGTGACATTTTTCGATATCGGGATTGAAAGTTATGATTATTCGAAATTAAGTGTATTTTGCTTTGCTTTTGTAAAATGTCCATTAAGTGTAGGATTGTGTACTGTGCTTTGAGGCAAATTCTGGACTGATATGTTTTGAATTAGAGTAAGTGGTCTACATTAAAGTTATAGAAAATTTAAATAGCTTTTAAATGATGTATAATATGTTATTTTTGGTTGTGGAAATTGGAAGATATGAAATTTGGAAGTTTGGATGTTGTTTTAGGATGACAAATTTCTGACAGAAACTTTGATTGAAAAATTGACCCAGATAGAGGTTGAAATTGTTTTTAAGTGTTTCATGAAAGTTTTAGATTATGTTTTGATCTTTCCATTGGTGTAAAGTATGGAAATTTTTGGCTATGAAATAGGAAGTAATGATTTTTACAAGTTGTTGTTACTGTTTAGGGAGACTTAAATTGGACAGAACCTTTGAGTGGGATTTTGACCCCTTTACAGACAAAATTGGTTTTTAAGTCCTCATGAAAATTGTAGAGCTTTCTTTTATCTTTCCATTGATACCAAATTTGAAAAATTTGGAGTTCTGAGTCGCAAGTTATGAATTTTAGACGTTGGAAGGTCTCCCTGGCGAGCGACCCGCTAGGTCGCTCTGGCTCGGTCGCCCTGACGAGCGACCTATTAGCGAGTGCCTCGCCCGCTCGGGAGTGCGAGCTCCGATTTGAAAATTTTCCTGACCGACCTCTCTCCATTCTCTTGGCCATAACTTTTTCGTCCGACCTCCGATCGACCTGATTTTTGAAGCGTTCGATTCCTAAGACATCCCTCTATCTGTCCATGAAAAATTGTGGATTTTTTAGGTTAAATTGAGGATGATTGATTTAATCAAGTGAGTTAGGAAATTTTCTGAACATGGTTCAATATTTTGGTGAATTCTTGATATGTGGACATCCGATTGACCTGATTCTTGAGGCATCGAATTCGTGAATTATTTAATTTCATTTCTATGTGAAGTTGGACATTTTTATAGATGAAATTGATGTGGATTTATTCGGTCAAAGTTAAAGGACCGAGTAATTATTTTTCTGGTCCGTGTTTTATCAATAATTGGACCTATAGAGGTCCGAATTGAGTGATTTTGGTGTCTTTGGATTTCAAAAATTTAGAGAAATTTTATGTGATGAATATTTATGGAATAATACCAGGAATGTCACAAATATTCATTTTACACATTTTAATTGTTACATGTGCATTTCTAAATATTTCTGATTGTACTTTTGGTAATGTTTGTGTATTTTAATTGTTATAGAGGCGCATTTGGAATGTCAACCCACAGACGTTGCCGAGATTTCCAGGCATTAGCTCGGAAGCTATTGGTGAGTAACCAAGACGGTTCTCTCAATTATTATTTTCTTAGAAAATTGTGGTGAATAATGGTAGGTTAGTGAATTGTGTTTCTGATTGTGGATTCCGGACAGAAGGTCCGATGTATTGGGGAGCTATGACATTGAAGTGCTACTTGTATGAGAATTTGTGAACTACTTGTTTATGATGTGATAAATTTTGACACAAGTGTTGATTGTGACTTATATTGTTACATATGCATTCCATGTATGAATGCATGATCAGATAATGACATTGTGACCTGAGCAGCCACTGAGAACTAAAAGCTCAATGTATTTGGGCCTCAAGCCCACAGTGATTCAGAGCCTCAGGCTCAACGACTAATGTGCCCATATTGGGACAGTTTAGGCGCTCGGTCACAACACCGTAATAAAATTGAAAAAGTGTCACATACGCATTTTCATATGTATTTGATTTAATCTCTTTGATTGAGTGAAAGGCAAAATGCCTTATACTTATGTGCTAACAATCATGTGGTACTTCTGAATGTGAGTTTATGAAATAACTGTGCTATACTTGGGTGTTGCATGAATTGAGTGAACCATCGATGATGGTTACCTCACTGAGTTTGCAAACTCACCCAAAATTGCAACTTATTTTTCAGGACCGAGAGTAGACTCCTAGCTCCAGTGGGACTTTTCCTGCCAGGTAGATCGTGTTGGCAAGAGAAGTCATGGCTCACAGGTCGGTCAGTTGGGACTTTTGGGATGACATAGTTAGGGCTGGTGTATTTTCCTTGTTATATAGCATTTTGTACTAGGTTTTTGGAGTGATGTACAAACAGTACAGACTGACAGATGTATAATATTGGGACCCGATCTCGTAACCGGACCCTAACTGAAAAAACGGTAAGCGGAGTCGAAAATAAAGTGACGAAAAGCGAAATCGAAAGAAAACGAATTCGAAAGAATGGAATGGAAGGCGAAAGGCAAAGTAGGTAAACGAAATTACAAAGCGAAATTTCAAATCGAATCGGAAACATAAGACGAAAGAATCGAAAGCGAATCAAAAACAAAAGTAGTGAACCGAATCAAATACGAATCGAAAGCGGAACAAAAGCTTAACAAAGCGGATCTGACATCCGAAGCGTGAACATATAAAAATAGCGCGTTGGAAACCCTAAGACATCTTATCTAAGCCGATCAAAACCGTATTTTTTCATTCTTTTCATCTTTATTTAATCTTGTACAAAGTAAAGACTTCATCAATTTGAAATTCACAAATTCCATAACCTAAATTCACCAATTACGAATCATAAGTATCAATCTAAACAAAATCTTGTTTCTTTCTTTTGCCATAAATACTAACACATGTCAACATAATCACAAATCATACACACATTCTTTATTTAACAAAATTTCGGCAGCATAACGACTGTAATTCATAAAACCCAAAACCTGCTAAGGGTTTTAAACACACTTCTATATACCAACTCAAATCACACACTCATCAAATTCATCGGACCTCCTGTCTGGAATCCCAGCAGAATCATACACAAATATATACCTAGCACTTCAATAAGTCACAATCATATCTCAAATCAATATCCAAAAATTCATAATTCAATCCAATTACAACTCAATCATATCCATATACCATAACCATACACAAGCTTATATCTCAAATTCAATACATAATTCCATAATTCATATACATCATGAATTTAATGTTTACAATACATTAATGGCTTTCCAAGCTATAAACAAAAATAAAACCAGGATCCAAAATACTTAAAACACAGGACAAACAAAATCGAACCCTAGCCTTGACTTTCTTTCATCTGATCTCCTGCTTGATACCTGGAGATTGGGATGAAAAGGGGGGGTGAGTTTGACAGCTCGTGATAACATGTTTATAAATTGAAACATAAGCAAAAATCATTTTCTAAATTTTTTTTGTCATTTTATAAAAATCTCACAGTAGGAAGTTCATCGAAAGCTTATTCTTCAAACTTTTCAAATCATTATAGTCAATTTCAAAATAATTTTTATGGCAGAAAATCCGAAATTTATCATTTCTTAAAACTTCAAATTCTTCATAAATCACGAACAAACTTAAAACATGAATGCATCACATAATAAAGGTATCACATTATCAACAAAAATCAAAACACATAAAACATATCAAATTAGTTTGGGTCGGTCCAAAATGGAGCGTACTGCACATTTTCGCATAGCGATTCTGTGCAGTCGTGAGCAGAACGTACTACACTTTCCCGCATAGCGGTCTAGTGTAGCCGTGAACTTATGGGAGTCCAAAATCGAAGCTCTGGTGCCACTAGCGGGCAGGCAGGCGAAGCCTATAAAAACGAGACCAGTGCACTGACTCAAACTTATGAGACCTAACCAAACCCACATAACACATAATTCATACTTGAAAATCGGATTGCTCGAAGGCACATTTCGAAAACTTAGTTTTTTTTTTCATACTGTGTCATAATAGACACATTAACCTTCACAAATGCACATACATTCATATAGCAATTTTTCCATGCACATGTCATATAACAAACCACAATTTATTTATCAATTTCATAACAATTCAAAAATCATATTCAAATCATAACAATTGTAGCAATTTCTTAAATCATGACAAAAATCAATAAATTTAATCATTTGAAATTAATAATTTTTCAAACATTTTTGAAAAGACAACCCTCAAACACGAACTTAATATATTTACCTTCGAACAGGTCTTGAAAAATTCACCTTAATTTCCCTCCTGAAATATAAAAGGCTTAGTGCCCAATCAGAAATCCTATTCTTAAACTAAAATGAAATTTCATAACTCTTCACACCGAACTCCAAAGTTTGCCAGTTTGGTATCAATAAAAAGCTCAAAGAGAACTCTACAACTTTCATGAGGGGTTTAAAAACCAATATGGCCTCTAAGGGAGTCAAAAACTACTTCAAAGTTACTGCCCATAAAATGATCATATAAATAGTAACTAAAAATTTCCAACCCTCATAACTTCTTAGTCCAAATCCCTAAAGTTGCATATTATACCTCAATGGAAAGGGTCAAAGATAATATACATCTTCTATGAAGGATGAAAAAATCAATGAAGGCTCTAAAGGGGTGAAAAACCCTTCCAAAGATTTTGTTCAAATTTACCATATAAGCAGTAACTAAACTAGGTCCAACCCCCATAAGTTTTTACTCCTAACTCCAAATTAGGCACATTACACACCATTAGAAAGCTCTAAACATGTGTTACAATCTTCAAGATGACCCCACAATACAATTCAAGCTCTAAGAGGGTCAAAAACACAAACAAAGTTTCTGCCCAATGAAACAGTAAAACTACCATATGAACAGTAACTGCACTAGGTTCAACCCCCATAAGTTTTTACTCCTAACTCCCAATAAGGCACATTATATACCATTCGAAAGCTCTAAACATGTGCTACAATCTTCAAGAAGACCCCCCAATGCAATTCAAGCTCTAAGATGGTCAAAAACACAAACAAAGTTTCTGCCCAATGAAACAGTAAAACTACCATATGAACAGTAATTACACTAGGTTCAACCCCCATAAGTTTTTACTCCTAACTCCAAATAAGGCACATTATACACCATTAGAAAGCTCTAAACATGTGCTACAATCTTCAAGAAGACCTCCCAATCCAATTCCAGCACTAATAGAGTCAAAAATACAAACAAAGTTTCTGCCAAATTTTTACAAAAATTTGACAGCATTTCCCCTAAAAATCAAATAGCCAAATCTTTAATCTTCAACCCAAACTTAAGCACCTACACAAAAACTCAATCTCCACAAAACACAAACCAATCCATATAACCCATCAATTAATTCAAAAATGGCAGTAACCCAATATTTCTCTTTTTCTAGCCATATTCAAACAAATTGACATTCACATATCAAAATCTTAATTCATCCAAACACAAAGAATGCATAAATCATAACAATTTCTTAAAAATATTATTCAAACAAATTCAATTCACATTACACATTCATCAACCCAAAATTCATATGGAAATTTCACTTTTCTTCAACAACAATGTAAACATCAATTATTCCAAATTCTTAAATCAATTCAAATACAATGAATTTAATCATTTAAAAATCATTATTTTCAAATATTAACATAAATAGTAATTTTTAAACAATTTGCTTCTTGATTTTTCAAAATCACAATGATAGCTTATAATTCAAGATATAAACGCATTATCCACCTCATTTCCATGCTAGAACTTTGTCCCAAGCATCAATTTCTCCATTACTTCTTTCCTTCATCCAAGTTAAAATTTCCTAAACCAAATTCACCCAAATTTAACATCAAAATTGACATAATCCTCAAAATTAACTTAAGAATTCACAAACCCACAACATTCTTAAGTCAAATAAACTAAAATCTTATCACAATTTAACAAATCAAAATTTTCTCTTACCTTCAACCTCCACCATTTTCAAATTTCCTTGGTTCCTTAGGAGGCTCCCATGCTCTTCCACCTTTTCTCTCTTGAAAAAATTGAAAATCCTTCTTGAAAGCCATAAAATCCGAAACCCTAGTTCCTTCTTCTTCTTTCTCCTTTTTACTCTCCACCGAAAGCACCATTCTTTCCTTCCTTTGTTCATTTGTTTCTTTCTTTCATTTTATCTCAAAGGGTCATGTTTCTCTTCATGTAAGACGACAGCCCTCTTTTCCTGCCCCTTTAATGATTGGTTAATGACCAAAAAGCCCCTCCTTATAAGCCTTGTAACCTAACTCTTAAGTAAACTTCCCAATTTGCCCCTAAACTTCATTTTAAGTCAAGCTTACTTTAGGACTATTTTATTACCATCAAATTGAAGGAATTTGCTAAAACTTCCTTCTAGAGAAACGTTCCTCATTGTCTTAATTTCATAACGCCACCAAAATAATTTAATTTGGTGCACTACACCAAAAGTTATACTCCAAAAATTTCAGGTTATTCATATGCTAAGACATTTTTCAGTACTTTATTTCCATCCGAAAATTGATATTCTTAAAGACAAAATTGAAACTCGATTTCTTCATAACAATTGTAGCCCTATTTCTCTAGTTTAATCCAAATCAAGAATCATATCATTTGGATAACTAAAGCAAAAATTATGGCTAAAATACTTTCAGATTTTACTAATCCAAGACCGAACACTATACCCAACTTAGATTCAGAAATTGAAAGTATTAGGGGCTAAATTGAAATTCAATGACTTCATATGATTTATAACCCCAAATCCCTATTTTATTTTGCCTTAAGAATCAATTCAATAGAATCTCCACAGATCAAGAATTTATCAAAATACTGAACCATGTTTAGAAAATTTCTTAACTCATTTTGATTAAGTCCATCATCCTCAATTAATTCTCATAAAATCACAAATTTTCCATGAGGATGTAGATAATTGTCTTAGAAATCCAACAATTTGAAAATCAAGTCAATCGGATGTTGGATGGAAAATTTATAAGCCAAAGATTAAACAAGGTTCGGATTAGGGGAGGAGCATAGCAAAATCAGAAGAGATGAAACGACGTCGTAGAATAGAATTTTCCAAAATTCATAACTCTTGATTCTGAACTCCAAATTTGACAAATTTGGTATCTATAGAAATCTAAAAGGAAGCTCTACAACTTCCATGTAGAACATAAAAACTAATTTTGTCTCTAAAGGGGTCAAAAATCTAAATCAAAGTTACTATCCCCAATTTTTAATTCCCTAAACAATAACTCAACTTGAAAATTTCTATCTTTCAACTCCAAAGTCCAAACATGTCATATTATATATCAATGTAAAGATCAGAAAGTCACCTACAACTTTCATGAAGGACAAAAAAATCAATTTGGCCACTAAGGAAATCAAATTTTCAATCAAAAGTTCTGTCCGTTAATAATCATGCTAAAACAATAACAGAAACTTCCAAAAATCATATCTTTACATTTCATGGTCTAAAAATTGCATAGTATACATCAATGGAAAGATCAAAACATAATATAAAACTTTCATGAAGACTTAAAGGGTAATTCAACCTCTAACTAGGTTAATTTTTCAGTCAAAGTTTCTGCCAAACATGTGTCATCCTAAAACACATCCAAACTTTAAAATTTCATATCTTCAAATTCTTACATCCACAAATAACATATAATACATCATTGAAAAGCTAGGAAGATCTTCTATGACTTTCATGTAGACCCCTTAACTCAATTTAGACTACATCAGTACATAATTTTTCTCAAAGCACAGTACACCTAAATGTACACTTATGGACATTTTCACAAAACAAAGCCAAATAACACTTAACTTTGACCGTTCATAACTTCCACTCCCAATATTAAAAATATCAAACTTTATGGCAACAAAAGCTCTCAACAAAAGCTACAAGTTTCATGAAGATTATTTTCTCAAATTCGGCCTAAATCAAAAAGTCAAGTCTCTATAACCAAAAAGTCAAACTTTCTCAATTCTTCATATTCTCACTCTTTTTCTCTTTATTTCTTGATTTTTAACTTCCATTTCAATCGAATATTCACTTTAACTTTCATAACCTATACAAATCTATACAATTATAAAAATCATCAAAATCCAATATTTCTTTTCTCATCCATTTTTTCAAAGTACAAAAACATCAATGACACAATACATATACAAAAACACTCATTGAACCTCATTTTCTATTTCCAAATTCTACTAAAAGATCGGGGTCCAACATATCAACTCCTTGATTTTGATGAATGAAATGAGGAAAAAGGTTGGTTTCAAAAATTAGTGATTTTATACTGATGTTTTATTATTATGATGCCATGTGAAGTACAGTAGTGATCGTTCGTAGCTCACACTTATCGTAGGATATATATCGGAATGACCTACGGGCGTCCCGGTGTGTACCCTGCAGTAAAGGGGCGCTACACACCATCTCCTCTATCAGCTCTTCTACTTCATCTATCGTCTTTCTCATCAGTGATCCTCCTGAAGCTGTGTCAATTATGCCTCTCGTACATGGGGTTACTCCATTATAGAGTGTTTGCAACAAAAATTCCTTAGGTAAGTTATAGTGTAGGCATTTCCATTACAAATCCTTATATCGTTTCCATGCCTTATAGATCGATTCCCCATCACTTTGCTTGAAGTTAGTAATCTCCTTGATGATCTTCGTAATCTTGGTCAAGGGAACATACTTATCTAAAAAGGCATGAACTACCTATTCCCAAGTCGTGACATTGGCTAGGTTGAGGGAATAATACTATGCCTTTGCTCTACCTCTAAGGGTAAAAGGGAAAATCATAATTCTGACTGCATCTTCTGGCATCTGATGGTATCGAAAGGTATCACAGATTTCAAGGAAGTTCACTATATGTGCGTTAGGATCTTCATTCATTAGTCCATAAAACTGTATATTATGTTGAAGCATATTTAGGAAGGTTGGTTTGATTTCAAATGATACTATTTGTACGGATGGCCTAGCTACTCCTTGGTTAGCTACATTGAACCCTAGTCTTATGAAGTCTATAAAGGTCTATTGTTAACGTTCTTGGTTCTTTCCGTGGTCCAAATCTTGCTAAATTTTCTCAGCCATTGTTACAACACCAAGCTTTCCTAATGGATCGTTATAATCGAGTTATATCTAAATTTAAAGTTTCAACTACACGACTCGATCTTATCGTGAATCTTATGTTCATACAAAAACATGATTTTAAAAATAGAAAGAAACACCTAAAACAAAAATTAAAAACTAACTAAATGCCTTAAACTATAGAATTAAACTAATTATCTCCCCAACAACGACGTCAAAAACTTGATTGTGATTTTTTGATATATGTAAGTTTTAATTGATTAACCTCGATAATCCGCAAGTGCACATGTCATTCATGTAGCACCTAAGGTGTCGATCCCATGATTGAATTAACCATTAAATACATATCAAAGTAATCCCTAAAACATGATGTAATTCGCGCTTATCATGACTAATGTAGAAACAATCTGCGAACTTTTATCATAGACTTTGACAATCATTTTTTAAAATTATGAGCTTCTATATGAGATGAAATGCATATCAAATATTTAAAAAAAACTATGTATTCCTGTGGGATTATTGTGATATATATCATCTGATCTTTAACAGAATGAGTTTTTATATTGTGTCACTTGATCATCATTATATTTGAAATGCCTAATTGTCCATTTATAGATTAGACAGATGATAACTATTAGGAGTAGCTTTCCATTAGGCAAACTCCTTAAACTCTTATAAAGAAGGTATATATTGTTTGTATTTTGAACTCAATTAACATTATTTTCTACTTAGTTAACATTAGTCAAAGTAGCTTATATATGTGTTTGTATATGTTTGTTTTAAATTGTTGTTTATTTTCCATTTGCAAAGTTATCTACTTACCTTTTGTAGGGTTATCATGACTAAATACAAAATCTTTAAATTATATTACAGTGTATACTTTTTAAAAAAATCTGAGTTAAGTTTTAAGAATAAAATTTCAAGTTATTTTGATAAAGTGAATCTTAGCTAGCTATGGACAAATTTGTGAGATGGGGAAAGAACTTGGATATTTATAGGTTGCTAAAGTTTATTATAGAGTTTCGGACTTTAGATTCAATGAGTCTTAAGATAAGGCTTATTATAGAGTTTCAGGTTTTAGATTCTATGAGTCCTTAAGGCTCATTGAATCTAAAGAAAGTTGCATTAGATTAATTAACCTTTAAAAATGCATGGGATAATTGAGGTTCATTTCACACACAAACTCGGCTCTAAAATTTTTGGTTATAACAAGTAATGATGAGGATTTGAAATTTGATGATTATATTATACATGATGAAGTTAACGTAGATATCAATGATGAAGAGAGTAGTAATGACGGGGATGTGCATTTATAATGAAGCTGAAAGAGGAGGGATAATGAAAATGAAGAAATATAAAATACATTAGATGTTTCAATTCCATATAGCCACTAACTAATGGAGATTGATTCTAATGATTATGAAAGTTTCATTGATAGTGATAAGTAGCCTACTGAAGACGAGCTCAGGGAGCTACTTAAAAGAACTAGCACAAGTATTAGACATGAATCAAGGGGTAGTATGTTACATTAGACACTAGGTATATAGTTTAGAAATTTTAAAGAATTCAAAGATGTTGTTGTTGATTATTCAATAGCAATAGGGTTTAATGTCTAATGGAAAAAAGTGAGTCTAAGTAAATTAGAGTTTGAAGCATTGAAGGATGCAATTGAGAATTGCATGCAACATATAATAGTAATGACAAATGTTTCAAAGTATAAACATACTTAAAATTGTATCAATAAAATTTTTGGCTAGACATATCTGAGACAATTTTCTAGAGAAGACTAGCATTACATTGAGAAGATGATTAAAGAATGTAAGGAAAAGTTAAACATATTTGTGATTTTTACTATGTGAGGTGATGCTAAAAGGAAGTTATAAAAGAAGAGAGAATTAGACTATACACGTGAATATTCTAAGTTGGAAGGTTATATATAGGAGTTAAAATAAGGCAATCTTAAATCAACAATAAAACCATAATTGTCAAAGAAACAAGAGACCTTATTGATTTAGTTTAAGAGGTTATACATTTGTTTCAGATCTATAAAAGAACGATGGAGGCATTTGAGTCCCATACTTAGGATGGATGGTTGTTTCTTGAAGAGTGAATTTGAAGGATAACTAATCAATTCAGTTGCAAATAGGCATGTCAATTTTGGCCTGGTTTGACCGGGACATAAGCCAAAATGGTTATGCCTAACTGGGTCAACAACAAAAATGTTGTTTTGTCAAAAATGGTGTCATTTTGTAATTTTTTTAAAAATAAGGTAGCCATCCAACTAAGATTGATATAAATACCGAAAGGCTATGATTGTTTTAGCGAGAAAGCCCAAGTGAAGCTAAGTGGTATATCAGATGCCTTAAGTAGAAATGCAATATTGAGGTTATCAGAACTAATACAAAAGAAAGCTTAGAATAGAGGGTTTGGTTTACCTCAAATTAAGGATTAAGAGATTGTGAGATTGAAAACAGATATGAGTGTCAAGTTTGAATGAGAAGAAGGATATAGGGTGAGTGAATAGGAAGTATGTGAAATAAATAAAGATGCTTGAGTTGAAAAAAATTGAATATGAGACTGAGGCAATAGATAGAGTTATTTGAAGGATTATGATTGTATAAGTGAGTGCTATACTGGTAAAGCTAGTGTTATGATCAGATGCATTGAATAGAGAAATAAATAGCAGTGTATCATAAATTTGGATATTGAGGTTATTAACTCTAGTGCAGTAAAGAGTGTAGAATGTGGAATTGAATTTTAGGCAAAATGACTAGTCACTGAAAGTTTAGATCAGTTCATATGAACCAAGCCCAAATTGAAGATTCAGAAATTGTGAATCTTACTAAGAAATTGGAAATGGGTATGAATTTTGAATTTGAGTAGGAAAAAATGGTACTGGGTGATTGAGATAAGAAGTATGCGTACCGAAAAAGAAGATTAAGCAAAGAGACTGTGAGAAAAGTAATGGTGATTTAAGCTATACATCTTAGAAGAAATATGTCAAGTAACTGAAAGTTTAAATTGTCGACGGTTTTAACTGTCGGAGATATGCTTAAAGTTTATAGTTTAGAAATTGTAGGAACATGAGATCAATGTATAGTTCTATTTGACTTTAAGCATCACAATTGTTGTCATAGTGTTTTATACTGTATGAGGAGTTAGAAAATAGAAAGAATCATCACTTTGGTATTATGATGAGTAAGGCTTAAAATGATTGACTGTCAGATCGATTAAAGAGGTATTAGAAATTAAGTGATCAAGAAAGATGAATGAATTAGGTGGATTCACGGCAAAGATATGGAATACGGGAGATTGACATAAGAGTTACATGAACTGAGACTAAAGTGATGTGAATTATTAAGTGAAAACTGAATTGTCTTTGAAGGTATCACCTTGCTCAGGTGTGCTCAAGTTAGGAAAAGAATTCGCTAAGCCGCTATGAATTGGTTCGTATGAAAGTATTATGAGTTAATGCTACTGAAAAAAGGATTCAAAATATGATATATGTGAGTAGATTAAGGAAATATTGATATGATAAGATTATGGTGTTATTGACACAGGAAAAAAAATTTGTGAGTGATCTGAAGCATAAGGAGGAACTAGTTAAGAAAGTAAATGACCAAATAACCAATTGAAAGACTGCGTAAGTCTATTAAATACTATCATTTGAAAGAAAGTTTTCAAGTGATGAAGTTAAATGAGAAACGGAGGAGTATCCTACACTCCTAATCAATTCGATAAGAAATATTGGTGTTTGGATATGATATGGATGGTATTTAAGATAAGAGGTGAAAAACATTATGAATATATGTGGTGAGAAATTTGAATATGCGAATGACTAGGATTATTTGGAAGACATGAGTAAAGAAATTGTATTGCTTAGCGTTTGCTTAAGTATGAATTTCGAGGACAAAATTCTTTTAAGAGGGGGAGAAATGTTGGCCCCTGAATTTTTTTTATTTAATTAAGCATGTCTAAATTATTTTGAGGTATTGTCTAAATTATTTTGAGGTGTTAGTGCTTAAAGAAATGGAAATTGAATGAGGGATTAAGTTTAAATTAGAGTGGAGTAAGTTGTTAGAGGTTAAAAGAAATAAGATGGCTTGAGGGCATTTTAGGAAGTTCATTTAGGTTTTTAAAGGCTAAGGCTTTTATGGAGGGGTAATATTGACTTTTTAGCTTCATTAAAAGAGGAAAGTAGGAAATAAATGGGCTAGGGTCGTATGGGAGAAGAAAAGGCACAAAAATTTCAAGGAAATGAGAGTGTGAGTTTCGGTGGAAAGAAAATGAAGAAGAAGAAGAAGAAGAAGAGAGAAGAAGAGAGAAGAAGAAAGGTTAGGGCTTCTTTATTTCTTACTTTAGAGAAGAGACGGGGAGTTCCTTGAGAAGGAAAAGGGAAGGGAAGGTTTAAACTTCCATCAAAGCCAAGAAGAGAGTGGATTTTCGTGGGTCTCTCCTTAAGGTAAGAGAAATATGATTTCTTTTGGAATTATGGATGGGTTTTAGTATAAATAGCTTAAGTTAGGTATGGGTAAAGTTAGATGGGTTAATTTTCATGTTTTCATCTCCTTAGAATGGCCAATTTTAACATCTCATGCTTCCTATGGGATTTTATGTTTGATGAAGGTTAAGAGAGGGAATTGAAGTGAAAGGAAAGGCCAATTGTTCAAGCTCCTAGCTAAAGGAACTAAGGTGGGTAATATTTTAATGATTGAGAGAATAAGCTACTCAATTGTTTTGAAATAAATGATATCTAATGCTTTCAAATCATTTATAAAGTTATATAAATGATTCTTTGTGATGGTTTAAACTTGTATGAGATGTATTTACATTTTTGAAATAATTGTGAAATGTTTTGTGAAGTGAAAAAGTTTGGATACTTGATTTCGGAAAAACAACATTTTGGGGAAATTATGTGAAAGTGAATAATTGCAAGAGCCATTTGTGACTAATGTCCATGAATTTTGTGAATTATGTAATATACATGCTTGTTTGGGTTTGTGGTGGTCCCTTATGTGTGATAAGTGCACCTGTCTAATTATAGGCTTCTCCTGCCTGCCCGTTAGTGGCCATGGAGCTCCTCGCGGACTCCCAAATGTGTTCACTACTACACATGACCGCTTTGTGAAAATGTATAGTACGTCCCGATGGACCCACCCAAACCAACTTATATGTGATTATGTGATATGCTTGTCTAAGTTGTTTTTGTATGTTATGTTGTTTTGTAAATGTTTTTGATAAATTGATTTACCACTTTCTCTGTGCTTATGTGACCTTGAAGTGTAATTGGTGTGATGAAATGAGTTTTACAAGAGGTTTTGACAAATTAAAAGTGTTTCGATCAATGTGATTTTGGGCTTTGGAAATGAATGATGAAATGAAATTGTGAAAAGTTTTGAGGATTTTGAAAGGTTTTTATCAATCTGAAAGTTGTTTTGAGAATGAGAAATAAAGAATGTTTTTGCTTATTTCTTAATTATTAAGCTGTTACCCACTGAGCCGTCGAGCTCACACCCCTTTTCCCCTCCACAGGTGACGAGCGGGAACTCGAGATTCAGTATTGGGATTGAGACATCACCCCGATGTTTTTACTTTAGAAGTCATTTTTTGGAAATAAAGTATTAGGTTGCATTTTGGAGAATTTATTCACTTTGTATTTTAACATTTTGGATTGTAATTGGGCTAAATGCCCTCTAAAGCGTTGTAAGAACTCAGATTGTTTATGTAAATGCAAGAGTGTTGGGTTTTAATGTAATTCATTTAATTTGCATATGTTTCATACAAATGCATCATTGTATGGTTTGAATTGGTAAATGGAGTGGGTTGAGGATTGCTTTATGGATTGAGAATGATTAGAGATATAAACTTGTGTTGCTGCCATTTAAGTAGTTGTGAGATTTTTGGATTTGGTTGGTAGTTGAAAGATTAAAGATTGGGAATATTAAGTTTTATGTAGGTGATGGTAATTGGATTGAAGTTTGGCTAGTTGAATATTCAAAGGAGGTGCTGTCAAATTTTTGCAAAATTTGACAGAAACTTCGATTAGGTTTTAGACCCTCTTAGTGTTTGAATTGAATTGAGGTGTCTTCTTGAAGATTATATTATTTGTTGAGAGCTTTCCAACGATATAGAATTTGTCACTTTTGGAATTAGTATGAAGAAGTTATGAGGATGGGAGTACATTCAGTTACTGTTCATAATGTTATTTTACTATTTCATTGGTCCTTGTATGAGCAGTGCCTTTGTGTGAGTTTTTGCCTCCTTTAATGATGGAATTGACTTTTGCATCCTCCATAAAAGTTTTAAAGCATCTTGTTGTCTATCCATTGAGGTATAATATGCAATTATTGGAATATGGAGTAAGAAGTTATGAAGATTGGAAGTATACAGTTAAGGTCCATTTTGCTGAACATATGGCTTGTGTGTTTATGATAGCTTTGAAGATTTATGATTGAAATTTTGTGGATTTGATTAACCATTTAAGTTGTAATTTGTGAAGTTGGTGAGTTGAACTTAGAGTTTGAAGTGTTATGAAGTGTTTAGGCCTTAGAATGAGTGAATTTGAGAAGTGTGCAAATGTTTATAATGTAAGGTTGAAGTTTGGAAGCATTGGAGAGGCATTGGGGGCTTTGGGGAGCCCCAATGTCCGTTAAACGGACATAGAAGTCAGTTAAACGGACATTCTCGGGTGGAAAAACACCCCTCGGCCAGTCAATGTCCATTAAACGGACATGCATGTCCGTTTAACAGACTTTCTCGGGTCATTTAGCATCCTGCATTCGATTCATGTCCGTTAAACGAACATGGATGTCCGTTTAACGGACATCTACGGAAAGATTGTGACATAGTTGGAGGCCAGATATGTAACATCCCGTTACTGCGAGCAAGGGTATTTTGGTAATTATGAGTTAGACTAATAGACTGCACTGCATTGACTGATTGAATGTGTTACTGGCCTCTAATAATAGAGGAATTGATTTCTTACATATGCATTTATTTATAGTACATGCATTCATGATTTTCCGGCATTTCAATTGTGACTAAGAACTGATTGGATTGTGAACCGACTGGACTGACTGAATCGTGTTTAATTGAGGAATTCAGAGTTATTGGGTTCAAGTGACTGGTTTAGAATAGTTTATGAGTGACTGGTAATTTATAGTGGCTTATAGGAAATTTTCGGGAAATTCGAGAGATAATGCCCGGACCGGAAATTTTAGAGTGATAGATTAATTGACTGTATAGTACTGGAAGAATGGTCTAATGGCAATGGAAAAATTAGAATTTTACTGATAGGAAATAAATGTGTTGAGTCATTGAAATTTAGAGACTGAAATTTGGACCGATTCGGAGACCTAAGTCTATAAATACTAGATTTGAATCTTTGGGGGAAAATTTGCTAAGGCACGAGCTTCTCCTCTCCCCCTTCTCTACGGCATTCTCGAATCCTCTCATTGGTGAGGATTTCTTGAGTTTTCTCTTATGGGTTCTCTTCCTTGATGTTAGCCTAACTTGTTTTAGTGGTTGTTAAGGGCTGGAAGCTTTGACATTGGTAGATCGGAGGAGTTAAACGATTTCTAGGGTTTACTGTTGGGACCCGATCCGGGAACCGGATCCCAACCGAATAATTCCTTATACTCTCACTCTATGCTCTGATACCATAAATGTTGGGACCCGATCCGGGAATCGGATCCCAACCGAATAAACTTAACACGAGAGAACGAATGACGGAATCAATGGAAACGGAAGCGAAAGGAGACAGAAATTTCGGATCGAAATTGCGAAATGCGGAAGTGAACAAATCCGAAAGTAGCGAAGCGGAAGCAAATGCAAGCGGAAGCAAATACTAATCGAATCAAACGAACAGATTCAATCGAATATAGCGAAGCGAAATAATCGAATACGAATCACAAATCGAATTCGGATAGAAAACAAAGTAAGCGCAACAATCAATGTAAACTGAAACACTTTCCGACATCCGTGACTAAGCAAAGAACAGGAAACAGAATCGCGTTGGGAATTCTAAGACGTTCCAAAATCCGTTATGATTTTTTTTTTCTTTCTTATTCTCATTTCTTTTCTCGTTACTCAATCATATCCAAATCATCTTCAATCCATACATCATACATAATCTTATATAAATCCATACCAATCTCAAATTACATTTTATCCCAGATTTTATCGAAATTTTACAAAGATAATCTGCCTTTATCCTAACCCAAAAATTCTGCAAAGGTTCAAAACACTTCTATAATCTCAAATACATTTCAAAATCATCGGACACTCCGTCCGAATCCAACACCAAGAAACGCACATTTAAACCTAACACTTCCATAATTCTCAAATCAACATACCAATCTCATAATTCAACTCATTTCCAAATTCATACATATATATACCCAAATCAACCATACAATATGTTCTCAAATTCTCCATAATTTCCTATACAAATTTCACAACCATTCACAATACTTAACTTTATACACAAATACACTTTTCCCAAACTTATCTCAAGTCATGAATATATTCATACTAAAGATCCAAATTACAAAATCTAACCGATGTAAATGTCGAACGATGTCTTCACATTCTTTCATCCGATCTCCCGTCGAAACACTGAGATGGGGATGAAAGGGGGTGAGCTTCAGCTCGTGGATAACACATTTATAAACCGATAAATAAGTCAAATCATTTTAATAATCTTTTTTGCCAAAAGGGCTAATTTTTTCAAACTTTATAATTTTTCAAACAATTTCCTCAAACCCATTTTTTTCATATTTTTCAAACTTTTCATAATAATCTCACTTTTTTTTCTCATTTTTCAAAACTTCTTGAATTTTTCATAAATATGAATGCGAACACATAAACAAATCAAAACATATTACACATCGAATGGTCCGTTAGGTCCAAGCAGACGATCGCATGCCCAAGATAATGGTCCTGCGGCAACTGAACAGAACGTACTACACTTTCCCGCATTGCGGTCCAGTGTAGCCGTGAAGGAGTCCGAACGAGTCTGCGTGCACTAGCGGGCAGCCTGAGAAGGCTATACACATAGAGACAAATACGACTCACCAAGGGACCTATCAAACCCACATAACACATAATCGAATACGAAAAGTCGGATTGCCCGAAGGCACTTTTCAATTTCTTAATATTCTTCAAAATTTTCCCCAAAAATGCATACCACTCAATTTATTCAGTCTATCATTCACTAAATTCAACAATCAAAACATTCAATCAAACAATAATTTCAACAATTGATAATGCATACACAACAAATGCATTTTCAGAAATTTCTATCGGTTTATCGAATCATTGAAAGCAATGAATTCAAACTTATAATAATCTTTCAGAAAACATTCGGAAATCAGAATTTCAAACCTTTACAAAACAATAATTTGTCAAAATTTTCACATTTTTGCTTTCTTTATTTTTCAAAATTGCTTTCTTTAATTTTTCAAAAATTCACATATAGCTTACAAATCAAAATATAAATATGCTACCCACCTCGAATTATTGCCGGAAACTTGATTTCAAGCTCCAATTGATCCTTGCTTTTCTCTCTCTTCCAAATTACCAAAACCTAAACCATAATCATCCAAATTTCACATCAGAAAATACTTAATTTTCACAATCAACTTAGGAATTCACCAATTCGATTTACATTCGATTCGATTCGCGCCGCTTATTCGCTCCGCTTTGTGATCCGTATTCGATCATTTAAACGCTATATTCGATTGAATCTGTTCATTTGTTTCGATTAGTATTTGCTTCCGCTTGCATTTGCTTCCGCTTCGCTACTTTCGGATTTGTTCGCTTCCGCATTTCGCAATTTCGATCAAAAATTTCGTCTCCTTCGCCTGCTTCCATTGATTCCGTCATTCGTTCTAAGTGTTAAGTTGATTCGGTTGGGATCCGGTTCCCGGATCGGGTCCCAACATTTATGGTATCAGAGCATAGAGTGAAAGTGTTAAGTTTATTCGGTTGGGATCCGGTTCCCGAATCGGGTCCCAACATTTACGGTGGATTTTGAGAGTTTACGGATTGATCTGTGATTTGGTAAGTTTTAAGAGCTTTAATGTTGTTATTGATGATTCCTACTGCATTTATGGCTTTTATTAGTGTAGATTTGAGTGGTTGGAGTGATTTAATGGTGGATTTATTGAGAAAATGGATCGGAGAAGACGACGAGTTTCGTCGCACGCCGCGACCTGCGCGCCAGCCTCGCGGCGACGAATTTATGTTCGTTCGCCGCGGCGAGCTAGCGTGGGCGCCGCGGCGAGCGTCAATTTACTTGACGCCGCGACGTGATCCTCGCCTCGCGGCGCGCCAAGGGCGTGTTGCACGCCGCGACGAGCGACTCGTTTATGCCGCGGCGAGAGACACTGTTCCATTGGATTAAAATTGGTTTATTGAGCATAACTTTTGGTGTAGACCTCCAATTGAGGTGATTTCAGATTTGTTATGAACTAGGGAAAGAGGTCTACAATTGAGAATAAGTATAGGAGTTCTAATTGATTTAATTGGTATTGAATTATAGAGAATTGGGTCAATTATGGTACATAGTGAGACCAAAATGTCAAATTGAGACTATTGGAGTGTTAATTGGAAATTGTAATTGAGGTTTTGACCCGATAAATAGGAAACTGCGATAGGGAATCTGAATTGAGGAAATTGACTGAATTTTAGGTGTGAATCAAATAGTTATCGATCAATTGAACAACGAGATAGGTTTTAGCACAGGATACCAAAATTGGGTTTTAGAGCCGGAAATCGTGAACATGCATTGTACATCATTGTACTGAGACATATGCATTAAGTTACTGTTTAATTGAGTAATTTAGTAATGGACTGTACTTTACTGTTATAGAGGCGTCGCTGGACCGTCGTTCCACGGACATTGCTGGGACTTCCAGGCAGTAGCTCGGAAGTTACAAGTGAGTAACCTAGTTGGTTTCTCAAATTCCTGATTGTTTATATGCTCTGTATGATTTCTGGCGTGATTAGGATCGAATTGCATGCTACTAATGGATGGGACTGGACTATTACCTGATTACCGAAATTGATTGGATTGAATTGCATGATTACTGAACTGTCCGTAATGTACATGATCAAATGACTGGATTGAATTATTGAACTGAACTACTGTGTATTACTGTATTACTGAGAGGTACAATACGGGGCTTTATAGCCATACACTGTAAATTACTGAATCACTGAATACTGAATTTACTGAACACTGCACTGCATGCATAAATGCATGATCAGATAATGGACGTGTCCCAAGTTGCTATTACCACTGAAAAGAGCCTAGAGCTCGACCACTGTACTGTCCGGGCTTAGCCCGAGGGGAGAAATCACACGCGTCCCCCCATCGAACACCGATCGAGCACTTGGGCACAATACTGAATAACTGGAAAGAGTCTCATATGCATCATATACATGACCGATTGAATTGCCAAATTGTGTGATGATTACTGAACTGTGTGATGCCATGTTTTATCAGAATTGTGATGTGATCTTGTGAATCGCATTTAAGCTCTGTAATATCATATCGATACCGCATAATCGATATAAACTCATCGTACACTGTTATAAAATACTGTTAATTGATATTACTGTGTCGTGCTGTACGCAATTTGCGTAATGCATGATTTGAGTGAACCATCGATGATGGTTTCTCACTGAGTTCGCAAACTCACCCAAAATTGCAATCTATTTTTCAAGACTGATAGAGTAGACTCCTAGCTTCGAAGATATTCATTTCGCTGCAGTGCGAAAGTTCTTTGTAGAGGCGCGATGGCACATGTGTTGGTCATTTGGGTTAGCTTTGAGGATGACTTAGGATAGATGCTTGTATCAGTTTCCTTTTTGGTTTTGTTAGGAGACTGATAGACTTGTCTATTCTGGCATTGGATGACTGTACCAGATGATTATTATTTTGGATTCAAATTTGCTAGTTTCTGATATTGTATTATTTTATGGTTTTAATTTATTGCGATGCCATGAGGATATTATTGGAAAATGTTCTGGTAGTGCACCTTCATCGTGGGATACGTATCGGAGCGACCTCCGGGTTTCCCGATGTGTACTCTACGGTGAGGGGGCGCTACAAGATATCGGTTTGTGGTCTTCATGAGAGTTGTATATATAGATGTCTTCTTTCTAATGGTAAAAGAACGAACTCAATCCGACATCTAGATTAAAAGTTATAGTAATCGCGCCAAAAGATGTTCGATTTGGTTTTAGGTGTGAACATAGTCTATTATTTTGGGTATAACTCCCGCATCCGACCTCCAATTGAAGTGATTCTTAGACCATTAGATTCCTAAGAAATATATCTTACTCTTTATAAAAATTGGTACCATTTGGAGTTGATTTGAGAGAGTTTACATTAAAGTAAGTGAGAGGTCGGTTAGGAGATCACATTTGGAGTATGAGCTCTCTTAGGCTTTTTAAGCATATCTTGAGTTATATAACTCCGTTTGAGGTGATTCTTGTTTCAAAACGAACTAGAGACTTAAAGCTACAATTTTTATGAATAAGTAAACTTATGATTTCGATAGTTAAATAGTATACGCTCACCACAATTGTGGAGTGACAGCTAATGACCCTGCAAGGTAATAAGCACAAGGCTTCAGGGCTCAGGAAGTTAGGCTCTGGAAACGGAGTCCAACATATGGGGTATCCGAGCAAGAGTGAAAGTGTTAAGTTTTAAGCAGTTAGGTTTGGGACCCAACAGATAAGAAGAATTACAAGAAAACCACGCTCAAGTATGACGGTATTTTGGTAAGAGTTGGATTCCGGAAACGAGACTCATCAATAATCAATTCCTTCCAATTTACACTAATAACTAAAAACAAGTTGCACCTCCTTAGCAACATATAACGTCTTTGTCCATTCCAAACATAAAAGATTGTTAATAATGACATTTAAGGAAGATTTAATCATCAATAAACTAGAAAACATAAACATATAAAGAAAACCAAATTAAACAATTTAATGGTATGGAGGATACCTTTGTCAAAGAAGAGATAATGGATAAATAAATAAGAGAAAACCCATAAGAAGATGTTGGGATTAAGGATTTGAACCAAAAATTAAGAAGAGGTTGCAAAACGAGGGAGGATGAGAGAGGTATCTAGTTTCAAACAGACACAGACATAAAAAGAAACATTTAGATTTTCCCAAATATTATTGATCTACTTTAATATTAAGTCATCGTCAAATGACAACGTTTGGGTTTTCCCCCAAACATTATTGTCTAGCATTATTTTTTGTTTGACTTCATCATCATATGACAACATTTATGTTTAAACCAAATGTTGTTGTCTAACTACTGAAGGCCTACATAAAATCAATGTCAGATGACAATGTTTAGGGAAAATAAGACCTACATTTTTAAAAAATTAATAAAATATATCAGAAATATTTTTTGTAATGGAGGATTAATGAAAATGTTAAGTTGGAATTATTTTTTAATGTTCGTGAAATCTTAAGATTCGTTTTGAACGAGTTAAAATGTTAGGGTTTAAATTGAATTTTCGTATAAACATTTGGGTCTATTTTGTCTTTATTGCCTAAAAGAGCAAATTAAGTAATCAAACGAGAGTAAAGTAAAGATAAATATGAAACATAATAAAGCTTTAAGGAATTATAAGTGGCTTTGTTGAGGGGGATGGTGCGACATCGCTAGTCCATTTGGAACGTCGTGGTCGTGCAAGCGTATGATCGTAACTTCCATGTTGTCTGAAGGGGGCTTATTTTCATAACATACTTTGATCTTTTTTATATAACGTCTTCTCTAGACATCCAATTGACATGGGAATTAAACCAATAGACTCATAAGACATTGATATTCAGCTCCACAAAAAATTAGGACCATCTGAAATGGATTGATTGAAGAATTTAAGATGAAATTGTGACTGTACTGAAGTATGATAACATAGATGATTTTACTAAACATACTTCGTTATTTTGCTTATATCTTGATTTGTAGATTTTCAAATGAGTTGATTATTGATTTTGATTAAACTAGAGACATAAGATACAATTTTATGAAGAGTTCAAACTATAATTCTAGTTTAAAGGGTTCCAAAATTAGTTCTGAAGTTGAGTTAAGAATTTTGTTGTAGTTTCAGAACAGTCTGAAGTCTTTTGAGTATAACTTTTAGTATATTGAACCAAATTGTATGATCTTGGAATCAATGGAAACCTAAGACAAAGGAGGAAATTTTTATAAAAGGAAGTGCTACTTAAATATTCCATTTGCTTGATCTAAATGATAATCCAAAGTAGACCCGAATGTTTTCTTTGAGGAAAATCTGGAATAGTGAATGAGTGTATGAATTATGGAATTTTTGGAATACAATTGATGTTTACATCATTTTATTTTGGAGATATACTCGGGAATATGTCATTGAACATGCATGTTACATGATACATTCTTAAATATTCTTATTCAGTTACACGAACAATTTGGTAATATGAAATAGTGTTTGATTGTATATAGAAGAGCAAGTAAAGCGACCATTTCCAGATATCACATGAACTTTAAGACATTAAGCAAGAGGGAGTGACTGTCAGTAATGTTTAGGATGCTCACATGTTATTTTTTTCTATTTAGGATTGAATTAAATGGTGTTTTATGCTGATTGTGTTCTGAACCTTGGGACAATGAATGTCTGAAATGTTTGATGCATGTAAATATGATTGACTAATTATTTTGCACATGAAATGAACTTGTTTGGTTTTGTAACAGTCAAGTCCTAGTCGTGAGTAAATAGGCATGCCTAAAAGTGTCTGCAGCTACTTCTGTGACACTTCAATGTCAAGACTTTTCTCTCCCTCTGTGACACTTCAATGTTAAGACTTCGGCCTCCCTTTGTGATACTTCGATGTCGAGACTTTGATCTCCCTTTGTATAAGTCTTGGTACCTACTTCTGCTCATGGATTTACAGTCTAATTCATTTTATACTTTGATCTCTGATAAGCTTTGATAAGAAACAAACCATATTTTTCATCTAATAAGTTAACACCCTATTCTGAAAAATCCGTTCTATATTCTGTATGTTCTATTCTGTTATTGAAACGTCTGACTTTAGCATGCAAAGCGTTTTTATTAATAAATCTTATTCTTTTCTAAATTTCAGTATCTTGAGATGCTTTTATATAATATGATTTAGTATCTATTGATGACAAATAGTATAGTTATTACTCACTAAGCTATTCGCTTAGTATAGTGGATTTGCCCAGTGTAGGTTCAAAGAGAATGACATAAGGATTGGGACAAGTCAACTGTAATGGCCAAAGGAGATTGAGTTTTGCTTGTCAAAATGTATTTTAAGTTTTAATTTTTGGCTTGTATTTGAATTTGTATGAAGGTTTGTAATAACCATAATACAGGTTGGTTTATGAACTTATGATATGTAATGTATGTTTGTTTCAGTTGCTAAAAATGCATGTAATGAATGTGTGGTATGTTTTGAAATGCTTGACAACGCAATGTTCATTTCAGTTTGTAACTCCAATGTGGCACTCTTTTATCCTCCCAGGGGGTATTGGGTGCCACATTTGTTTGGTATCAGAACATGGTTTAGGAGAATCTGATTTAACCAACGCTTAACTACTGCTTTTAAGTGAGTGTTAAAGTTATGTCTAGCCTAATGAGGTTATCCCATGTTTTGATTCTAGAATTAAAGATGGAAGGATCACGCGAAGCTGAGGTGCCACCTCCTCCCCCAGCTCAATGAGAAGCTTTAATTAAGTTGTCCCAAGATATGATGACATTGCTACATCCTATGACTGTACCTAAGGCTCCAATTGATCAATTGTAAAAGTATGGAGCTAAGGAATTTACTGGGACATCTCTGGAGGAATCTTAAAGAGTTGAGTTTTGGATTGAGAAAGTGAAGAGAGTGTTAGATGAGATCGATTATCCAGCAGATCAGATGGTATACTATGCTGTCTCTCTCCTCCAAGGAGTAGCCTACAAGTGGTGAAAGTTTGTTCTATGAAATCCCTTCAAGGCTAAGTATGTGAAGGAGGCTTACAAAAAGGAGAAGTGGAAACAATTTCTGAATTTGAAGCAGAGAAACTCGTTAGTTGCTGAGTATGATCGAGAATTTAATTGACTCAGTAAGTATGCTCTCAAACTGGTACTTAATAAGGAGTTTCGGTGTCATCAGTTTGAGGATGGTATGCATGACTCTATCAAGGAGCATCTGACAACATTTACTCTGTTGCAACAAGTAAGTACAAGCTGCCATAAAAATTGAAAGGCAAGAGACGATCAGAAGAGAAAGGAGTCAGTGAAGGAGTTTTTCTAGAGGAGGCCAATCTTAGGGTAAACGAAGTAGGGAAGGTACTTCCTCTGTACCGGAAAATATTCAAAGATCTATGACTTTAGGAACGTGATAAAACTTTCTCTCATCAATTGTTTCTAGTAGGGGTTCCTCTGGGGGCTGAGGTTCTGGTGCCCCAGAGTGCCCTCATTGCTCTGCACATCATAGAGGTGTTTATTGGAGGGCTACAGGGGCATGTTTTTGCTATGGTAGTATAGAGTATATGATAGCCAATTGCCCTCTAAGACAGTCTGAGATATCACAAGCCAGTAGAGAGGCCTTTCATGCATCTGCTGAGAACAGAGGACACGATAGAAGTCGAGGAGGATCTGGTCAGAACAGACCTAATCGGAGTACCCAATTAAAAATTATAGATCGACTAATTGTGCCTTCTGTTTCAGCTCGAGTTTATATATTAAAAGCTCGTGAGGATCAGGATGCACCTGAAGTTATTGCTGATATTGTTTCTCTCTTTGATTCTAAAATGCATGCATTGATTGATCTTGAATCTACACATTCATATATCTGTGCTGGAAAAATGTTTGATATGAAGATTTCTATAGATCAACTAAAATATGACATTCATGTAAGTAATCCTCTGGGTAGTATCGTGTTAGTTAATCAAGTGTTTAGGAATTGCCTTATTATGATACAAGGAAATGAATATGTAGCAGATATGATTAGATTGCCTTTTTATGAATTTGATCTGATTCTAGGTATGGATTGGTTATCCAAGCATTAGGCAGTAACTGACTGTAATGCTAAGACAAATATGCTTAGGAAGCCCGATCAATCTATAATAATATTACATGGCGTCTGCACTAGTTCTTTAACTAATGTGATGTCTACTATGCAAGCCTTAAAGCTTCTCAAGAAGGGATGTGAAACATATCTAGCTTTTGTGTTTGATTATAAAAAGGAGGGTGGTAAATTACTAGATATTCTGGTAGTGAATGAATTTCCATATGTGTTTTCGGAGGAATTACCTGAACTCCCTCCTGAAAGGGATGTGGAGTTATCTATTGAAGTGATACCTGGCACTGCTCCTATATCCAAAGCACCATACAATATGGCTCCTATTGAATTAAAGGAGTTGAAGGTATAATTACAAGAGCTTTTAGATAAAGGGTTTATTAGACCCAATGTGTCACTGTGGGGAGCACCAGTGTTATTTGTTAAGAAGAAGGATGATACATTGTAAATGTGCATCGATTACAGGTAATTGAATAGAATCACAGTGAAGAACAAGTATCCATTGCCAAGAATTGAAGACTTATTTGATCAATTGAAAGATGCAGGAGTGTTTTCAAAGGTAGCCCTGCAATCGAGGTATTATTAGTTTTGGATAAAGGATGTGGATGTATCGAAGACTGCATTTAGGACCCATTATAGACATTATGAATTGCTAGTAATATCATTCGGGAACTAATGGTCTAGTAGTATTTATGAATCTGATGAATAGAGTGTTCAGGCCTTATTTGGACCAGTTTGTGGTGATATTTATAGATGATAACCTAGTTTATTCAAAGAATGAACATGACCATACTGAACATCTCTAAATTGTGTTAGAAACCCTGCGAAAAAAAAAAGTTGTATGCTAAGTTGAGTAGGTGTGATTTCTAGCTTCAAGAGATATCTTTTACATGTTATCTCTTATCAAAGGATTAGAGTTGATCTTAGTAAGATAGAAGCAATTGTTAACTAGAGGCCACCACAGAATGTGACAGAAGAAAGAAGTTTTCTAGGATTGGTTGGTTACTATCGTCAATTTGTGAAGGGATTCTCAATGATACCATCCCCTTTAACTAAATTGTTACATAAAGGAGTGAAGTATGAATGGTCTAATAGATGTCAAATTAGTTTTGATCAATTGAAAAGTATGCTTACTGAAGCTCTTGTATTCGTTCAACCTATTTCTAGTAAGGAGTATGTTTTGTTTAGCGATACATCTAGAAATGGTTTGGGTTATGTTTTTATGTAGGAAGGAAAGGTAGTTGCTTATGCCTCTAGGCAACTAAGGTATCATGAACAGAATTACCTTACACATGATCTGGAGCTTGCAACAGTAGTGTTTGCCTTAAAATTTTGGTGGCATTACTTGTATGGTGAAATGTGTAGAATTTTCACGAATCATAAGAGTCTAAAGTATCTGCTTATCCAGAAAGAACTAAATTTGAGACAACAACATTGATTGGAACTGTTTAAAGATTATGATTATATTATGGACTGCCATTCAGGTAAGGCTAATGTTGTGGCTGATGCTTTGAGTCAAAGGACCATTTAAGCATTATCAATGAAGTAGAGTGAATGGGAATTTATATATGATGGAGCTTTAATAGCTCAGTTAAAAGCAAGGCCTACCTTGAGACAAAAGATTTATGATGCTCAAAGAGCTGATGATAAGTTACAACAACTTATCTTGGCTACTCAGGATGATAAGCAACCTGATTTTTCTGTGAAAAGATATGGTGAATTGTATTATAAGGATCGATTATGTGTGCCAGTTAATTATGAAATAAAGAGAAATTTGTTGTTTGAAGCTCATAACGTAGTCTTTACTATGCATCCTGGGGGAAACAAAATGTATCAAGATCTGAAATAGTATTACTGGTGGTCAAGTATGAAATGAGATGTTGTGGATTATATAGCTAAATGTCTGACATGCCAGTAGGTTAAAGCTGAGCACTAGGTCCTATCTAGTTTGTTACATCCTATTTATGTTTCTCAATGGAAATGGGATAACATTACCATGGACTTTGTCACTGGACTTCCTCTCACTCAAAGGAAGGATGATGTTGTATAGGTGATTATGGATAAGTTTACCAAATCTGCTCACTTTCTGCCTGTTCGTCCTAACTATTCTTTGGATAGGCTTACGGATTTATATGTGAATGAGATAATGAGATTGCATGGAGTATCGTTGTCTATTATTTATGATCGTGATCCTCGATTTACTTCGATATTTTGGACAAGTTTACAAAAAGCTTTGGGTACTTAGGTTAAGTTTAGTACTACTTTCCATCCCTAAACAAATGTACAATCTGAATAAGTTATACAGATATTGGAAGATATGTTACGGGATTGTGTGTTAGAGTTTTCAGGGAGTTGGGATAATTATCTGACTTTGATGGAGTTTGCTTACAACAACGGTTATCAGACAAGTATCGGCATAGTGCCTTATGAAACATTGTATGGTAGGAAGTTTAGAACTCCTATATGTTGGACTGAGTTAAGTGAAAACAAGATTATTGGGTATGATATTGTGAAAGATACTGAAGAAAAGATTCAGATTATTCAACAATGATTGAAAGCTACCAGTGATACACAGAAGTCTTATGCTGATATAAAAAGGAGAGATATTGAGTATCAAGTAGATGATAAGGTATTCTTGAAAGTGGTATCGCGGAAGTAGATACTTTGATTTGATAAGAAGGGTAAACTTAGTTCGTTATACATTGGTCTTTATGAAGTTCTCAAAAGAGTCGGAGCAATTGCTTATCAGTTGGCTCTTCCTGAAGACTTGGCCAAGCTACATGATGTGTTTCATGTTTCTATGTTAAGAAGATATCGATATGATGTGACACATAAGATTCCTATGCAAGAAATTCAAATACAATCATATTTGTCTTATCAAGAAGGGCCAGTTTCTATATTAGCCTGAGAAGTCAGGCAACTTAAGAATAAGCAAACCTCTTTGGTAAAAGTACTCTAGCAACACCATGGACTTGAGGAAGCAACTTGGAAACTAGAAGAAACCATGAAAGCTTAGTATCTGCAACTATTCGGATCAGGTAAAATTTTTTATGACAAAATTTCTTAAGGAGGTAAGAATTGTAATACTCCATATTAGGGGTTAGAATATTAAAAAAATTTGCAATGCATTATATGCTTTGCATATTTGAGTACTCACTTATATGTACATATGTATTTTTGATACATGCAAAATATTTGTACATGCATTCAGTGACATTTTCGGGTATAATTGGTTTTGAAATTTTGATTAAGATGAGAATTGTGAGTTATTAGTGATGAAAAATTATTTGGAGCATATTATTATTATTTCAGAATTTTTCGTAAATTTTGAGAAATTTCTAAAATTTTGGAGTATTTGGATTTTGAACTATAAAAAATAGATCAATGGTATTTTTCCATGTAGCACTTCTATGTGGATGACAAATGGTTCACATACATTGGAGCCATGTGTCAATGAGTTTTTAAGACACGATATCACAGTAGTGTAAGGAAAAATTCTGTAGCTCCTTATTTCTCTTCGGCTTTGCTTTGTCATCACCGAATTTTGACCTTCACTGTCACTGCTGATGATTTTCTGAATACAAGGTAAGTGAAGTTTAAGTTTCTGAGTTCCATGAATGAGTTTGATGATGTTTTACATGTTGGAAATGAATAGATGCAAGAGTTGTGAATGAAACAAATTCGGTGATAGTGATGAAAAAGATGAGTTAATAATAATGTACAGTGGAATGTGCAAGAAGTGAAATATCGATTTTTATGTATTTTAAAGAGAAACTTAGTGAAGTAGACCAAAGCAAAAAATGAGGTGGGTGAGAAGGATAGCTTCAGTGATGTTATGAATGTGTTAAGTAAGATTTGGTGAATTTGAAGACATTTATAAAAACACGAAGTACAGTATTTATGCAGAAAAAGAACCGTATATGAGTTTTGGATTTTGGTGATTGTGATGAATCTTAAGTTTTGGGTTGTATAAGAGTAAGATGGACTAAAATAGGAGTAGAACTGTATCTATTGGACCCCGATTTTTAAGTAGAATTTAAAAATAAGAAATGATATAAAATAAGTGTTATATATATATATATATATGTTATATGTATGCTTTAAGGAAACTTATGAGAAAAGCATTATTGGATGTCGATGTATTTGATAATTGTGGAGATTGGTATGGTTTATAAAAGTTCAAGTGGATGAGTTGATTGAAATGAAGTTAAATAGTAAGAATTAAAAAGAAAAAGTGTGAAAATTTGAAAAATTTAGAAAGTTTGACTTTGGGGATGAATAGTGAAAAAATGTTTGACTTGGGAGTTGACTTTTTGATTTTGGGAGAATTTGAGAAAATTATCTTCTGGAAACTTGTAGTTTATGTTAAGAGCTTTCTGTAGCCATAAAGTTTGATATTTTTCGATATCGGGAGTGAGAGTTATGACCAGTCAAAGTTATGTTTTTGAAAAATCAAGAAAAGAATAATATTTTTGAAATTATGTTTTCAAAGGATTTGAAAATAATTATTCAAATATTTACGTTAAAATGTTCGAAAATGATTTGGGAAAATTGTAGAAAATTTGAGAATACAAGATTTATGAAAATTGTGTTTTCGCATTTTGAAAAATGTGAACCATGTTGTTTATGCATTAATATATATTGATTGTGGGTTGAAAAAAATACTTGCACTCTTTTTTATGCATTTGAATGATATACGATTAATTGAGTTATTGAATATGATTGTTATATAAAATGATTGTGAATTTGTAAGAAATTGATTGGTGAATTTGTATTTTTTGGCGATGACATATGAAATTATGTGCTTAGTGAATGTAACTGTGTCTAGTAAGACACGACATGAAAATGTGAAATTTTGAAAAGTACCTTCGGGCAATCTGCTTGTTTTAAGCATGAATATGTGAATTGTATGGGTTTGGTCAGGTCCCCTCCGTAGAGTCGATTACCTTTGTCTCCCTCGATAGCCTTCTCCCGCTGCGCATAAGTGGCTTAGGAGTTCGATTTGGACTCCTCTCTCATTCCTGTTTGCATATGACCGCTATCTTGGGAATGTGCGACGTCTGTTAAGACCGAAACCAAACCATTTTGTTATGTTATGTGATTTTTGATTTTGTTTATGTGCGTGAAATTTCTCCGATGTGATTGCATTCATGTTTATGAGAAATCTTGAAAAATGAGAAAAAGGGTTTTCAACCATGAAATTATAGAAATTTGATATGAAAAGTTTGGAAAATTGAAAAGGGTTTGAAAAAAATATTTGAAAGTTGAAAAGTTTGAAAACTAAGCCTTTTGGCAAAAAGTTTATGAAAATTGATTTCTGCTTATTATTCAGTTTATAAATATGTTACCCACGAGCTTCCGAGCTCACCCCCCTTTCATCTCCATCTCCAGGTTTCGTGCAGGAAATCGGATGAAAGAGTGTCAAGACATTCGATTCGATTTTGAAGTATTTGGATTTTTTGTATAAATTGAGATTTTGGTATTAAAATTGGATATGGCTTAAATTGCCATGTAAGCATATGATTTATGAAGTTTGTATGTAATTGTGTATATTGGGTTGATGCAAAAGAATGAAGAGGTTGATGTACGGATTTAAAATCTGTAATTGTAAATAATTTTGGAAATTGTATATGAAATTGTGTATGATTTGGGAAAATATATTGTTAATTGATATGGAATTTGATTGAAGTGTTTAGAACTAAGATTGCGTTTGTTCTTTGGTGTTTGGATTAGGACGGGAGAGTCCGATGATTCGGATTTTGTGATATTAGAAGTGTATTTTGGCTTTCCAGAAATTTTTGGTATAGGATAAATGCAGCCGTTATGCTGCCCAATTTTCGTTAGAAAATAAATTGAAAAAGAAGAAAAATAAAATTTAGATGTATGAAAGAAGGATTTATGAGATTGGTATTAATGTTAAGAAGTTTATTATGATTTGAGTACGATTTGGGATTTGTATGAGTATTGAGCATATGATGATTTTGTATGTAATGAAATAAAGTGATTAAGAAAGAAAAGACAAGGAATAAGAAAGAAAAAAAATTTATACCGGATTTCGGAATGGTACGTCTTAGGGTTTCCAACGCGCTTATGTTCATTCGATCGTTTTCTTTGATTATTGTTCTCGGATGTCGGATATGTTTCATTTAATTGATTATTTCGTTTATCCCGCCTTATGATTCGATTCTATTGATTTACATCGATTTGGTATTCGATTCGATTTGCATTTGCTTTAGTATGCGCTTCGCTTCGATTCTTATGCTTTGTTTTCTGATTCGAAATTTCGATGCGAAATTTCCGTTTCCATTCGATTCCGTTTTCCGTTCTGCTTTTCCGGTTGGGATCCGGTTTCCTGATCGGGTCCCAATATTTATAGTATCGAGCCCGATATTAGGATAAATGGCTGGCAAGAGATTGGTAAGAGATTAAGATCGAATTGCATTAATGATAGTGTGATTTGATGTGAGTGACCTATCATGACTTTAGAAATGTATTAAGGAAAATGAGATTGAAATTTTTAATGATTGGGATGAATTGTCTATGATTATATATTTGGGAGATGAGCGAATGAAAAGTTGAAAACGAGTTTGATGATGGTATTGATTTGGTGATGATTGATCCATTCTAGGGTTCGAGAAGACTGAACCTTTGATCCGTAAATGGATTGAGAAATACTTGATTTGTGGTGATTGTGCGTTAATATGATCTTAAGAGTTCCTTGTGAAGCAAATGAAAATATGTATGATGAAGAAAATTAGATAAGAAGAGTGATTATTTGATTAAGGTTAAGGATTATGATTGATTTTAGGTTTGAGATTAAGACATTGTGATTAAAATTTTATGATGAATTTTGATGACTATTGACTTGTGAAAATGTGTTAAGAAATATTCTATTTGAGACAATAGTGTTCTGATATAAATGAGAAGTGAAAAATAGTGATTAAGTTAAGAATAAGAAAGTGATAAGAAAGTGATTTGACTATTATGAGAAGGATGTGTTACTTAATGACTACGTTTGAATTTCGAGGACGAAATTCTTTTAAGAGGGGGAGAAATATTGGACCCCGATTTTTAAGTGGAATTTAGAAATAAGAAATGATATAAAATAAGTGTTATATATATATATATATGTTGTATGTATGCTTTAAGGAAACTTATGAGAAAAGCATTATTGGATATTGATGTATTTGATAATTGTGGAGATTTGTATGGTTTATAAAAGTTCAAGTGGATGAGTTGATTGAAATGAAGTTAAATAGCAAGAATTAAAAAGAAAAAGTGTGAAAATTTGAAGAATTTAGAAAGTTTGACTTTGGGGATGAATAGTAAAAAAATGTTTGACTTGGGAGTTGACTTTTTGATTTTGGGAGAATTTGAGAAAATTATCTTCTGGAAACTTGTAGTTTATGTTAAGAGCTTTCTGTAGCCATAAAGTTTGATATTTTTCGATATCGGGAGTGAGAGTTATGACCAGTCAAAGTTATGTTTTTGAAAAATCAAGAAAAGAATAATATTTTTGAAATTATGTTTTCAAAGGATTTGAAAATAATTATTCAAAGATTAACGTTAAAATGTTTGAAAATGATTTGGGAAAATTGTAGAAAAATTTGAGAATACAAGATTTATGAAAATTGTGTTTTCGCATTTTTGAAAAATGTGAACCATGTTGTTTATGCATTAATATATATTGATTGTGGGTTGAAAAAAATACTTGCACTCTTTTTATGCATTTGAATGATATCGATTAATTGAGTTATTGAATATGATTGTTATATAAAATGATTGTGAATTTGTAAGAAATTGATTGGTGAATTTGTATTTTTGCAAGATGACATATGAAATTATGTGCTTAGTGAATGTAGCGTGTCTAGTAAGACACGACATGAAAATGTGAAATTTTGAAAAGTGCCTTCGGGCAATCTGCTTGTTTTAAGCATGAATATGTGAATTGTATGGGTTTGGTTAGGTCCCCTCCGTAGAGTCGATGCATTGCCTCTCTCTCGATAGCCTTCTCCCTTTGCCCATGAGTGGCTTAGGAGTTCCGATTTGGACTCCTCTCATTCTGTTTACCGCATGACCGCTATATGGGAATGTGCGAAGACGTCTGTTAGGACCGAAACCAAACCATTTTGTTATGTTATGTGATTTTTGATTTTGTTTATGTGCGTGAAATTTCTCCGATGTGATTGCATTCATGTTTATGAGAAATCTTGATAAATGAGAAAAAGGGTTTTCAACCATGAAATTATAGAAATTTGATATGAAAAGTTTGGAAAATTGAAAAGGGTTTGAAAAAATATTTGAAAGTTGAAAAGTTTGAAAACTAAGCCTTTTGGCAAAAGTTTATGAAAATTGATTTACGCTTATTATTCAGGTTTATAAATATGTTACCCACGAGCTTCGAAGCTCACCCCTTTCATCTCCATCTCCGTGTTTCGATGCGGAGATCGGATGAAAGAGTGTCAAGACATTCGATTCGATTTTGAAGTATTTGGATTTTTTGTATAAATTGAGATTTTGGTATTAAAATTGGATATGGCTTAAATTGCCATGTAAGCATATGATTTATGAAGTTTGTATGTAATTGTGTATATTGGGTTGATGCAAAAGAATGAAGAGGTTGATGTACGGATTTAAAATCTGTAATTGTAAATAATTTTGGAAATTGTATATGAAATTGTGTATGATTTGGGGAAAATATATTGTTAATTGATATGGGAATTTGATTGAAGTGTTTAGAACTAAGATTGCGTTTGTTGCTGGTGTTTGGATTCCGGACGGGAGAGTCCGATGATTCTGGATTTTGTGATATTAGAAGTGTATTTTGGCTTTCCAGAAATTTTTGGTATAGGATAAATGCAGCCGTTATGCTGCCCAATTTTCGTTAGAAAATAAATTGAAAAAGAAGAAAAATAAAATTTAGATGTATGAAAGAAGGATTTATGAGATTGGTATTAATGTTAAGAAGTTTATTATGATTTGAGTACGATTTGGGATTTGTATGAGTATTCAAGCATATGATGATTTTGTATGTAATGAAATAAAGTGATTAAGAAAGAAAAGACAAGGAATAAGAAAGAAAAAAAATTTATACCGGATTTCGGAATGGTACGTCTTAGGGTTTCCAACGCGCTTATGTTCATTCGATCGTTTTCTTTGATTATTGTTCTCGGATGTCGGATATGTTTCAGTTTAATTGATTATTTCGTTTATCCCCGCCTTATGATTCGATTCTATTGATTTCTGTCGATTTGGTATTTGATTCTGATTTGCATTTGCTTCGAGTATGCGCTTCGCTTTCGATTCTTATGCTTTGTTTTCTGATTCGAAATTTCGATGCGAAATTTCCGTTTCCATTCGATTCCGTTTTCCGTTCTGCTTTTCCGGTTGGGATCCGGTTTCCTGATCGGGTCCCAATATTTATGGTATCAGAGCCCAGTATTAGGATCGTAACTGGGCGCAGGAGATTGGTAAGAGATTAAGATCGAATTGCATTAATGATAGTGTGATTTGATGTGAGTGACCTATCATGACTTTAGAAATGTATTAAGGAAAATGAGATTGAAATTTTTAATGATTGGGATGAATTGTGTATGATTATATATTTGGGAGATGAGCGAATGAAAAGTTGAAAACGAGTTTGATGATGGTATTGATTTGGTGATGATTGATCCATTCTAGGGTTGAAGAAGACTGAACCTTTGATCCGTGTAAATGGATTGAGAAATCTTGATTTGTGGTGATTGTGCGTTAATATGATCTTAAGAGTTCCTTGTGAAGCGGTGAAAATATGTATGATGAAGAAAAATTAGATAAGAAGAGTGATTATTTGATTAAGGTTAAGGATTATGATTGATTTTAGGTTTGAGATTAAGACATTGTGATTAAAATTTTATGATGAATTTTGATGACTATTGACTTGTGAAAATGTGTTAAGAAATATTCTATTTGAGACAATAGTGTTCGATATAAATGAGAAGTGAAAAATAGTGATTAAGTTAAGAATAAGAAAGTGATTTGACTATTATGAGAAGGATGTGTTACTTAATGACTACGTTTGAATTTCAAGGACGAAATTCTTTTAAGAGGGGGAGAAATATTGGACCCCGATTTTTAAGTAGAATTTAGAAATAAGAAATGATATAAAATAAGTGTTATATATATATATATGTTGTATGTATGCTTTAAGGAAACTTATGAGAAAAGCATTATTGGATGTTGATGTATTTGATAATTGTGGAGATTGGTATGGTTTATAAAAGTTCAAGTGGATGAGTTGATTGAAATGAAGTTAAATAGCAAGAATTAAAAAGAAAAAGTGTGAAAATTTGAAGAATTTAGAAAGTTTGACTTTGGGGATGAATAGTGAAAAATGTTTGACTTGGGAGTTGACTTTTGATTTTGGGAGAATTTGAGAAAATTATCTTACGAAACTTGTAGTTTATGTTAAGAGCTTCAGTAGCCATAAAGTTTGATATTTTCGATATCGGGAGTGAGAGTTATGACCGATCAAAGTTATGTTTTGAAAAATCAAGAAAAGAATAATATTTTGAAATTATGTTTTCAAAGGATTTGAAAATAATTATTCAAAGATTAACGTTAAAATGTTTGAAAATGATTTGGGAAAATTGTAGAAATATTTGAGAATACAAGATTTATGAAAATTGTGTTTTCGCATTTTGAAAATGTGAACCATGTTGTTTATGCATTAATATATATTGATTGTGGGTTGAAAAAATACTTGCACTCTTTTTATGCATTTGAATGATATACGATTAATTGAGTTATTGAATATGATTGTTATATAAAATGATTGTGAATTTGTAAGAAATTGATTGGTGAATTTGTATTTTTGCAGATGACATATGAAATTATGTGCTTAGTGAATGTAAGCGTGTCTAGTAAGACACGACATGAAAATGTGAAATTTTGAAAAGTGCTTTCGGGCAATCTGCTTGTTTTAAGCATGAATATGTGAATTGTATGGGTTTGGTTAGGTCCTCCGTAGAGTCAATGCACCTTTGTCTCCCTCGATAGCCTTCTCGGTTTGCATGAAGTGGCTTAGGAGTTCCGATTTGGACTTCTCTCATTCCTGTTTGCCTAAGACCGCTATCGGAATGTGCGAGACGTCTATTAGGACCGAAACCAAACCATTTTGTTATGTTATGTGATTTTTGATTTTGTTTATGTGCGTGAAATTTCTCCGATGTGATTGCATTCATGTTTATGAGAAATCTTGAAAAATGAGAAAAAAGGTTTTCAACCTTGAAATTATAGAAATTTGATATGAAAAGTTTGGAAAATTGAAAAGGGTTTGAGAAAAATATTTGAAAGTTGAAAAGTTTGAAAACTAAGCCTTTTGGCAAAAAGTTTATGAAAATTGATTTCTGCTTATTATTCAGTTTATAAATATGTTACCCACGAGCTTCCGAGCTCACCCCCCTTTCATCCCCATCTCCAGGTTTCGTGCAGGAGATCGGATGAAAGAGTGTCAAGACATTCGATTCGATTTTGAAGTATTTGGATTTTTTGTATAAATTGAGATTTTGGTATTAAAATTGGATATGGCTTAAATTGCCATGTAAGCATATGATTTATGAAGTTTGTATGTAATTGTGTATATTGGGTTGATGCAAAAGAATGAAGAGGTTGATGTACGGATTTAAAATCTGTAATTGTAAATAATTTTGGAAATTGTATATGAAATTGTGTATGATTTGGAGAAAATATATTGTTAATTGATATAAGTGTTTAGAACTAAGATTGCGTTTGTTCTTTGGTGTTTGGATTAGGACGGAGAGTCCGATGATTCGGATTTTGTGATATTAGAAGTGTATTTTGGCTTTCGAGAAATTTTGGTATAGGATAAATGCAGTAGTTATCTTTTAATTTTCGTTAGAAAATAAATTGAAAAAGAAGAAAATAAAATTTAGATGTATGAAAGATAGATTTATGAGATTGGTATTAATGTTAAGAAGTTTATTATGATTTGAGTACGATTTGGGATTTGTATGAGTATTCAAGCATATGATGATTTTGTATGTAATGAAATAAAGTGATTAAGAAAGAAAAGACAAGGAATAAGAAAGAAAAAAAATTTATACCGGATTTCGGAATGGTACGTCTTAGGGTTTCCAACGCGCTTATGTTCATTCGATTGTTTTCTTTGATTATTGTTCTCGGATGTCGGATATGTTTCAGTTTAATTGATTATTTCGTTTATCCCCGCCTTATGATTCGATTTTATTGATTTCTGTCGATTTGGTATTTGATTCTGATTTGCATTTGCTTCGAGTATGCGCTTCGCTTTCGATTCTTATGCTTTGTTTTCTTATTCGAAATTTCGATGCGAAATTTCCGTTTCCATTCGATTCCGTTTTCCATTCTGCTTTTCCGGATGGGATTCGGTTTCCTGATCGGGTCCCAATATTTATGGTATCAGAGCCCAGTATTAGGATCGTAACTGGGCGCAGGAGATTGGTAAGAGATTAAGATCGAATTGCATTAATAATAGTGTGATTTGATGTGAGTGACCTATCATGACTTTAGAAATGTATTAAGGAAAATGAGATTGAAATTTTTAATGATTGGGATGAATTGTCTATGATTATATATTTGGGAGATGAACGAATGAAAAGTTGAAAAACGAGTTTGATGATGGTATTGATTTGGTGATGATTGATCCATTCTAGGGTTGATAAGACTGAACCTTTGATCCGTGTAAATGGATTGAGAAATACTGATTTGTGGTGATTGTGCGTTAATATGATCTTAAGAGTTCCTTGTGAAGCAGTGAAAAATATGTATGATGAAGAAAAATTAGATAAGAAGAGTGATTATTTGATTAAGGTTAAGGATTATGATTGATTTTAGGTTTGAGATTAAGAAATTGTGATTAAAATTTTATGATGAATTTTGATGACTATTGACTTGTGAAAATATGTTAAGAAATATTCTATTTGAGACAATAGTGTTACGATATAAATGAGAAGTGAAAATAGTGATTAAGTTAAGAATAAGAAATTGATAAGAAAGTGATTTGACTATTATGAGAAGGATGTGTTACTTAATGACTACGTTTGAATTTCGATGACGAAATTCTTTTAAGAGGGGGAGAAATATTAGACCCCGATTTTTAAGTAGAATTTAGAAATAAGAAATGATATAAAATAAGTGTTATATATATATATATATGTTGTATGTATGCTTTAAGGAAACTTATGAGAAAAGCATTATTGGATGTTGATGTATTTGATAATTGTGGAGATTGGTATGGTTTATAAAAGTTCAAGTGGATGAGTTGATTGAAATGAAGTTAAATAGCAAGAATTAAAAAGAAAAAGTGTGAAAATTTGAAAAATTTAGAAAGTTTGACTTTGGGGATGAATAGTAAAAAAATGTTTGACTTGGGAGTTGACTTTTTGATTTTTGGAGAATTTGAGAAAATTATCTTCTGGAAACTTGTAGTTTATGTTAAGAGCTTTCTGTAGCCATAAAGTTTGATATTTTTCGATATCGGGAGTGAGAGTTATAATCAGTCAAAGTTCGCTTGAAGTTTGACTTTTTGAGGAAAAAGTTGACTTTTTTATTTAAGCAAAATTTAAGAAAGTGATCAACATAAACATTGTAGCCTCTGTTGAGAGCTTTTTGTGGACATAAAGTTTACTATTTTTCGATGTCGGGATTGAAAGATATGATTTTCTGAAGATATGCTTTGTTTTGAAAATGCTATTAAGTATAGATTTGTGTGTTCTATGCTTCGAGGCCACTCGTCGTACGAATTTAGTTTGAATTAGAGCAAGTGGTCTTCAGGAAAGTTTTAGATGATGTTTTTATCTTTCCATTGATATAAATTTTGCAGTTTTTCGATATCGGGGCTAGGAGTTATAAGCGACTGAAAATTGGAAGTCGTTTAGGAAAAGCTGTTTTGGACAAAATCTTTGATTGAGGTTTTGACCTCTTTCGAGACCTAATTTGATTTTGAGTACTTCAGGGAAGTTGTAGAGCTTCCTTTGATCTTTTTATTGACACCAAATTTGTCAAATTCTGAGTTCGGGATCGAGAGATATGATTTTGGAAAAGTTCAGTTTTGAAGTTTCGTTACTTTGTTTCTTTATCATATCCCTTTCGTAATCTTTTGCTTATAATTCCTTCGTCCGACATCCGATTGATTCGATTCTCGAAGCGTTGGATTCCTAAGACGTTTAATTTAATTTTCTTGAAGAATTATGATTTTTAGGAGATTAAATGGAAAGATATTGATTGAACCAAAGTAAGAGATTTGGTTATAGGTTATAAGTTGGATAATTTTCTAAATATGGTTCAGTATTTTGCGATTTTCGGGAGCTGTACAACTCCGATTTAGTTGATTCTTGAGGGAAAATAAAGTTAAGATATAGGGCTACAACTCTTGTAAAGGGATCGAAATTTAAATTCATCCCTAAGATTGTTAATTTCTGGACTGAAGTTATGTTAATGTTCAGTCTCGGATTTTGTGAAGGTCCGATAGTATTTCGGCTATAACTTCTTCGTTTCTGATCCGAATTGAGTGCAATCGGTGGCGTTGGATTCGTATGATCTAGAGGAACAATTTTCAAGAAGAAAGTTTGTCCAAATTATTTCGTTTAGATGCTCGAAACTAGGACACAAAGCATCAGATTTTTAAAAAAAGTGCAGGGGCAAACTTGGAAGTAGGCAAATAAGTGAGGGCAAAAGGGTCATTTACCCTCCATTTTAAATGACATGGCTTTAAAACAACAAGGAGTTGTCGTTTTATTCAAGGGAAGCACGATGGTTTGAGAAGAAAAGAAGAAAATAAGAAGAAGAAGAGAGTGGAAGCTTCGGTTGTGGAGGAAGATGAAAGAGAAAGCAAATTTTCGAAATTTTGAGGGCTTTTAGCTTGAGTTTGGAGTAGATACATGAAGGAAAAAGATGGAAAATGAAGAAAGCTAGCTTTGGGAACCAAGAAATCCGAAAATAGAAGGAGAAAGAGGTAAGAGAAAATTTTCAACTTTGAGTTTTTGATGAATTTTTGGGTTAGAAACATGGATAAGGACTTGGGTTTGTGATTTATGAAGTTGATTTTGATATATATGCTTTAGGTTGTGTTTAATTTTGGATGGAAATTTGATTAAGGTTTAGGCTTAATTTTGTGATTAAGAATTTTGTGAAATTTTGATGTAGAATTATAGATAATGATATGGGTTTGTGGAATATGAAGTTAATTTTGAAGAAATTGTAATCTATGGTATTGAATTTGGATAAATTGGTTCAAGCCAATTTTAAGATTTGGAGAATTTTGGAATTTATGATTTAGATAGATTGATTTTATATGAAATTGGCGTTTTCTAAGTCCAATTTGAAGAATTAAGTGAATTATGATATTTATTTTGGATAATTATGGCTTAGGGAATTTTAAAGTTGAGGAAAGAAAAAGGAATTTGGAGATTCGATGCTTTGGGCAAAGTATTAGCGTCAATTCGAGGTGGGTGATGTATTTATATTTTGAATCATGAGTAAATTATGTGATTTTGAAAATCAAGAAAAGAATAATATTTTGAAATTATGTTTTCAAAGGATTTGAAAATAATTATTCAAAGATTTACGTTAAAATGTTTGAAAATGATTTGGGAAAATTGTAGAAAATTTGAGAATACGAGATTTATGAAAATTGTGTTTTCGCATTTTTGAAAATGTGAACCATGTTGTTTATGCATTAATATATATTGATTGTGGGTTGAAAAAATACTTGCACTCTTTTTATGCATTTGAATGATATCGATTAATTGAGTTATTGAATATGATTGTTATATAAAATGATTGTGAATTTGTAAGAAATTGATTGGTGAATTTGTATTTTTGCAGCATGACATATGAAATTATGTGCTTAGTGAATGTAATCGTGTCTAGTAAGACACGACATGAAAATGTGAAATTTTGAAAGTGCCTTGAGCAATCTGCTTGTTTTAAGCATGAATATGAATTGTATGGGTTTGGTCAGTCCCTCCGTAGAGTCGATTACTTTGTCTCCCTCGATAGCCTTCTCCCTGCGCCTGAAGTGGCTTAGGAGTTCCGATTTGGACTCCCTCTCATTCACTGTTGCATATGACCATTATTATGCGGAATGTATAATACGTCTGTTAGGACCAAAACCAAACCATTTTGTTATGTTATGTGATTTTTGATTTTGTTTATGTGCGTGAAATTTCTCTGATGTGATTGCATTCATGTTTATGAGAAATCTTGAAAAATGAGAAAAAGGGTTTTCAACCATGAAATTATAGAAATTTGATATGAAAAGTTTGGAAAATTGAAAAGGGTTTGAGAAAAATATTTGAAAGTTGAAAAGTTTGAAAACTAAGTCTTTTGGCAAAAAGTTTATGAAAATTGATTTCTGCTTATTATTCAGTTTATAAATATGTTGCCCACGAGCTTCCGAGCTCACCCCCCTTTCATCCCCATCTCCAGGTTTCGTGCAAGAGATCGGATGAAAGAGTGTCAAGACATTCGATTCGATTTTGTAGTATTTGGATTTTTTGTATAAATTGAGATTTTGGTATTAAAATTGGATATGGCTTAAATTGCCATGTAAGTATATGATTTATGAAGTTTGTATATAATTGTGTATATTGGGTTGATGCAAAAGAATGAAGAGGTTGATGCACGGATTTAAAATCTGTAATTGTAAATAATTTTAGAAATTGTATATGAAATTGTGTATGATTTTGGGAAAATATATTGTTAATTGATATGGGAATTTGATTGAAGTGTTTAGAACTAAGATTGCGTTTGTTGCTGGTGTTTGGATTCTGGACGGGAGAGTTCGATGATTCTAGATTTTGTGATATTAGAAGTGTATTTTGGCTTTGCGAGAATTTTGGGATATGATAAATGCAATTATTATCTGCGAATTTTAGTTAGAAAATAAATTGAAAAGAAGAAAATAAAATTTAGATGTATGAAAGATGGATTTATGAGATTGGTATTAATGTTAAGAAGTTTATTATGATTTGAGTGCGATTTGGGATTTGTATGAGTATTCAAGCATATGATGATTTTGTATGTAATGAAATAAAGTGATTAAGAAAGAAAAGACAAGGAATAAGAAAGAAAAAAAAATTATACCGGATTTCGAAATGGTACGTCTTAGGGTTTCCAACGCGCTTATGTTCATTCGATCGTTTTCTTTGATTATTGTTCTCGGATGTCGGATATGTTTCAGTTTAATTGATTATTTCGTTTATCCCCGCCTTATGATTCGATTCTATTGATTTCTGTCGATTTGGTATTCGATTCTGATTTGCATTTGCTTCGAGTGTGCGCTTTGCTTTCGATTCTTATGCTTTGTTTTCTGATTCGAAATTTCGATGCGAAATTTCCGTTTCCATTCGATTCCGTTTTCCGTTCTGCTTTTTCGGTTGGGATTCGGTTTCCGGATCAGGTCCCAACAGTATCGCTATAGGTTTTCTTTTTGTTTATGGACTGAAATTGTTACAACTTTAACAGTAGAGAGAGAGAGTTAAAGATGATAAAATACGTGTATGATTTCGGTTTTTGAAGTTTGAATTTTTGATTTTGAATTTTGAGTTGTTTTAGCATAAGATAAGTTGCATGGGTGTAAAATGAAGAGATTATGAATTAAGGATGGATTAAGATGGAAAGAAGAAGAAAATCTTCAATGAAGAAGGAGGATGTCGTTATCGTGCTTCTGCACGATCGCGACTTTGCTGAGGGGGATGGCGTGACATCGCTAGTCCATTTGGAACGTCGTGGTCGTGCAGGCGCATGATCGCAACTTCCATACTTTTTGAAAGGGAATTATTTTTCTGAACATACTTTGATCTTTTTGATATAACGTCTTCTCCAGACATCCAATTGACATGAGATTAAACCAATAGACTCATAAGATATTGATATTCATCTCAAAAATTAGGACCATCTGAAATGGATTGATTGAAGAATTTAAAATGAAATTGTGACTGTATTGAAGTATGATAACTGAGATGATTTTACTAAACATACTTCGGTATTTTGCTTATATCTTGATCTGTAGATTTCCAGATAAGTTGATTATTAATTCTGATTAAACTAGAGACATAAGGCTACAATTTTCTTGAAGAGATCAAACTATAATTTTAGTTTTAAGAATTTCAAAATCAGTTTTGGATTTGAGTTAAGAATTTTTCAGAACAATATGAAGTCTTTTAAGTATAACTTTCAGTATATTGAACTAAATTGTATGATCTTGGAATCATTGGAAGCCTATCAAAAGGGAAAAAATTTTAGAAGGAAGTGTCGCTTAAATATTCCATTTGCTTTATCTAAATGATCATCCAAAGTCGACCCGAATGTTTGTTTTGAGGAAAAATCTGGAATAGTGAATAAGCGTATGAATTCTTGAATTTTTGGAATACAATTGATGTTTACATCAGTTTAGTAAGGAGATATACTCAGGAATATGTCATTGAACATGCATGTTACATGATACATTCTTAAATGTCCTTATTCAGTTACATGAACAATTTGGTAATATGAAATAGTGTTTGATTGTATATAGAAGAGCAAGTAAAGCAGCCATTTCCTGATATCACAGAACTTCAAGACATTAAGCAAGAGGGAGCGACTGTAAATAATCTTTAGAATGCTTACATGTTATTTTGTTCTATTTAGTACTGAATTGAATGGTGTTTTGTGCTGATTGTGTTCTAAACCTCGAGACAATGAATGTCTGAAATGTTTGATGCATGTAAATATGATTGACTAATTATTATGCACATGAAATGAACTTATTTGGTTTTGTAATTGTCAAGTCCTAGTAGTGAATAAAAAAACATGCCTAGAAAGGTCTACAGCTGCTTCTGTGATACTTCGATGTCGAGACTTTGGTCTCTCTCTGTGACACTTCAGTGTCGAGACTTCGGCCTCCCTTTGTGATACTTCGGTGTCGAGACTTCAATCTCCCTCTGTATAAGTCTCGATACCCACTTTTGTTCATGGATTTACAGTCTAACTCATTTTATACTTTGACCTTTAATAAGCTTTGATAAGAAACAAACCATATTTTTCATTTGATGGCTTAACACCCTATTCTGAAAATTTTTCTGTATTCTGTATGTTATGTTCTGCTATTGAAACGTCTGACTTTAACATGTGAAGTGTTTTCATTAATAAATCTTATTCTGTTCTGAATTTCAGTATGTTGAGATGCTTTTGTATAATATGATTCAGTATCTATTCATGACAAATAATTTAGTTATTACTCACTAAGCTATATGCTTAGCACGATGGATTTGGCCCGTGTAGGTTCAGAGAGAAGGACATAAGGATTGGGACAAGTTAACTGCAATGACCAAAGGAGATTGTGTATTGCTTGTCAAAATGTATTTTGAGTTTTGATTTTTGGCTTGTATTTAAATTTGTATTAAGGTTTGTAATAACCATAATATAGGCTGGTTTCTAAACTTATGATATGTAATGTATATTTGTTTCAGTTGCTGGAAATGCATATAATGAATGTATGGTATGTTTTGAAATGCTTTTGTATTGCAATATTTGTTTCGGTTTATAACTCCGGTGTGGCACTCCCTTATCCTCCCAGGGGGTATTGGGGCACCACACAATTACTTTATTTATCTAATAACCAATTAAGTTAGTTTTAGCTATAAATTTACGCCAAATGAGTTATGAGAAGTATATATATATATACTTTTTGAGCTCTATAATATATCAAAAGTACTTCTTATGAAATAGTACATATTGAGCCTTTGTTGTGTGCAAGAGAAATATTTTTATTTGTATAGTTATGCAATTGTTATAATTAGAGAAATTACTTGAAATAAATTTTGTAAGGGTTCTTATCGACGTTTTGTAAGATTTTAAAGGGTTTCTTTAAACTAGTGATAGTAAAACATTTGTAAGAATCTTCTTCACTAATAAGAAAGAAGATATCGTATGAAATGTTTTTGTTTATAATTTAAGGAAGAAAATATTGAATTCTCAAATAACTTTCAGAGAAAATATAAACTAAAAGTTATTTAGTCAAATTACTATAAATTATTTTCATTTTTTCCTACTATCCTTCACTAATATTATGTGTTCTAAACTTATTTGGCATAAATTTGACATAATTATTCATTAAAATAAATAATTTTATCTATTAATTTATAAATCAATCCTTCACTAATATTATGTGTTATGAACTTATTTGGCATAAATTTGACATAATTATTCATTAAAATAAATAATTTTATCTATTAATTTATAAATCAAACAAAAGGTAAACATAATTTGTTTTCCTTTGGTGCGTTATTTAGAGTTAATGTTTTTTAGAGATTAATGTTTTTACTTTTCTTATACTTTGGAATTCTTTTTTAATCTTAATAGTGTTCTTATAATTGAAAAAGAGACAATTTTATTAACATCTTTTAGTTTTCTTTCTTTTATTTTCTCTTATTTTTTATTTCTTACTTTTCTCTTAAATTAAAATTTTAACATGTTCTTATGTTATCTGATATTACCATTCATCACAATAATAGTTGAAATTGATTGTTAATAAGATAAATTTGAATGATCTTTTACACGTTGATAGTGTTTTTTTTAATTTACCTTAGATTTATTACTTTGTTAACATATTCAAATAAATTCGTTGTTAATTTTCTTTTTTAAATTTTTCATTAAAATTTTTTATTCATATGCAACCGTCCTTCTAATTCTAACATTTTATATAGACCATTAAATCTTAAATTTTCATGTTTACTTTTTTATTTTTTATATCTTTTTCTTAATTGTTATACTTACTTTTCATAAGATGAAGTATATTTTATAAATCTTAATAAAATTATTTTCTGTTAACAAGCAAATGATTTAGTAATTTATAGTTTCATGTAGATCATTTGAAAAAATATCTCTATTAAATAAAAATAGAACAGTGTATTATTGAATTTCTTCATATCTTATATTTTAAGAGATTTTATTGAGCGTTGATAATGTTAGGTTAACGGACGATATCTTTATAAAGCAAGACTGAAATAATTAATTAGTGGGTGATAACATAAAATCGCCAAATAATTTGAACAGAAAGATTTTGTTTGATTTTCTACAAAATTATGTAAAAGAATAATGCACGACCGGACCAACCACTTTGGGGGGAGAAGGTCACTCATGGATATACCAACCGTTCTAGCTCACCTACTGCTGTCTGCTGCATCCTATCCTCACTTGTTTAGGACAGGATTTCATTACCTTTTCAATTTTTATTCATTACCTTTTCCTTTTTTTTTCCTGCACATCTGAATGACCTTAATGTGGTCATAAAATTCGGAGATTATTGAGTTTTTATTTCAGGGAAAATTTTGGAGTAATTGATAAAATTATTTCTTTATGATCATAAAGTTATAAGTTTAAAAACAGTTTTATGTAAAAATTACAACAAAAGATATATTGATACTTATGCACGAAATACATGTGTATAAAATATGTTAATTTTTAAATGGTAAATTTTAGAATAATTGATAAAGTGATTTTTGTAATCATGAAGTTACTGACGAAAGCAACCTCTTTATAAAAATATAAAAATAAGACTAAACTTTGTACTATAAATAAGTTAACTTGACTTTACTAAGGGCAATGTATTTATGGATGTATATTTTGACTAAAACAGCATAAAAGATCAATATATTTAAAATATGTAATTTATCAACTATGTACATTCTTTTCAATACATATGAAAAGTAATAAATATAAATTTTATTAATATTAAAATTAAAGATCAAGAAAATATTTTTTTTAATTAATTATTGCTTGGCCTGTGTTTAACAACGTAGAACACTAAACAAAGAGAACAATTTTCCTAAGGTACAATATGATTACGGAGGAGACAACAGGCTAGATTAGGGTCATTAGGATTGGATTTGGGGTTAGGTTCCTTCTTGAGGGAGACATTAATGATTCATGTGAACGTTGTCCTCCCAAGACCCTACTTTCGAGGCACCCACCAAAAGATTGCAAGAAGGAAGTTGTGCGTTTTGTTTTAGTTTCTTGTAAGATTCAATTTTGTCCGTCTTTAAAGACTCAATATCTTAACTTTGGCTGCATTTGGGCTCGTTTGCACTCGCATAAAATTCCAATCTTGATGCTCTGCATCTGATTGTTTGTGGGATATGATTCTGGGTACAGTTGTTGGGTACTTATCTACTTGTGAAGGCTATTTAGTTTGTGTTTGGATTATAGTTGTCAACGAGTATTTCGTGGTGTGTTCAGATCGTAGACTTGGTGTTTGATAGCTTTTCTGGAAATCGCTTGACTTCTTGCTTTACTCAGCGCTGATTTGACTCGATTTTCCACCAACAACAGATCCTTCTAATTTGTCGATTTTTCTCGACCCTGCTTTTTCTATGGATTCATTCTGCTGTGATTTGGGGACATGAATGTATAATATGTGTGCATTTTGGTACTTTAATTACGGTGCGAAGCAAAACGAGTTGTTTGAAGGATGTTGGACAACTTCTGTTTTAAGTTTTTGGTGTTGTTCATTTCACCAAGCATTATTAAATAAGTATTGGGTAAATTTCATTTTTCTAGATTGTGATTTCTCATTCCCAGGATCTGAAACGTTGCGTGAAATCCAGTACCTATTGGCTGCCTTACCTATTTATGCTATCAAAAAGCTCTTCATCAATTTACCTTTTTCTTGTGATTTTATCTGTTTCAGCTTTCGTAAATTTAGTTGTTGGTTTAGATATATTTCATAGATGTTGCGCAGCTTGAAGTTTAATTTACTAAGAAAAGTATTGGCTGCTGCTCTATTACTTCCTAACAGCTTCAACGGGAACGACACTAACTGTACGATAGCTGAGTAATGCTTGTTGATGTTGATGCAGGTGCTTTTCCATGATAACTTTGTGAACTATTTGGTTGAAATACCATGAACAATCTTTTCAACGTTTAGCACTACTGTATTTGGAATATAAAGATTCAAAAACATTTGAATATACTATACGGAAACATGGTTCCGAAGCTAGAAGCTATCAAGGGTGGTGGAGGATCCATCAGAGTTGGGACGACAGGGACTATCAGTTCCTTGATGACAAAGGAATTGGAGTCCATGAAATCTGCACCAGAGACACCAGTGTCTTGTCACGATAAGCCTAGAACTACTCCTGTTTCGATTTCCTGTAGTGTTTCTACTCCTAAAAGCTTACAAGCAAGGAAATCATTGCATGAAGCGACTAGCAGTGGCAGCAGCAGCCTCAGCCACCGCGGTTCTGAGACACAGAGAACATCGAAAAGCTACATTAAGAACAGCCATCGAACCCCCATACTCAGGTCAGATTATAGTACTTCAGATGGAACATCTACCATTGAAAGAACCAACAAGAAAGGAACTAACTTTGTGGAAATTGTTGACATAAAATGTGGCAACCCCGATAGAGCATGGGCTAGCCCTTTGTCCAACAAGCTCAAGAAGCTTGGTTTCTCAAAACTATCTGATAGCATTGTCTAGAATTGCAACTTCTTGGCATCCGATTTGAGATTCCTGTAGCTGAAACCAGAAGCCCCTACTGGCCTACTATTCTCTGACACTTCAACCATAGAGCATATGCCTGTTAGAAGCCTGCTTCCTCCTTTCTTTTTCCTTTTTGGGGTTGTCATCACTGACCCAGAAATAGGTTTACGTTGACTGCTTGTTGAAGCTACGCTGGTAATATGGGACTGAGACTTCTCTGAGATCTGTTGATGGCGTACGTCAAGCTGGCTGAAGTAGTTGATTTCTTGTATTAATAGAGACCCAACAGTACCTGTAGTGCCTATTTCTACAGGATTATGAGCAGCCCTGGCTTCATGGGATTGAGTGGTAACAGTGCCTGCCTTGTACATGACTTGATTGCTCAATAGAGGAGGTTTGCCGATGAAGTGAAGTCACTTTATCGTCTTGGTCTTGTTGGAGGTATTGCTCTTGGACGCTTGTCTATAGGGCATCAAAAGTGCTTTCACATGAATTCCTTACCTCTCATTCTTTATCCAAAGACATGCATTACGGCTTCCACTGTTAGATTAGATGGCCATAAGAGTCATTCTATATTTCTATTCATGTGTTTGCATTGAAAAACATTTAGTTTGTTCTCTACTGTATTTAAAAGAAGGAAAAGTCTTTTTTGCTCTTTAAACTTGTCTGGTTCGCATGCTCTTTTCGATGGGTATGGGCCGAGAATGCGATTGGTATTTGATGGTGAATTGGGTCAAATATAAAATATTGATGGTTGCGTTAATCACATGCATCTTTGTACCATTTTCCCAATTGGGTCTCAAATGATGCTTTCAGACTTTTATTTTCAGTTTAGTAGGTATTGTTTTCTAGTTCTGTCTTGACTGGCAAGTGACGCAAATGAACAGAGCACATGACTCAGGACTGCTATCTGCTTTAACGGGTTCTGTTAGGTGTCTCATTTTCCTGTTGGGCATGAAAAGGCCTGATCAGCAGTCACAAAATGTTAAACCTGTTGTGAAAGCAACCAAATTGGTTTCAATGGTTCCAGTTTCCACCTTGGTAAGAAAAATGGAAAAGTCCAAGTAAAGAAAGCTCCTTTGCGTATTGACAGCTGTACATGTTTTAGAGTTTAAAGTTAACTTTGAACAGAAGATATACAAAGAACCAACCACTTCATAATCTCATGAAAGCTTCGTTTTGCTATTCAAATTTACACAAAAGGATGGTTTCTAAAAAACTAAAGAGGTTAATTATTTCGCAAATTTTTCGTAAATTTTTTTGGCAATAACAAAATAAAAATAAGCAAAACCAAAATAATAAAAATACTAGAAATTTGGTAACATAATTCGGCACACCTTATTCATGCCTGCAAGATCCTCACCTAATTTAATAACTTTCACCGAAGTACAATAGATTTACCTAAAATTTTATTGAGTTGATACCACTCAATCCTTGATACTATATCTCAATCTCACTTCTCGTGAAAGAATTTCACACCTAATAACACGACTAACTCATGTTAACCTCAATAGAGGATTTTCTCAACACTCTTTTTAATTAAAAGACAATTAATAAAAACTAACTCAAGTGATCAATCAACTAAGAACAAAACAATAATACACTTGAGATTAAAAAAAAACTTTCCTAAATAGGCTTTTTCATCAGCGAAAGAACGAAAAGTTGTTCATCGAAAGATCTGCTGTGAGGCTTCAATATCTTCACTAAAAATCCGTAACAATTGCAGAATTTTTTCGCACAAAATCAACAACAAAGACAACGTAAAAAAGGAACCAACACAAAATCCGCGACATGCACATACTGCTTTTTGTTTCAATAACAATGGAGACAATTTTTCAATCTAGCACTCACTCACTCCTGTGTATCTAACATTGTTAGAAACTTGGTGTTGTTTCTATGTTGATTTTGAACTGATGATGCTTAAAGCTTGGATTTGATTTTTGCAGAAATGGAAATTCCAAGAAAAGTAAAGATGACACAGAAGATTTACTTGATTCGATAGCACAAAGCTATCTACATCTAAGGGTTAATCACTCACACCGGATTTTCACTAATGTCAAGAAAGAAAAATACAAAAGATTGGGTGTACACAAACACCTACAAGAGTTTTTCATAAACTCTCTAGTACCCTCAGTGTGTACTCTAGCACTCTTTGTTTTTCTTTTCACTTGTATCACAAAAATGTAAACTTGTAATGTGTTGTATATTTTTTGGAGCTTGAGGTTTGTCTGTTTATAAGAGTTGAGGATGATTTACTTCCTTCGGATAACATTGACTGAGTCAATGCGTTATGCATGTGTCATGCACGTGCCTCCTTATAACTCTGCCTTTGTTCTTTTGTTCACTTCCATTAGCCTTTAATGTGTTTAATGAACTGTTGTGTTTTGATTAAACTTCTATTGTGCTATGCGTTTCATCAATACGGTTATGTTTTTGGTTATGCTTCCGATGAGTCCATGTGAGCCTCACATGTGTATGACTTAGTTTGAGCTTAAGCCTTCAGTCTTCATTCAAACTCTCCAGAACTCTTCCTCATAAGCTTCCGGCATTTCCTTCTCCTTTTTTCTTTTGATTCTTTGTCTGAGTCTTTGATCTAAAGTGATTACGTGAGGGTTTATGGAGAATCTAGTGTATTTCTTCACATTCTTCCCTCCTTCTTCATGAATCCTCACTCAATCCTTCAATTCGTGATGATTTTAGAACATTCGAAACCCTAATTTTTTCGATGTTGTGAGATCGACAGGTAAGCTTTATTTTTTCCTTCAAGGTGCTTCATTTATCTGTAGAAACTCTCTATAGAAAATGAATTTCTTTATTGGATCTACTTTTATCCCAAAATCTAATGGATTCTTTTCTCCTTTTATCTTTTTCAGGGTAACACCTCCGACGTTGACCTTATCTCTAATGAAGTGGATTCGAACATCAATAAGCTTCGATCTCTCGTGCAGATCTGGGTTCTTACTGAGGTAAATCACACTCTGACTATCTGTGTGTATAGTTGCTTCTGATATTTGAACTTTGATTTCTGATAGTAGTCCCTTAAGCCATATTAGCTCCTTTAGGCCTTCTGTAATTGCGTAGAACTCTGCTTCTATTGTATATAATGACACCATTGATTGTTGTTGAACCTTCTAGCTTACTATATTGCCTAACAATGTGAAGTAGTTTGTTTATATTGATTTGTGTGTGTCCTTAGCTGCTGCATAGTTTGCATCTACATAGCCATTTATGCTTGTATATTTAAGGGTTTCGCGGTTAGGTTTATTAAAACATAGACCATGATTTAGGGTCCCCTTCAAGTATCTAAGTACTATCTTTGTTGGACCCCGAACTTTTGATAAAAATTAGAAATATTAAAATGAATTTAAGTGAGAAAGAATTGGTGAGAATGAGAATGAATTTAAGGAAATGTGATGAATTTAAGAAAAATGTATGAGAAAAGAATTGTTTAGGTTAGAGGAATTTGATATTTGAATGAATTTATATGGATTATGAGAGGAAAGTGGATGAGTTGATTGAAATGAAGTTAAATAGCAAGAATTAAAAAGAAAAAGTGTGAAAATTTGAAGGATTTAGAAAGTTTGACTTTTTGGAGAGAGAATGTTTGACTTTGAGAGTTGACTTTTGATTTAGGTAAAATTTGATAAATTGATCTACATGAAACTTGTAGATTATGTTAAGAGCTTTCTGTATCCATAAAGTTTGTAATTTTTCGATATCGGGAGTGAAAGTTAAGATCAGTCAAAGTTTATGTGTGATAGGGTTGACTTTTGACTTTAAGTATGACTTTGACTGAGAAATTAACCCAGTTAGCGGTTAATTGAGTTTTGATGTTCTTCATGAAAGTTGAAGAATTTGTTTTGATCTTTATTTCGATATAAAGTATGGAATTTTTCGATCTCGGAATAATAAGTTATGATTTTTACAAGTTTATATTGTAGTTTTAGCATGAATATTAGAGGATAGTATCTTTGACCGGAAAATGGACTCCCGTAGGAGTCGAATTGATGTTTATGTCCTTTGTGGAAGATTTAGAGCTTCCCTCAAGCTTTCTATAGAGACTAAATTTGTCAAAATTGGAGTTCGGGATTAAGAGTTATAAATTTTGGAAGTTTTATGTGAAAAAAAAGGAAAAATGTATCACCCCCGTTGCTAGGGCGACGCGTCACCAGGGTGACGGCGAGCATTTGGCTCGCATCACTAGGGCGACGCGTCACCAGGGCGATGGCGTTGGCTCGCGTCACCAGGGCGACGCGTCACCAGGGTAACCTCGCCCTAATACGACGCCGTTTTGCTCCTTTAGTGTTCTTGCTTCCTCCTCCAATCCGACCTTTGTTCCTTTGTTTTGCTCATATCTTTTCCGTCCGACATCCGATTGAGTTGATTCTTGCGGCGTTGGATTCGTAAGACAATTCCCTACATTCTCATTGGAAATTTGTAATTTTATGAGATTAAATAAATGGTGATTAATTTAATCAAAGTGAGTCGGGAAATTTTCCGAGCATAGTTCAGTGTTTTGTGAAATTCAGGATCTGTAGAGATCCGATTAAAGTGATTCTTGAGGTGAAATAAAGATAAGACAAGGGGCTACAAATCATATGAAGACATGAAATGTCAATTTTGCCCCTAAGACTTTTAATTTTTGAATTTAAGTTCGGATTAGGGTGTAATTTTGGATTGGGAACACCTGAGAGTATTTTTAGCATAACTTTTGATCTGGGAATTGAAATGAGACCATTCTTGTTTTGAATTAAACTAGAGACATAAGGATACAATTTTTATGAAGACATTGAGTTTCAATTTTGGGATTAAGAATGTTAACTTTTGGACGGAAATAATCGTACATGGAAAAATATGTTAGAATGTGGATATACCCGAATTGTTTTGCGCATAATTTTTGGTGTAGTGATCCAAATTGAGTGCGGTCAGTGGCGTTGGATTCGTATGATTGAGAGGAATATTTCTCAAGAAGGAAGTTTTAACAAATTCCTTCAACTCGATAGTGTGAATCAAAACCGCAAGTGAAAATGGCATAAAGTAACATATGAGAGGCAAAATGGTCAATTAACCATTATTTAATGACATGGCCTTAATAAATCACATGGGCTGTCGTTTTTCACCCCCTGAAGTCACGATTGTTCTGGAAATGAGAAGAAGAAATAAGGAGAGGAAGAAGAGAGGAGAAAGAAGAGAGAGTAGAGAGAGAAAGTTAAGTTTTGCATTTTTTAAGAGTTTTCAAGAGGATTTTTCATTGTTTTCAAAGGGGAAAGGGTAGAAAAGCTTGAAAGCTTCCCTTGGGCTTGTAAAAATCCGAAAATGAAGAGAGGAAGAGGTAAGAGAAATTCTTCTACTTTGAATTTTTGATAAGTTTTTGGTTTAGAATCATTAGAAATGATGTGGGTTTACTAATTCCTTGATCAATTTTAGAGAATACATGTTGAAATTGATTTAATTTTGGATGAAAATTTAATTGGGATTATGCCCAAATTTTATAATTTGGGATTTTTGGAAATTGTTAGTGTAGAGTCATGGAAAATACTATGGATTGATGATATGTGAAGTTAATTTTGAAGAATTTATGGATTATGATATTGAATTTGAATAAATTGGTTTAGGCCAATTTTAAGATTTGGGGATTTTTGAAATTGAGGATTTAGATGTCTTGGAATTAGTGTGAATTGATGAATTATGACATCAATTTTGAAAATTAAATTATTTATGAGATTGAATTTGGGTGTATTGGTTTAGGTAAAAATTTTGAATTTGGAGATTTTAGAAATTCTGGTTTTAGAAAGCTTGGAAATATGATGATTATGAATTTCCGATAGTTAATTTTGGAAATATTGCAAATTATGATGTAGAATTTGAATGATTATGGCTTAGGTCAATTTTAATTGAAAGAAGGAAAGAAGCGAGAATCAATTGGAGCTTGAAATCAAGTTTCGACATTTAATTCGAGGTGGGTAGCATATTTACATTTTGAATTGTAAGCTATATATAAAGTTTCAAAATTTAAAGAAAGCAAGAATTGGATTTTTGATAAATTATTGTTTTAAAAAATGTTTGAAAAATTGGCTTTCTGAATAAATTTTACGAAAATGCAAAGTCTATGAAATCCGTTGTGTTTAGATTGTTTGAATAATGTGAGAATGAAATTTTGAATAAATCTAAATTATATTGAAGGAAATTATTGCATTCATTGTTATGACTTTGATTTATATGTGGTGATTGATTGAAGTGATTGAATATTATGCACTATGTGAATGTGTGAAAATCAAGATTTTGAAAAGTGCCTTCGAGCAATTCGAATTTCTGTTTTCGCTTATGTGTTATGTGGGTTCGGTTAGGTCCTTTGTGAGTCAGCGTTGTCTCTATTTGTATAGCCTTCGCATTTGCTAGCTAGTGACACGGACTCCGATTTCGGACTCCCTCACTACTTTGGATCATTATCGCGGAAAGTGTAATACGTTCATTCACGATCGCACAGGACCGCTTATGAGAATGTGCGATGCGTTCTTTTGGACCGAACCAGACCATTCTGATATGTTATGTGTTTTCAATTTTGTCTCTAAATGTTGCATTCATATTTATGAAAAATTTGAGAAGTTTGAAAAAAAATGAGAAAAAGTGAGATTATTATGAAAAGTTTGAAAAATATGAAAAAAAAGGGTTTGAGGAAATTGTTTGAAAAATTATAAAGTTTGAAAAATTAGCCTTTTGGCAAAAAGTTTATGAAAATTGATTTCTGCTTATTATTCAATTTATAAATGTGTTATCCACGAGCTTCCGAGCTCATCCTCCCTTTCATCCCCATCTCCAAGTTTCGAGCAGGAGATCGGATGAAAGAATGTGAAGACATCAGTTTCGACATTTGTGTCAGTTAGATTTTGTGTAATTTGGATCTTTAGTATGAATATGTTTATGGCTTAAGATAAGTTCGGGATAAATGTATTTACGTATAAAGTTGGGATTGGAAATTGTATATGGAATTGTGTATAAGTTTGGAAATGAGATTGAGTTATAAGATCAATATATTGTATTATAGTTATGAGAATGTTTTAGAATTAAGATTGCGTTTGTTCTCTTTGAGATCCCGGACGGAGGGTGCGGTTGATTTTGATGATTGTTTGATTTATTGGGCTTCAGAAGTGTTGTTTTGAACACTTTGCGAGGTTTGGGTTAGGATAAATGGTAGTTATCTTTCTTAGAAATTTCGATAAAATGAGAATAAAGTGTAATTTGAGATTTGTATGGATTTGTATAAGATTTTGTATGATTGCTAAGTTTTGGGTTTAAGATTGAATTTCCTATGGGAAATTATATGGATGTGATTGATGTAAGAAATGAGAATAAGAAAGAAAAAAAATTAATACCGGATTTTGGAATATGTCTTAGTTTAGATCTCCAACGCGACGCTTTCTGTAGATAACTTATGCTCGGATGTCGGACATTTGTTAAGTATCCACTTCGCTTTGTTTTGCTATATGATTTGTTTCGTCCGTTTTGTTTGCTTCGTTTATTGATTCGTTTCCGTTTGGATTCCGAATTAATTCGCTTTGTATGTCGCTTTATGATTCGATTTGCTTTCAGTTCACCTTTGTTCTTTGATTCGATTCGCATTACATTATTTGTATCGAATTGTAATTCGCCATATTGTTTCGATTCAAATTTCGATCTGAAATTTCATTTATGCGCTTCGCTTTCGATTCTTATGCTTTGTATTCTGATTCGAAATTTCGATACGAAATTTTCGTTTCCATTCGATTCCGTTCCCTTCGTTCTTCGTTTTTCGGTTGGGATCCGGTTTCCGGATCGGGTCCCAACATAGATGGTATCAGAGCCCAGTAATATGATCTTACTTGGGCGTATGTGTATGAGTAAGAAATTGGAAGAGTATGTAAGGTTATATAGTGAATGTGATTTTGATGCGAATGATATTTTCATGAATCTGTGTGATTATGTGATTTGGGTGTTAAGAATACGATTGATTAGAAATATGTGTTTGTGGAACTTAAGATTTGAATTTCGTGATGAATTGGGAGAAATTTACATGAACCATTAACTTGTGTCCATAGGTGTAGAAAAAGTAAATTATGAATATAGCATTTTGATATGATGTGAGTGGTATGTGATTTAAGGAAGTGAAAATTGTGAAAAGATTGAGAATATGCATGATGAGGAAATTGATAAGAGAAAGTGATTGATTATGAGTTTTGGAAAGAAATTAGTAAGAAAGTACTTGATGATTTTTGTTTAAAAAGAAATTTATGCAAGAATGAGTTACTTGAAGTTTAAGTAAGTATAAATTTCGAGGACGAAGTTCTTTTAAGAGGGGGAGAAATGTTGGACCCCGAACTTTTGATGAAAATTAGAAATATTAAAATGAATTTAAGTGAGAAAGAATTGGTGAGAATGAGAATGAATTTAAGGAAATGTGATGAATTTAAGAAAAATGTATGAGAAAAGAATTGTTTAGGTTAGAGGAATTTGATATTTGAATGAATTTATATGGATTATGAGAGGAAAGTGGATGAGTTGATTGAAATGAAGTTAAATAGCAAGAATTAAAAAGAAAAAGTGTGAAAATTTGAAGGATTTAGAAAGTTTGACTTTTTGGAGAGAGAATGTTTGACTTTGAGAGTTGACTTTTGATTTAGGTAAAATTTGATAAAATGATCTACATGAAACTTGTAGATTATGTTAAGAGCTTTCTGTATCCATAAAGTTTGTAATTTTTCGATATCGGGAGTGAAAGTTATGATCAGTCAAAGTTTATGTGTGATAGGATTGACTTTTGACTTTAAGTATGACTTTGACTGATAAATTAACCCAGTTAGAGGTTAATTGAGTTTTGATGTTCTTCATGAAAGTTGAAGAATTTGTTTTGATCTTTATTTCGATATAAAGTATGGAATTTTTCGATCTCGGAATAATAAGTTATGATTTTTACAAGTTTATATTGTGGTTTTAATATGAATATTAGAGGATAGTATCTTTGACCGGAAAATGGACTCCCGTAGGAGTCGAATTGATGTTTATGTCCTTCGTGGAAGATTTAGAGCTTCCCTCAAGCTTTCTATAGAGAATAAGTTTGTCAAAATTGGAGTTCGGGATTAAGAGTTATGAATTTTGGAAGTTTTATGTGAAAAAAAAGGAAAAATGTATCACCCCCGTTGCTAGGGCTACGCGTCACCAGGGTGACGGCAAGCGTTTGGCTCGCGTCACCAGGGTGACCTCGCCCTAATACGACGCCGTTTTACTCCTTTAGTGTTCTTGCTTTCTTCTTCAATCCGACCTTTGTTCACTGTTTTGCTCATATCTTTTCCGTCCGACATCCGATTGAGTTGATTCTTGCGGCGTTAGATTCATAAGACAATTCCCTACATTCTCATGGGAAATTTGTAATTTTATGAGATTAAATAAGTGGTGATTAATTTAATCAAAGTGAGTCGGAAAATTTTCCGAGCATAGTTCAGTGTTTTGTGAAATTCGGGATCTGTAGAGATCCGATTGAAGTAATTCTTAAGGCGAAATAAAGATAAGACAAGGGGCTACAAATCATATGAAGACATGAAATGTCAATTTTGCCCCTAAGACTTTTAATTTTTGAATTTAAGTTCGGATTAGGGTGTAATTTTCGGATTGGGAACACCTGAGAGTATTTTAAGCATAACTTTTGATATGGGAATCGAAATGAGGCGATTCTTGTTTTGAATTAAACTAGAGACATAAGGATACAATTTTTATGAAGACATTGAGTTTCAATTTTGGGATTAAGAATGTTAACTTTTGGACGGAAATAATCGTACATGGAAAAATATGTTAGAATGTGGATATACCCGAATTGTTTTGTGCATAATTTTTGGTGTAGTGATCCAAATTGAGTGCGGTCAGTGGCGTTAGATTCATATGATTGAGAGGAATATTTCTCAAGAAGGAAGTTTTAACAAATTCCTTCAACTAGATAGTGCGAATCAAAACCACAAGTGAAAATGGCATAAAGTAACATGTGAGGGGCAAAATGGTCAATTAAACATTATTTAATGACATGGCCTTAATAAATCACATGGGCTGTCGTTTTTCACCCCCTGAAGTCACGATTGTTCTGGAAATGAGAAGAAGAAATAAGGAGAGGAAGAAGAGAGGAGAGAAGAGAGAGAGAGAGAAAGTTAAGTTTTGCATTTTTTTTAAGAGTTTTCAAGAGGATTTTTCATTGTTTTCAAAGGGGAAAGGGTAGAAAAGCTTGAAAGCTTCCCTTGGGCTTGTAAAAATCTGAAAATGAAGAGAGGAAGAGGTAAGAGAAATTCTTCTACTTTAAATTTTTGATAAGTTTTTGGTTTAGAATCATTAGAAATGATGTGGGTTTACTAATTCCTTGATCAATTTTAGAGAATACATGTTGAAATTGATTTAATTTTGGATGAAAATTTAATTGGGATTATGCCCAAATTTTATAATTTGGGATTTTTGGAAATTCTTAGTGTAGAGTCATGGAAAATACTATGGATTGATGATATGTGAAGTTAATTTTAAAGAATTTATGGATTATGATATTGAATTTGAATAAATTGGTTTAGGCCAATTTTAAGATTTGAGGATTTTTGAAATTGAGGATTTAGATGTCTTGGAATTAGTGTGAATTGATGAATTATGACATCAATTTTGAAAATTAAATTATTTATGAGATTGAATTTGGGTGTATTGGTTTAGGTAAAATTTTGAATTTGGAGATTTTAGAAATTCGGTTTTAGAAAGCTTGGAAATATGATGATTATGAATTTCGATAGTTAATTTTGGGAATATTGCAAATTATGATGTGGAATTTGAATGATTATGACTTAGGTCAATTTTAATTGAAAGAAGGAAAGAAGCGAGGATCAATTGGAGCTTGAAATCAAGTTTGACATTTAATTCGAGGTGGGTAACATATTTACATTTTGAATTGTAAGCTATATATAAAGTTTCAAAAATTAAAGAAAGCAAGAATTGGATTTTGATAAATTATTGTTTTAAAATGTTTGAAAAATTGGCTTTCGAATAAATTTTACGAAAATGCAAAGTCTATGAAATCCGTTGTGTTTTGATTGTTTGAATAATGTGAGAATGAAATTTTGAATAAATCTAAATTATATTGAAGGAAATTATTGCATTCATTGTTATGACTTTGATTTATATGTGAACTGATTGATTGAAGTGATTGAATATTATACACTTTATGTGAATGTGTGAAAATCAAGATTTTGAAAAGTGCCTTCGCAATTCAATTTCTGTTTTCGCTTATGTGTTATGTGAGTTCGGTTAGGTCCTTTGTGAGTCATTGTCTCTATTTGTATAGCCTTATTTTTTGCCCGCTAGTGGCACGGACTCGATTTGAATCCCTCACGACTACTTTGGACCATTATGCGGGAAAGTGTAGTATATTCATTCACGATCGCACCGGGACATTATCGGAATGTGCGATGACGCTCTGCTTTGGACCGAACTGCACCATTCGATATGTTATGTGTTTTCAATTTTGTCTCTGAATGTTGCATTCATATTTATGAAAAATTTGAGAAGTTTGAAAAAAATGAGAAAAAGTGAGATTATTATGAAAAGTTTGAAAAATATGAAAAAGGGTTTGAGGAAAAAGTTTGAAAAATATGAAAAAAGGGTTTGAGGAAATTGTTTGAAAAATTATAAAGTTTGAAAAATTAGCCTTTTGGCAAAAAGTTTATGAAAATTGATTTCTGCTTATTATTCAATTTATAAATGTGTTATCCACGAGCTTCCGAGCTCACCCCCCTTTCATCCCCATCTCCAGGTTTCGAGCAGGAGATCGGATGAAAGAATGTGAAGACATCAGTTTCGACATTTGTGTCAGTTAGATTTTGTGTAATTTGGATCTTTAGTATGAATATGTTTATGGCTTAAGATAAGTTCGGGATAAATGTATTTGCGTATAAAGTTGGGATTGGAAATTGTATATGGAATTGTGTATAAGTTTGGAAATGAGATTGAGTTATGAGATCAATATATTGTATTATAGTTATGAGAATGTTTTAGAATTAAGATTGCGTTTGTTCTGCTGAGATCCCGGATAGAGGGTCCGGTTGATTTTGATGATTGTTTGATTTATTGGGCTTCTAGAAGTGTTGTTTTGAACACTTTGCAGGTTTGGGTTAGGATAAATGCAGCCGTTATGTTGCCGAAATTTCGATAAAATGAGAATAAAGTGTAATTTGAGATTTGTATGGATTTGTATAAGATTTTGTATGATTGCTAAGTTTTGGGTTTAAGATTGAATTTCCTATGGAAAATTATATAGATGTGATTGATGTAAGAAATGAGAATAAGAAAGAAAAAAAAATTCATACCGGATTTTGGAATATGACTTAGTTTAGATCTCCAACGCGACGCTTTCTGTAGATAACTTATGCTCGGATGTCGGACATTTGTTAAGTATCCACTTCGCTTTGTTTTGCTATATGATTTGTTTCGTCCGTTTTGTTTGCTTCGTTTATCGATTCGTTTCCGTTTGGATTCCGAATTAATTCGCTTTGTATGTCGCTTTATGATTGATTTGCTTTCGTTCACCTTTGTTCTTTGATTCGATTCGCATTCTGTTATTTGTATCGAATTGTAATTCGCCATATTGTTTCCGATTCAAAATTTCGATGCGAAATTTCTGTTTATGCGCTTCGCTTTCGATTCTTATGCTTTGTATTCTGATTCGAAATTTCGATACGAAATTTCCGTTTCCATTCGATTTCGTTCCCTTCGTTTTTCGTTTTCCGGTTGGGTTCCGGTTCCCGGATCGGATCCCAACATTCTTAAAATCCAACCAATGCTCTAGACTTGGATTAGACATGAATCTACTAAGTAGGCTGATTGCATGTACTAAGTTAGGTCTAGTACAAATCATAATATACATTATACAACCTATACCCACATCATAAGGATATTTCTGCATGTGTTCTCTTTCTGCTTCTATTGCTGGACTCTTAGTAGCTGTCAGTTGTAAGTGTGTGACAATTGGAGCAGGACTAGGTTTAGAATCTATCATGTTGAACTTAGATAGGACTTTCCTGATATAGTCCCTTTGTATCAATCATAGTTTCCCTTCTGCTTCATTCCTTATGATTTGCATTCCCAGTAGTTTCTTAGCTCTCCCTAGGTCTTTCATATCAAAGTTCTTCTTCAGAGCATTCTTCACTTCTTGAATTTTCTTCACTAACTTTCGTGTGATTATTAGATCATCAACATACACTAGCATATAGACCACTTCCTCTTTCTCTAGGTCCTTGTAGTATAGGCAATATTCATAGGCACTTCTTTTGAACCTTAGATCTGTCGCCACTTCATGGAACTTCTTGTTCCATTGTCTAGGAGCTTGCTTTAGGCCATATAGTGATTTTTCTTGTAGCATCCCATTCCCGCAAGGCTCAAACTCAACATCAAAGGTGATATTCGAGCCCGTGCCTCACGAGGGTGGCATGTTAGAACAGTCAATTACAGTTCAAAAACTCAGTAAAACATTTTTATTTTGAAAAACAAGGGTATGCACGGAATTCAGTAAACAGTTTGGGCCCGCTAAATGACAAAATATTTTCAATCATAATACAATTTCGGTCATAACAGACACTCAATAATATTTAAACCAATTCATGCACTAAAATTCATAGCTAAATTGGGCCCAATGCCAATCCTAAACACTTTCAGTAATTTCATTACAATTATAACATTTATCAAATGGGGACCCTCTGAAATAACAGTACTATTCTGCGGAATACCAAAATTACATATGAATCAGAATGACACTAATGCAGACGTGAACTGATCCCGACCTCAGTCTCTGACTCGCACGCAGTAGACTTACTCTCGTTCGACCAACGGGGTACTATTCAATTCCTAAAAAAATATTTGCAATGTTGGGTGAGTTTGTGAACTCAATGAGAAACCATCATCGATGGTTCAACCAATTCATGCATATCGCAAGAAATTCACAGTTTCATTCAATTACACATTCAGTATTATCATATAACAATTTACCGAACTCATGCGATTTCGTAAATCACTTTTCACATTTGTATGCAATGCACATGTGACTCTTTTCCAGTTTATTACAGTGTTGTGACCGAGCGCTTAACAGTGATCAGTATTCAGTAGACACATCTAGGGAGTAGGAGAGCCCTCTGGGTATGCACTAACTCCCCTCGAGCTCGAGGCTCAGTTCAGTAACATCCCCTCTCCTATAGGAAGGGTATTTTGGTAATTAGGATGGGTTGGGACATTTAATTATATCTCGGCATGCGCATACACATATAGTCTCTATAATTCTTGACGGGTTGCACATGCACATAGTATACATGCATTCATGTCATTTTCCGCTTAGATTGAAATGGAACTCTTGTGTGAAATTAATGGGAAATTGAGTTTGGAAAATTATTTGGACTGTGCCATAAATCGTTTTACATTTTAGGGATTTTAGGAATTTTCTGGATTTTCCGAAACAATTCTGGACCGTAAAATCGCCAATTGGCGAATCGGTCAATTCTCGTAGCAAAGATCGCTACCGATTAGTACGATAATAGTGGGTATATTATTTTGGGACTGAAAGTAGGGTCATTTGAGTTTAATGGAGTAAAATTTTGGACTGAATTATTAAATGACTATTTTGACTTTTCAAATACAAAGTACCAATGGTATTTTGCCATTTATAAAGTGACAATAAATGCTTCTTCATTATTGTTCTCGGATGAGTGTGTTTAAAGGATGAAGAGATAAATTGGTTAGGCTTTTCTATAGCCATCCGAAACACAAAACTTCACCCTTCATTTGCAACCATCGATTTTTGCTTTCCTTTTCTCCATTTTTCTCCATAGCTTTAAGCTCATTTCTTTGGTCTCATCAAAGCTAGATGATGAGTATGGTATATACTTGAGAAGGAAAAGGTGGTAGCTTGGTATAAAGGTTAGAAGGTAAAAGTTGGAAGTAGAAGCTTTGAAGGAGAATTGTGTTAGGTAAGTTTCATTTAAGTATTTGAGTTTAATGATGTCTTTCATATGGATTGATAGTGTGGGGTAGTTAATAAATGGGTTTAAAGCATGTATTAGGTTTAGGTAGGCATTAAAGTGATGGTTATTATGATTTGATGAAAAAGGGATGAGGCTAGGTGAAGATGCATTGAAGTTAATGTTATAGTTTGATTTTTGGATTGAATAGGGATAATTAATTGAGTATTTGAATTGAGGAATTTAGTGCTGCCAATTTTTCAGTGTTAGCCCTAATATATGTATGATGGTATTAATATTTAATTTGTATTTATTTTGATGTTTAGTGATGTGAAAAAGATATTGGAAGTGTTTGAACTAAGGTTAACATTGAATCTGGAAAATGAGATTTGTAATAGATGTTACTGTTTTATTCATAACTTATTGTGTAGAAATGAAAATGAGGTAAGGTTAGTGGCCACTGAAACTTTGGGATGTTGGCTTTAATTTAGTGTGAAATAGGTGTTGTTGAATTTCAATGATAGAAGGGTGAAATTTTGCATGGAAAGTTACTGTTCCATTGCCTGTGAACAGTAACCGCAACCATGACATCTGAGTTTTGTTGATTTTATGAATTAATTGAGATGGAATTAGGAGAATGGTCTTCATGGAAGTTGTAGTATATTTGATTATCTTTCCATTGCTACTGATCTTGCTATTTTTGGAATTGTGTGTTGGGAGATATGAATTGATTACTAATGGCTGGTTTTGAGCATTTTGGATGAAACCTAGTTTAAGTGTGATTTTGTGAGTTTACTGATTTGAGGCAATTTTAACATTTTATGTGGACTGAAGTGGTGTGAGTGAGCTTCTGAAAAGTTGTAGAGGAAGAGATTATCTTGAAATTGATATTTGGTATGTAATTTTAGAAGTCAGAATTGGGAGATATGATTTTCAAAAACTGATCCTACATTAGGTTATGAATGACTGATGACAACAGAAACTTCCATAACAGTTTTCAAATGGTTAGAGATCGAATTGGATGATGAGTGCTTCATGAAAAATTAAGTTTAAGATGTTATCTTTACAGGGATATAAAGTTCTGATTTCATTGACTTGTATACTGGAAGTTATGCTTGTTGTAAGATTACTGCCCAAAGTGAAGGATTTCAGGGACAGTAACATTAGATGAATTAATTGACTTGGTTTGTAATAGAATTTGATTTTGGGTTGTTCATGAAAGTTGTTGAGGACATTGTGAACTTGTTGACCATATTTTGTGGTAATTTATTACTGAAGAATCAGTGAGTTATGACATTGTAAATGTACTGCCCTGTGTTGATGAAAAGTTAGTAGGCAGAAAGTTTGATGGGTTATTTGATACCCTTAGGGTTGGATTTGATTTTTGGTCTTCTTGAGAGTTGTAGAGCTTTGCATAAGCTTTCCAATGAGGTATAGTGGGTATTTTCTGAATTGTGTGCTAAAAGTTAGAGTGGATGGAAATTAAGATTGAAATCTGGAAAAAAAAAAGGGCGAGTAGCAGTGGAAACTCGCCGCCGCATGGCGACGTTCGCCTCGCCCTCGAGATTTAGTGGCTGGTCGCGAGGCGACGCCACGCCTCGCGATGAAGTGAGGCGATTTAGCCTCATGACGACGTCTCTCGCCCATGAGGCGTTCGAGATATATGTATTTTTTTATTTTTGATTATTATTTGTTATTAAAAGGTACAATTGTTCTTTTGTCAATTTCTTTCCGTCCGACGTCCGATTGACCTGATTCCAGAGGCATCGGATTCGTTGAATATTTAATTTCATTTTCTGAGAAAACGGGAATTTTAGGCGGAATTTGGCGTAGCCCTATCGACGGAACTTGTAAACACTGTTTTATTTAATTGGGGACCTATAGAGGTCCAATGCGCACCGTCGGTACTTTATAGATTTCTAATTTTGATAGAATTTTATTATGGGAAAATATTGGATTAGGGCGGGATTGCCATGAACATGCATTATACACATTTCTCGATTTCATGTGCATTAATTAGTCATTTCAAGTATACCGATGGTAATGGCTATTCATTTAATGTCTTATAGAGGCTCAAGTGGACCGTCGTTCCACGGACTTGGCAGAGACTTCCCGGCACTAGCGTGGAAGTTATTAGGTGAGTAGCCTAGTTGGTTATTCCAATCTATGTGTTAACTGTGGTTTGATTGCCCTACGGGGAATACATGAATTATTGTTGTAAATTGATTGCCCTACGGGGATTACGTGGATTATGACTGTGAATTGGCGCCTACGGGATTATGTGGTTATATATGGCCCAATTGATCGTGAAATAAGCATTAGGCAGCTGTTAATTGGATTGTATGATTATATTGTGTATTTGGATGTGTATTACCATGTTTATCGATATGGGACATGTGCATTCATGCACAATTGCATCCTGTATTAAAAGGAAAATTATGAACCGAGACGCCATCTTTATCTTTGAACCGAGCCTAGAGCTCGATATCTTGAACCGAGCCTCGAGCTCGACGGAGATAATTCTCCCTGACGCGCGTATATCTTGATCACCATTATGCTTTCGATCACAATATTGAAATGAATGGAAAAGAGTCACATGTGCATTGCATCTTGAGCGAACATTTGACAATGTTATTATTGCTGTATATTTCTTTATGTGATGAATTACTATTGTGATTTGTATAATTCTTGAGTGTATCTTGTTTCATGCTTATATGATGCATGAATTGGGAGAACCATCGATGATGGTTTCTCATTGAGTTCATAAACTCATCCAAAATTGCAATTATTTTTCAGGCATAAGCATGCAGATAGCTCCTCGGGGCTGTAGAGCCGTGTCTTGTGGATTGGCGAGAAGCGATGGCTCAAAGGTCGATCGGTGGGCTTTCTTTGGAGACTTATAGTTAGATCTGCTTTCTTACAAGATCAAGTATGATACTTAGTGTGCGATGTTTGGATCATGTAAATTAAAAATCTCGTGATTGTAAATTCTTGAATTTTAAGTGAATGAAAGCGGAATCAATTTGGTTTTAAAAGTAGTCAATTTCTTATTCTTGTCTTATGATTGTGATGCCATGAGGAGTGTAGCGGTTGTTGTCGATAGTGGTCTCTTGTCATGGGATATTTATCGGAATGACCTACGGTGTTCGGTGGATACCTATGGTAAAGGCGCTACATTTAGTGGTATCGAGCATGGTTTGGCATCTTTGGGAATAGTAACAATGTAGGTATGAATCGGATGGCTGTTGAAACCGATCGTAACACTTGTTTTGTTTTAGGTCTTCTGCATTAGGTGATCGGGTGAGCACCGGTGACCAAGGATCGGTGGGGAGCAGTAGAGAGTCGTCTATGCCTCGTCTCGAGGATCGCCTTCTCGAGTTCCGTGAGACGGGAGAGGAGGTATGATTTACGCGCTTGTGGGGTCAGAATTTCTATGGTAGATGCAGACCGAGGCCGAGAGGATGGTTGGAGAGGACGGAGAGAGTCTTCGATCAGATGGATGCGAACGATGAGAGGTTCGATTATCTTGTGTCATTGTTGCGGGGCCCAAACATATAAGTGGTGGAAGATCGTGCGAGCGGTACCACTCACCAGCCTTGCTTACTATCAATTTGAGTTTACGAGGGCCTTCAGGATAATTATATGCCCAAGGTCTACCTTGATATGAAGAAGCGAGGAGTTTCGGCTCAAGCGAGGACGGATGTCGGTGGCGAGTATGAGGTGAAATTCAATGAGTTGATAGATTATGCCACGTGATGGTCCCGACCGAGGCCGATAAGTCCGGAGGTTCGAGAATAGCCTCAACACCGAGATTCGTACCAGGTTGGCTCGGTCGGACATGGGGACATTTATTGAGTTGAGCTGCTGCTAGTTAGAGTGGAGCGGTGATGAGATAGAGGCGGTGAGATTGGGTCCCGGGTAAGCGACCCGAGAGTCGAGCAGCTCTGGCGAGAGCTTTAAGCGCCTGAAGCGGGACTTTCGGATCTCCGGAGGTTCGAGCGATCTGGTTTTAGGCGAGGGGAGATTTGGACCGGTGGCGAGTGGTAGTGGCGAGGTTACGGACATATTTTCCATGTGCCCGCATTGTGAGAGGAGACACGAGTGGGGAGTGTTGGTGGATTATTGGAGCTGTTTGAGGTGCGGCTCGACGGAGCATCGGTCGTGGATTGCCCTGATACATTGAGAGTTCAACTTCTTTGGTAGTTTAGTCGGGGAGTAATCTGTTGTCTGTTGAGTAGAGTGGGTGGATCCGGACGGAGGGCCGAGGTAGAGCCGTGGTAGAGCTGAGGGTCCTTTGTGAGGGGCGAGGGTCGGGCACCGACCACATCCCGAAGCGAGAGTATACGCCATGACGCTGGCAGAGGCCCAGATTCCCCCGATGTCAGAATGGTATGCTTCTTCTTTATGATATTGAGGCATTTGCTCTGCTTGGATCTGGATCACACATTCTTTCATTGCACCTCATATGACATGTAGATTGCATGGGGATAGGGAGATGTTACAGTATGGGCTAGAGATGAGTACACCTCTAGTACTACTACTCGCATTAGAGAGGTGCATGGGGATGCTCGATCCAGTTGATCAGCGATATTGAGGCGAGACCTTATAGTATTGCCGAGAGAGATCGATGTGATTACGGGATGGATGGCCGACGCCCATAGGGCTATCATGGACCTGCTATACCAAGGAGGTTGTGTTGGAGTCTCTGGTCGACTAGAAGCGGTGTTCGGAGGAGTTAGTCGGCGATGCCGGCCGGATGATCTCTTTCCTTAGTGCCACGAGATTGATGAGGGAGGTCATGAGGCATATCTCGCTCATGTGGTTGACACGAGTTGAGCAGAGGCTTCAGGATATTCCGTGGTTAGGGAATTTCGGATGTGTTTCTGATGAGTTACTGGGTTTGCCGCGGATCGGGGAGCGAGTTTACCATTGACCTCGTTCAGTACCGCTCCTATATCTATACCTCCATATAGGATGGCTTTTGTGGGCGAGGGAGTTGAAGGTTCGATTCTGCGGGAGTTCTTTGGAGAAGGGTTCATTAGACCTAGTGTTTCACCGTGGGAGCTCCAGGTTTGTTTGTGAAGAAAAGGATGGGACTTTGAAACGTGCATCGATTATAAGCGGTGAATCGGTGTGTGATGAAGAACAAGTACCCACCGCCTAGGATCGATGACTTGTTTGATCGATTGCGAGGGGCTCGGTGTTCACCAAGTTAGATCTGCGATCTGGTTACTATCGATTGAAGATTGCAGAGCCGATGTGCCTAAAAGTGCATTCGAGGCGTGTATGGGCATTTGAGTTTCTAGTGATCTTGGTTTGGGTTGACAAATGCCCCGTGACTTTTATGGCCTTGATGAATAAGGTATTTCAGCCCTACCGGATCGGCTTTGTTATTGTTTTCATTGATGACATCCTAGTGTATTCGAGGGATAGCAGGAGCATAGTGAGCATTTGAGGATTGTGTTACAGACGATGAGGAGAGAGCAGTTGTTCGCCAAATTCAGCAAATGTGAATTTTGGTGGATCAGATGATCTTTTGGGGCATATAGGTGGAGAGGGTATTGAGTGGATCCGAGTAAGGTAGAGGCGGTCTTTGATGGGAGGCTCTAGGAATGTGCACGAGATTCGGAGTTTCCTCGGATTGGTGGTTATTACGGAGGTTTGTCGAGGGTTCTCATTGATCTCACTTACGTGACAAAACTTCGAGGAAGAATGTGCCATTCGGATGGACCGAGGAGTGCGAGAAGAGCTTTGAGGAGTGAAACATCGGTTGACTCATGCACCGGTGTTGGCTATTCCATCTGGGATTGGAGGATTTGAGGTGTATAGCGATGCATCACATCGAGGATTGGGGTGTGTTACGATGCGGCATGGTAGAGTCATTGCCTATGCCTCGAGACAGTTGAGGTCTCATGAGGTAAACTATCCTGTTCATGATTTGGAATTAGGCTGCGGTTGTGTTTGCCTTTGAAGATTTGGAGGCATTACGTATGGTGAGACCTTTCGGATCTTCATGACCATAAGAGTTTGAGGTACCCTCTTGAGCGAGAGAGAGTTGAATTTGAGATGCAGAGGAGGTGGCTTGAGTTGTTGAAGGATTACTGTTATGCGATTGAGTATCACCTGGAAAAGCTAATGTGGTGGCAGATGCTCTCGAGTAGAAAGTCACATCTGATCTGCAACTGATTGAGCAATGAGATTGCCTAATTTGATTCGATTGAGAGCTTTGAATGTCTTGATGAATTTGGAGCGAGGATGGAGTATTATTGGCTACATTGAGATTGAGACCGATGCTCTTTGGGAGGATTAGGAGGGTTCGAGGATAAGGATCTGTTATGGTGAGACCGATTGAGAAAGTGAAAGGTGATTCGAGATCCGAGTTTGATGTGAGAGATGAGACTCATGGATAGAGGCGGAGACTTTGTGTGCACGATGTAGATGATCCGAGGCGAGAGATCTTGGAGGAGGCTCACATGGCCACATATGCTATGCATCCTGGTACTACCAAGATGTATAACACCCTTAAGCAACATTTCTGGTGGCCTGGTATGAAGAAGCAGTGTAGGCGAGTTTGTGTTCAGGTGTTTGATGTGCCGTGAAGTTAAGGTGAGCACCGAGCACCGATAGGGAAGCTTCATTCGTTGCCCATTCCGGAGTGAAAATGGGAGCGGATCACCATGGATTTCATTATGGGGTTGCCTAGGGCCGAGAAGCGATGACGCTTATTTGGGTCATAGTGGACCGATTGACTAAATCGCCCATTTCTTGCAGTGAGGAGAATAATACCATGGATCGGTTGGCCCGAAGTATGTGGCGTAGATAGTGAGGCCAAGCGGGTCCCGTGTCGATAGTGTCCGACAGGATCCCAGATTTACTTCGAGATTTTAGCGAGTTGCGATCTGCTTATGGGTACTAAGCTGAATTTCGATCTGACATTTCATCCCTGAACCAGATGGGCGAGTGAGAGGGCGATTAAGATTGTTGAGGATATGCTTGGGCTTGTGTATTGGAGTTCAGAGGAGCATGGGATCAAGATATCTATACGATTGAGTTTGCATACAACAATCATTATCATAGTAGCATCGGGATGGTTCCATATGAGGAGATTTGTATGGGCGTAGTGTAGATCGCCTCTGTATTGGGATGAAGAGGGTGAGAGGATGATTGAGGGTCTGGTGATTCTGGATCTTTGTTGACAAGGTGAGATCGATTCGAGTCGCATCAAGGCGGCTCGGGATGAGCAGAAGAGCTATGTGGATCGGCATAGGAGGGACATTGAGTATGATGTGGGTGACGGAGTATTCTTACGGGTGTCACCTTAGTGGCGTGATATCTTGAGATTTGGGAGAAAGAGTAAGTTAAGCCTAGGTACATTGGTTCATATAGAGATCCTTTGAGAGGATCGGACCTTTGGCCTCTGAAGCTAGCTTTACTCAGAGTGAAATGTCTCGATTACATGGCGTTTCCATGTGAGTATGCTCCATGAGATATCGGTCGGATCGACACGTGTGATACTGGCTCGAGAGATTGAGGTCTCCGATGAATCCGAGTTATGTGGAGTAGCCGATCCAGTTATCGGGTCTCGGGTGAAACAATTGAGGAATAAGAGTATTCCTTTGGTGAAGGTTCTGGAGGAACCATTCGATTTGAGGAGGCTACCAGGAAACCGAGGAGCATATGAGGAGGCAGTATCCTCATCTTTTTGATCGGTCGGTAAGAATTTGAGGACGAAATTTTTGTTAGGAGGAGAATTGTAACATCCCCTCTCCTATAGAAGGGTATTTTGGTAATTAGGATGGGTTGGGACATTTAATTATATCTCGGCATGCGCATCTGACATATAGTCTCTATAATTCTTGTGGGTTGCACATGCACATAGTATACATGCATTCATGTCATTTTAAACTTAGGATTGAAATGGAACTCTTGTGTGAAATTAATGGGAAATTGAGTTTGGAAAATTATTTGGATTTGTGCCATAAATCGTTTTACATTTTAGGGATTTTAGGAATTTTCTGGATTTTTAGGAAACAATTCTGGACGTAAAATCGCCAATTAGCGAATCGGTCAATTCTCGGTAGCAAAGATCGCTACCAATTAGTGCAAATAATAGTGGGTATATTATTTTGGGATTTGAAAGTAGGGTCATTTGAGTTTAATGGAGTAAAATTTTGGACTGAATTATTAAATGACTATTTTGACTTTTCAAATACAAAGTACCAATGGTATTTTGCCATTTATAAAGTGACAATAAATGCTTCTTCATTATTGTTCTCGGATGAGTGTGTTTAAAGGATGAAGAGATAAATTGGTTAGGCTTTTCTATAGCCATCCGAAACACAAACTTCACCCTTCATTTGCAACCATCGATTTTGCTTTCCTTTTCTCCATTTTCTCCATAGCTTTAAGCTCATTTCTTTGGTCTCATCAAAGCTAGATGATGAGTATGGTATATACTTGAGAAGGAAAAGGTGGTAGCTTGGTATAAAGGTTAGAAGGTAAAAGTTGGAAGTAGAAGCTTTGAAGGAGAATTGTGTTAGGTAAGTTTCATTTAAGTATTTGAGTTTAATGATGTCTTTCATATGGATTGATAGTGTGGGGTAGTTAATAAATGGGTTTAAAGCATGTATTAGGTTTAGGTAGGCATTAAAGTGATGGTTATTATGATTTGATGAAAAAGGGATGAGGCTAGGTGAAGATGCATTGAAGTTAATGTTATAGTTTGATTTTTGGATTGAATAGGGATAATTAATTGAGTATTTGAATTGAGGAATTTAGTGCTGCCAATTTTTCAGTGTTAGCCCTAATATATGTATGATGGTATTAATATTTAATTTGTATTTATTTTGATGTTTAGTGATGTGAAAAGATATTGGAAGTGTTTGAACTAAGGTTAACATTGAATCTGGAAAATGAGATTTGTAATAGATGTTACTGTTTTATTCATAACTTATTGTGTAGAAATGAAAATGAGGTAAGGTTCGTGGCCACTGAAACTTTGGGATGTTGGCTTTAATTTAGTGTGAAATAGGTGTTGTTGAATTTCAATGATAGAAGGGTGAAATTTTGCATGGAAAGTTACTGTTCCATTGCCTGTGAACAGTAACCGCAACCATGACATCTGAGTTTTGTTGATTTTATGAATTAATTGAGATGGAATTAGGAGAATGGTCTTCATGGAAGTTGTAGTATATTTGATTATCTTTCCATTGCTACTGATCTTGCTATTTTTGGAATTGTGTGTTGGGAGATATGAATTGATTACTAATGGCTGGTTTGAGCATTTTGGATGAAACCTAGTTTAAGTGTGATTTTGTGAGTTTACTGATTTGAGGCAATTTAACATTTTATGTGGACTGAAGTGGTGTGAGTGAGCTTCTGAAAAGTTGTAGAGGAAGAGATTATCTTGAAATTGATATTTGGTATGTAATTTTAGAAGTCAGAATTGGGAGATATGATTTTCAAAACTGATCCTACATTAGGTTATGAATGACTGATGACAACAGAAACTTCCATAACAGTTTTCAAATGGTTAGAGATCGAATTGGATGATGAGTGCTTCATGAAAATTAAGTTTAAGATGTTATCTTTACAGGGATATAAAGTTCTGATTTCATTGACTTGTATACTGGAAGTTATGCTTGTTGTAAGATTACTGCCCAAAGTGAAGGATTTCAGGGACAGTAACATTAGATGAATTAATTGACTTGGTTTGCAATAGAATTTGATTTTGGGTTGTTCATGAAAGTTGTTGAGGACATTGTGAACTTGTTGACCATATTTTGTGGTAATTTATTACTGAAGAATCAGTGAGTTATGACATTGTAAATGTACTGCCCTGTGTTGATGAAAAGTTAGTAGGCAGAAAGTTTGATGGGTTATTTGATACCCTTAGGGTTGGATTTGATTTTTGGTCTTCTTGAGAGTTGTAGAGCTTTGCATAAGCTTTCCAATGAGGTATAGTGGGTATTTTCTGAATTGTGTGCTAAAAGTTAGAGTGGATGGAAATTAAGATTGAAATCTGGAAAAAAAAAGGCGAGGTAGCAGTGGAAACTTCGCGCCTCATGAGGACGACGCCACGCCCTCGCGAGATATAGTGGCTGGTCGCGAGGGCGCCGCCGCCTCACGACGAAGTGAGCGATTTCGCCTCATGAGGGCGACGTCTCGCCGCCGAGGTAGGCGTTCGATATATATGTATTTTTTTTTGATTATTATTTGTTATTAAAAAGGTACAATTGTTCTTTTGTCAATTTCTTTCCGTCCGACGTCCGATTGACCTGATTCAGAGGCATCGGATTAGTTGAATATTTAATTTCATTTTCTGAGAAAGCGGGAATTTTAGGCGGAATTTGACGTAGCCTATTGACGGAACTTGTAAACTTTGTTTTATTTAATTGGGGACTATAGAGGTCCGAATTGCGCCGTCGGCATTTATAGATTTTAATTTTGATAGAATTTTATTATGGGAAAATATTGGATTAGGGCGGGATTGCCATGAACATGCATTATACACATTTTCTTGATTTCATGTGCATTAATTAGTCATTTCAAGTATACCGATGGTAATGGCTATTCATTTAATGTGCTATAGAGGCTCAAGTGGACCGTCGTTCCACGGACTTGGCGAGACTTCCGGCACTAGCGTGGAAGTTATTAGGTGAGTAGCCTAGTTGGTTATTCCAATCTATGTGTTAAGCTGTGGTTTGATTGCCTACGGGGAATCATGAATTATTGTTGTAAATTGATTGCCTACGGGATTCGTGGATTATGATCGTGAATTGGCGCCTCTACGGGGATTATGTGGTTATATATGGCCCAATTGGTCGTGAAATAAGCATTAGGCAGCTGTTAATTGGATTGTATGATTATATTGTGTATTTGGATTTGTGTATTACCATGTTTCTTGATATGGGACATGTGCATTCATGCCTGCATCATCCTGTTTAAAGGAAAATTGTGAACCGAGACGCCATCAGATGAACCGAGCCTAGAGCTCGATATCTTCAACCGAGCCTCGAGCTCGACGGAGATAATTCTCCCCGCAGGCGCCTATACCGATCCATTGTTATGCGCTCGATCACAATACTGAAATGAACTGGAAAAGAGTCACATGTGCATTGCATACTGAACTGAACATTTGACAATGTTATTGACTGCCTGTATATTTACTGTCTGTGACTGAATTACTATTGTGATTTGTATAATTACTGAGTGTATACTGTTTCATGCTTATATGATGCATGAATTGGGAGAACCATCGATGATGGTTTCTCATTGAGTTCGCAAACTCATCCAAAATTGCAATTATTTTTCAGGCATAAGCATAGACAGATAGCTCCCTCAGGACTGTAGAGCCGTGTACTGTGGATTGGCGAGAGAAGCGATGGCTCAAAGGTCGATCGGCTGGGCTTTCTTTTGGAGACTTATAGTTAGATCTGTTTCTTGTACAGTACAGTATGATACTTAGTGTGCAGTGTTTGGATCATGTGTAAATTAAAAAGTACTGACAGTTGTAAATTACTGAATTTTAAGTGAATGAAACGGAATCCAATTTGGTTTTAAAAAGTAGTCAATTTCTTATTACTGTCTTATGATTGTGATGCCATGAGGAGTGTAGCGGTTGTTGTCAGTAGTGGTCTCTTGTCGTGGGATATTTATCGGAATGACCTACGGGTGTTCCGGTGGATACCCTATGGTAAGGGGGCGCTACAAGTTCAGTAACAGTGTTCGAGCTCTAGGCTCTTTTCAGTATTAGTGGCGACTCAGGTCACAACTATCATTATCTGAACATGCCTTTATGCATGAATGCATATGTCCCAATTTACATTTACAGTCATTTTACATTTCAATGTCCAATTCCCATTCCTTCGTATTGGTTCGCGTACGGTCTGAGTATTCACAATACACTGCGGAAAAGACCATACAACAACATGATGTATAATCGAAAATACCAAGGATGTACGAAAATACCTTAGTTTCGTGGATAGGTTGCTTCTTTTTCGGATTCCAAGACACTGCAAACGCGAATGCCCTCTACTGGTATCCACACGAGTATGCACGATCCGGGCTGCAGCTATGGTGTGCTAGCACGTCCTGAAACTCTTCCCGAACGCCTCACGATTTTTCTCTCGGATGGTGGCTAGGGTTTCGTGACAATTGTGTCTTCTACCTTAATGAGACCTAAGCTTCTCTATTTATAGAGAAACCCTAATCCCATTGAGGCCCTAATAAGTTTCGGCCCATTATATCTCATATAATAAGCCGAGCTAACTTAATCCAATCTAGCCCAATAAATATATCTACATATATTTATTCAATACCTAATAAATTAGGCCCGAAAAGAATAAGCCCAGATCACATCACTCTTTGTATGCGACCACAGAGGCTCATTTGATGTTGGCAATGGGCTTGATCACACTTCAAGGCCCATAAGTCATAAGCGGCCTCTAGCAAGACATTATGACTACCCAAATCAAATGAGGATCGATAATCCGATTTAACCTGTAACTATGGTTATAAGCTCAGTCCTTTTGTAACACGATATCAAGATTAATCACAAGGCATGGTACATGTCAACCTTTGATTAATCATAGTTTCTTGATCCCCAAGTTGACTGATTATAACAAATGACATTGATGACTCTTCATCAATTCATTTGAGCACGGCCATGCATTTCTTCAGTCACACTTGTCAAGAGGCCCAAATGATATCTCTCTTATTTAAGAGAGGTACAAATCCCATCTACGTCATTCACCTCCCTCCGCATGATTCATTTAGTGTCCAACATAAGACTTCTTGTTATTCGGTTAAAAATATCTTAATCTAATATCAAAATACTAAATTCCTCATGTAGGGAACCATGATGACTTCAGGTCAAAGGATTAAAGTCAAACCATATAAAGAATCACTAATCACATGAAACCATGTAGTATTCTTTATGTGGGTCGGTCCAATATATGTTCTCTGACATATATCTATGTTTATGATTTGATATCTCATATCCATGATCAGTAAAACGTTATCATCAACAAGAACACATACTAGCCTTAATTTATTATTGTTCCACCAATAACGATCGACCAGGGACAGTCTAGAATAGTCTTATGATGCTTATGGTTTTAGTATCAAGTAACATACTTGATGACATAAGTCTAAAACTATTCATGGAATGTAAATCACATTACATAAACGAAATACATGCATATATGAAAGGAATACCTCATAATATATTATTAACAAGTCATAATGTTAATACATGAATCACAACTATCCATTGGCCTAGGGCACACTACTAACAATCTCCCACTTGCACTAGGCCCAATCGGTCAGATATCTAATACCCATAGACCTCGTATGACTCTCATGTTTAGGTTGTGGAAAAGGTTTAGTAAGTGGATCGGCAATGTTGTCATCTGTGCCACTTTGCATATCTTTCGTCTCCTCTCCCAATGATCTCTAATCGATGGAAGCGTACGAGTATGTGTTGGATCTATTATGCGAGTTTGGTTCCTTAGCTGCGCTTATAGCCCCATTATTATCACAATAAAGGTCTATAGGACTTGCAATGCTAGGAACGCTCCAAGCTCGAGAATGAACTTCCCGATCCATCTGACTTCCTTGCATTTGCATCCGTGACAATGTACTCGACTTCGGTTGTAGAATCAAACAATGTTGTCTTGCTTTGAATTTTTCCAGCTCACTACACCTCCATTCAAACAGAACACAAAACCTTATTGCGATCTAAAATCATCTATGTCAGACTGAAAACCAACATCAGTGTGACCATTTACAACGAGCTCTCCTTCAAGTCCTCCATAGACTAGGAACATATCCTTAGTTCTTCTCAAGTACTTAAGGATATTCTTAACTACTATCCAGTGACTCTCACCATAATTAGATTGGTATCTACTTGTTATGCTCAAAGAATATGAGACATCTGGTCGAGTACATAACATGGCATACATAATAGATCCAATTGCAGATGCATATGAAATCTTACTCATGCGCTCAAGCTCTTTACCTGAAGTAGGACAATCCTTTTTAAAAAGCTTGATTCCATGTGACATAGGCAAGAATCCTCTCTTGGAATCTTGCATACTGAACCTTTTCAGTATCTTATCTATGTATGTACTCTGATTTAGGCCTATAAGCTTTCTTGATCTATCTCTATAGATCTTAATGCCTAAAACATAGGCAGCCTCACCTAAGTCTTTCATTGAGAAACGTTTCTTAACCAAATCTTGACACTCTGTAAGGTTGGAATATCGTTTCCAATGAGTAGTATGTCATCAACATATAAAGCTAAAAAGACAACAGCACTCCCACTAACCTTTTTGTAGACACAAGGTTCATCTTCATTCTTGATGAATCCAAACTCTTTGACAACTTCATCAAAACGAAGATTCCAGCTTCTTGATGCTTGCTTCAATCCATAAATGGATCTTTGAAGCTTGCACACCTTTCCCGAATTATTAGGATGGACAAAACCCTCAGGTTGTATCATATATACATCCTCAAGTAAGTTTCCATTAAGAAAAGCCGTTTTGACATCCATTTGCCATATCTCATAATCATAGTATGCAATTATGGCAACAAGAATTCTAATGGATTTGATCATGACCACTGGAGAAAATGTCTCATCATAATCAATTCCATGAACTTGTCGATAACCTTTAGCAACAAGTCTTGCTTTATAAGTGTGCACATTTCCATCCATGTCGAGTTTTTTTTTGAAAACCCACTTACATCCAATGGTCTTCAAGCCATCAGACGGATCAATCAAAGTCTAAACTTGATTGTCATACATGGATTGCATCTCTGCTTTCATGGCCTCTAACCATTTAGCAGATTCTGGACTTTCCATAGCTTCTTGATAGGTTGTGGGCTCATTATGATCAATGAGCATCACATTATCATCATCAGTAATGAGAAATCCATATCTCTCGGGCTCATGACGAATCCTATCAGATCTACGTAGGCCTTGTGTTGTTGAAGGTCGCTCATCAACAAACTTGTGAGTTCGCTTCAATCTCCTTTTCGGGCTCAATGTCATTTTGTGAAACTTGAATTTCTTCAAGTTGTACTTTCTCGCCTTTATTTCCTTTGGAAACAAATTCCTTCTAAGAAAAACCATTTCGAGCAACAAACACTTTTTTCTCTACTGGGATGTAAAAGTAATATCCTTTAGTTTCCTTAGGATATCCCACAAAATAACATTTTTCAGATTTGGGTGCCAACTTGTCGGCAATTGGACGCTTCACATAAGCCTCACAACCCTAAATCTTTATAAAAGATAAATTGGGATGCTTCCCAGTCCATATCTCATAAGGTGTCTTTTCTACATCCTTTGAAGGAATACGGTTCAATATGAATGCTGCTGTTTCTAAAGCATAGCCCAAAAAATATTTTAGAAGATCAGTTTGACTCATTATTGATCGAACCATATCTAATAGAGTTCGATTTCTCCTTTCAGAAACATCATTCCGTTGAGGAGTTCTGGAGGAGTCAATTGTGAAACAATTCCACAATCCTTAAGATAATCATCAAACTCTTGGCCTAAGTATTCACCTCCTCGATCAGATCGAAGGATTTTAATTGTTTTACCAAGCTGATTTTGTACTTCATTCTTATATTCTTTGAACTTTTCAAAAGATTCAGATTTGTGATTCATTAAATAGACATACCCATATCTACTGAAGTCATCTGAAAAAGTAATGAAATACAAATAACCTCCTCTCACTGAAATGCTAAAAGGACCATATACATCGGTATTTATAAGGCCCAATAGCTTATTGGCCCTTTCCCTTTTACCTGTGAAGGGGGTCTTTGTCATCTTACCCAGTAAACAAGAATCGCATGTCTCAAAAGATCAAAAGAATCAATGAATCCATCTTGATGGAGTTTTGAAATGCATTTTTCATTTACATGGCCTAAGCGACAATGCCAGAGATAGGTTGGGTTCAAATAGTTAGATTTAAACTTCTTGGTATTTATGTTATAGATGGGCTCATTTGTAACAAACTCAGTGCCTAGATTATAAATGCCATTTAATTGACACGCAATGCCATATAAAATGTCATTCTTATAAATGGAAATACTTCTATTCTCAATAGAAAATTTAAATCCATCATTCTTTAAACAAGCAAAAGAAATAATGTTCCTACTCATAGTAGGTACATAATAACAATTCTTAAGTTCCAAAATGAGTCCAGTAGGCAAAATAAGATCATAAATCCCCACGAATAAAGCAGCAACTCTTGCTCCATTTCCCACGCGCAGGTCGATCTCACCAGACATCAATCTTCTAGTCCTTCTTAGACTCTGCATATTAGTACAAATGTGAGTTGTAGTTCTGGTATATAATACCCAAGATGCAGAAGGAGTAAAATTGAATTCTATAACAAACATACCTGAAGAAGTAGTCGCACTATTCTTCTTCTCTTTCAGCTCTTCCAAATAGAGTTTGCAGTTCCTTTTCCAATGACCAGGTTCATTGCAGTGAAAGCAAACTCCCTCCTTGGGTGCCTTAATCTTAGCTTTGGGCTTGGGCTTGGACTTGGACTTGGGTACTTTAGCTTTTTCCTTTGTTGTGCCCTTCTTCTTGAAACCTTTTCCTTTCTGAACCACAAGAACTTCATTGGTGGTCTTAACCTTTCCTTTTAAGTTCTCTTCAGCAGTTTTCAGCATCCCATGTAATTCATCAATGGACTTCTCCATATTATGCATGTTGTAGTTAAGAATGAACTGATCATATTCATCAGTCAAAGATGCTAGAATAAGATCAGTTGCCAATTCTTGAATAACATGTGCACCTAATTTCTCAAGATGATGAATGTAACTCTTCATCTTGAGAACATGAGCACTCATGGGTGTGCCAGGAGTCATCTTGCATGAATTCAATGCCTTAGTGGTTCTAAACCTCTCTTGGCGTGCTTGCTCTTGAAACATAGTTTTCAATTGAGCAAGCATGTCATAGGCCTCCATTTCCTCTAAATCCTTCTGAAGGTCAGAGATCATGGTGCCTAACATAAGGCATGACACATCCGTAGAGTCATTGATATGCTTCGTGTAAGCATCCTTTTGAGCCTTAGGTGCATTTGCTGGTGGTTCCTCAGGGATGGGCTCTTCTAAGACATAAAGCTTTCTTTCTTGCTTGAGAACAATTCTCAAGTTCCTATACCAATCTAGGAAATTTGTTCCATTAAGCTTTTCTTTCTCTAAGATAGATCGCATGGAAAGGTTGGTGGATGGAGTAGCCATAATCTACAAAATTATGCAATAAGGGTCAACATTCTTAGTTTTAAGAGGTATTAGCTCCCACTCAAATAAATAACCCTCAATTGAAAAATGGGAGAAACAAGATCCATATTTCACTAAGTCCTAAGAAAGCTTTGGCTTAACACTCAAGACTTAGCTATTTAGGTAGAAAACTCTTTTCAATTACATCACATGTAACTCTTGATGGGTTTAGGTTAAAATACATCTTATGTACTGCATGTATGTAAAAACCCAATCTTATGCCCTAAGCCTAAAACCGTTTTGATAGCTTAGTCAAGTTTAACCATACTTTACCTATGAATAGCACCATTATTCAAATGTCTTCCCTAGATGATCCCTACATGCCTTGCTTTGGCAAAAACCCACATAAGGATAAGCAAGAGATAAACATGGGTAAAGTTTTATGGAAGGCATATAAACTTAATATTATGATGAGGGTCGTTCTTAGTACATTATAAAGGTTACCAATCCTATTAGTAAGGATGTTTGTACTATGCTAGTTCTAATCCTATACTACAACATACTTCAGTATATATATATTAGAAGCATAGAATAGTAATTTACACATGAATATAAATATTCAAATAATATAAATAAACACATGAATATAAATATTCAAATAATATAAATAAACACATGTAAAATCACCCAGAATATATAACAACAAACGAACAAACACGCGCAACGAACACGGCGGTCCCGCTTGATGTCATTAATGATCATAGCCACTATCCAATCTAAATACAATTGAGACACTTAATTCTTCAATAATATAATACTATTGGGGCATTGCTATCTCTGACAATTACAACCCTAAACTCCTTATACCCATGATTGATTTTCATAACTCTTAAAATATTTAAATTCCCTAATAAGGAAAAATTCTCTTATGATTTTCTCAGTTTCATCATAACATATTCTGACACATGTTCCTTTACACTAATTTCTCCACATACTTCAATTTATTGCTATCATTACAAACTGGGTTGATAACACATTCATCATATCAACTTTATACTTCCCGAATATTTTACACAAAATATTTGTGAACCGATATTCTCCTCATAATCACGACTAATGTCTCTTTACTGTTCAATAATCCTATTACATAATCGGATTCTTTACATTGACATAGTACATACCTACTCAGTAGCAGATTCTATCTTTTACGCTTGAGTCTCCACTAGGATCAGGACTCCCAATAATGACTTTTCGTTCATTTCAAATTTATCTCCAATTTGTCCTTTCATTGCTAAAATTTTCAATTGTAATCATCTGATCGACTTAATCCAATTCAAGGAAACTCTTCTTTGAAAGAAGATTTCTCAATACTTTCATCGATACCGCTTATGAAATTCCAAATCATCAACAGTCGTCATATTTCTTGACAACCATTCTCAATGCCTTAGGAAATCAATTTTTAACTATAACCCATACTATCCCATGAAGATCAATTATGCCACAATTCATATAATCAGGACATCCTTTTTAATAAAATTCAGTGAAGTATATACCACCAAAATCATTTCATCTTATTGAGAGGCAGATGTAGGACAACTCACCAATTAGTCACTTACGTTAAAGATACCTTGATCTTATTTGATTTTTGACAACACTCTCCCTTTTTGCACCTGTCCTCGCTCGTGAGGATTATGCCATGATCATGTCCTTAACATATAACAATTTCAATTCATTCCCAATTGATCACTATAAGCACTTTCACTTCTTATTCTAACTCATATTGAACTTTAAACTATAAGAACTATGACTAGCAATTATCCACTAACTCACCGATTACTTCCAATATCATCTCCGCACATATAATACATATAAGCTTAATAATTTCACTGGCCATGGTGCTCCCATTATCAGGTGTGCGTTCACAGAGGCAAATCAACTGAACCTTGACAACTTTTTCATCTACTATTATCATTGTCTTACATTTCAATCTTTTCATTATTGCATCATACCCATGTATTTTCCCACTCAAATCAATATCATAAATGTACAATCATTCTCGCTTTCCCACTAACATATGCTGACTCTAAGTCATAAACCCTTATTCATAAACTCTCATCAAGGTAATCAAATCCAATTGTAGTCTTTCTAGATCATAAAAAATTTTAATTTCATCCACTTTGCTTATACACTTTCAATCTTGCCATTTCTAACACATCGCTATTTTCCTCTATCAATCCACAACTATAACTTCATATCTATCCCACATTCGCGGATATATTTGGTATAACTCTGATGTTGTATTTCATAATACTTTTCTTATATTTCATAATACTTTTTTTATTCTATGATATCCCCAACTTCCATATGTCATTTTCTAACATATCCTCATTTTCCTCACTATTTCTAACCACTTAGACAACCATGCTCATGCATGTGACTCATATGCTCGATTGGGGATCAGTTGTCACTGTCTGCCGTGACACGACTTAAATGCATGTACGTGACCCATATGAGATCATAAATTCAACCATCATTTATGAATCATAAGAATCATTTAAACCAAAACCTTAGTCTTTGCTTTTGTCATAAAAACTTCACACATGCAAACATAATCATACATACATTCTTTACTTAACACAATTTTGGCAGCATAACAAGCTGCATTTTAACTAACCCAACTCGCAAATGGTTCTAAATGCACTTCTACAATACCAGCTCAAACAATCCAGTTCATCCATATTCAAATCACAATCAATCTCTACTCAATTTACATATAAAACCATAATGTACAATCCACAGCCATAAACAATTCCAATTTCCATAAATCAAGTTCTTATACAAATTCACCATCCAAATACATCATGAACTAAACGCTTACATTACACTAATGGCATCCCAAGCCATATACAATTACCAATAATCAAAGTCCAAAGTATACAGCGCACAACAATTCTATCTTGACGATGATTCAATGGAATCACATATAAACGAAATCTCTCATTTTCTTTCACCCGATCTTCTTCTCATCACCTGTGGATGGGAATGAAGGGGGTGAGCTTAAAAAAGCCCATGGGTAACAGGTTTATAATCAATCATAAGCAAAACTATTCAAAAGTTTACTGCCATAGAAATTTCTTGTTGAAAATCCATAAAATGCTCGTTTCTCAAATATTTGTCATGTATTCAAATCCATAATCCGCAAAACATAAATGTATCAACTTGTTTAAAAATCACAATTTCATAATGCAATACATCATCTCATTAAACACAAATGATTTCATTTCATCATTCAAGAACAACACACAATCCACATCATAACATAACACGTCAAAATGCTAATGCACACACAATTCGGCTCGAGGGTTCCGTGAACAAAACAGAGAAACCGAAGTTTACGCCGTGAATGAAACGAATCAATTTTCAGATCTCGTGTGGCACAAGCGGTCAGCCGAGAGAAGGCTTTTTACGTCGACGTGCACGTAACTTACGAAACGGTCCCAAACAAAGCACATAAACAATGCTCAAACTCATTTCATTGAAATGAAATGCTTTCATGCTTTTCATATTCTTTTTCTTCTTTCCATTAAATCACAATGCCATACTCAAATACATAGCATAATCACATCACAATCCAATACTCATCAAAGTGTCATATATTTTTCAATGCATAACATAACACATCACAATACATTTTTGCATGCTCATAACCATTCAAATCCAATTCATGGATTATATGAACGCATATAAACCAATTCTTTAAATCATTTGAAAACAATATATGCACAATCATAAAATATTTGAAATCATTTTATTCTCTCAATTTGGGAAAATCTTTAATGGCTTATTATTCAACTATAAACATGAAACCCACCTCATATCCATGCTTGGAGCTTGATTAGAGCTTCAATTCTCCAAAGCCTTTCTTCTTTCTCCCAATCTCAAATTTCCCTAAATTAAATCAACCCAAATTCAACCTCATAAATAACAAAATCTTCAAAATTGACTTCATAATCCATAAACCCATATCAACCTCAAACTATCCAAACCAAAAACTCACTAAAAACTTAAGGATTAAAACTCATCTCTTACCTTTTCATTCTCTATTTTCGACATTGCTTGGCTTCCAAAGGAAGCTTTCTTCATCCTCCACATTTTCCCCCTTGAAGCACTTGAAAAATCGAGCTTGAAGCCCCCACAATCGAAACCCTAAACATCTTTCTCTTCTTTCCTCCATCTCTCACGACTCCACCTTCTCTCTTCTTTTATTTTCTTTCTTTCCTTCTTTTTTTTTAGCCAAAAACGTGCCCATCTCTTTACTTAAACGGTAGCCCCATTGCCATGTCACTAAATGAGAGTAAAAAGACCCATTTGCCCTTCCCCTTAAGCCTAAGGTCTTAACTCTTTAAGTGGACTTCCAAAATTGCCCCTGAATTCATTTTCATTTGAGCTTACTTTAGGACATTATTTTCACCATCCAATCGAAGGAATTTGTAACATCCCGACCCTGATGGGAAGGGTATATGGGTCAATTGGTACAGGCTAATTGTTGCATTGCATAGTCCGATATGAACCTGCATATAGCCTCTGATTGTAGAGGACTGAGTCAATTGGCACATGCACATGTAGGTACATGCATTCATGGTATTTTCCCGGCATTTAATTTTGTAAATGATTTGAATTGTGAATTTGTGATATAATTAGATTGGATTATGATATATTGGGAATTATGGAATAACTGGGTGTGAATAGTAGAATTGGAACTGTATTTAGAGTGATCGCAGTGATAGTGAACTTTAGGAAAGTTTATGGATTAATTAGAGAAAATGTCCGACGAAAATTTTAAGTGTCGACAGATTGATCGTGATAGTGTTAGAATAATTGTCCAATGGCGATGGAAAATTGGAAATATGATTTTTAGGAATTGTTTATGTCGAGCCATTAAAATTTGGGGACAAATTGTACTGGAAATAAATTGAAAAGAGAAAGAGAGTTAAGTGTTTAGCCCTTAAATATATAAGGTTAAGAGGAGAGGAAAGAAAAGCTTTTCCTTCCTAGGGCCACCGTTTCTCCCTCCCCTTCGACGATTTTAATTTTTCCTCCACCCACAATTGTTGCTTGTGGTCTTCTCTCTCTGTGCACATCTAGCTTGACGCATGAGGAAGATGAGGATAGTTGGGTGTGAAGGGTGAAAGCTGTGGGTGTAAAAGGTTAAAGGTTTCAGATATTAGGGTTGCGTGATTTGGAAAGATTTGAGTTTCGATTGGTAAGTTAAATGGTTTAATGTTGTTTATTATTGTGTTAAATGCATTCATGGGGGTTTAATATGAAAGATTGTGAGTGTTTAGATGAGTTTTGACTGATTTTAAAAAGAGATTGGGCGAAAAATCATCGGGGAAGACGAACCAGATCCAAGACGTCATGACATCGCGCCATGACGCGCGAGAATGAAATAACGCCGCATGGCCAGCTCGAAGAACTACGCCGTGGCGAGCTCACTTCGAATGCCACGGCGAGGAACATTGGGGGCGCCGCAGCGAGCGTCCATATGCCGCGGCGAGGGCCAGTTTATGAATAGTTTTAATTTTGTTTTTGGGACATAACTAATTGTGTAGACCTCCAATTGAGGTGATGTTTGATTCGTTATAAACTATAGATCGAGGTCTACAATCAAGGAAAAGAATGAGAGTTGAATTCAAGTTTTTGAGATCTCAATCAGTGAAAGAAAGTTAAGAAAATGATTGTATTTCAACCTAAGGATTGTTCATGATAATTGGGGTTATAGAAACTGAGCATAATGGGTGAATTTGATCTAGAAAATAGTGATATTGATGTTGAGATAGTACCCTAGCGAGTGTGACGTGATAAATTGACTGAATATGAGAATTGAAATTGGGGAGTCCCGTAATATGTTATTAATTTAGAATTGAGCCTTTATTGAGCAATTGAACGAAAAGTTAGTTTTGACTCAAGAAATTGGGAAAAAAATGGGAAACAGTACCGGGAAAATCATGAATAGGCATAGTACCTCTTTTATTCAAGGCATGTGCATCATTAATTATTTTGACTGTGCATTTGGTAATGAATGAAATTAATTGATTGTTATAGAGCCCGTGGATCGATAATCCACGGACAGTGCTGAAGCTTCCAGGCAACAGCTAGGAAGTTCAGGTGAGTAACCTAGTTGGTTCCTCAGCCTTATGTGTTTAATATTATATGCAGTAACACCATGTGGAGATAATGGATGGATATGTGTATATCTAATTTGATTGATTTTGGACCATGGGTGTCTGAAATATTGAATATGTGATATTGAAGTGCTATTGTGTGAGTAAATGACCATGAATTCATCAATGAGATAATCATAAATGTCAATGACTGAACTACCGGACCGAAGGTCCGAAGAAATAGGTATTGGTCTTTGAAATGTGCAATGATTGTGAATGTGATTTGATACATGTGCGTTATATTGTGATAAACGAATTCCATAATCGGTTAATAATAATGGTCAGGATTGGAGCCGCCTTGAGAGGATTAGTGCATACCGGTAGGCTCTCAGTAACATCCCACCCCCTCCTGGAAGGGTAAAATAGTAAAATTGGCATAGGATGAGATTGGTAAGGAATAATTAGTACTGTTTGTGCATAATAGGATTGATACACAGTATCAATTGTGTATATGGAATTACAGTATATGCATTCATGATAATTCCCGATAATTGGGCCTAAAGCAATTTTATTGTGATTAACGGGGTTATGGGATTTGAAAAATTATTCTGAGTGCGCTGTTAAGCGTTTTTGATTTTAAGGGATTTTCAGAAATTTTTTTGGAATTTTTCGGAGAAAATTCTGATCGCAAAATCGCTTTGAATCGGCCTAAACTTGTTTTGGGATAGAAAAAGTGATTTTTGTGATTGAAAAATTATTTAGAGTGCACTGTTACCTGTTTTATAATTTTAGGGAATTTCATTAATTCTCAGAAAAATAATTGAGGAAATTCTCGGATCGGATAAATCGCCAATTCGCTTAATCCTAGTGCTTTCGAGAGCAAAAATCGCTACCCAACCGATATCGTAATATTGGGTATTTTATTTTGGGATGAAAGTAGGGTCATTGGAGTTTAATGGAGTAACATTTTGATCTGGATTAAACAAATATATCTTGACTTTTCTTAAAATAATTGACCAATGGTATGTTGCCATTTAAAAGCAACATTTAATGCTTCCTCTTGAATGTTCTCGGATGTGTAAGTGTTTAAAGGAAAGGAAGAAGGAATTTTTGTGCTTTGGTTACTCTCCACCCGAAAACACACTTCTCCTTTGCATGTACATTGAAAATTTTCTCATCTTTCTTTACAACTTCAAGATACCATCTCTATAATTCCCTCAAAGTTAGATGATGAGTTTTGTGTATACTTGAGAATGGAAGGAGATTGATCCTTGGTGAAGAAGTTGGAAAGTGGTTGTTGAGGTTTGAAGGAGGTTTTAAGTTGGTAAGTATGATGTTGCATATGGAATTAAATGCCATGATAGTATGGGGGTAGTTAATATAAGGATTTAAAGCATGTATAAGGTTCATGTAGACATTAAAGTGTTGATTATTATGATTTAAAGTAAGGGGCATAAAGCTAAGTGATGACTGAATTGAAAGTAATGATATGGTTTGATTTTGAATTGATTATGGATAATTAATTGAGTATCTGAATTGAGGAATTTAATGTTGTAAATTTTTCAGTATTAACCCTAACATATGTATGATTGTAGTGATATTTAATTTGTATTTATTTTGATGTCTAGTGATGTGAAAAAGGCATTGGAAGTGATTGAACTAAGGTTAACATTAAATCTGGGAAGTTAGAGTTGAGATTGATGTTACTGTTTTATTCATAACTTATTGTGTAGAAATGTAAATGAGGTAAGGTTAGTGGCCACTGAAACTTTGGGATGTTGGCTTCAATTTAGTGTGAAATAGGTGTTGTTTAATTTCAATGATAGAAGGGTGAATTTTTGAATGGGAAAGTTCCTGTTCCATTGCCTATGAACAGTAACCGCAACCATGACATCTGAGTTTTGTTGATTTTATGAATTAATTGAAATGGAATTAGGAGAATGGTCTTCATGGAAGTTGTAGCATATTTGATTATCTTTCCATTACTACTGATATTGCTATTTTTGGAATTATATATTGGGAGATATGAATTGATTACTAATGACTGGTTTTGAGCAGTTTGGATGAAACCTAGCTTAAGTGTGATTTTGTGAGTTTACTGATTGGAGGCAATTTTAACATTTTAAGTGGACTGAATTGGTGTGAGTGAGCTTCTGAAAAGTTGTAGAGGAAAAGATTACCTTGAAAATGACATATGGTTTGTAATTTTAGAATTCAGAATTGGGAGATATGATTTTCAAAACTGATCCTACATTAGGTTATGAATGGCTGATGATAACAGAAACTTCCATAACAATTTTGAAATTGTTAGAGATCGAATTGGTGTTGAGTGCTTCATGAAAATGAAGTTTATGATGTTATCTTTACAGGGATATAAAGTTCTGAATTTATTGACTTGTATACTGGAAGTTATGCCTCTTGTAAGGTTACTGCCCAAATTGAAGGAGTTCAGGGACAGTGACATTAAATGAATTAATTGACTGGTTTAGAAATAGAATTTGATTTTGGGTTGTTCATGAAAGTTGTAGAGGACATTGTGAACTTATTGACCATATTTTTGTGGTAATTTATTACTAAGGAATCAGTGAGTTATGAAATTGCAAATGTACTGCCCTGTGTTGAGGGAAATTGTGAAGGCAGAAGGTTTGATGGATTATTTGACACCCTTAGGGTTGGAATTGATTTTTATGGTCTTCTAGAGAATTGTAGAGCTTTTCATAAGCTTTCCAATGAGGTATAGTGGGTATTTTTCTGAATTGTGTGCTAAAAGTTAGAGTGGATGGAAATTAAGTTTTAAATCTGGAAAAAATAGGCAAGGAAGGAGTGGAACTCGCCATCTCATGAGGCGATGTTTCGCCTCGCGAGGGCGAGATCGAAGAGACAGGTCATGAGGGCACGCCGCCTCGCGACGGAGTGAGGCGATTACGCCTCGAGGCGGGCGTCTCGCCGAGGCGTGGCGCCTTCGATATATATATATATATTTATTTTATTTTGATTATTATTTTGATATTAAATGGTACAATTGTTCTTTTGTCAATTTCTTTCCGTCCGACGTCCGACTGACCTGATTCCAGAGGCATCGGATTCGTTGAATATTTAATTTCATTTTCTGATAAAACGGGAATTTTTAGACGGGAATTTGTCGTAACCCCTATTGACGGAACATGTAAACACTGTTTTATTTAATTTGGGACCTATAGAGGTCCGAATTATGCACCGTCGTCGCCTATGGATTTCTAATTTTTGATAGAATTTTATTATGGGAAAATATTGAATTAGGACCGGGAATTCATGAACATGCATATCTCATCAACATGAGTACAAATTTCATATTTAGTGACTCGTACTTTTTCTGATTCATATAGAGGTCCAATTGGAGCGTCGATTGACCGACATCACGTAGGTTTTCCGCATTAGCTCGAAGCAATTGGTGAGTAACCTAGATGGTTTCTCAATTTTTTATGTGTTTAATATTTCGCGATTATGCCATGTGGAGATAATGGATGGGTATATGTGTTTGACTTTGATTGATTTGGACCATAGGTGTCTCAAATATTGAGAATGAGATAACGGTGCTACTTGTGTGTGATTGCTTATGAATGTTTACATTGAGATCTCGGACCAAAGGTCCGAGGAAATAGGGATTGATATCGAAGTGTTAATTATTTGTCTCGATCATGGGATGTGACCGTAAATGCGATATGGTATGACGATAAATTGAAAAATATATGATTGAAATACGGATCAAGGTCCGAGGAAATGGAAATGGCATTGAATGTAAGTGATAGAAATAACTGTAAATGAAAATTGGAACATATGCATTCATGCATAAGGACATGATCGAGATAAAGGCAATTGGATTGAGTGACCACCGTGTCGTAGGCATATCACGCCTAACGATGTGAGAGCTTTCACCAACGCATGTGACCTCAGTCCAACGTATTGAGCCTCAGCTCAATGTATCGAGGCTTCAAGCCCAATGTTTCGAGCTATCGCTCAACAATGTGCCGTTCTTTGGGACGATTTCAGCTCACAGTCCACAACAACGTAATAAAATGGAAAGGGTCTCATGTGCATTGCATATATGGTATGATTGAATTTGATTGTATGAAAGGCGATACGCCTTACATTTGTGAAATGTAATGGTATGTACTATTTGAGATTTCATTTGTGATTTGTGTTTGTATGTGATATTTGGCAAGTGATTGAACATGATGAATTGAGTGAACCATCGATGATGGTTTTCACCGAGTTCGCAAAACTCACCCAAAATTTGCATCTATTTTTCAGGTCTCAAGAATACCCGGTTGACACGGAGTATGTCTCTCGTAGACGAGTAAAGGTTAGAGGTCGGGATCGATTAGGTTCGCATTAGTGTTTTAGTAAATTGTATTCCGCAATCACCGTATAACAAGGCTTTATATTTTCTTGAGCCATTGTGGTATTAATGTTTCATCGATTGACTTATTGTAATTATTCTTGAATGACCGTAATAATCTGAAACGGGTTTATATTGAACACGGATTTTATTTACTTCTTGTGTTTGCCGTGTGAACGTGGAGTTAATGGCTACAAAAAGAAAAAAAGTGTATACTGAATTTTAAATCGATCGATGTAGTACGCCACTCGTGGGACACGGACTCGGATATCACCAACGATATCGGGTTCGGGTCTTACGGTGTAGGTGTTACATTTAGGTGGTATCAAAGCCTAGTAAGACGTAATGTATCCGAGCACGATTTGGAACATAGGTTGCATGCATTTGAGTCGCGTCGTTGCGGGCATCGTGGTAATCGATCCCTAGTCGAGTCGCCGAGGATAAATCCTACGGGTGCATAAGTGTCAAGTGATTAAGTGAGAGAAGAGTGAGATCTGGATTAGAGTGAAAATCCCTAAAAGGGATAATCAATTAGGAAAGGATAAAGGAAAATGGATAAGAAGATTGAAATTGTCTTTGGGTTAGAAACCCTTATAAGTGATAAATGAACGACCGTGTTGGCCTAGATCGATTAAGAATTTCCGAATTAAATTGACAATATTATGGTGATGTAAAATGCAGATGTTGAGAACTTGAGAGGTCCATTAGAGATATGGGAAGCATATTGGTTATAGTAGATCTAAGTGAGATTAAATGCCCGGAATGGTTAGGTAATTACGATTCGATTGTATATGTTATGAAAGGGAAATATAGGAATTGAGTAAAATGTAGATGGTCCAATCGGGCATATTTTGATTCATCAGATTCAAGTTAGAGATCAGAGATATTATAAGCGATGATGATAGCGAAATGGAAAGAAGCTCAATAGAGTGCTGTAATGGTTTATTGAGAACTGAAAGAGTGTAAAAGTGTAAAGATAGACTGAAATGAATTCGGGAAATGGTTATGAACTAGACCGCATAAGTTTGAGACTGAAATTGTTAGGTGATTATGGTGCTTCGAGGTTGGAAATTCGTATGATAAAATCGTAAAGGAAAAAGACAGACAGATGGTTTCTACTGATGGAGTATCGAGAAATACTGAATTAGGTGTATATGGACACAAAAATGGTAAATGGATAGGTATATAGATAGAGATAAAATGGAGTGGTATCAACGATTTTGTCGGGTACTGGGGACTGTGAACACTCGATCATAGACTATTTGAGGAAAATAGAAGATAAGTAGCAGAAAACGGAATGAAAAATAAGAATAATGATCATAAGCTGATAAGCCAAATTGATATGACCTTATAAATGAATGAAACCACAATAGTGGTGTATGAAAAGAGTTATTGTATTTAAGTCAATTTACTGTTAGGGATATCTATTGACAAGAATGTTGATTGTGACAAATGAAATGTATGTGACAGATATATGGAAATCATAGAGGAAATGAGCGGTAAATGTTTAGAGTGATTATAAGTGTGAAGTTCTTAAGAGGTTAAAGTAAGACAAAGGTGGAATGAGTGTACCGTAGGAGAGGAACTCAAAAGTGATTACTCGTATAGATTACGTAACAAGTGGGAAAGAAAGTGTTTAAGGATCGCACAAGGAACCTTCGCGAAAGGAATGTTACGATCATTAAATGAAGACATAAGAGTGTCTTGATTGAGATTATGTACGATAGTGAAGAAGGATTGAAACACAATTAGGAATAATCATTGGTTGATGAGACTTTGTGGACAAAATTAAAAGTGAAATTGGGTCATAGCTCATACTGCTGAGATTATCTCGCATTGTATGTACTGTAAATGTAAAGAATTCCATATGAGTGAGATTTTAAATTTGAGGTGATTCTATTGCAATGTGAAGTGAATCGATCTCCGTTTATGATGCAAAACTGTTGAGGAATCTAGATTTGAAACGAAAAATAAAAAAGTCCCGAATCGAGAAGAGAGATACTAAAATAAAATGGAAAATTTTGGAGGTTTAAATATAGATGACAAGGTATTAACATATGTTGATAGAATGATATGAAAACAAATGAGAAGAGAAAATGAAAAGAGTATGGCTGAATGGAGACAAGAGGGTCAAAAAGGGAAACTGACAATGAGGTGATGTAGTGACACCTTCATAAAGAAATTGCAGATACACTCATTGTAGACTCAATGAAAAGGGTAAAAGATGTACGGTAAAGTCAATAGGGATTTATGCGAAGGAAGCAAATGGTAGTAGTTGTGATTAGTGATAATGAATGTGTTTGGAAGTGTTGAACAGTGAAAAGTGAAAAGGACGATAAGATTAATTGAGGAATCTGATACTGATGATATACATACACTGGGAAAAGTGGGCAGTGAGTATTGAACTGCGACAATATGTTGAACAAGTATGAAATAAATTGAACTGACTGTGATAAATGGTATTAGTGCCATTCTCATTATTGAAAGCCTCGAGACCTGTAGATTCTATAAGGATACACCGTGTTAATTTGAGGAAAGAGACGGGTATAAATACGACAATGCTGCAATGAACAGATCCATTATAGATCTTAGGGTTTTCAATTAATGTCAAGCATATCTGGGTAATTGTGAAGTGTTCGAAAAAAAAGAAGTTGAAAATCGTGATAAGAAAGGTTAAAGAAAGAGAAAGTAAATGGGAGAAATCTTATGATGAGTTTGCATATACGAATGGAGTTGGAAAACTATAGTGAACAAAAGAAGAAGAAGAAGTAAGTGTACCCGATAAAAAGGTATTAGAACAAGAAAGTGAACAGGCAAAGTTAGACATTCTAGTCAAAGATATTTGAAAAGTGAAATTGAGTAATTGTAGTTATAAAATGAAGTGATTCTTGGCTCAAGTGTTTATAGGTTGAATGTCCAATAGGAAAAAGGTTTGATTATGGTCGTGTTATAGAGCTTTGATTCACTGGAAAATATATCTTGTTACATCGCATGCTGCCTCATCGGGAGTTAAAGACCATAATGGGTTTGAGACTAAAATGTGTGAGAAAAAGGAAAGTGACTTAGGAAGCCTGCATGGTTAGCTAAAGTGGAATCGGATCGGACAAATGAGATAGAGTAAACTGTATATCCGGATAAAGTGTGTGAACATTATAGCATAGTGAATTGTCTTACGAGAATCGAATTTGAATATAAAGTGAATGACATATGATAAATGACGCATTAGGTACATTGTTCTCGATTATAGTGAAGTGGAATTAAATGTTATGTATTGGTACCAAGGGAATGTAAATCGCCCCGACGTGATTAAGGGAGGTACCAAAGACATGGAGATGTCCTCAATGGAATACTGAATTGGACTATATGGCCTTTGTGGGAAAAAGGTATTAGAAGGATAAAATGTGATCGTGAATAGATTTGAAAATACCGAATCGAGTAATATATTGGAACCAAAGGTAGAGAAATGACAAGTGAAATAGCTAAGAAAAATGAGATCGTCAATCGATAGTCTTGTCAATCCGCCATCGTATTAAGTGATAACGAAGTTAGCCAAATTAGTAATCGAGTTACTGATCGAGAGTGATTACTGCGATCACTCCAAAAGTGAATCATTAAGTGGAAAGTATATGGGATATGAAGAATCATATGATTCTTGTCATAGGAATTGTTGATGAGAATTTCGAGGACGAAATTTTATAAGGAGGGAGAATTGAATATCCCACCCCTCCGGAAGGGTAAAATAGTAAAATTGGCATAGGATGAGATTGGTAAGGAATAATTAGTATCTTTGTTTGTGCATAATAGGATTGATACACAGATCAATTGTGTATATGAAATTACGGTATATGCATTCATGATAATTCCGGTAATTGGGCCTAAAGCAATTTTATTGTGATTAACAGGTTATGGGATTTGAAAAATTATTCGAAAAGGCCGTTAAGCGCTTTTGATTTTAAGAGATTTTCAGGAATTTTTTGAAATTTTGGAGAAAATTCTTGATGGCAAAATCGCCAGAATCGCCTAAACTTGTTTTGGGATAGAAAAGGTGATTTTGTGATTGAAAAATTATTTGGAGTGCACTGTTATTACTGTTTTATAATTTTAGGGAATTTCATTAATTCTCGAGAAAAAATAATTGAAATTCTCGGATCGGATAAATCGCCAATTAAGTAACCGGTCGATTCTCAGAGCAAAAAATCGCTACCCATCGATATCGTAATATTGGGTATTTTATTTTGGGATTGAAAGTAGGGTCATTTGGTATTAATTGGAGTAAAATTTTGATCTGGATTAAACAAATATATCTTGACTTTTCTTAAAATAATTGACCAATGGTATGTTGCCATTTAAAAGCAACATTTAATGCTTCCTCTTGAATGTTCTCGGATGTAAGTGTTTAAAGGAAAGGAAGAAGGAATTTTGTGCTTTGGTTACTCTCCACCCGAAAACACACTTCTCCTTTGCATGTACATTGAAAATTTTCTCATCTTTCTTTACAACTTCAAGATACCATCTCTATAATTCCCTCAAAGTTAGATGATGAGTTTGTGTATACTTGAGAATGGAAGGAGATTGATCCTTGGTGAAGAAGTTGGAAAGTGGTTGTTGAGGTTTGAAGGAGGTTTTAAGTTGGTAAGTATGATGTTGCATATGGAATTAAATGCCATGATAGTATGGGGTAGTTAATATAAGGATTTAAAGCATGTATAAGGTTCATGTAGACATTAAAGTGTTGATTATTATGATTTAAAGTAAGGGCATAAAGCTAAGTGATGACTGAATTGAAAGTAATGATATGGTTTGATTTTGAATTGATTATGGATAATTAATTGAGTATCTGAATTGAGGAATTTAATGTTGTAAATTTTTCAGTATTAACCCTAACATATGTATGATTGTAGTGATATTTAATTTGTATTTATTTTGATGTCTAGTGATGTGAAAAGGCATTGAAGTGATTGAACTAAGGTTAACATTAAATCTGGGAAGTTAGAGTTGAGATTGATGTTACTGTTTTATTCATAACTTATCGTGTAGAAATGTAAATGAGGTAAGGTTAGTGGCCACTGAAACTTTGGGATGTTGGCTTCAATTTAGTGTGAAATAGGTGTTGTTTAATTTCAATGATAGAAGGGTGAATTTTTGAATGGGAAAGTTCCTGTTCCATTGCCTATGAACAGTAACCGCAACCATGACATCTGAGTTTTGTTGATTTTTATGAATTAATTGAAATGGAATTAGGGATAATGGTCTTCATGGAAGTTGTAGCATATTTGATTATCTTTCCATTACTACTGATCTTTCTATTTTTGGAATTATATATTGGGAGATATGAATTGATTACTAATGACTGGTTTTGAGCAGTTTGGATGAAACCTAGCTTAAGTGTGATTTTGTGAGTTTACTGATTAGAGGCAATTTTAACATTTTAAGTGGACTGAATTGGTGTGAGTGAGCTTCTGAAAAGTTGTAGAGGAAAAGATTACCTTGAAAATGACATATGGTTTGTAATTTTAGAAGTCAGAATTGGGAGATATGATTTTCAAAACTGATCCTACATTAGGTTATGAATGGCTGATGATAACAGAAACTTCCATAACAATTTTGAAATTGTTAGAGATCGAATTGGGTGTTGAGTGCTTCATGAAAAATGAATTTTATGATGTTATCTTTACAGGGATATAAAGTTCTGAATTTATTGACTTGTATACTGGAAGTTATGCCTCTTGTAAGGTTACTGCCCAAATTGAAGGAGTTCAGGGACAGTGACATTAAATGAATTAATTGACTGGTTTAGAAATAGAATTTGATTTTGGGTTGTTCATGAAAGTTGTAGAGGACATTGTGAACTTATTGACCATATTTTTGTGGTAATTTATTACTAAGGAATCAGTGAGTTATGAAATTGCAAATGTACTGCCCTGTGTTGAGGGAAATTGTGAAGGCAGAAGGTTTGATGGATTATTTGACACCCTTAGGGTTGGAATTGATTTTTATGGTCTTCTAGAGAATTGTAGAGCTTTTCATAAGCTTTCCAATGAGGTATAGTGGGTATTTTTCTGAATTGTGTGCTAAAAGTTAGAGTGGATGGAAATTAAGTTTTAAATCTGGAAAAAATAGGCAAGCAGAAGGAGTGGGAACTCGCCATCTCGCGAGGGCGATGTTTCGCCTCGCGAGGGCGAGATCCGAAGAGACAGGTCGCGAGGGCGACGCCTCGCCCTCGCGACGGAGTGAGGCGATTTCGCCTCGCGAGGGCGGCGCTTCCGTATATATATATATATATTTATTTTATTTTTGATTATTATTTTGATATTAAATGGTACAATTGTTCTTTTGTCAATTTCTTTCCCGTCCGACGTCCGACTGACCTGATTCCAGAGGCATCGGATTCGTTGAATATTTAATTTCATTTTCTGAGAAAACGGGAATTTTTAGACGGGAATTTGTCGTAACCCCTATTGACGGAACATGTAAACACTGTTTTATTTAATTTGGGACCTATAGAGGTCCGAATTGCGCACCGTCAGCGCCTATGGATTTCTAATTTTTGATAGAATTTTATTATGGGAAAATATTGAATTAGGACCAGGAATTCATGAACATGCATATCTCATCAACATGAGTACAAATTTCATATTTAGTGACTCGCATTTTTTCCGATTCATATAGAGGTCCAATTGAGCGCCGATTGACCGACGTCAGAGGTTTTCGGCATTAGCTCGGAAGCAATTGGTGAGTAACCTAGATGGTTTCTCAATTTTTTATGTGTTTAATATTTCATGATTATGCCATGTGGAGATAATGGATGGGTATACGTGTGTTTGACTTTGATTGATTTGGACCATAGGTGTCTCAAATATTGGGAATGAGATAACGGCGCTACTTGTGTGTGACTGCTTATGAATGTTTACATTGAGATCTCGGACCAAAGGTCCGAGGAAATAGGATTGATATCAAGTGTTAATTATCTGTCTCGATACATGGATGTGACCGTAAATGCGATATGGTATGACGAATAAATTGGAAAAATATATGATTGAAATACTGGATCAAGGTCCGAGGAAATGGGAAATGGCATTGAATGTAAGTGATAGAAATAATCGAATGAAAATTGGAACATATGCATTCATGCATAAGGACATGATCGATAAAGGCGATTGGATCGGAGCAACCACCGTATCGGGCATATCACGCCTAACGATGTGAGAGCTTTTCACCAACGCATGTGACCTCAGTCCAACGTATTCAGAGCCTCGTGCTCAATGTATCGTGGCTTCAAGCCCATGTTTCAGAGCCATCGCTCAACGCAATGTGCCCGTTCTATCGGGACAAGCCAGCGCACGGTCACAACAACGTAATGAAAATGGAAAGGGTCTCATGTGCATTGCATATATGGTATGATTGAATTTGGATTGTATGAAAGGCGATACGCCTTACATTTGTGAAATGTAATGGTATGTACTATTTGAGATTTCATTTGTGAACTGTGTTCGTATGTGATATTTGGCAAGCTGATTGAACATGCATGAATTGAGTGAACCATCGATGATGGTTTCTCACTGAGTTCGCAAAACTCACCCAAAATTTGCATCTATTTTTCAGGTCCTGAAGAATACCCTGCTGACACGGAGTATGTCTATCAGAGCGAGTAAAGGTTAGAGGTCGGGATCAGTTCAGGTATGCGCATTAGTGTTTTAGTAAATTGTATTCCATAATCACCGATAACAAGGCTTTATATTTTTACCGAGCCATTGTGGTATTAATGTTTATCGATTGACTTATTGTAATTATTATGAATGACCGTAATAATCAAACGGGTTTATATTGAACACGGATTTTATTTACTTACTGTGTTTGCCGTGTGAACGTGGAGTTAATGGCTACAAAAAAGAAAAAAAAAGTGTATACTGAATTTTAAATCGACTGATGTAGTACGCCACTCTCGTGGGACACGGACTCGGATATCACCAACGATATCGGGTTCGGGTCTTACGGGTGTGGGGTGTTACAGCTCTCCTATCCCTAATGTGAGAGGGCAGTAGTGCATACCCTGAGGGCTCTCCTACTCACCTAAAATGTGATTACTGTTACCGAACCGAGCCTTGTGCTCGAGGGGAGTCAGTGCATACCCAGAGGGCTCTCCTACTCCCTAAATGTGTCTGAATTCTGCTACTGTTAGGCGCTCAGTCACAACTCGGAAAAGAATGGATAATAATGGGAAAAGTTCATGAGTGTAACTTTTATGTGTGAATGTGGGAAAAAGGTGTTAATGTTGAATATTCGTTTGATAAGTGTTATATGTGATATCGAATGTGTAAAAGTGTCAATGCCTGAGATAATTTAGATGGTGACAATATGGGATATTATATGAATTGTTGTATATGCATGAGTTGGGTGGACCATCGATGATGGTTTCTCACTGAATTCGCAAACTCACCCAACATTGCAATTATTTTTCAGGATTTGGCGAGTACCCCGTTAGACAAACGGGACTATGCTTACAGCAAGCAAGTCAGAGTTCAGGTCGGGATCAGTTTCATGTCTGCATTTGAGTCTTTCTGATTGATGTGTAAATTTGTGTTTCCGCAGAATTGTATTGTTATTATAGAGGGCCCCAACTGACTAATAGGGTATCATGAATTGATTATTGAAATAGCGTTTTGATTGAAAATGTTTCCGCATCGCGGGCCCAAAGGGTTTATTGATTTCTGCGCACTCAAATGTTTTCAAAAGAAAAAATATTTTACCAGATAATTGACTGTTTTTACTGCGCTAGCATACCACCCTCGTGAGACACGGGTTCTGATATCACTGTAGATGTCGGGTTCGGGTCTCGCGGGAGTGGAGTGTTACAGAATTAGTCAAAACTTCCTTCTAGAGAATTGTTCCTCATTGTCTTAATTTCATAATTCCTCAAGAATCATCTAATTTGGAGCACTACACCAAAAGTTATGCTCAAAACATTTCAGATATGTCTTATGCTAAATCATTTCTCCAGCACATTATTTCCATCCGAAAATTGACCTTCTTAAGGACCAAATTGAAACTCGAATTCTTCATAACAATTGTAGCTCTATTTTCCTAGTTTAATCCAAATTGAGAATCACCTTAATTGGATGTCTATAGCAAAAATTATAATCAAAATACTTTCAGATGTTCTCTAATCCAAGACTGCACACTAATCCGAAATTCAATTCAGAAATTGAAAATCTTAGGGGCTAAATTGAAATTCACTTTCTTCATATGACTTGTAGCCCCATGTCTCAATTTTATTTTTCATCAAGAATCACTTCAATCGGATTTCTATAGATCCCGTATTTCGCAAAAGTCTGAACCATGTTCAAAAAATTATCCAATTCACTTTGATTTAATCAATCAACATCAATCTAATCTCATAAAAAATACAAATCTCCCATAATAATGTAGATAATTGTCTTAGGAATCCAACGCTTCAAAAAATAAGTCAATTGGATGTCAGAAGAAAAAGATATAAGCAAAGGATTGACCAAAAGTCTGATGAGGAAGGAAGATAGCAAAATCAGAAGGAAACAAATCGTTCCGATTGTCATAAGATTCAATCAAAATCTTTCAATTCAACTCCAAAGGCTATCAAATTTAATGGAGAGATATATACATGTCTTATAAATCTATTGGTCCAAGAATCACCTCATTCAGAGGTTGGACGAAGGAGTTATGGCCAAACAAATCCGATATGTTCATATCTTGGAAAAGCACGGATCGTGTGAAATTTACACAGTCAAGCACACAGGCCGTGTAACCTTCGAGTGGATGGGGGTTACTGTGCCCAAAATCACACAGTCCGTGTGAAATTTACACTGTCTGTGTGAATCGGAGTCACTGCGTTCATGTTTTACACAGTCTGTGTGAAATTCACACGGGCAGTGTAACCTACGGGAAAATCATGTTTCCTACGCCTGGATTTACACAATCTGTGTGAAATTCACACGGGCAGGTCGTGTAACCTACTGGTATAGCAAAATTCTCACCCTTCAAGACCCCTCCAAAGGCTCCTAAACCCATCATAACTTCTCCTATACTCATATCTTACCTAAAATCAACCTTTTCGAGCCCGAGATCACGTCCCAAACTCTAAAGGTTCGGGAATTTCGTTTACCACGACATCCTAGCTTGTAATAAGCATAAATCTCAACTCCGATCTCGAAAACTTGCATACTTGGTATCGTTGGAAAGATCAGAGAACAAGCTACAACTTTAAAGAAGACAACTTTGTCTAATTCTATCTTAATTATTCTAGAATTTCCCTTGAATCAATATACTCATTTTTATCCTCATACAAAACTTAACATTTTCCCAACTTCACTTTCTCTATTACAACATCATTCAAAGCAATTTAACTTCCAATTGGAATTCCTTCAACACTCAACCACAATTCATATACTCTCATATTCAATAACCTCTTATCATTCACCAAACATCCTATCTTACATATATAACCATGGTTTATGCTTAAGGTTTCTCAACTAATCATCCATACTTAGTTCACATTCTAATTTCACAACCATCTATATACCAATTCATAATTCAAAGCCATACATAAACTCATGTTCCATTTTGATATTTCCACTAAAAATTCGGGGTCCAACATTTCCAGTTTATTACAGTGTTATGATCGAGCGATTAACAGTGATCAGTATTCAATAGACGCGTCTAGGGAGTAGGAGAGCCCTCTGGGTATGCACTAACTCCCCTCGAGCTCGAGGCTCGGTTCAGTAACAGTGTTCGAGCTCGAGGCTCTTTTCAGTATCAGTGGTGACTCAAGTCACAACTATCATTATCTGAGCATGCCTTTATGCATGAATGCATATGTCCCAATTTACATTTACAGTCAGTTTAAATTTCAATGTCCAATTCCCATTCCTTCGGACCTTCAGTCCGGTATTTCAGTCATAACAGTTTTCACAATTTATTTCATTGAAGCATTCACAAATAGTACATACAAATAGCACTTCAATATCAAGTTCCCAATACTTCGGACACCTATGGTCTGAAATCAATCAAAGGCAAACACACATAACCCTCCATTCATCTCCACATGGTATAAGTGCATAATATTAAACACATATAGATTGAGGAACCAACTAGGTTACTCACCTGTACTTCCGAGCTACCGCCTGGAAGTCCCAACAATATTCGTGGAATGTTGTTCCAACGGTGCCTCTAGAACAGTCAAATAATCATTCATTACTAAATGCATAATCGGAAAGATTCAATGATGCATATGTCTTAAATAAAAGATGTACTATGCCTATTCATGACCTTCCCGACGCTCTTTCCCAATTTCCACTTTCTTTGTCAAAAATAACTATTCACTCAATTGATCTATAATGATTCATTTTATTTCTAACATTCAGTCAATTTACCAAGTCATACCCACTAGGATATTCTCAAGAAAGACCTCAAAACCAGTGCCATTATCCTCTAGATCAAATTCACCCTTTATGCTCAGTTTCTAAAATCCCAATAGCATTCCTTAAATTCAGAATTCTCACAATTATACCCCAATGATCAAGAAACAACCCTTAGGTTGTAATAGCAATCTAAACCCAACTTTCATTCAATAATTAAGATCTCACTCATTTGATTTCAAACTTTCTTTCTTTACTTCGATTATAGACCCCTTTCTCTAGTTCATAACGAATCAAACATCACCTCAATCGGGGGTCTACACCATTAGTTAAGACTCAAAAACTAAACTAATTCAGTTCAGGAAAACCAGTCTCGCCGCGACGAGAGCGGCTTGCCTCGGCGTGGAGAGTTTAGGGGCTCACCGCGGTGAGAACACAATATTCTCCGCTGTCAGTATGCAGTACGCCATGACGCATGGCTCCCCACCGCTTTCTCCGGCAATTTTCACTCTTCTTCTCTCTAAAATCAGCCATAACTTAACTCAAACACTACAATCTGTAACATTTAAACCCATCAATGCATTTAAACAACAATAAAACAACATTAAACCTATTTTACTTACCAATCAAGCATCAAATCCTCAAATCTTCCGAAAAACTTCTCCAACCCTAACACCTTTCTCTAACACCCACGGTGAACCTTTAAACTCTCGCAAATCATCATTCTCTCAAGGTTACAAGTTGATCTTTAGCAACAAGGAAGGAGCAAGCTAGAATCTTGAAGAGAGAAATGAAAATCAACCAAGAAAGAAGAAGCAATCGTGCCCTAGGAGAGAAAAGGAAAGAGTTTCTGCCAAAATCAAAACCTAAGGCATTTAAAGGTTAAACAAATAAGCCTCTTGTCTTTTTCCTCACAAAACATTTAAATCTCCTTCTCTTTTCACAATCATTTCTAGTCTAATTTGTCTCCAATTTCAATGGCTCGACATATAAATTTCTAAAATCATATATCTAATTTTCCATGGCCATTGGACAGTTATTCAAATACTATACAATCAATCAGTCCGTCACTCGGAAGATTTTCGGTCTGGATATTTTCTCCCAATTATTCCAAAAAATTTTCGAGGAGTCTCTAACAATTGACAATCACTCTAAAACAGTTCCAATTCCAATTCTCAAATACAATTATCTCAGAAATCACAGAACACATCATATTCACAATTAAATGCCGGGAATTGTCATGAATGCATGTACATATAAGTGCATGTGCAAAATATCTCATTCCTCTATAATTAGAGGTCAAATGAATGCTCATATAATTTATGCAAATGTGACCTACCTAGCATGTCCCAATTTACCCATTTACCCCTCCCATCGGTGATGGGATGTTACAATTCTCCCCTCCTAATAAAAATTTTGTCCTCGAAATTTCATAAATGATTGATCAGGAAGACAGGGGAATCGATCGTTCATTTATATTCTATCTCCCATCTATTCCAATACATGACTAATTTATGCCAATTCACTGAGATCAATATAATCAATCACCCCTTTTTCCTTTCTTAAACTCTACACTGTCTTAACTGTTTCCTCGTGATTACTCGCAATACTTCACTTTCGGTATCAATAACTCATATATCAGATCATAGCAATATTTCCTAATTCTGTCCATGCAACACTTTATAAATCCGAATCATCTTTTGGTTGTAGCCTAACTTACCAAACCATAGTTCTATTCACATCACAGTCACATAAAGGCCACATTATAACGAATATAGTTTCCCCCAATACATCTTTATCTCACCTAAGTGTGTCTTGGCCGAGGCGATATACTTCGAAGCATTTCATTTATCGCTTATCAGATTACATCTCTTTAAGGTTAAAAAACTGATCACAACTCGACTCATTGACATTAATTTGGATTTCTTAACCCCTATTACAGATTCATTTCATTTATCAACATTATTTCAATCAATCATAGCCTTCGACTATTGAATGGTATCACCAATAAAACAATTGATATACCCACAATCAATATGGACTATACATCAATTTCATGTCTCAATAAATTCTAAAGGTATCAGTTTCACATTTATCTCCAGCAATCAAGTCTGTTGGATTATCACACATATAATCATTCGATTTCACATTCTAAACCTTCTATTACTCTTTCAATGAATTCTTACCAGAACATAAAGCTTCGATTGTTCCTTATGTTTTCTCTAACAGTTTCTTTGGTGGGTATTACCATACTTCTTAATCCAGTCATAATTCTCGTTTCTCAAAAGTTGGATTCATTATCAATTCCTCCATAAGGTTCACAAATTCTAAGTCCTCAATTCGAGTTTTGCCAATCCTTTTTATACACATCTGATTTGGAATTCCAATAGCTAATAATACTTTCTTTTTGCCCCTTGATAGCTCGACAGTTTGCACTCAGAATTACACTAGGTTTAATAACCTTATCGCCCAAATTGTGATCTTCTGTCATTGACTTTTCTATTCAATACATTAAATCACATCACTAGCTTAATTTCGAAATATTCAATTGCATAATCCTTTTCAATTCTTTCAAACTCCCGAAACATCTTGACCGATTATCAATTATCAATTTGCATGTCCATAGATATATCCACAAATATTTCTGTACAAATAGTGTCTCCAAACTTTCAAAACAATATCCAGTACGACAAATTTCAAATCATCAATCATAACGCAGCCTATGAAATTATACTTGTCCCCTTGTACATAGGACCACTTTACAATATTTCAACAGATTGCATCCTAACCTTTACTGGGACACTTCGGTAAATATTGCAAAATCTCCAAATTAAAGTGATACAATCAATACTCGAGTTGAAAGTTTCTCAAAATGTCTTTTTTTACAATCATTAGTCATGCAATTCACACTTTTTTCCTCGAACATTTTTGTCAAAGAGCTGAGACCAGAAAACCTTTAACATCTTTTGGACGTATCAATCATACAACCAGTTCTAAATAGCTCCAAATCCCGTATACATATGTCCCTTGCAATTTTGCATTTTATCAACACCTCTATCGTCATTAAGTCTCCCAATGTGCCATGTTCGAATACTAATTCATCCACAATTTATTTGATCAAGCTAAGATTCACTTTTATGAAGCTTTCATGATATGAAATTTCCTCAACTATGCCAACTATTTTTCTTCACTTTTCAAATGCATTTGATATATCATTAATGATCATAGCCACTATCCAATCTAAATACAATTGAGACACTTAATTCTTCAATAATATAATACTGTCGGGGCATTGCTATCTCTGACAGTTACAACCCTAAACTCCTTATACCCATGATTGATTTCCATAACTCTTAAAATATCTAAATTCCCCAATGAGGAAAAATTCTCTTATGATTTTCTCAGTTTCATCATAACATATTCTGACACATGTTCCTTTACACTAATTTCTCCACATACTTCAATTTATTTCCATCATTACAAACTGGGTTGATAACACATTCATCATATCAACTTTATACTTCCCGAACATTTTACACAAAATATTTGTGAATCGATATTCTCCTCATAATCAAGACTAATGTCTCTTTATTGTTCAATAATACTATTACATAATCAAATTCTTTACATTGACATAGTACATACCTACTCAGTAGCATATTCTATCTTTTACGCTTGAGTCTCCACTAGGATCAAGACTCCCAATAATGACTTTTCGTTCATTTCAAATTTATCTCCAATTTGTCCTTTCATTGCTAAAATTTTCAATTGTAATTATCTGATCGACTTAATCCAATTCAAGGAAACTCTTCTTTGAAAGAAGATTTCTCAATACTTTCATCGATACCGCTCATGAAATTCCAAATCATCAACAGTCGTCATATTTCTTGACAACCATTCTCAATGCCTTAGGAAATCAATTTTTAACTATAACCCATAATATCCCATGAAGATCAATTATGCCACAATTCATATAATCAGGACATCCTTTTTAATAAAATTCAGTGAAGTATATACCACCAAAATCATTTCATCTTATCGAGAGGCAGATGTAGGACAACTCACCAATTAGTCACTTACGTTAAAGATACCTTGATCTCATTTGATTTTTGACAACACTCTCCCTTTTTGCACTTGTCCTCGCTCGTGAGGATTATGCCATGATCATGTATTTAACATATAACAATTTCAATTCATTCCTAATTGATCACTATAAGCACTTTCACTTCTTATTCTAACTCATATTGAACTTTAAACTATAAGAACTATGACTAGAAATTATCCACTAACTCACCGATTACTTCCAATATCATCTCCGCACATATGATACATATAAGCTTAATAATTTCACTGGCCATGGTGCCCCCATTATCAGGTGTGAATTCATAGAGGCAAATCAACTGAACCTTGACAACTTTTTCATCTACCATTATCATTGTCTTACACTTCAATCTTTTCATTATTGCATCATACCCATGTATTTTTCCACTCAAATCAATATCATAAATGTACAATCATTCTTGCTTTCCCACTAACATATGCTGACTCTAAGTCATAAACCCTTATTCATAAACTCTCATCACGGTAATCAAATCCAATTATAGCCTTTCTAGATCATAGAACATTTTAATTTCATCCACTTTGCTTATACACTTTCAATCTTGCCATTTCTAACACATCGCTATTTTCCTCTATCAATCCACAACTATAACTTCATATCTATCCCACATTCGCGGATATATTTGGTATAACTCTGATGTTGTATTTCATAATACTTTTCTTATTCTATGATATCCCCAACTTCCATATGTCATTTTCTAACATATCCTCATTTTCCTCACTATTTCTAACCACTTAGACAATTGATACATGCTCATGCATGTGACTCATATGCTAGACTGGGGATCAGTTGTCACTGTCTACCGTGACACGACTTAAATGCATGTACGTGACCCATATTTCAAAAACAGCCCATATAAGATGGTACTTCTGGGCTCTGATACTATAAATGTAGCATCTTATTCCCGCAAGGCCCAAACTCGACATCGAGGGTGATATCCGAGCCCGTGCCTCACGAGGTTGGCATGCTAGAACAGTCAATTACAATTCAAAAACTCAGTAAAATATTTTTATTTTGAAAAACAAGGGTATGCGCGGAATTAAGTAAACAGTTTGGGCCCGCTAAATGACAAAATATTTTCAATCATAACACAATTTCGGTCATAACAGACACTCAACAATATTTAAACCAATTCATGCACAAAAATCCATAGCTAAATTGGGCCCAATGCCAATCCTGAACACTTTCAGTAATTTCATTACAATTATAACATTTATCAAATGGGGACCCTCTGAAATAACAGTACTATTCTGCGGAATACCAAAATTACATATGAATCAGAATGACACTAATGCAGACGTGAACTGATCCCGACCTCAGTCTCTGACTCGCACGCAGTAGGCTTACTCCCGTTCGACCAACGAGGTACTATTCAATTCTTAAAAAAGTATTTGCAATATTGGGTGAGTTTGCGAACTCAATGAGAAACCATCATCGATCGTTCACCCAATTCATGCATATCGCAAGCAATTCACAGTTTCAGTCAATTACACATTCAGTATTATCATATAACAATTTACCGAACTCATGCGATTTCGTAAATCACTTATCACATTCGTATGCAATGCACATGTGACTCTTTTCCAGTTTATTACAGTGTTGTGACCGAGCGCTTAACAGTGATTAGTATTCAGTAGACGCATCTAGGGAGTAGGAGAGCCCTCTGGGTATATCCCAATTTACATTTACAGTCAGTTTACATTTCAATGTCCAATTCCCATTCCTTCGGACCTTCAGTCCGGTATTTCAGTCATAACAGTTTTCACAATTTATTTCATTAAAGCATTCACAAACAGTACACACAAATAGCACTTCGATATCAAGTTCCCAATACTTCGGACACCTATGGTCTGAAATCAATCAAAGGCAAACACACATAACCCTCCATTCATCTCCACATGGTATAAGTGCATAATATTAAACACATATAGATTGAGGAACCAACTAGGTTACTCACCTTTAATTCCGAGCTACCGCCTGGAAGTCCCAACAATATCCGTGGAATGTTGTTCCAATGATGCCTCTAGAACAGTCAAATAATCATTCATTACTAAATGCATAAGCGGAAAGATTCAATGATGCATATGTCTTAAATAAAAGATGTACTATGCCTATTCATGACCTTCCCGGTGCTCTTTCCCAATTTCTACTTTCTTTTTCAAAAATAACTATTCACTCAATTGATCCATAATGATTCATTTCATTTCTAACATTCAGTTAATTTACCAAGTCATACCCACTAGGATATTCTCAAGAAAGACCTCAAAACTAGTGCCATTATCCTCTAGATCAAATTCACCCTTTATGCTCAGTTTCTAAAATCCCAATAGCATTTCCTTAAATTCAGAATTCTCACAATTATACCCCAATGATCAAGAAACAACCCTTAGGTTGTAATAGCAATCTAAACCTAACTTTCATTCAATAATTAAGATCTCACTCATTTGATTTCAAACTTTCTTTCTTTACTTCGATTATAGACCCCTTTCTCTAGTTCATAACGAATCAAACATCACCTCAATCGGGGGTCTACACCATTAGTTAAGACTCAAAAACTAAACCAACTCAGTTCATGAAAACCAGTATCGCCGCGACGTAAGGACGCTCGTCGCGGCGATAAGGAGCGGCTCGCCGCGGTGTGTAGAGTTTAGGGGCTCACCACGGCGTACTTCAGTAAGCTCGCCGTGGTGAGGCCTTCGCACGCGCACGCCGTGACGTGCGGGCTCCCCAGCCGTTTTCTTCGACGAATTTTCACTCTTCTGCTCTCTAAAATCAGCCATAACTTAACTCAAACACTACAATCTTTAACATTTAAACCCATCAATGCATTTAAACAACAATAAAACAACATTAAACCTATTTTACTTACCAATCAAGCATCAAATCCTCAAATCTTCCGAAAAACTTCTCCAACCCTAACACCTTTCTCTAACACCCACGGTGAACCTTTAAACTCTCGCAAATCATCATTCTCTTAAGGTTACAAGTTGATCTTTAGCAACAAGGAAGGAGCAAGCTAGAATCTTGAAGAGAGAAACGAAAATCAACCAAGAAAGAAGAAGCAATCGTGCCCTAGGAGAGAAAAGGAAAGAGTTTCTGCCAAAATCAAAACCTAAGGCATTTAAAGGTTAAACAAATAAGCCTCTTGTCTTTTTCCTCACAAAACATTTAAATCTCCTTCTCTTTTCACAATCATTTCCAGTCCAATTTGTCTCCAATTTCAATGGCTCGACATATAAATTTCTAAAATCATATATCTAATTTTCCATGGCCATTGGATAGTTATTCAAATACTATACAATCAATCAGTCCGTCACTCGGAAGATTTTCGGTCCGGACATTTTCTCCCAATTATTCCAGAAAAATTTCGAGGAGTCTCTAACAATTGACAATCACTCTAAAACAGTTCCAATTCCAATTCTCAAATACAATTATCTCAGAAATCACTGAACACATCATATTCACAATTAAATGCCGGGAATTGTCATGAATGCATGTACATATAAGTGCATGTGCGAAATATCTCATTCCTCTATAATTAGAGGTCAAATGAATGCTCATATAATTTATGCAAATGTGACCTACCTAGCCTGTCCCAATTTACCAATTTACCCCTCCCATCGGTGATGGGATGTTACATTTCTAGCAAGCAAACATGATCTGCTTTCTCCTTCTGTATGAAGCTTGTAGGTTGCTTCATATAGATAGTTTCTTCTAGCCTTCCATATAGGAAGATTGTCTTTACATCCATTTGATGTATTTTCCAATCATTCACAGTTGCTAGGGTTAGCATTATCCTTACTGTTTTAAATTTGATCACTGGGGAGAAGATTTCCTTGTAATATACTCCTTCTCTCTGCCTAAAGCCTTTTGCAACTAGTCTTGCCTTGTAGGTCTTAGGATCAGCTTCTGTCACTCCATCCTTTAGCTTGAATATCCACTTATATTCAATAACCTTAGCATTGGGTGGCTTGGGAACTAACTTCCAAGTCTCATTCTTCATTAGAGAAGAGTATTCACTTAGGCAAGCCTCCTTCCACTAATCTGCATCAATCCTCTCCATAGCCTCTTCGTAGGTTTCTGGTGCTCCTGATTTAATTGATTCTGCAACCAAACAGGCATATTCAACTAGATTGGTGTCAAAATATGTTCTGTTTGGTATTATCTACCTTGGCTCTCTATCTCTAACTAGTTGATAGTCTTGTAGAGGAGTTTGAGCTTCTATTGTTCCTTCTTCTTGTTGTGTTCCCTCCTAAGAGTTGGAATTTGGGTCCAATGTTTCTTTTGTTGCTTCTGTAGTCTGTTCAGCAGATGTTTCTATTTCTCCTCCTTCATATGTGGAGGATGGGATATAGAAGGGAGTCAAACTGTTGTTTGAACCTAGCTGCTGTAGGATACTTTCTTGAACTTGCATTCCTCCATCTTTATGATTCAGCAGTGGGAATTCAGTTTCCCTAAACACCACATCTCTGCTTATTTGAGTTTTGTGAGCTCCTGGCTATAGGATTAGGACCGTATACCCTTTTGTAACTTCAGGATATCCTAGAAATACTTCTTTTATGGCTTTAGGTTCTAACTTCCCTTCAGTTTGATGGATGTAAACACTGCATCCAAAAGGTCTCAAGTTATTAAAATTACATTTAATACCAATTCATACCTCTTCAGGAGTCTTATACTCATTTGCAGGTGTAGGCATAAGGTATACTGTGGTTTTAATGGCTTCCCCATAATACTTGATATAGTCCTAATGATAGCAGCATGCATCTTGTCTTTTCTAGAAGGGTTCTGTTCAGTCTTTTCGCTACTCCATTCTATTGAGGAGTAGCTTTGACTATTATATGTCTTTGAATTCCCTTTTCTTCACAGTAATCATCAAACTCCTTGTTGCAGAACTCCAAGCCATTGTCTATCCTTAAACACTTCAGCTTGTTTCCTGTTTGATTCTCCATCAAGATGTGCCATTTGGTTCTAGTGCTTCATCCTTAGACTTTAGGAGATAGATCCAACATTTCCTAGATTTTTCATCAATAATTGACATCAAATATCTCTTACCTCCCATGATTTGAGTCTGTGCTGGTCCCTATAAGTCACTATGAGCATATTCCATGCTACTCGTAGCCCTCCTTGCATTCTTTGGGAAAGGGGTTTTGTGATGTTTCCCTAGGATACATCCTTCACAGAACTCAATCCTTTTTACAGTAATGCTAGGCAGCAACCCTTGAAGTGAATCACACGTTAATATAATCCTTATAAATCGATATAGAATGCACGAGAAGGGGGGTTGAATTGTGTATTCTCCTTTTTGAAAAATCTTTCCAAAATTGTTTGGTAGAAATAAAATTATTTACAGAACTTCTAATAGACTCTAATTAATCAAAACTTTTGAAAAACTTTGTTTACGAGTTAAGTATTGATAAAACTTGAATCTAAAATAGAGATAGAGAGTGAGAGTAGTTTGACACAGAGATTTATCCTGGTTCACCCCAAACCATGGGCTACGTCCAGTCCTCAGAGTTTCTTCTGAGATTTCACTATCTCTTCAATCGTTACAAGTATTCTTTGCGAGCCTCTTCAGGTCTCTACAACCAGTATTCTTTCACGCTTAGCCTCTGCAGGCTATCTATTCTACTTTTTCTCAGAAAAGTGTTTGAACACTTGTTACAGTGAAATAGCTCTCAGCTAATTTTCACAATAAGCTCTTTACGATCACGTAGATGTATTTCAGCTAATTTTCAACTCATCTAACTTTGTCTTTTGTGTGTGTGTGTGTATGTAACTTTGTAATCTTTGACTTCGACTTGTATTTATAGCCTTCGTCTCCAACTGCTTCTTGATTCTTGTTTTTTGAATCTTTAAAGAAACGGTTATTCAGTTGAGTTCTGTAACTAACTCGAATTGACTCCTTCGTCTTCTTTTTTAATTCTGCATCTTCTTTTCTTCGTCTGTATTTTTGCGTCTCAGCGTCTGCGTCTACTTTACTTAGTGTCTGCATCTGCTTTGTTATTCGCTTCTGCGTCTGCATCTGCTTTGCTTAGCGTCTAAATACGTCGCTTCGCGAGGCGTCAGATTTTTATTTCGTCTATGTTTCTTCTTACATCGACTTTCTTCAGAAGACTTCGTAAGACTTTGCTGTTTTGCTTTTCTTTTTATTGTCTTTGTTATACATCAAAATCAAAATCATATCTAAGTAAAGTCATTTGAACTTAACAATCTCCCCCTTTTTGATGATAACAAATTATCTACAAAAGAAAACAAAATACAATGTTTTGAAAAGAACACAAAACATATCTTCATTCTCTGCTTCTTTGACTTCTTCATCTCTTCGTCTGCTTCAGTCACACCTTCTTTTCTGAACATAACATCCTCTTCTCTTCTGCTCATTCTCTTCTTTTCTGCTCTTCTCCCCTTATTTGTTATAATAAAAAATGATTAACGATGATGGCTCTTCAGTAGTTCTGTCATCATCTTCTTCAGATCATTCATCGTCTCCTTGATCTCGTTGACTTCTCCGCGTAATCTACTGAGTTCATCTGATGAGTCAATCGATGAGGAGGCTTGATCAAAATTTTCTGAGGAAGGAGGGAACGGAATGGTAGTAGTATAAGCATATGAGGTAGGAATGTATTTTTCATTAAGCTCAATGTTTGGTGGACGAATAAACGTATCAGCTTCAGAAAGATCTAAGTCAAATGGAGCAGGCGACATCAGCAACTGTCTTCCTTGTAGGGATAATGCTTGTGCTTGAATAGACAGTGTATCAGATAAAGGTTTAATACGCAAAAATGTCTGAACAAGGAACTCTATAAACGTCCCTGTGATTACTCTTCCTCCCACTGGACAGTCTTCTCGCTTATCAGTATAACTGCAGCTCGCTTCATCTTTTTTCTGTGTAGAAGCGCATGCTTCATCAATTTTACGCACTTCTTCTGCTATTTGATCTGCAGACAGATCATCACTAACTTCTTTAGGAAATAGCTTTGACTTCCCCTTAGTCAAATCCAAAGGATATCTTGGCTGGATATCCGGTGCAACCTTTATTTTCGTCTTTTCTGTGATCAGAAAAATAGTACACGGTTTGCAGGAAATTTTTGTAGGCTATGGCTTGGTAGCAGCATCCCTCAAAGCTTCGTAGAAAATCTTTTCATCTTCTTTCAGTAATTCCCATGTGTCACTATTTATTGACATAGGTTTTACAATAGCCATCGTCTTCTTTATTGGTTGACTACAGATTGCAATAACAGTTCTCTTTCTAGTAACAACTTCAACCATTCTGATCTTTAGCTTATGTTTTCTCAAAAACTGATGATTGTTGTATACCATCAGACAAGGTTCATCATCATCCGAGTCTGATTCTGTTGTTGCCTCTGGTTGTGCTTCAATAGGGCTCTTCTGAACCGGGCTTTCCTCCACTGGTTCCTCCTGTTGAACAATGGGGATTTCCTGAACTGTGCTTTGCTCAGTTTCTTTTTTTTTTCTTCTTTTTGAGCAGCATCAAAGATTTTTTCTTTCGACTATCTTCCCCAGCAGTTGACACGGTCGTCTCCCGACTAATCTTCTTAGTCTTGTCTTCTGCTTCAGCTAGTCTTGAAGATTTCTGAACTTGAGATTTAACTCTCTCAGATTTTGATTTTCTTTTCTTATTCTCAGTCTCTTTAGCTTTTCTGGCTGTATCATCTTCCAGAATAGAGACTAAAGATCTTGTTGCTTTATGTGCGAGATTGAGAAGATTGTTCCTGACTTTGTTCTCTGGCAATCTTCTCTTCTTGTTGCCTTAGAGTCCGAATCCTCGGTGATCTCTTTGCCTTCTTCGTAACTTCACTTAAAAGACTTTCTCCTTGTCTTTTTAGGGCACTTTTTTCTGTTCTTGGGGCTGACTTTTTTTGGTTTTAGGACTCGCTTGTTTTATCAGCAGTCTTCCTGATGTTCTTCTTAGTTCATCTGCAGGCGATCTCATACTCTGTTGAGCTCGAGAACTTGAAGCGGGAGACTTCTTCGAAACACGCTCCCCCTCAGTTCTTGTTTTCCTTGAAGGGTCGACTTCTCCTTTAATCACTGTACTCAGACCCATTTACCTTATTGTGATCGAATCAATCTTACTTTTCACCAGCACAGTCCTTCTATTTCCTTTATGTAGAAGGATTTCGAATTCCTTAAAAATCCTTGTAAGAAGCATACTATAAGGATAGCTATTCGTATCCTTCATCCCCTTAATCATGTAGTGAAAGATTAAGAAGGGTAAATCAATAGGGCTACGATTCAACAAGTAGAATAAGCATTGTTCATCCAGAGTGGTCACCAAATGTCTTGAACCTGCTCTGGGTAGAATGCAATTAAACAGAATTGCATGAAGAACCCTAGACTTCGGAATCAAACTAGAGGTCTTCCTCTCCCATGGGTCATTGGCTCCATATAGTTGTCTTCTGACATCTTCTTCCTTCATACCAACTTGGGACATCCAATCGACCTTGGTAGACAGAGTCTCACCAACTGATGGACAATCAGTCACCTTTCTTATCAGCTCCTTAGTCACGACAACAGATATATCGTCTACTGAAGATATGATAGTGTTGTCTACAAGTTGAGCGTTCTTCCAGAAATCAAATACATCATTGGTGTATACTGGTTCTCGTACCTGGAAGAAATTTCTCCAACCAGCTCTTATAATCTCCGGTTCTACGTCCATACCATCATTCCTCAATGACTTGAAATCAACATGTCTTCCGAAAATTATAGCTGCCTCCAATGTTTCAGAATGAAAACTATTTCTGGTAAGCTTTTCGTATGGGGTAGGATGATTGAGAAAATTTTGAAAGCAAGATGAATAGTCTGGATATTGAAAGTAACCGCAATGATTTCAACTTCAGGCTACTTGAAGGGTCTAGTCTGGTATGTTCTAGAATCATTAAGATCCTCGAGATTATCAGATTTTTCCCTCCAAAACTTTCTTGACAGAGAAGTTACAGGTTGTAACTCTTGTATCGGCGTTAGTTTTGTCGTTACTTTTAGCCTGACTGTTCGCTTAACATAACCATGTTAAGGTTGCGTCTGATCTTCTAGAACCGTTCTTCACTCAGTGATTTGGTGAAGATGTTTGCCCACTGATGCTCTGTTTCGATGAACTGTAGACGCACCACCTTCCTCTGAACATAGTCTCTCAGGAAATGATGTCTGACTTCTATGTGCTTCACTCTAGAATGTTGAATCGGATTCTTTGACAGATTGATTGCACTAGTGTTGTCACAGTAGATTGGAATCTCCTCTTCTCGAACTGAGTAGTCTTCAAGTTGATACTTGATCCATAATGTCTGTAAACAGCAACTTGCAGCAGACATATACTCTGCTTTGGCGGTTGATAGAGCGATTGAGCTTTGTCTCTTGCTTAACCAGGAAACTAGGTTTGCGCCAAGAAAGTGACATCCTCCACTTGTGCTCTTTCTTTCGATTCTATCTCCGGCATAGTCCGCATCGCAATATCCAATTAACCTGAAATCTTTACCTTTCTCAAACATTAAGCAAAGATCAGTAGTACCTGCGAGATATCTCATAATTCTTTTAACAACGATAAAATGAGACTCTCTAGGATCGGCCTGAAATCTTGCACACAAGCATACACTGAACAAAATATCATGTTGGACCCCGATCTTTAAGTGAATTTTAGAAATATAAAAAGTATGAAATAAGTAAGTTCGTATGGGAAATTTGTATTAGATGTGATTATGTTTTAAGAAATTGATGAGAAAAAGAATTGATGGAGTTTGATGATTTTGAAATTTGAATAGATTTGTATGGATTATACAAGTTTAAAGTTGATGAGTTGATTGAAATTAAGTTGAAAATCTAAAAATAAAGAGAAAGTATGAAAATATGAAAAATTGTGAAATAGTTGACTTTTTGGCCTTTAAAAGTTGACTTTTGATTCAGGCAAAATTTGATAAAATGGTCTTCTGAAAACTTGTAGATTATATTAAGAGCTTTCTGTAGACATAAAGTTTGCAATTTTTCGATATCGGGAGTGGAAGTTATGATCAGTCAAAGTTTATGTGTGATAAAGTTGACTTTTGACTTTTTTATGGCTGAAACTTTGACTGAGAAATTAACTTACTTAGAGGTTAATTGAGCTTTGAAGTTCTTCATGAAAGTTGAAGGATCTGATTTGATCTTAATTTTGATATAAAGTATGCAATTTTTCGATCTAAGAATAATAAGTTATGATTTTTAAAAGTTTATGTTATGGTTTTTGCATGATTATTAGATAACATAACTTTTGATGGAAAAATTGACATCCTTAGAGGTCAATTTGATTTTTATGTCCTTCATAGAAGTTGAAGGTGACTTTCTGATCTTCGCATCGATATAAAATATGACATGATTGGAGTTTGGAGTTGAAAGATATAAATTTTCAAAGTTGAGGACTTTGTTTAAGTATTTATTATTTGGGTTGATTAGAAAATTAATCATTTTAGAGATGGAATTGGTTGTGGAGTTCTTCATGGAAGTTATAGAGCTTCCTTCAAGCTTTCCATAGAGACCAAATTTGTTAAATTTGGAGTTCAGGATAAAAAGTTATGGTTTTTGAAAGTTTGAAGAAAAAAAAGGGTGCAGAGTGCCAAAAGTCATGATCTTGCATACGCATCGATCGCGACTCTGCGGGTTCACCGCATTGTCGCGATCGTGCACGCGCACGATCGTGACTCCACTGATCCATGCGGATATCGCGGTCGTGCGCGCACGATCGCGATTTTTCTATTGTTAAAAGGTTAATTTTCTGAATATACTTCACTCTTTCGCTCATATCTTTATCGTCCAACATCCGATTGACTTGATTCTTACGGCGTTGGATTCCTAAGACAATTATCTACATCCTCATAGAAATTTGTGAATTTTTTAGATTAAATTAATGGAGATTAATTTAATCAAATTGAGTCGAGAAATTTTCCGAGCATAGTTCAGTGTTTTGAGGAATTCGGGATCTACAGAGATCCGATTGAAGTGATTCTTGAGGCGAAATAAAGCTAAGACAAGGGGATACAAATCATATGAAGAAATGAAATATCAATTTTGCCCCTAAGATTTTTAATTTCTGAATTTAAGTTCGGATTAGGGTGTAATTTTTGGATTAGGAACATCTGAGAGTATTTTGAGCATAACTTTTGATCTGGAAATCGAAATGAGGCGATTCTTATTTTGAATTAAACTAGAGACATAAGGCTACAATTGTTATGAATATATCGAGTTTTAATTCTGGGATTAAGAATGTAAATTTCTGGATGGAAATAATCGTACATGGAAAATGTGTTAGAATATGGATATACCCGAACTGTTTTGCGTATAACTTTTGGTGTAGTGCTCCGAATTGAGCGCGGTCAGTGGCGTTGGATTCGTATGATTGAGAGGAACATTTCTCTAGAAGATAGTTTGGACAAATTCCTTCAAATTGATAGTGCGAATCAGATCCGAAATTATCATGACTTAAAGTAAAGTGTAAGGGCATTTTGGTCTTTTAATCAAATTTTAAATGACATGGCATCAAGCAATGGGATGAGTGTCGTTGGAAGAGTCTAGAAAATATAAGAAGAGAAATAAAAAGAGTAGAGCACGATGATGATAGAGAAAAGAAGAAGAAATAAGAAGAGAAAATGAAAGGAGATTACGTGGAGAAGGAAGAAGAAGAAAAGCTTGGAGATTTCGAAAATTTTAGGGTTTCAAGATGATTTTCGTGCCTATCTCAAGAGGAAGAGAAGGAAAATGAGGAAAGGTTCCCATGGGTTTTGCAGAAATTTCGAAAATGAAGAAGAAAAGAGGTAAGAGAAAAATTTAAGCTTTGAGTTTTTTATGAATTTTTGGTTGAGAAACATGGAAAATGATATGGGTATGTGAGATATGAAGTCAATTTTGATGTATATGCTTTAAGTTGAGTTTAATTTTGGATGGAAATTAATTGAGATTTATGCCAAATTTCGAAAATTGGGATTTTTAGAAATTTATGACTTAGAATCATGGAAAGTATGATGAATTGGTGAAATATGATATCAATTATGAAGAATTTGTGAATTATGATATTGAATTTAGATAAATTGGTTTAGGCCAATTTTGAGATTTGGGGATTTTCGAAATTTGTGGTTCAGATATCTTGATATGAGTATGAATTGATGATTATGAATTTCCGATAGTTAATTTTGGAAATTACGTAATTTATGATGTGAAATTTGGATATTATGGCTTAGGTCAATTTTAAATTGGAAGAATAAAGGAAGGTTGGTCAAATTGATGATCGGGACGAATTTCTAGCATCATTTCGAGGTGGGTAGTATATTTATTTATTGAATTTTAAGCTAAAAATGTTAATTTGAAAATTCAAGAAGCAAAGTTTTGAGAAATGAATGTTTATAAAAATGTTTGGATATTATGATTTTGAAGGATTAATTTCCTTATGTTAGAAATGATTTTAGAAAATACAAGATTTATGAAAATCATGTTTTTAGACAATTTGAGCAATGTGTTTTATGAAATTATATATGTTTTGATTTATGTGTCAAAGAAATAATTGCATTCATGTTTATCGTTTGATTTATATGTGATTAATTGATTTATTGAATATGATTGTATATGTGGAATATGCATGTGTCAAGCTTTTGACACAATTTGATGTTATGATTTGAAAATGTGAAAATCAAGATTTTGAAAAGTGCCTTGAGCAATCTGAATTTCGTTTTAAACATGTGTTATGTGGGTTTGGTGAGTCCTTTTGTGAGTCGATGACTTGTCTCTACTTGTTTAAGCCTTATTTCATTTGCCCAAGAGGCAATGGAGTTCGATCACGGACTCCTTCGCTACACATGACCGCTTATGCGAAAATGTGCGATACGTCTGTTATGGACCAAACCAAACCATTTAATGTGTTATTGTGATTTGTGTTGGATGCTGCGGTATAACCCATGAAACACGCCGCATGATATAACTCGCAAACACCTACAGGTGGGGTGTGGGGTCCAACATCAAACCATTTTGATATGTTACGTGTTTTTGATTTGTTTATGTGTTCTGCATTCATGCTTAAAATTGAAAAATGAAAAAGTGAATTTTGTTATGAAAAGTTTGAAAATTTGAAAGGTTTGAGGAAACCGTTTTGAAAGTTACAAATTTTGAAAAATAAGCCCTTTTGGCAAAAAGCTTATGAAAAATGTGTTTTGCTTATTTGTCGATTTATAAATGTGTTATCCACGAGCTTTCGAGCTCACCCCCTTTCATCCCCATCTCCAGGTTTCGAGTAGGAGATCGGATGAAAGAATGTGAAGACGTTTGGTTCGTTTTTGCATCGTTTGTATTGTATTATAAATTGAGATTTGAAATATTTTGTAAATGGCTTGAATTGTCGTTAAGTGATTATGATGTATTTCAGAATGTATGAAGATTATGAATGAGAGTATGAAATTGTATATGGAATTGTGTATAAGTTTGGGAATGAGATTGAACTATGAGAATAGTATATTGAATTACAATTATGAGAATGTTTTAGAATTAGGATTGCGATTGTTTCTGCTAAGATCCCGGACGGAGGGTCCGGTTGATTTTGATGATTGTTTGATTGATTGGGCTTTTAGAAGTGTTGTTTTGAACACTTTGCAGGTTTAGGTTAGGATAAAAGTAGCCGTTATGCTGCCAAAATTTTGTAAAAAAAATTGGGATAAAAATGTATTTTGGGACTTGTACGGATATATAAGAATATGAGCAAGTTTTGAGATTTGCATGAGAATGAATTTCCAAGAGTGGAAATTGTTTATTTGATTTGAATGAGATTGCCTAAAGATGTAATAAATTAATATGAGAAAAAGAAAAAAAAATAATTATACCGGATTTGGATAGTTTGGGTTTCCAACGCGACGCTTCTTTAAAATGATTTTTGCACGGATGGCGGACATTTGTTATGCTTTCCGATTTGCTTCTGTTTTGATTCTGTATTCGATTCGCATTTGCTTTGCTTCCTCTTGCTTTGTGATTCGAGTTCGTTTTTGCTATTGGCTTCCGCTATTTGTTTCCGATTCGAAATTTTGATGCGAATTTTTCGTTTCCATTCGCCTCGTTTCCTTCGTTCTTTCCGCTTTTCTGGTTGGGATCCGGTTCCCGGGTCGGGTCCCAACATATCAGGTCTACTTGCTGTAAGATACAGTAAAGAACCGATCATCCCTCTATATAGGGTTTGATCCACCTTCTTACCAAGTTCATCTTTCGACAAAAGGTTTGAAGGGTGCATCGGAGTCGCCATAGGTTTCACATTATTCAAATCAAATTTGGACAACAGTTCTTTAACATATTTTTGTTGATGAATGAAGATTTTCTTTTCGATTTGCTTAACTTGCAACCCAAGAAAGAACTTCAACTCACCCATCATACTCATTTCAAACTCTTTTTTCATTAGACTCTCAAACTTCATGCATAATTTGTTTGAAGTAGCACCAAAAATGATATCATCAATGTAAATATGAACTAAAATAGAATCATTCTGAAAGTTTTTCCTAAAGAGCGTCTTATCGACTTGACCTCTACTAAAACCATTTTCTAAAAGAAAAGTACTCAGACGATCATACCAAGCTCTAGGAGCTTGCTTCAGGCCGTATAAGGCTTTATGAAGTCTAAAGACATGGTCTGGATTTTTAACATCCTCGAAACCAGGTGGTTGCTTAATATACACCTCTTCGTCTATAAAACCATTCAGAAATGCACTCTTCACATCCATCTGAAACAGTTTTATATCGTGACAGACCGCATATGCTAGCAATATCCTAATGGCTTCAAGTCTTGCTACTGGAGCATACGTCTCATTGTAGTCTATTCCTTCTTACTGATTATAGCCTTGTGTTACTAATCTAGCCTTATTTCGACTTACTCTTCCTGATTCGTCTAACTTATTCTTAAAGACCCATCTGGTTTCTATGATGAATTTCTTAGGGGGTTTCGGAACTAAGGACCACACATTATTCCTAGTAAATTGATTCAGCTCCTCTTGCATGGCTAACACCCAAGCTTCATCTTGAAGAGCTTCCTCAACCTTCTTAGGCTCTATTTCAGAAATAAAAGTCACGTTAGCTTCTCTTCTGAATCTGGACCTTGTCCTAACTCCTTCTGAGGTCTCTTCGATAATCAACTCTTCGGATGAGAATTTTATATTTCGGTCTCTTTTCGATCGATAGTTTACGGAATATCTTGACTTTGTCTACTTGAGTTCGATGATGGAGTTTACGTTCTATCATTTAAGTTCTTTGAAGGAACTTCACTCTCCATGTCATCTTCCTTATGGGGTTGGGAACTATCATCAAACTTGACATGGATGGTCTCTTCAACTGTCTTTGAAGTAAAGTTGTACACGAAATGCCTTAGAGCGATGATGAATAGCCTAGAAAGATTCTGGATAGTTTTTGAATCGAATTTATCCAACGACTCATTTGTATTGAATAGAGCATTTGCACCCAAATGGATGAAAGTAAGATATGTTTGGTCTTCTTCCATTCCATAACTCATAAGGAGTCTTCTTGACATGGGTGCATGTAATTCTATTACGAATATAGCATGTTGTATTCACGACTACGCGAAGTACTTAGGAAGATTCATCTCACACAAGCATAGTCCTTGCCATCTCTTGAATCGTCCTGTTCTTCCTTTCAACAACTCCATTCTCATTGTGGAGTTACGGGGCCAGAAGTTGTGAGAAATTCCATTTTCCTCAGAATAATCTAAACTTCTCATTCTCAAATTCTCCTTATGGTCACTCGACATTTGGTATAGACATTCCTTTTCATTCTCAGTAACTTTACGGATAAGGTCCTAAAGCACTTAAATGATTCATCTTTGTGTGATAAAATAATATCCAACAAAATCGAGTAAAGTCATCAACAATAACAAGTCCATATTTCTTTACGCTAAGACTTATTGTCTAGTTGGACCAAATAAATCCATATGTAACAACTCTAAAGGTCTAGATGATGTTACAAAACTTTTAGAAGAAAAAAGTTTTAACTTGTTTTCCTTTCAAGCAGTTTTCACATAAAAATTCTTTGTCAAAACTTATTTTGGCAATCCTCTTACCAAATCATGTTTTGCCAACTTTGAAATATGTTTAAAAGAGACATGACCTAGCTTTTTATGCAGATTAGTCTTTCTTCTTGGAAGATAGAAAACATGAAATATTTTGACTTTGAAAATCTTCTAAATCAATTTTGTAAAGTTTGTTTCTTCTCTTGGCGAGAAAAGTATAGACCCATCTTTATTTCGACTTCGCAAAGATTTTGATTGAATGTATTTGTGAACCCGAATCACACAATTGGTCGACGCTAATCAAGTTATGCTTGGACCATCAACAAGCGATACATTATTTATGCATGCAAAGGAATCTTTATCTATTTTACCGATTCCAATAATCTTGCCTGCTGGTTGTCTCGAAAGTTCTTGATCCTCCTTCTTATCTTGAAGGTCTAGGAACATAGACCTTCTTCCGTCATATGTCACGAGCATCCACTTGTCGAATACCAATGGTGCTTCTTTGTATTTTCCAAGGAAGGATATCTGCAGGAGAAACTATTTTATTTTTTGGTACCCAAATTTTCTTGGGTCCTCTATGGTTAGTAGTATGCACATGATGAATTTTTTGATGCATATAACTAGAACGTTGATTAGAATGAGATCTATAATGGTTTCTCTTTTGGAAGAAAGGTTTTTTATTAGACTGAGTCTTGTTACCTGTAAACCCTAATCCGGTTTTATCACTCGGATGTCTACATTTTCCAAGCATCTTATTCATTTTCTTAGTGCTCTCTGTGAAAGTAGCTAAATCAGCTGACAAATTCTTAATTCTTAGTTTAACCTGATTAATCTCTTCTGATCTGTCTACAACTTTATTCTTTTCTTCTAATTCTTTTTTCAGACAGATATTTTCTCTCTCTATTACTTCCATATGTCTAATATTTTCTTCATACTTTTTTTAACAGTTTGTACTATTTCATAATAGCATGAGAATCTTCTAACAGTTCTGAGTAGGCTTCATGCAAATTATCGTAGTCAGATTTTACCTCCTCATCACTATCTTCCTCGGCCATCAAGCAGATGTTTGCATGTTCAAACGATTCGGAACCTGTATCTGATTCTGATGGATCTAGGTCCTCCCATGTTGCCATCATGCTTTTCTTACCTTCTCTACTCTTCTTTGATTTCTTTTTAAGAGTCAGACATTCGGACTTGTAGTGTCCAGGCTGATTGCACTTGTAGCAGATGACAGATGTCTTTTCTGGTTTGGCTTCATCTTTTCCATTCTTCTTGAAAGTCTGATTCCCTTTGAACTTCTTCTTCCACATGTGTCTTATCTTTCTGGAGATGAAAGATAATTCGTCATCTTCATCACTTGACTCTGGTTCTGATTGACTGGAGTCGTCATCCTTTGATTCTTCAATTTTCAACGTTTTTGATGACTTCTTCCTTCTTTGAGTCTTGTGATTTTTTTGTCCGGCCTTCAGCGCTATCGATTTGTCCCGTTTGGGCTTGTCTTCAGCGTCGAGTTCAACTTCATCCCTTCAGAAGCAACTCGTCAAGCTTTAACACGCTCAAGTCTTTGGCTTCTTGCACCGCAGTAACTTTAGGTCTCCATCCCTTCAGAAGACTTCTTAGGATCTTTCGAACATGATCTAGATTGTTGTGCGTTCTTCCAAGAGCTTTCAATCCATTGACAATTGTTTGAAATCTTCCAAACATTTGATTAATAGATTCTTCATCTTTCATCCTAAAAAGTTCATACTGGTGCACAAGAATACTTATCTTGGATTCTTTAACTTGGCTTGTGCCTTCGTGAGCGATGGACAATGTGTCCCATATCTCCTTTGCTGTATCGCATCCGTGGACTTTGTCATACTCGCTTCTGCTTAAGGCACACGTCAAGAAGAACTTCGCTTTTGAGTTCAGTTATATTCTCGCCTTTTGATCAGCCGTCCATCTGACTCGTGGAATGGAATTGCCATCTTCATCTACTGGTATATAGGGTCCGTTCTCTATTACGTCCCAAAGGTCGACATGAGTAGATTCAATGAATAGCCACATCCTATCTTTCTAGTAATGATAATCCTCTCCGTTGAATGCCGGAGGTCTAGTGACTGAGGCTCCTTATGCGATGTATATGTAACACCCAAATACCCCTTGGGAGGATATGTGGATGCCACCCAATACAGTACAATCAAATCAAACTAGTTTACACACAACATCTCAAACAGTGCTTACAATACATCACATCATCTTGTCGAAGCGAAATTCAAAGTTATTACAGCCCAAAATGTTCACTAAAAACATGTTCAACAATACAAAAACAGACTCCTTTGGTTAATGCGGTTGACTCGTCCCAGTCTTTAAACTCTTCGCTCTGAACCTACACGGGGCAAATCCACCGTGCTAAGCATATAACTTGGTGAGTAATAACTAATCTATATTAACCGATTTTAGGAAGCGAAAGAATGCATTTTAGAACAGATTTTATATTAAGCGAGCGCGAGAACACGAAGATCCTTCAGAATCAGAGATATCAGAATACATAACAAATCAAACTATAAATCCATGAACAGAAGTGGGTAACGGGACTTATACAGGAGAGACCGAAGTCTCGACACCGAAGTGTCTTAGGAGAGACCGAAGTCTCGACACCGAAGTGTCTCAGGAGAGACCGAAGTCTCGACATAAATGTGTCAATGAGCAACTGTAGACCCTTCTAGGCATGCCTATTTACCCAGCTCGGACTGAATAAATCATTTCAGACATTTCATGTGCAATAAAATGAGCACTTCCAATAAAATAACATGCAACAATCGCCTCGGACGTTCATTGTCGAAGCGATTACCTAATCGATTACAAACACATGAGCACTTGGACATTCATTGTCGGAGCGATTACAATCGATCTTGAACAAATCAAAGTGAGACTGTCCCGGATCTCTTACTTAACATTGACTGTGTTACCTGTATTACTTACTGAAATTATTGACATTACTGAAAGTCCTGATTACTGACCTTAAATCGCCCTTACTATTTATTGCCTCGAAGTCCCGGCAATATCTGGCAGTGGTCGTTCCTCTATAATAGGGAACACAGATACAAATTATTATTGTGCATAATTACTGTATGATAAATGAGTATGATGCATGTTCATGCAAATTTCGGGATTCTTCTACTGTTTCAAAAATACGTATTACTATTCACAAATCGTATTATTATTCATTCCAAATCGTCACGGATATTGTTCCTTTATTCACTATTCACTATTCACTATTCCTTTGTTCATCCTTTATCTTTGCTTGTTCATCATCTTCTTAGCCTTACGAAAATTTCTTCTTTTCTTTTACTTTATTTCACTTTCCTTTCTTTTCGCTCAATTCTTCTCAATTCTTTTAGCATCATCACTTAAAACTAACCTATTTAACAAATCTAACCTATCGAATCATCCAAATCGTCAAATATTATAGATCTAAAATTTCTTTTACCAATATCGGATCTCATCCAACTATCTTTATAAAAGATAAGAAGCAGACCATAGATTCATTATCAAAAGGACTAACCTCGTGATCTGCGTGAGCGAGATCAAAATCGGTGACAAGAGTGCGAACAACACCGATGAAGCGCTATCGGTTACATCTCAAAATAATTAATCAACCCTTATATATTCGTCCACTTATTCAATTAGTACTATTCAGATGAATAGTTAATTACCCAAAACACACTTATGAATTCTTAAAACAAACAAATACCAGAATTCCCGCATGACTTCAAAAATTCACCAAAAAATTAGTCATAAAATAATGACTTCCAATTATTGTTCAAAAATACTAAATCGTCACCAAAATTTTCTAAAATCATCAAGTATCCAAAATTACTAAAATTATCTTAATACTGATCCGAATCAATCCAAGTGTCATTAAACCAATGTACCGAAAAATGTCATGAATGCATGCCAAAATGTCAAAGAGACATAACATAAATCGGACTAAATTTGCTTCATATGCTAACCCCTAATTTGGGCGTTACAATTCTTCCTCCTTAAGGAATTTCGTCCTCGAAATTCAGATCGATCAGAAAATTGCGGATCTTGAGGTAGCAGCTAGTATGTAACGGTCATGTAGCGGTTAACCAAAAAGCGGCTAATGTGGCTAGAAGCGGTCATAAGCGGCTAGTTAGCAGTGCAAAATGTTACATAAATAGAGATCATTCCTTCCTCATTACTTCATCCCTCCACATTCTTTCTTTCTTACTACCTCAAAAATTCTTCTAACAAATTTCAAAATGTTATCCTCTATCGCATGCTTTTGTGTAATTCTTATCATTATGTATCTTTATCTAGTTCTTAGTGTTAGTGTAGAGCTAAATGAAGCTCGCACTTTTTTTTCTTCTTAGCATTTCCTATGATCCTGCTGTTGCTTATTGGCATAGCCTTTGAGCAAGGCATGTAATTTTTTTTTTCATAAGGAAAAATAAATGTTTTACTTTCACTTTCGGAATCAATAACATGATATAACCAAACGCATCTAATACCACCAAATATCATAGCAAAGCACTATAGCCACAAAACCAATGTTTCTTCACATAGTTACATAATCATACCAGTCAATGATCTCATTTCATAAGGAACATCATATGAACCAATCATCAGTTAAAAGGTTCAATTCATATCTTGCGATCATTAATCTCATCTTTCACGTATTCCCTCTTGTAAAATCACGCAACAATGTGATCAAAGAAACCTAATATCAGATATCATCTCATGATCGATCATATAACTCGTCACCTTATTCCACCAATTTCTTGACATACAGTCACATGCATCTCCCTCCGAACACATTACATTCACATTGCTACAGTGGTAATACAATTAACTCATGTGTCTTCTATACGGCATCAGATACACACAAACGTATCAGGATAGTACTCATTCAAACAATTCATAAACCTTCGGTTCTTTTATTCATTGACTCGTATCGTATTCAATTCTATCAATACGCAAACTATCAGGCATGTGTCACTACACCTCTTGTATCTCCAAGCTTGCAAAGCTATGGCGATAAGTTTATCAACTAATCACCTCGCGACATCATTTGTCTCTATGCATACAAAATTTTTTCTTCATTCCTGCAAAACATGAATGATTTCACCCAAGTTCACTTATCAACATTTGTTCTCAATTGCTCTTGGACAAGACTTCTCTACATTCATGATCGAGTCGAATAAAATTCTGAATCTCTCCCTTAAGCCGAACCATTCCAATCTTTTGCCCAAATTTGCTAATATATCAAAATGTACCAAAATTGATCTTAAGAATCACACTTTCAAACTAGTATTCTTATGTTAATTTTGCCATTTTCTTTTCAAAATCGGGCAAAAAAGCGGCATATTTTATCCGACCTAAAAATCTGCAATGATCAAATGCACTTCATAATGCTCACACAATAACAGAATCATCGGACCTCCGTCCAGGAATCCAACATCGACAAACAACGCAATGCTATACCGAACACGTTATTTGACATCTTAGCTTCACGAGCTAAAAATACATATCGAAAATCAAACTCAGTACTTCTTGAACATCTTGGCGTAGAATTCATTACAGACTAACTCCGTCTAACCATAATAAGCATGTGTACATGCACGTTCAATGATCTATTCAACTTCCATATACGAATCGCATCAATTGGACACTTATGATATGTAACCATCATGACATTCTAATATCGAACCCATTCTTATAATCTTATCCAGAATCACAAATTCTCAACTACCTCATCAACAGTCTTATGAATCTTTTCATACGAACATTCTAGAATCAAAACATGGGACAAACCGCATTAGGCCAGACACAACTCTAGTACAAGCAATAGTTAAGCGCTGGTTAAACCAGAATCGCCTAAACCATGCTCTGATACCAAAAGATGTAACACCCAAATACCCCCTGGGAGGATATGTAGATGCCACCCAATATAGTACAATCAAATCAAACTAGTTTACACACAACATCTCAAACAGTGCTTACAATACATCACATCATACTGTCAGAAACAGAAATTCAAAGTTATTACAGGCCCAAAAATGTTCACTAAAAACATGTTCAACAATACAAAAACAGACTCCTTTGGTTAATGCAGTTGACTCGTCCCAGTCTTTAAACTCTTCGCTCTGAACCTACACGGGGCAAATCCATCGTGCTAAGCATATAGCTTAGTGAGTAATAACTAATCTATATTAACCGATTTTAGGAAACAGAAAGAATGCATTTTAGAACAGATTTTTATATTAAACAGAACGGCAGAACACAGAAGATCCTTCAGAATCAGAGATATCAGAATACAAAACAAATCAAACTATAAATCCATGAACAGAAGTGGGTAACGGAACTTATACAGGAGAGACCGAAGTCTCGACACGAAGTGTCTCGGAGAGACCGAAGTCTCGACACGAAGTATCTCGGGAGAGGCGAAGTCTCGACACAAATGTGTCGTGAGCATTGCAGACCCTTACAGGCATGCCTATTTACCCAACTTCGGATTGAACAAATCATTTGAGACATTTTATGTGCAATAAAATGAGCACTTCAATAAAATAACATGCAACAATCGCCTCGGACGTTCATTGTAGAGACGATACCAATCGATTGCAACACACATGAGCACTTGGACTTTCATTGTCAGGAGCGATACACAATCGATCAGAACAAATCAAAGTGAGACCGTCTGGATCTCTTACTTAACATTATTTGTGTTACTGTATTATTCTTGAAATTATTGACATTCTTGAAAGTCGATTCTTGACCTTAAATCGCCCTTACTATTTATTGCCTCGAAGTCCGGCAATATCTGGCGATGGTCGTTCCTCATAATAGGAAACAGATACAAATTATTATTGTGCATAATTCTTTGTATGATAAATGAGTATGATGCATGTTCATGCAAATTTCCGGGATTCTTCTATTGTTTCAAAAATACGTATTACTATTCACAAATACATATTATTACTATTCACAAATACGTACGGATATTGTTCACTGTTCACTATTCACTATTCACTTTATTCATCACTATCTTTGCCTGACATTCATCATCTTCTTCGCCTTCAGAAAATTTCTTCTTTTCTTTTTACTTTATTTCACTTTCCTTTCTTTTCTGCTCAATTCTTCTCAATTCTTTTAGCATCATCACTTAAAAACTAACCTATTTAACAAATCTAACCTATCAGAATCATCCAAATCGTCAAATATTATAGATCTAAAAATTTCTTTTACCAATATCAGATCTCATCCAACTATCTTTATAAAAGACAAAACAGACCATAGATTCATTATCAAAGGACTAACCTCGTGATCTGCGTGAAAAGCATATCAGCGGCAGATCGACAGAGTGCGGAACAACACCGATGAGCAGCTATCGGTTACGTCTCAAAATAATTAATCAACCACTTATATATTCGTCCAATTATTCAATTAGTACTATTAGGATGAATAGTTAATTACCCAAAACACACTTATGAATTCTTAGAACAAACAAATACCCGAATTCCCGAGCTTCAAAAATTCACCAAAATTTCGTCATAAAATAATGACTTCCAAATAATTGTTCAAAAATACTAAATCGTCACCAACAATTTCTAAAATCATCAAGTATCCAAAATTACTAAAATTATCTTAATACTGATCGAATCAATCCGAAGTGTCATTAAACCAATGTACCCAGAAAATGCCATGAATGCATGCCAAAATGTCAAAGAGACATAACATAAATCGGACTAAATTTGCTTCATATGCTAACCCCTAATTTGGGGCGTTACAGTATACATGTGATTCTGCCATTATCTTTAATCCACACTTTGTTAAAGTGATCCTTGGATACCTTGCTCTGATACCAATTGAAGTGAATCACACGTTAATACAATCCTTATAAATCGATATAGAATGCTGCGAAGGGGGTTGAATTGTGTATTCCCTTTTGAAAACTCTTTCCAAAATTGTTTGGTAGAAATAAAATTCTTTACAGAACTTCTAATAGACTCTAATTAATCAAAACTTTTGAAAAACTTTGTTTACGAGTTAAGTATTGATAAAACTTGAATCTAAAATAGAGATAGAGAGTGAGAGTAGTTTGACACGAGATTTATCTGGTTCACCCCAAATCGTGGGCTCGTCCGATCCTCAAAGTTTCTTCGAGATTTCACTATCTCTTGATCGTTACAAGTATTCTTTGCGAGCCTCTTGGTCTCTACAACAGTATTCTTTCACGCTTAGCCTCTGCGGGCTATCATTCTACTTTTCTCGAGAAAAGTGTTTGAACACTTGTTACAGTAAAATAGCTCTCAGCTAATTTTCACAATAAGCTCTTTACGATCACGTAGATGTATTTCAGCTAATTTTCAACTCGTCTAACTTTTTCTTTTTTGTGTGTGTGTATGTAACTTTGTAATCTTCGACTTCGACTTGTATTTATGGCCTTCGTCTCCAACTGCTTCTTGATTCTTGTTTCTTGAATCTTTAAAGCGGTTATTGATTGAGTTCTACTAACTTTCAGGCCGACTCCTTCGTCTTCTTTTTGAATTCCGCATCTTCTTTTCTTCGTTTGTATTTTTGCGTCTCAGCGTCTGCGTCTGCTTTACTTAGCCTCTGCGTCTGCTTTGCTATTCGCTTCTGCGTCTGCGTCTGCTTTGCTTAGTGTCTGCGTCTGCTTTGTTTAGCGTCTGCGTTTGCGTCTGTATTTCTATTTGCGTCTGTGTTTATTCTTCTGTCTGACTTCGTCTGTAGGACTTCGTCTATTTTGTTTTTCTTTTTATTGTCTTTTTTATACATCAAAATCAAAATCATATCTAAGTAAAGTCATTTGGACTTAACAACCCTTGTTGCTTTAGGTGCTTCAGCCTCTTATTCCCTGTATGTCCAAGTCATGCATGCCATAGAATTATTGAGTTTAGCTCCTTCTTCTCCACTTTTAGGTTGATTTCTGTAGTTCCTATAACACAGTATAGGCCCCCTCTTTCAATTGCCCTTATAACCACCTTTCCATCCTTAATGATTTCTCTCAAACCATCCTTGGATCTTATCTTGTATCCCTGCTTGTCAAAAGCACTTTCAAATAAAAGATTTCTTCTAATTCCAGGGACATATCTCACATTGCTCAATGTTTTTCTCTTTCCATCATGCATTTTGATAGAAACATTGCCAATGCCTTTAATGTCTTGCTTCCCTGCATCAGCCATCCTTACTTTGGCTGACAAGTTCTCAAAAGTAGAGAACCACTCCCTGTGGGAAGTTACATGCATTGTATAGCCTGAATTTAGAATCCAATCTGTTGTCAATTCATCTGCTTCAGCTGTTAAAGCAAGAATCTCATCTTCACTATATTCTTCAAGTTTTTTAACATTTCCTGCATCTTCCTTCGGTGTTTCTTTATCCTTCTTTTTCTTCTTGCATTCTCTAGCAAAATGGCCAATTTTATCACAATAAAAACATTTCTTACCTTTGGCTTTGCTCTTTTTCTTATCATCATCATTCTTTCTCTGTTTAACCTTTCCTTTAGTTTTCTGCCCACTTTTCTGTAAATGATATAGAAGGGGGGTTGAATAGATATTTAAAGCTTTTCATAAAGTTCTACAATAAAATCATAAGTTAATTTACACAATAATAAATTAAAAAATTTAAATACAGAGAATAAGGAAAGAGAGCAAATACTATTTTTTATAGAGGTTCGGTGCTAATACCTATGTCCTCTACCTAAACTCCCAGTTAGGATTTGACAAACCACTTTACTGCACACTTTTTAGTTTAGTGTGAATTCTTACAACATCACTTAATTTCCGGCTCAAGCTACCTTTACAACTGATTTGTGTTTCAGCACAAATCCTACCTCACAAGTGATTTTTTACTAATCACTCAGGTCACAATAATAATGGGATAAAGATGAAAGATCAATACTCAATATAAATTTGAAACAAGCTAAGAGCAATATAGAGCAATTTGGAACAATAACGAAATTCTTTGACTTTTTGGACTTCGATTTTTGATCCCCTTGATGAACCACTATTTATTTGGGGGCTATAAGATGATTATAGCCGTTGGAGGGGCTCACTAGCCATTGTCTGATTGCAAATAGACGTTCCTTAACTTTCTCCTTTCCATTTGTGAATGATTCGGACGCATCTTGTTCAGCTTTACTTGATAGTCGACTAGTCGAGTTGTTATAGTCGACTAGTACCTTATAGTCAGCTACCTAATAGTCGACTAGTCGAGGTGTTATAGTTGACTAGTATCAACATTTTTCACTGCAGGTTTCATCTTCGCTCTTCGACCAGTAGACTAGTCCCATGATAGTCGACTAGTGTGATGATAGTCGACTAGTGCTCCTATTCACTTGATTAATAGTCGACTTGTAATAAGTTGGTCGACTTATTTCATGCCCCACTTACATATCTGAATATTATTAGTCGACTTGTGATATTGTAGTCGACTAGTGATGACTCCAACGGATAGATTTAACAAGATCTTCCCATAATCTTCATCTTTGAATATCTTTAGAACATTTAAGGTAATTTCTATCTTGATTCCACAATGATTAATCTCTTTCCCATCAAAGATTAATGCTATCTTGATTTGCACAATTCTTTTATTGAAAATCAATCCCAAAATACCTGAAATAATTTTTTAACCAATTCTATTCATTTTATTATTATCAAAACATAAGTGGGATTTAATTGTCACACCATTGGTCTAACAATCTCCCCCTTTTTGATAATGACAAAACATTTAGAAATTGTTTAAGAAATGAAAACAAAAAAACATTGATCAAGGTTTTATGCCTTGTCTTTTTGGTTAGACTGTCTCCCCCTTAATCATATAAATAATTGAATTCAAATAACCTTGCAAAAACAAATTCATAAAATTTGTATAGTCCATAATTTTAATATAGATTCAATTCAAAGACAATTTAACATACTCCCCCTTAATAAAGTAACTAAACAATTATCCAATTTCCAATTTTACTCCCCCTTTTTGTCATAATCAAAACAATTAATACAAACCAACAAGATGAAATAGATGAAACATAAATAGTCATCAGTATGAAGAAGAAACACAAATATGAAGATGAAAAATTATCGCAATCACATTAAATAGAGAAACAAGCCATTAAACACAAATAGTCTCAACTAACAGTCACAAACAATATGAAATGTCGGTCTTGGCTAGATACAAAAACCATCATGGTGGAGAAACATCATCATGAAGAAATCTCAAAGGTAGAAGAGAATGTGTTTTCGGAGATTTGAGGGAAGGAATTGAGTCTTTAAAGAGACCCAGATGACTGATAGTCGACTGGTAGGGTATTAGTCGATAGAAAAAATAAAAGGAGAGGTGGGGGTTATCTGATAGAAAACTAGTCGACTGGTCGTGTTGAGTTAGTCGACTGGTTTTGAAAAGATAGGTGTATTAGTCGACTGGTCGTAGACTGTTAGTCGACTATAACTATAATAAAGCAGAACAGCTTGAATAATTCCTCTACCTCAGTCGACTTAAACTCCAATTAGTCGAATGGAATGTTGCTGAACTCCAAATCAATCATATTTTAGCCTAAGTGTAGATCATGATGATGTGTTCTTATGATGGAATTGCACATTTGCCCAGTATTTTGACCATCTTACTGTTCTAATGTATGCACAAAATTAAAATCAACCAAAGGAATTTAAATCACACATACCAAGCTTCAATTTGATGTTCACAAACACGTATTCCTTAAGGGGTTTAGTAAATATATCATCTAATTGGTCACTAGTTGAAACATGCTTCAAACAAATGTCACCTTTCAAAGAATGATCACGTATGAAATGATGTCTAATTTCTATATGCTTAGTTCTACTATGTAAAATTGGATTTTTACTCAAACAAATTGCACTGGTATTATCACAATAAATAGGAATATTTTTATCCACAATACCATAGTCAAGAAATTGATGTTTAATCAAAGAACTTGGGCACGTACCACTACCAAATTGTTACATATTGATTCAGCGGTGGAAATAGCTACACAAACTTGCTTTTACTAGCCTAAGAGATCAAGGATGATCTAAGAAATGACATAAGCCACTAGTGCTTTTCTATCTACCCTACGTACCACCGTGATCGGCATCCTGTAAGCATATAAATCAAATGATTCCTGTTGGGATACCATAGACCATGATTAACAGTTTTACTCAGATATCTAAAAATTCTTTTGCATGCACTCAAATGAGAAGTTTTAGGACAAGATTGAAATCTAGTACATAAACATGTAGCAAACATAATATCAGGTCTAGAAGCAGTTAAATACAAAAGGGAGCCGATCATACCTCTATAGAGTTTTTGATCAACACCTTCCTCATGTTCATATTTTTCAAGACCACATTTGTTGCCATTGGTGTTGGTGTTGCTACTACTTTGCATCCTTTCATATTAAACTTCTTTAGAAGCTCCTTGGTATATTTTGATTGATGAATGAAGATGTCATCTTTGTGTTGCTTGATTTGCAACCCAAGAAAGAACTTGAGTTCTCCCATCATGCTCATTTCAAATTCACTTTGCATTAGATCACTGAATTCTTTGCACAAAAAATCATTAGTAGCACCAAACACAATATCATCAACATATATTTGACAAATTAGCATATCTTGATCAACATGTTTAAAAAATAAAGTATTATCAATCTTACCACGAATATACCCATGTTGAGTTAGAAAAGTACTTAACCTTTCATACCATGCTCTAGGTGCTTGTTTTAACCCATAGAGGGCCTTCTTGAGTTTGTAGACATAATCCGGATGTTCATGATCTTCAAAACCTGGTGGTTGTTTGACATAAACTTCCTCTTGAATGTATCCATTTAGAAATGCACTGTTGACGTCCATTTGATTTAATTTGATCCTTTTATTTGATGCAAAAGCACATAATAATCTGATTGCCTCCAATCGAGCCACAGGAGCATATGTCTCATTATAATCAAGGCCTTCTTCTTGATAAAATCCTTGAGCTACTAACCTTGATTTATTCTTGATTGCTTCACCATTCTCATCATATTTTATCCTATTTATCCACTTGACTCCAATGATAGTTTTGTCTTTTAGTGGAGCTACCAAATCCCATACATTATTCCTCTTGAATTGATTGAGTTCTTCTTGCATAGCTAATAGCCAATTTTCATCTTCAAGAGCCTCTTTTATATTCTTGAGTTCCACTAATGAGATGAAGACTGAATTGCTCATGTGTTCATAAACATTTCTTTTGGTTCTCAAACCATCATCCAAGTTGCCAATAACTTGCTCCATAGGATGATTCTTTGCTCTTGCCCAACTTTTGGTGCTTGGTACATGATCTTCCTCATTTAGCTTTAATTCTTCAATCTTGGATTCCACTTCTTCAACTCCATTTCCTAAATTTCCTGCATCATCATCAAAACAAACCTTTCTCGGGGGTGAAATCATATCATCGAATTTAACATGAATACTTTCTTCAACACACTTAGTTCTATTATTATAAACTCTAAAAGCCTTACTAGTTAAAGAATAACCAAGAAATACACCAACATCAGATTTTGAATCAAATTTTCCTAAGTTATTCTTTCCATTATTATGAATAAAAACTTTGCAATTGAATGGGTGAAAATATGAAATGTTAGGTTTCTTACCTTTCCATAACTCGTATAGTGTCTTGTTTATGTCTCGTCTGAGATGTACCCTGTTGATAACATAGCATGTGGTATTGATTGCTTCCACCCAAAATGCTTTAGGAAGATTGTACTCATTTAGCATCGTTCTACTCATTTCTTCAATTGAGCGATTCTTCCCTTCTACAATACCATTTTGTTGTGGTGTTCTAGGTGTTGAGAAGTTGTGCTCCATTCCATATTTGTCGCAAAGCCTTTCGAAAGGTTCACACTCAAATTCACCTCCGTGATCGGTCCTTATTACAACAATTGTCAAATTCTTTTCATTTTTGAACCAACCTACACCACTTAGTAAACTCGTTAACGGCATCACTTTTATTTGTAAGAAATCTCACCCAAGTAAATCTGGAAAAATCATCAACAATTACTAGAACATATAATTTGCCACTTAGACTAGCATGCCTAGATGGTCCAATTAAGTCCATATGAACAAGTTCAAGAATGCGAGATGTACAAATTTCTTTCTTTGGTTTGAACGATTCCCTAACATATTTTCCTTTCAAGCAAGATTCACATAGGTGATCTGTAGCGCCCCCTTACCGTAGGTTACACACCGAATCGCCCGTAGGTCGTTCCGATACATAACTCGCAATACGGGTGCACTACGATTCGATCACTTCTATGAACCACATGGCATCAATACAATAAAGCTGTAATATCAAAATCACTAAAATTTTAAAACCCAAAAGATACTTCTCATTCCATTTCTTAAACCAAATTTACACAATTTTTTCATAATTACACACTGCACAAATCCAAAAAGGAACTGATATAACTCCTAACTAGGTCATCCCCAAAAGATCCCAGCTGACCGACCTGTGAGCCATACTTCTCTTGCCAGCGCTCACACAGCAGGAAAAGTCACGCTAACTGGAGCTAGGAGTCGACTATCTCTGTCCTGAAAAATATATGCAATGTTGGGTGAGTTTGTGAACTCAATGAATAACCATCATCGATGGTTCACCCAATTTATGCATTACGCAAAATTGCGTACAGATCAACACAATAACACGTTTAGAAAAGCAATCATAAATTTACTAAACAATTATCACACATATGCATTTAACCCATTTCAAATTCACAGCACAATCAGATACTTAATGCATGACGTGTTCATTTTATTCGATGTTGTATTGGGCATCGATCTTGTCCCATTTTGGGCACATTAAGCGATGTCGCATTTTAGGGGTAGGAGAGCCCTCTGGATATGCACTACTACCCTCGCGCAATAAGGATAGGAGAGCCCTCTGGGTATGCACTATTCCCTTTTCGGGCCTTAGGCCCGTTTTCACAATGGTTGAGCTTATAGCTCCGATCAGAATTTGCTCCAGTCACAACTGTTAATTACCAATTCCGATCATGCCTAACATGTATTCCCAATTTCACAACAACACATTTCATTCAACCGTATTTATTGACGTCAAACAGATCATTCAATTCCTATACACTAACAGTTCATACAAAGCATTTAACAAATCAGAGATTGAGGAACCAACTAGGTTACTCACCTCTAAACTTCCGAGCTACTGTCGGGAAGTCTCTGCGACGTCGAAGGATCGACGCTTCACGTGAGCCTCTAAAATCATCAAAATAATCAAACATTACTAATTATATAATTTCCAATATTCAGTAATGCACATGCAACGATTGAATTATGTACTAAACATGTTTATGACATTCCCGATCCTATTCCCGACTCTTCTCAATTTGACTCTTTCACTCTAATTCATAACAATTCCTAATACCATAATTCAATTGACTAAATTCCGAACTCTCTAAATTCCAATTTCAAATCTGAGGAATTATCTTTAAATCAAAATCAAATTCACTATTCAATCCCCATCCGATTTCGAGAACCACCAAAATAAATTCCAAACTTCTATTCTTATAAATTCACAATTCTTAATTCTCTAAATCAAGATCGATCCATCCATAACCAAACCATTAAGAAATAACCCTCAAAATCATCAATTAAAACAAAACAAACCAATTTCGGACAATTGGGGTCCTCGCTGCGGCGCATGACCGCTCGCCGCGGCGAGATCATTCGCCCGCGTCGCGACGTGCGCGCGACCTTCTTCGCGGTGTGCCAACGTCTGCTCATTGCGGCGTGCGCCTACGCTCGTCGCGGCGTGCGACAAAACTCTGCTCACCGTGGCGAGACCACTCGCCTGCGTCGAGGCGTGCGCACGACCTTCTTCGCGGCGTACCAACGTCTACTCGCCGCGGCGTGCGAAGGAAATTTGCTCGCCGCTGCGTGTTCATCACACGTTGCGACATGCAAACCCAGAAACACACCCCGAAACCCAGAAATTCTCAGATCTTCTGGTTTAAATCCATTCACTTAAATTCAGATCACTCCCAACCAATGTAAAACACTAAACACAACTTATTTCTAACCTCAAATCCATCAAATATTCATTATTCATCAATTACCCAAAATCAAACACAATAAAATGCTCACAACCCTATCATCCGAAACTCATCCTAATTCCATTTCTCAAATATTTCAACTAATCATCTATACAATTCAATTAATCAACAAATCAAACTATCTAAGACAAGAAAGAAGAGAACTCACTTGATTAAACCTTCAAAAACCTCAAAGATCACCAATCCTCAAACTCTCACACACCCACGGTTTCACCACAAGCCAAACCCATCATCAACTTCTTCAACACCAAGCCAAAGGGGATTGATCAAAGACAAGGGAAGGAGCAATTGGCAAGAAGGAAATGGAACCAAGCAAGCAAGAAGAAGATCACGTGGAAGGAGAAAAAGAGAAGAAGAACAAGCAAGTGTCGTGGAAAGCTAAAAATTCAAAGGATTTAGGGTTTTATATTAAAGGATTAAGGCTTGTTTAGCAATTTTAATTGCCACTAGACCAATCCGAACAACCTCGATCCAATTTCTTATTCAATTTTCTCCCGAATTCCAATGGCTCTAAACCCTAATTCCTCAAATCAAAATTCTAATCTTCATTGCCATTAGTTAATCAAATTTCGGAACCGAAAATCTAATTAATCAGTCATTAGGTCAATTTTTCGGTCCAGACCTATTACTCCAAAAATTTCAGAAAAATTCCTATAATTCCTCCAAATTATAAAACTCACGATTATACACTCCAATTTCATATTTCAAACTCCTAAATCTCATTTCTTACTCCAATTAAATTCTTAAGCTCAATTGACTTAATTATCTCCAATTTTCCAATTTATCCAATCATATCGGGAATATATCATACATGTATGTACTTGCATATGCTAGCGCAATAATTGCCTATTTAATCAAAATATATAGAGGCTATAATGCATGAACATGCCAAATGTAAATGCTCACTCACTGTACGCATCCCATCGGTGACGGGATGTTACATGATCTTTAACAAATTTGATCTTAGGCAAACCTCTCACTATATCATTTTTAGAAAGCTTAGAAATTAAAGGTAATGGTGCATGTCCCAACTTTCTATGCCATAAAAATGCATTTTCTTCTAATGCCACCAAACATTTTTCATTAAAAGAGCTATCATCATACAAATCAACAATATACGTATTACCATGTCTCAAACCAATGAATGCAACATTTTCATCCTTCTTAACCATGCAATGAGATGATTCAAATGTCACATTAAAGTTCATATCACACAATTGAGAAACACTAAGCAAATTATGTTTCAAGCCATCAACAAGCAAGACATTGTCAATGGTAGGCCAAGGTTCCTTACCCACTTTACCAATACCAATGACTTTACCTTTGTTGT